>CM074732.1:155655600-156255600 GCA_037367245.1 Phrynocephalus guinanensis | reverse complement strand
ACCCAAGGGAACAGATCAAGCCATGGTCCAGGAAGCCAGTCCGAAATCAGGAAACAAAGCCAAGGTCACAGACAGGAACATGGTTGCAAGTTCAAATGATGTCTTGCTCCCACAGAGAGCTCAAGGTGAGCTTACCAGCTTTATCCCAAAACAGGGAACACACCCTTACTTCTGGAAAGGCTCCTGCTAGTACTCAGGGCTTCCTGACCTGATTCCCCATCTAGCATCAAAGACCCTTTCCCTAGCTCTCCTGGTAGCACGTCTTTGCAGAATCCTGCTCATAGCCCTTCTAGGGGGAGAAGATATGTTTTCAGCTGAGTCATCAGACCCAGCTGCCTGCTGACTTGAGCTGCAAGGCTCCTCCAGCAGCTCTTCACCATTTAACCCCTCAGAGTCAGGTTCTGTGACAGGCAGGGTCCTGGCAGCTTTGACTATCCAGACCTTTGTTGACAAAGTGATGTCTCTGTTTTTTAAGATGCTGCCTAGGTTTGCCATTGCTTTTCTCCCAAGAAGCAGGTGTCTTTTTATTTCGTTGCTGCAGTTGCCATCTGCAGTGATCAAGGAGCCCAAGAAAATAAACTCTGTCATTGCCTCTATTTCTTCCCCTTCTATTTACCACAATAGGATGGGACCAGTGGCCATGATCTTAGATTTTTTTTTATTTTGAGCTTCAGTCCATTTTTTCACTCTCTTCTTTCACTATCATTAATAGTTTCTTTAATTCCCCCTCACTTTCTGCTATCAGAGTAGTATCACCTCAGTAGTATCTGAGGTTGTTGATATTTCTTCCGGCAATCTTAATTCTGTCTTGTGATTCATCCAGTCCTGCCTTTCTCATGATGTACTCTGCATATAAGTTAAATAGGTATGGTGACAGTATACAACCTTGTCATACTCCTTTCCCAATTTTAAACCAGTCAGTTGTTCCTTATCCAGTTCTGACTGTTGCTGCTTGTCCTACATATAGATTTTATTAGGAGACAGATATGGTGGTCAAACACTCCCATTCCTTTAAGAACTTACCATAATTTGTTGTGGTCCACACAGTCAAAGGCTTTGCCATAGTCAATGAAGCAGAAGTAGATGTTTTTCTGGAACTCTCTAGTTTTCTCCATAATCCAGCACATGTTGGAAATTTGATCTCTAGTTCCTCTGACCCTTTGAAATCCAGCCTGCACTTCTGGGAGTTCTCTGTCCACATACGGCTGAAGCCTAACTTGTAGAATTTTGAGCATAACCTTGCTAGCATGTGAAATGAGTGCAATTGCACAATAGCTGGAGCATTCTTTGGCATTGCCCTTCTTTGGGATTGGGATGTAGAACGATCTTTTCCAGTCCTCTGGCCACTGCTAAGTTTTCCAGATTTGTCAGCATATTAAGTGTAGCACCTTAACAGCATCATCTTTTAGGATTTTAAATAGTTCAACTGGAATGCCATCACCCCTCACTGGACATGTTGTTTGCAATTAGCATTAGCAGTATAACATATGCTTAGAATAAGGTAATAGTGCTTGAAACCTTTGACTTGGTATATCCTTGTGCTTGTTGAACTTATAATAGTTTCAAATTATCAGAACTAACAGACAGCACCTAACTTCTGATTCCAACAGAATCTCTGAATAATAACCATATCTTTGATTTCTATCTCTCCGGCAGTCAACCCTCATAACATCCATTGGCTAACATCAGACAGAATCTGATTGGTTGCATAAGGTAATTTACTTTAATCACATGACTCAGTCATACATACATGCTGGGTTGCACAATCATGTTCTATCAGTGGTTTCTGCCAACATACCACATTCACGTTCTTAGTGACTGTCTAACTGGAACACAGATGTACTATTGTTCATGCAGTCTGAAAATGCAAGGGGGGAAATGACGAATGTTCCTGAGGGAAAAATAGACACTCATTACTTCAGTTTCAGAGGTGCTATAAATCCACACTGGGATTTAATCTTTACAAGAGCGACCCAGCCTCTTGGATCCTGTCCCCAAATAAGTTAAGCACCTTGTATTTTTTCAGTAGAGTGCAGAATACCTGGGATAAATTCACACAGCATCAGCAAAATTGTAGTTGCTGCATCTTCCATTGGATAGCAATGGACCAAAATTACCCCTGCATTGTTCAGCCCAGTGAGATACACAGGTGGGTACCAAGATGAAAACAAGCCACTGTGACCTCCTCTTCTTGATACAGCAGGTATCTGTGAAAAGTGATAAAGAAAACATACTTGATGCCATTTGTTTCTTTGAATGGGATAGAAACCCTGCCATCCTACAACTATCATATATAAATCCCCCGAGTCCCTTATATAACACTAGTGGCATATGTCCCCACACCCACAGGTACAGTTTTATGAAAAGATTCTATGATTCTTCTTTAACACAGAAACAAGAACGGCATAAACTCACTGAATATTGTTATGCTTGTCATGTCCGAACTTTGCAGAACTATTCAGGGCAATGCAAAGGCATATTTTGTCGCTTTGTAGCAGCTGGTCTCCCCTGATATTCTGATTTGCCAAACACCATTTGCCGGAATACAAAACCTCAGACAGCAATCTGTAGCCTTAGAAACACCCATTTACAGTGGAATCTCAGAGGAAGGATGCTTTCAAATTGAGGGTCTGTTATTTCAGGTGTTAAACCTATTCCTCTCAATTTTCTGGGCTACTATGAATTTGATCCAGGATAATGGGATTTAATTTAAAGGATAATGGAAATATAGAATGTTGTGAATAATGGGGGCGGGTGGGGGGGGGGAAGCAGTGATACTGTCTCCGTCTGTTTGATGTAGGACTCTTCTAAACTCTGAAAAGATTAAACTAAATGTTCCAAGGTGCCCTTTCTTTCATTTCATACAATCCACTTATTACATAATGCAGACTAATGATAAGGAATCTCTGATCCAAATTTCTTAGGAGTTGAAAACTATAATAAGAATCAGATAAGGAAAGGTGAAGCCTAGATGTATTAATCTTCAGCTCACCAGATCCAAATAAGGGGATATAATCTTGGAGGAAATAAAGAAGTCAAAATGGTGGAATTATTGCACTGATGACTTTAGAGATAAACGTGGACTCGAGAGATGGAAATTAGTGGTGGAACTTCTCCAGACTAGCCTATTGCCTTATGGAGGACACGGAAGGAGAAGGGACATGCAGTGTTAAGCAGATTTCTCTCCCCCCTCCTTTTCTAGTATGTACATGGGAAGGAGGGAGAAGGTTCCTATCTGAACATTTGCTTTTTCATAGTTGTTAAAGACAGATCACCTAGATGCCCTAAGCACACCTGATCTCGCCTGATTTCGGAAGCTAAGCAGGGTCGGCCCTGGTTAGTACTTGAATGGGAGACCGCCAGGGAATACCAGGTGCTGTAGGCGACTGGAGTAGGAACTGGCAAACCACTCCAGTATTCCTGCCAAGAAAACTCCATGGGCATGGGGTCACAAAGAGTCAGTCACAACTGTAATGACACAACACACACACAAAGACAGATCACCTACAAAAAGGGATGGCATTCATATCAATGACTAGAATTGCCTGAGCATCTGTCTTCAGGCATGCTGCCTTTGTAGGCTTACAGTTGCTCACAGTTAACGAGAGCCATTTGGATCAAGGCAGAGGCCAATCTCATCTCATCCAACATCTTTTTCCTCCAAGAGGTCAATCAGATGTCTCCTCTTGCTTTAGTTACCAAATGACATTTAGAAGCATGTTCCCCATAGGTTAAATTTCCCCAGAGCTACCTGACTTTCCAGGTGTGGATTCATAACAGAACACATTTTTACTTTTGCATATTCACACCCTACTTCAGTTAGGTAAGTGAGATGTCTCTGTTGGTATTGGTGTCCCTCGCTGCAGATCAAATCCAGTTCCAAATGCTGCTGCAGATACTTACAGCTGAACACAGAATATTGAAAGGAGGCAATGCATTAATAACATAGCTCCAACAGTTGCCATAAATTATAGCAATTTTTTTTAAAAAAACCAATGTCTTAAAAATTAGTTCTTTCATATGAAGATCTGGTTAATTGCATTCATTTAATAGTTTGGTATAATGGCAAATGAACCCGACTTTGCTTTTGTTAACCGAAGCTTCCACTCTGCCCCAGTGCCTCCCCCTTACTCAAGTTCTTCGATTCAAGATGATCTCTCTTGTCCTCCACACTGCTTGTTTCAGAGGAGGATTCTGGAAATCAGACACTAAGTGAAGTTAATTATTAGGCAATCCAATTATTAGGCAATCCAGTTTTATAATATATTACAATTAGGCTGGCAAATGGCAATAGAACTTGCAAGCATTGGTCTTTGCCTTGTTCTCATGCCCAGAATAAGGTGATGGGCCACAACTTTATTTAACATTTAAACAATAACCTCCCAACTCCTCCAGAGGGGTCTACCAGAGTGCAGAAACCTGGGGCAGGAGCTGGGCATCCTTCCTGACCTCCACTCCTACCCTGGCATGGGTGAGTCCGCACTGCCTTCCTTACAGCCTGTTTTCAGCCAGGTGACCCTCCCAGACCATTGCCTCCCAAGCTTTGTGATCATAAGTGAACACTGGCAAGGGCTGCCTTCCCCATGCTTCCCCCACAGCAATATTGGAATCTTGTGATCTGTAATGCTGGAACACTGGATGGGATAGCACTCATCATTTGGAACTCACTGCTAATAACCTCCCATTCCACACTAACCATTAATATGACCTATTGAACACAGCTCACCTCTGATCTGCTCACATGTGTCCCATGAACAACCATTGTGAGACAGCCCAAAGCTTCCTGCCTACCTTTTGTTCAAGAGACCAAGTGGATAAGATCAAGGGGGCTACCATAACTGGGTCAGGAGCCTGGGTGCACCCTGACCTACACTCCTGCCTGTCATGGGCAAGTCCACACTGTCTTCCTTATAGCCTACTACAATACAGCCAGTTAGTCTTTTACTAGACTCACAGGTGAGCAGGCCGGTTGCCATGTTCTGGGGCAAGGGCAGGGAAGCCTTCTATAATTGTCACCCCACCCCAGTCCAGCAATTATGGGGAACCAAAACATTCATTTCCTCAGGTATTGCCTTACTCCTGTTGAGGGTGTGGAGGAAGACTCCCCATGGAAGGGCCTGCACTTCCCCACAAAGCTGAACGTTCTGACTCAAAATATTTCATAGACCTTTTGAAGCCAACAAATGAGTGAAATTTTTCAGAGCAGAAGTTTTGAGATGTAACTGGTCCAATTCTGTAAATTAGGCAAGTTGTACCACCCATGCAAAATGTGCTGGTTTTGTTCTAGAAACTTTGCAGATTTTTTGGGACAGGTAGAAAAAATATTTAGAAGTATTGCTGCTTTAAATACAAATAACCCAATGTTTTCTATATCATCAAGAAGCATACTGTCAGGGGCGTATATGAGGGGGCAGAAGGATACATCTGCCCCAGGTACAGCAATCTGGGGGCACCTGGAGGGGGAGCAGCAGGAGGAAGCAGGCAGGCGGGAGCACAGTGGCCGTGGCACCCTCCTCCTCCTCTTTCTCACCTTGGTGGGAGAGGTGTAAGGCATGCATGCATGCATGCATGCATGCACGCACGCACGCACGCACGCACACACACACACACACACACACACACACACACACACACACACACACACACACACACATATCCTTCTGCCCATCTGCCTGTGCGTATGTGCACGCACGCGACCACCCCAGGGTTTGGCCGCCCGTTGTTGGGTGGGTGTGATGTGGGGGGGGGGCTGCAGGAAGGGCACAAAAATGAACTTTGTCCCCAGGTGCTACAAATCCTGGCTATGCCTCTGCATACTGTATTGAGATTTTATTTTATTCTACATTAAATATAAAATACAGCACACTTTTCTGCTACATTTTAGCTATATACAGTTTCTCATGGAAGCACAGAGTGAAGGATTCTTGGTGTAGAAGGATTTCTCAGCACTTCACTCTATTATTTTCCCCAGACAGACAAGTAAACCCGATTCTCCTTCCTTTTCCACTCTGCCTCCTCCTCTAGCTGTTCTTTGTTTCTGCTATAGACGAGAATGATATTCTGTCTCTCTAACCTAAACCCTGGTGCAGTAACAGTATTACAGCTGCTCCTTTGGCTTATTCCCGGCCAAAAAGAGATGCAGATAAATGTAACAGGCACATTGTAATGTTCTTGTTTTGGTAGGGTTGCTTGTATGGTTTTATAATAGATATAAAAAAAATTGCTAGAAGGTCAAGGGCAGGTTTTGGAACAATATACGTTTCAATAACTAGCAATAACAAGAGATGGAATAGATGTTAGAATCATAATCCCTACTGCTTAAGTAGATTCTCCAGCCAATATAACCAGGTGAAGACAGATGTTGTGAGCCTAGCAACTTGTAATATTGAATACAAAGGTCTCAGCTGGATACAACAGTGGATGCGTTGTTCTTGTTCTTTTGCTAGGAGGGACCTGAAGAAATGCCAGTGGGGAACGCTGCTGAAATACTTCTTGATTCAATTTCTCCCTTCATCTGACATTCCAAATTATGTGGTCTTCCCTCCACCTTTTCCTAAGTAGAACACTGTGGTAGGAAGGGGGGAAACTCTCCCAATCCCAATTGTGTATCCTCCTTCCCCTACACACACACACACCAAATCCCACCTATATTCTCAACCTGTCCTTATTTCTACCATGGTATGAGATTTTATTTCTTTTCTTCTTCCCTGCATGGAAATTTGAACAATTGATCCACAATTTTGCACATGTTTTTGCATACAAGACCATCCACATTTCCACCTTTGACTTAAGTGTGTTTGTGGCTTGGATGGTTTTCTCTTGAATTGTGCATACTATTTTCAGATGTTTGCATTTTAAACTCGCATGATTGATTTCATGCATATCAGAAGGACCATAAGACTCACGCATATGGAAGTTTTCGAGAATCTCCTAAGCATCAGCATTCTTTTCATTTAGACAATTTTTGTATTTAGGAAACCAGCATGCACTTATGTCTGTTGTTCCATCCCTTTTTATGCCCAGATTAAGCCAGAAAAAACTCCTGCTTGCTTTTGGAGAGCAGTCAATAAAGACTAGCCTACACTAAATTTTCTAATTAAGTTAGTACTGCTCTGATTCAATATAAAACAGATTCCTGGAGCTTGGAAAAAGAAGTTAGATTTAGTAGTTTAACATTAAAATAGCTGCTTCTGCATTAATAGGTCCCAGATGCATCTTGAGAATGACATTTTGAAAGTGATGTGTTTAATGATTAGCATTATTAATAGACCAAAATGGTTCCCCATAATGGTTGACAAAGCAGAAGAATCTTACATGGTGTTTGCATCCTCTGCAGATTTCTGTATTACTACCTTTTAGAACTATACACAGATCATTCTGATATGGAGGACACTGTTTTGTAGCAAGCACGGCCATTTTGAAGGGAAGAATAGTCCATCCTTTTATATACTTCCTTGTTTCCCTCTGATTTATTTCTCATTTGGAAAAGGGAATCAATCTCCTCACTCTAGCAGAGGTGTAGCATCATCCAGAGTTCCACGAACAGGTCTAGGTTTCCCATGTCAAAAGCACTCCATTTCCTAAGAGTTTAAGACTAAGAGCTCAGACCTGGGGCGGGATGGCAGGGTAAGCCATTTAAATGTCACAGGGAGCAGGGCCTCAGCAGTAGTTGAAAACTGGTGTAGCAAGTCCATGTTTCTTTTTCTTTTTTATTCTTATAGTGTATTATTTCTGTATAGTTTGGGCTTCATTTCTTTTGGTTTTTAGTTTGTTGTATTCTTTTATGGTTGTTAACCACCCAGAGTGATCTTTTAGGCCAGTAGGGCAGGATATAAGTAAATAAATAAATGAATAAATAAATAAATAAATATGTAGAGACTCCTTAATGAATTTAAAGGCCAATGTGTGAATTTCTAACTATAGCAGCTCGTCCAAGACAAGAAAATATGGTGTGAAACATTGGAAGAAGAAGAGATGTCTCCCAAGGTGTTGATGGCTGTGTACAATTTTTGTTCCTGGAAGGAAGGAAGGAAGGAAGGAAGGAAGGAAGGAAGGAAGGAAGGAAGGAAGGAAGACACTTTTTTATATTTCTTCAGAAGGGTAGAGAGGAACATTTGTTTGCTAGCAAAAAGGCCCACCTTCCGAAAACACCTCTTTGTTGCAGGAGAATGGCTGCTCCGCCCCGTAGCATGCGGGGGCGGGGCGTCTTTGCCAGCCGGCAGAAGCAGTCGCCGGTTGGCTGCGCAGTCTGCGCAGGATATGCTGGGGGAGCGCACCTATTTAAGGTCAGACATGCTCCCCCACACCATCCCTGCGCAGACTGGCCTTTCTCGTCAGCGAGAGAGGCTTTCTGACAGTTCCGCTCCGCTTGCCAGCTGGCTTGCGGAGATCGGAGCGATAGAGAGAGCGCGCCTTGCCTAGCGCCGCAGGGAAGCGGCGAAGCAATCCCCGGTCTCCGCCCGTCAGCTGGAGATCGGAGATAAGGGCAGCGCGGCTCGGCTAAGTGCCTTTGCTTGTTTCCTGTCTTTTTTTTCTCTTGTTGAATAGCGGGGAGGGGGGGAACCGGGAGGGGGGGCGGAGCCAGGCTCCCGAGAGCCTGCTCGGTGGGGGGGGGTGTAAGGGAACTGAAGGGAGCGCAAGGGGTTGGCGTAGCGCCGGGAGGCCCAGAGCTCGGCAGCTCTGGGAGCAACCGTGTGGCCCAGCACTGGGCTTATAAAGGCAGCCGGCCATCGAGGATAACGGGAGGGGAAGGGGCTGGGTGACGCCAGCGGCAACTGGGGTGAGACACAGCCCCAAAGCACCCAGCACCCCGTACAGCCCTAGACCTGTTAAACAGCCCCAGGCCGTCGATACCCGGCACACAGGCCCTTTGGCCTGGGTTGGGCGGCCATTTTCCTTCCCTGTGGGGACCACTGCTTGCTCACTTACCAGCCCATCGACCCCCATCCTCCCTAGGGACAGACCGGGGGGCATCGAGCGAGGGGGATTGGGCAAAGTGTGGGTGATACGGGGCGAGGACAGGGATATTTCCTCCAAAGCTTCCCAGCTCTATCCACCGGGGTGGCAGAGAAACAGCACGTGTGTGGCAGGCGGCCATTTTTGTAATCCGGCGGCCATTTTCTTTTGCACCATTATTAGTAAACTCGGCCTACCAAGGTTATCTACGCCCATCCTACTCACGGGCCCCCCGTGTTGGGACATTCCTTAGGCATCTTGTAGGGTACCATCTAACTTATCAGCGGGTCCCATTATTGGAACACAACACACCTTCCTTACTCGCCATGCCGCCCAAACCAGATACCAGCAAGGGCAAGGGCAAGGCCCTTCCCCGCAAGCAGCAACTACCCCAACCAGCCCCAGAAATTTCATCCTCATCTGATGATGATTGGCAGAAAAAGAGCGCGCCAAACAAAAAGGGATGGAGGCTTCTTATGGGGGTAGGCCTGTTAGGGATACCAAAGGGTATCGCAAAGCAGGCCTTAAAGCATTGGGTGATCTCATGATGTCTCGTATTTCTGTTTTGGAGAATGATGTGGCTGGATCCTCTGGCCAGGCCCCTTCAGGTCTGCAACAGGTGTTACAGGATGTCCACGCATCGGGCGCTGGATTGATACCCCCAGCGGCTGCTTCTGGGGGACCCCCATTGACGCCTGCCATTCAGGACGCCGTGGACCAGCCGCAGGACCAGGCAATCGATTTGTCAACCACCGTCACGGCTCATGAGCCACGATCGTGGGCACCTATCTACAACCCTCCCCCGGGGTGAGTCTACTTCGTTCACGCACACACCAAGGCGAGTACTCTGGCCCTGGCAGGTTTCTGACACAGTAGTACGGGAAGGGGTGGAGGCTGACATCCCGGGACACATGCCCCCTATCTGGCCTCCACGGCCGCCGGACCATCTGGGCCCGGTGTTGGCAGAGTCAGCCGCTCAGACGGACCCTAGTACAAGCCCGACCAGGATTCAGGAAGGGGCAGGTGACAAATCGGCAGCACCTTCGGTGCGGCCTACCGCCAAGCCGACAGAGGAATCTGAGGTGGCAGTAACCAGTCCATTGGATCTGCCTGAGGGCGATGAGTCATTGCCATTGGGGGACCACCTTTCTGAGGCAATGATTGAAAAGATTGTGTCGGGGAGGTACGTGGACATCTTTGAACTACTGAATAGGGAGATTGACACTAAGGACCTTGAAAAGCTAGATGACAAAGAGAAGGAGAGAATTAGGAAAAGGAAGCCGGAAAAACCTGGAATAACTGGCTGACAGCATTTGTCATGTATGCCGGTATCTATGCTGAGGCTCACCCCCAAAAGGGTGCTGTGTTGTGGCACTATTTGGACAACATAATCAGGGCTCGTTCCGACTTCCCGGCCTCCGCTTGGCTGGCGTATGACGAAGCTTTTCGTTGTCGCATAGCCAAGGATCCCACACTCCGCTGGGACCGGCCTCATAGTTACTTGTGGCTGAGGGTGATGAGCGCCCCTCGTCAGGCCCTAAACGAGAGATTTGATAGTGGCCACGCGATATCGCGCCCGGGCCAGATTGGCAATCCCCGCGCGAACACGGGCCAGTCGGTTCAACCCCGGCTGGTCTGCTTCGAATATAACAGCAAGGGGTCTTGCGGGCGCCGCCAGGGTAAATTTAGACACTTGTGCTCCACTTGTGGGGCCAATCACCCGGCCTCTACTTGCCCTAGGGGCAAGCCAGGAAACAGCGGGGGTAGGGACGCAGGGGGCAGGCGGACTCAACCCGGGTCGCCACCTCCTCTGAAAGGGACCTAGCCCCATACGAGTGCCGGTGCTGAGGGCGTGGCTCCGTAGCTACCCCTCAGGGGACGAGGCCGCCTACATCTTAGATGGTTTCGTCCACGGCTTTCGTATACCAGCTATCGGGGAATGACGCCCCTTTCTGGCTCACAACCTAAAATCGGTCATAGGGAAGGAGGCGATCGTTCGGGAGAAGATCGCATCCGAATTAGCAGCGGGCAGGATCCTGGGGCCATTTGATCATCCACCGACTCCTCGCTACCGGGTATCCCCCTTGGGCATCGTGCCCAAGAAAGCCCCTGGCGAATACCGCCTTATACACCATTTGTCGTACCCGGCGGGAGAGTCGGTGAATGATATGATACCGCAGGAACTATGTAGTGTCTGTTACACTTCTTTTGACGCAGCCATCAGAATGGTGCGGGGATGCGGCGTGGGGGCTGAAATCGGGAAGTGCGATATTAAATCAGCATTTTGGCTCCTCCCCGTGCACCCGGATGATTGCGAGCTTTTAGGCTTTGCATTCGAGGGACGTTATTATATGGATAGAGCTATGCCTTTCAGCTGCTCTATCTCCTGTTCTGCCTTTGAACGCTTTAGTTCTTTCTTAGAATGGGCAGTCCGCCAGCGAACAGGCAGTTCCCATGTCGTTCATTACCTGGATGACTACTTGTTTGCTGGACCAGCGGGCACTTGGCAATGCGCCTCTCTCATGGCTACGTTCTGTACCATGGCAGCTGAGCTGGGTCTCCCCTTGGCTGTGGATAAGACAGAAGGCCCCACCACTGCACTCACATTCTTGGGCATTGAGCTGGACACGGTGGCCCAAACTTGCAGACTACCTAAGGAGAAGCTGGCCGACCTCCACGCCTGCTTGTCGGCGCTTTTGGCGCGGAGGAAGGCCACGCTTCGGGAACTCCAACGGATTATCGGACATTTAAATTTCGCCTGCAGGGTGGTGGCCCCTGGTCGGGCTTTTGTTCGCAGACTTTGTGACGCCATTGCAGGGCTACGTAGTCCTCATCACCGGTGCCGTATCTCTGCGGATATGAAGGACGACCTTAGAATTTGGCTCCAATTCCTATCCGATTTCAATGGCATTTGCTTTTGGCGATCGGAAACGATCGCCGCCTCAGACCTGCAGGTGCAGACCGATGCCTCTGGGGCCCTGGGCTTCGGACTATACTTTCAGGGCCGCTGGTGCGCTGGCACGTGGCCTACGGAATGGCAGGACAGTGGTATTACCCGGGATCTTACTTTTTTGGAATTGTTCCCTATAGTGGGCGCCGTATTCCTGTGGGCGGAGTGTCTGGCTAATTCGGTTGTGCAATTCAACTGCGACAACCAAGCAGTTGTGCACATACTCAATAAGTTGACTTCTAAATCGAAGCGGGTTATGGGCCTGGTCCGAGCTTTCACCCTCCGATGCCTCCAGTTTAACATCTTATTCCGTGCACACCATGTACCAGGGGTCAGGAATGAGCTTGCTGATGCACTGTCCTGCCAACAGATGGAGCGGTTCAGATCGTTAGCACCTCAGGCGCTTATGGACCCAGACATCCTCCCGACCGAGGTATGGAGGCTTGGAGGATAGAGGCAAATCGGGCCATGGGGCTGGTCTTGGCACCCAGCACCCGTCGGGCGTATTCGACAGCCTGCGCTGAGTACACACACTTTTGCACTGTTGAAGGATTTCCCCGACTGTGGCCGGCTTTGGCAGACCAGCTTGTCCAATTCTCAGTGTATTTACACTTCAAAGGTTTAGCCCCCCGAACCATACAGGGCAAGATGTCGGCCCTGTATTATTACGCCAGGACACAGGGATTTCAACTCCCAGACTGCCTGTTTAGAATAGGCAAAATGATAGAAGGCTGGGCTAGGGAGCGGGGTAGACCCCAGGATGACAGGACCCCTATTTCGCCAGGGATGCTGTGTAAATTGGCCACAGTTTGGCCTCAGGTGTGTTCAGACAAGTTTGAAGTGGGTCTATTCCAGGCTGCCACGCTGGTGGCATTCTTTGGAGCACTACGAGTCAGCAAGCTGGTAGCCCAATCCCAAAACGATGTATCAAAAACCACTCTGCAGTGGGCGGACATGGCTCTTCATGATGACCATGTCGTACTCCATATCCGTAAATCCAAAACGGATCAGAAAGGCAGGGGTGCAGAGATACGCCTGGGTAGGTGTTCACTGCCCCAGATCTGCCCGATACTAGCATTGCAACGGTACACCCGCCAGATTGGCTCGGGTCAGGGGTACCTTTTCCAACAGCAAACTGGATCACCACTGACCCGGTATCAATTCTGGCACATTTCATCCAGGGCACTCCAGGTCGCTGGTATCTCGGGTTGGCGTTTTGGCACTCACTCCTTTAGGATTGGTGCCGCCTCCACGGCCGCTGCCATCGGGGTCGATCCAGCTGGGATCCAGCGGATCGGTCGATGGCGGTCTAGGCAATTCAAGGCCTATGTGCGCCCCTTAATGGACCGGTGAATCTGGGCCAGTTTTGTCTGTTTTGTGTTTCAGGTTTCGATCCCGAAGAACAGGTGCGTGTCATCATTTATGGCCACAGTTTCGTGTTTTGGGCCTCCAAGTTTGCAGTGAGGTCAGGACGTGGCCGCGATATCGGCCTGGGACAACGGGCCGAACTGGTGTGGAGGGGAAGACGCGGGATGCTATGGAAGGAATTTTTACCAACGGCCCTTAACGATCCCCCTGACCCTCCCCCGGCCATTATCGTGGTCCACCTCGGTGGAAACGATTTGACCCGTATGTCGGGCAAGTCACTTATCCTCCAGGTCATCGATGACCTGAGGACATTTAAGCAGCATCGCCCATCAACGACCATCTTGTGGTCTGCCATGATTCCGAGGTTGGTGTGGGGTCCTCTTCATCACCCCCAAAAGATGCACAAAGCCCGGAAGGGAGTCAATCGAGAGGTGGCCCGCATAGTCCAGGCGGAACTTGGCTCTGTCGTTTGGCACCCGCACGGACGCCTGACCTGTTCCGGCCTGATGGGGTTCACCTGTCCGACAAGGGCCTGGAATTGTTTATTTCAAATTTATGTGAGGGCCTGCGGGCCGCGTTGTTTGGCCATTTGGGGTAAAGAGGCGTCGGTGAGCCTCTTTGGTGGTGGGTAGCGCAAATCTAAACATTGCCAACCTAGGTCCCGATCTTAATTGACATCTTCAGTGTGCCTGGCAGCCCATAAACAAGGATGGGGCCAGCATTAGACTGGCATAAATTAAAGTACAAACACAGCCACATTAAAAGGGCTGCCAAGGCTGGATGTACGTTGGAGGATGCCAACACAGTTAGGCATCAGCACTGCGGCAGTAAAACAGGCCGCAGAAAATTTACCTGTACAAAGGGACCGAATTAAATTAATAACCTCCAAAATTTGCGCTACGCTCCAGGCTCTCATAAAAGTTACGTTCAAGTTAATACTGTTAATAAATTGTGGCCCTTGTTAACCCAAGCAAACGTGTGTGACTGTTTATTTCTGTCTGGTCTGGCAAGGCTTCTTCCATTGCTGAAGCTTGTCTACCACAAGTATTCCTGGACAAATATGGAATGTCTCTAAAGATATGTTAAGGACAAACACGATAGCTTATGGGTCAAAACACAAGAATTTATGGGTCCATTATATTTGCCCATTTTGTATTTACTTTTGAAAAAAGGAAGAGAAAATTAGCTCAGGATTTCACAGCTGGTAGAGAGTCTCAGGCTATATAATCAGCATGTCTTATCTTCAAGTTGTAATGAAATGAACAAAAAAAATTCAGTCACTTCATATGTAAAGCTAGGTGAGACACCTTTTCCTGGGAATTTATTGCAAACTTCTCACAGTAGCCAAGACAACTCAATTTCAGCCTTTCATATGTTGATGGGGCATTTCTGTCCACCATCACAACCACTCTTGTATGAATGGTGAAATATCAGGTCTGCCAACTTTCCATTTTATGACACATTGAACTATCAATATGACAATTCCAGCTCCTACTGTATGTAGTGGATAGCATAGCCATGCATATTTATTTTCTGGAACAGATCGGTGCTTGTCAAAATAAATAATAAACAAAAACAAAACAGACTGAAATGAAAAATACTAGAACGAGGGGACATACACTCAAACTGAGGGTTGGGTGAGTGAGAACAGACAAAACATTTTTTTACCCAAAGTGTTGTTAGTCTGTGGAACTCCCTGCCACAGAATGTGGTGATGGCATCTAGCCTGGATGCCTTCAAAAGGGAATTGGACAGATTCCTGGAGGAAAAGTCCATCACAGGTTACAAACCATCAGGGAGATATGTAATCTCCAGTCTTAAAACTGGGGTACTTCAAGGGCCAGATGCAGGGGAGTGGTATCAGGAGACAGAGATCTAGTCTTGTGCGCTCCCAGATGCATTTGGTGGGGCCACTGTGAAACACAGGAAGCTGGATTAGATGGGCCTTTGGCCTGATCCAGCATGGGTCTTCTTATGTTCTTATGTCCTTATGTTAATTGCATGACCTGGAAGATAGTTATTCCAAAGTCAATGGTCCATACTATTTACCAAGCACAACTGCCGATTTAAACAAAGGTTTTATTTTATTGTAAGAGGAACTGTGTGAAGTGAGTTTAAGGCAGCAGTACAGCACTGGGTTCCTAGAGATAATACAATATATATTCCATAACATTCATAGAGTAACCTTTGCTATGACATTCTGTTTCTCTTGTGTTTGCTGTTTTGGAACTACAAATAGGTTGAGTCCTCGTCCAATTAGGTGCCTTGTCATCCCCAAAGAAAGTTCAGATAGTTTTCACAGAATCATAGAACCACAAAATAATTGAGTTGGAAGTGGCCTAGAACGCCATAGCATCCAACCCTCTGTTGAATGTAGGGATCCTAATCAAACCAGACCTGATGGATGGTTGTCCCATTTTTGTTTTGTTTGGCCTTGGAAATACTCATTGCAACAAACCTTGAAAACCCTTGCTTGCATCAGGGGAAATAATGACAACCTTGTAGTAGACCTTGCAGGCAGAAGCTACAGTTAATAAACTGATTAAAAAGGGTGGTGGCCTTTCACATTAATCAAGGCAGCTGACAGCATGATTATATTTTGCTTAAGGCTTTCCAACATTTATAGTGCAATGAAACTTTCTTAGTCAGTTATGTTTTATCAAGTTGAAAGTGACTGACAGTGACTCTAACAAGGTTTTCAATATATTTGAGACAATCAAGGAGTGGTTTTACTTGTGTCAACCCTCCCAATGGGTTACATGGCCAAAAAGGGAATCAGAACCAGGTCTTCAGACTCCCAGTCTGTCAGTTTGCCCACTGCACCCCACAGTCATGGATTTTTAAGGGCACTTCATTTTTCATTTCATTCTGTAACGAAACGAAGAACAAAAAATGAAACGGGAAAAAATCATTTCGTGCCCATCTCTATTAAATAATTTTTTTAAAAAAATAAAACAAAAGTATTGTGGCACCTCTGAGAAATTTGCTGTTGATAAAGATGGGCATGAACTGCCAGTTTGGCAGTTTGGCTAGTTTCTCTATTGGCTGAACAGGTGTTTGGCACTTCAAAGCCCCGCCTCCTTTTACAGTGAAATGAATTGGTTTGCTTTAACCAAAAAATGCCATTTTGTTTCATTACTAATGAAACACTGCTTCCCCATTTTGTTTTGTTTCATTTCGTTTCATTAGCGAACGAAACGATGAAACAGCATTTCATTTTTCATTTGGTGCCCATCCCTAATTGCAATCTCTTTCTTGGTGTGATCACATCCAAATGAACTACATTTGCAAAAAAAACATTAGTTACTTTGTAGCTGCCGAAATTCTAAAAAAAAGTAGTAAAGGAGAGGTGAGGATTCTTTTGCTATTGTTATTGCTGTCACTGCTGTTGTTGGAAAATGAATACTTGCTGATAAGAAGCATTATCAACGAAATTGAATTCTTACATGTTTTCAGCCCACTGTTCGGCTATATAATGCTTATGTTTCTTTCCACTGCTATGCCCCTCTATCTTTACTCCTACCTAGGGAAATTACCTTTTCAAAGACTAAGACAGTAAATCTCTAAATCTCCATATTTACTCAGGTCCTTTGCCTCCTCAGGGCAGAGGCTTCCCAGCCTATGGATTTACACCATTTTTACTATAATGATTTCTCCAAGGGCCAACTCAAGATGAAAAAGACAAATTAATTTATCCACTTTCATCTACCCACTGAAGTTTGTCCTGTGTTCCTGGATCTAAATTCAGAATACTCATACTGTTTGGTTCAACCTGAGTGATTAAAATTTGAGATCAACAAAATATAACATTCTTCAGCCAGGCCAGCACCTTGGAAAGGGAATAGATTTTGAGCAACTGATACAGGTACCATCCTTCTAAGCCCTGTCAACAGAATAGGTTGAGATAGACGGTATTCACCAGTTATATCAGGACTGAAAGGCACTTTATTTTGACACACAGATATAGAATAGCTTATGCTTGGATTAAGATCAAATGCAGTGATCTGTTGATATTTCTACAGATGGTCAGTCAATGTTTTGGAAGAAATAAATATCTCAGAAATTAATCTGCTTGAGTCCTTTTTTCTGTAGGCACTGGTGGGGGAGGCTTTGTGAAATCTTGTGATAACTTCTGAGTTGTTTGTTTGTTTTTAACATACATTAACAAGCTGGTGGTTTCAGAAATCACTCTTCACCCTTTTGGAGTCTTTCACTAGTAATTTTTATGAAACTTGAGAAAGGCAGCTGTCTTCCCACCTCATATTGTCTTTTCTGTACTGAACTGGAAATTGCTAGTAGTTTTGTTCACAAGAGAGGTTGCTTCTGACTTATGGTAGCCAAATGAATTAATAACTTGTAAAAGCAAAAAGCAAAGTGTTATGCTTATGGTCCATAGTGCTTAAAGCACTCTCTGGGCAGTTTACAATTTTTTTATGCAGATACACATTCCCCCTGCCCAGCAAGCTGGGTATTCTTTTACCAACCTCAGAGGGATGGAAGGCTGAGTCAACCATGAGCTGGCTACCTGGGATTTAACCCCAGGTTGTGACTGTGAGCACAGTTTCAGCAGCAGTACAACTGTTTAACCACTGCAGAACAAGGCTCATAAAATGTATTATTAAAAGATAAAGACCCTCAAACTTCAGGACAACTTCAGCAGTTTGTCAGCTTTATAAAAATCCCCTCTGATTCAATGGACCGACTCTACATCAACTTACTACATTAATCAACAGGATTCTAGACATTGAGTAAAATTTGGTAGCAAGTCACAACTTGAATAAGCACAATGTATCAGTGGGGATTTGGTAAGTCTGTAAGTTCCACTGATTTAATAAGAACTGTAACTACTTGGCACCAAACAACAAAATGCATGTGGAACAAATGTGAGAATTCATGGGAGCCTGCATACTGCATGAACATACTCACTCCCATTGTTTTATCTACATATGATCAGACTTAGTGAAATAGGAGTCTTGTGGATCCTATCGCTATAATCTGGACCTACCATTCAACCATTTGTTCCCCAGAAAATTCATTCAGCTCAGTTGCTGTGGATGTTCAAATGATTTCTAGATTCTGGTGTTCATTGCTGCTAAAGGACAGCCAGCATGGCTTCTGCAAGGGCAAATCATGCCTCACTAATTTTTTGAGAGTGTCAACAAACATGTGGAAAAGGGAGATACAGTTGACATTGTTTATCTGGACTTTCAGAAGGCTTTTGACAAGGTCCCACACCCAAGACTCTTGAATAAACTAGCCAGTCATGGAATTAATGGACAGATCTTGTCCTGGATCAGCAACTGGCTAAGGGACAGGGGGGAAAGGTAGCACTAACTGGAGACTTCTCCAGGTGGAGGGAGGTAAAGAGTGGGGGTCCACAAAGGTTCAGTACTAGGATCCCTGCTTTTCGACCTCTTCATAAATGGTCTAGAAGTAGGAGTAAATAGCAAGGTAGCCAAATTTGCTGACAACACTAAATTACACAGGGTAGTAGAAACTGTGAGAGATTGTGAGGAGCTCCAGAGGGATCTCTTGACACTGGGGGAGTGGGAAACCAGTGGGAAATGAGCTTCAACATTAGCAAGTGCAGAGTGAGGTGTGTTGGGGCAAAAAAAAATATTACATTTATAAACTGATGGGGTCTGAACTCTCTGCAACAAACTAGGAAAGGGACCTTGTTGTCCTGGTGGATAGCTCAGGTGTCAACTCCAGTATGACACAGCAGTGAAAAAAGCAAACACAATGCTAGGGATCATTAGAAAGGGTATAGAAAATAAGTCAGCAAGTGTCATTTTGCCTCTTTATAAATCTATGGTGAGGCCCCATCTGGATTATTGTGTACAGTTCTAGTCACTGTAACTCCAGAAAGATATTGTGGAAATGGAAAAATTGCAGAGGAGGGCAACCAGAATGAACACCTTCCTTACCATCTGAGGCTGCAACGGCTGGGCCTCTTTACTCTTGAATGACAGCACCTAAGAGGTGACCTGATTGAAGTTTATAAAATCATACACAGTAGGGACAAAGTAGATACAAAAAAACTGCTTTCCATATCACACAACACTATAACTATGGGGCACTCCATGAAACTTCTGGGTGCTAGATCTCAAACAAATAAGAGAAAGTACTTTTTCACCCAGGGGATCACTGGTCTGTGGAACTCCCTGCCAGAAGAAGTGGTGACAGCTGTCAACCTAGACAACTTTAAGAAAGGATTGGACAAGTTCATGGAGAAGAAGGGTATCAGTGGCTATCATTATGGATGCCTAAGGACAACATCCGGGTTGGGGAAATAGGCAGGATATCTCTGAATGCCATTTGCAGGGTATCTTAAGCAGGTGAAGACATCTGCTTGGGAATACACTGAAGCAAATGGTGAGCCACTGTGTGAGATGGAACGCTGGACTGGATGGGCTGTGACCTGTTCCAACAAGGCCGTTCTTATATTCTTATAATTTCAATAAAATCAGGTGCTTTTTTTACAGTCAAACACAAAGTACAAGCATAGCATCAGCAGTTGGCAGGGAGTTTCCACTTCTCAGCATGCCAGACAAGCAGGTCAGTCCTTGAAGTGCAAGGCACGGTCTTAAACTATAACATTTTAACAATAGCTAACATTAGCAAAGGCTTTGCTGAAGTGTCCCAGTATATATTTACAAGGAGGGCAGTTTGAGGAGCTGTTTTTTTTAGAGGCACACAAAGCAGTGGGGAATGAAAGCACGATGTAAAAAAAGAAAAGAAAAGAAACAAAGAAAAAAGAAACAAATAAAATGAATGCTCTTGAAAAGGCAAGACTGGTTCATGTCATGGATCAGATAAGCAATTTCTGCAGTAGTGGCTTACTATAGTCCATATCCTTTGGAAAGTAGAAGCCAAGATTTCAACATCAACAAACCGCATAAAGGCTTCTGCTTTGAAGATTTAGAACTATGGACCAAATTAATTCAAAAATAAGCACTACCATAACAGCAACACTTTACTATAGGTTTCCATTATCTAATACCAATGTAATGGAAGCCAAACGGCTTCATTGTTATCAGTGGTATTATACTGAATACCGAATGAACTCATTTTAGAAGCAAAGTTGCTTTAAAAAATTGTTATTACACCCACAATAGCAGTGGCAGTAAAGAGGGAGGAAGTTGTGGGGGGTGGGGGAGAGATATTCGTGCAAGTGTTGGCTAATTTGATTTCCGTGTTAACTAGTCATGTATTATTAATCAGCTGTTCATTATACTTCCAGATCGTACTAAGTTTATTTGTGTACACAATTCATTTCTTTAATCTTTTGCTTTATGACATTTAATTCCTGTGTAAACAAAGCTGATTCGGGGCTGACAGGCATCTACAGCAAAAAAAAAAAAAGTTAAAGGGGTTTGTGTGCCTTATGGTGGCCATATGTCCTTTTTGATGGCTGATGATTCTCCATCTGAAAGGATCCCAGAACACAATCCTCTTTTCGGAGACAGCAAACATTTGTATGTCTGCCCAGTCCAATCTGATATCAAGGGAAAGGAACACTTCAAAAATGGGGACCTTGAAGGTTTCCAACCACTGTGAGCACCTGAAATCTATTTGAGTGGCTCCTGTGATTAGTGAATTTCGACACACCAAATACACAGCTCAGGTTCAGGGACGACAATGCCTTGGAAATCAATAGGAAGTCAAATATTGTCATGAAGTAGCAGAGTTAACAATGAAACTGCATTTGGGGTATTTGGTGCAAGGAGTGTGCTTTGGTGATGAAGTGGGATTTCTGTAAAGAGCAAGTAGAAATTATCGCTGACAGCATGATTGTTATGGATAGCTAAAGCCAAAATGTTAGTAAAGAAAACCTGATCAATGTTGTTGGCCCTTCACAAAGGTAATCACTGATACCAGCTCATTAGTTACTCTGCACACTTGCGTATAAAGCCTGTCTGCTTACATTCCCTTAGTAAATAGGAAGCTGCTTGAACATCATTTTGTTATGCCGTAACCCATTAGGCCTACCTAGCAACATGAGGGATTGCTGACATTTTATATTATTGGTCTTTCTAATGGTGCTCCTACCAATATAAATGTAGTTTACGGTTCTCAAATTCTTATGGACCATTTGTTCTTTCTAAAAAGCTTTTCTAACAATGCATTTGATTTGAAAAGCCTTACACAGTCAAAATTCAGCAAAGACATATGCGGTCTCTAAAACACTGGCAGGGAGATAATTCAGATTTATAGGTCATGATAATCAAAGGTCTATGTTTCTTGAGGATGATGGGGGGCAGCGTACAAGGGCATTCGCCATAATCACCCACAGCACCAGCACAATTTATAAGAGCTCGCACATAACTAATCCAGGATCTTGTAATGTATCCTTCATTTGTTAGATTTCAGTGTTGCGACTGATCTGACTATTCAGATTCTGCACCCAATTCACTCAACCATTTCAGCCTTACTAACTTTAGTGACCTTTTCTTTGAAAGATTATGTTGAATATGGAAGAGGTTAAGTTGCCAGTACAGGGAATTTAGAATGCCCATACAATTGACCTTTGGGGGGAGATCACAGTGCTGTGCTAAACAATTGTCTGAGTATGATGTGCCACATTAATAAGTTTTTGTTGCAATTCCAAAAATACAAATAAAAAATAAAAGGGGCACAGCAGCTAGCGCCTCTCAGCTGTAGGGTGGAAAGCCCCTGGCATCGGGGACTTAAAAAAAAAGCACTGACCCGGCCCCTGGGGCAGCATGGTCAGCACAGATTTTTTTTAAAAAAAAACCGGGGCTCCCACCCAGCCTGATTAATTATTGCTGACTTTGCTGTGCCCCTTTTATTTTTTTTCCTCCTGGTCCTGGCCCCTGCAAGGAGAAGAGAAGACAGCTACAAGGTAGGAGGGGGGAACGAAAAATGAAATGAAATGAAACATTAATTTCCATTTTGTTTTGTTTTGTTTTCCTTTGATGGGTTGGATCGTTATTCATTTTGTTAGATAACTAAACGAATAACAAAACAAATTAAAAATTCATTCCATGCATATCTCTAGTGTTTACTCGTTTCACAGACCTCTGAAGGATGGAAGGCTTAATCACCTTTGAGTTGGCTACCTTAGATTGAAATCTGGGCCTGGAGCTGAGTTTGGCTGCAGCATATCAGTTTTAAGCTGCTAAACTGTCAGGTCCTGGAAATCTTCAAAATGCAGTTTGGACCACTTGAGGGGCATGGTTGGATCAAGGCCCACCAAACATAGTCCCATCTCAGTTCGGCCTCATAGGCAGTGCAACCAACTTTCTGCACGCAGTCTTTAGTGGGTCATTCTTTGGAGATGGTGATGGAACTTTTCATGTTAACAGGATTTCTACTAAAGTTTTACCACATTACACCCATTCTGCTGTATAGATCAGTTCCCCACTGTGCCTCCTTGAGAAGGGTTAGACTCACTAATCATCCATAGGGTCCCTTCAAACTCTGCAGTTCAAAGGATAAAAGGTTAATCCAAGGAGTGTACCTCTGCTACTGCTTCTGAACTGGCATTGTGTATAGATGTGCATAGAATCATAGGGCGTTTATACACGACCCCTAAGCTCCGCCGCAAATGGCTCCCAGCTCTGGAGCTTAAAAATGTTTACCCACCAGCTCCGGAGTTAACAGGAAATTAAGTGCGACCCCGCCCACTTTAGCGTGTCCCAGCGCAGCTTTCTTGTACCTGCTCTGGGACAGTGAAAAATTTTGATGCGGAGAGTGCCCGGCTCTCCTCGCTTCTTTTTTGTTGGGTTTTTTTTTTTTTGCCTCCCGCCCCTTTAAGAGGAACCAGGAAGTAACCGGCGCTCGGAGCAATGTCCACCGGCACCGGAGGTAAGAATGCATTCTTTTGTCCCTTTTTAAGGCTTTTTTTCCTCCCTCCCCTCACGCAGACAGAAGCAAGGAAGTGTGGAGTGGTGGGGAGGAAGGAAGAGCGACAAACCCTCAAGATCTCTGGTCTGAATTTAAGGGACCAGCGGATCTTAGGGGTCGTGTAAAAAGGCCCATAGAGTAATGATGTTGGAAGGAGCCTATAAAGACATCAAGTCTAACCCACTGCTCCTTGCAGGAATACAAATCAAAGGGTATCTGCTAGGTGGTTGTCCAAATTTCTCTTGAGTGCCTCCAGTGCTGGAGCACTCATCACCTCTTCAGGGAATTGGTTCCATTGCTGTACTTTTAACAGTTAGGAAGCTTTTTCTGATATTCAGCCAAAAGCTGAGTTGTTTTAACTGGAGCCCATTATTGAGCATCCTGCACTCTAGGATATTCAAGAACAGATCCTGATGCTCCTCTGTATGACATCTCTTCAAATATTTGAAAAGTGCTATCATATCACCCCTCAGTCTTCTCTCTAGGCTAAACATGCCCACTTCTTTCAGTCTTTCCTAATAGGGCTGGTTTCCAGCTTCCTGATAATCCTTGTCACCCTCCTCTGAACTCGTTCCAGTGTGTCAGTATCTTTCTGGAAGTGTGGTGTCCAGAACTGGACATAGTATTCAGGTTGAGGCCTAACCAGTGCCAAATAGAGGGGGATCATCAACTCATGATATTTGGAAATTACACTTCTGTTAATGCAGCTTCAAATATCATTTGCGTTTTTTGTGGTCACATCACACTGTTGGCTCATATTCAGCTTATGATCTACCAGAATTCCATGCTGCTCTCATTGCAACTGTGGCAGACAGAAAAGTAATGGTGAGAGGAAAGAGCCCTACTAATTAATGATGAAAGCAATAGATGTAGAACAAAATAGATTAACACAGTAGAAGCCACTGGAAAGACATCTGCAACTGGCAGAGCTGTTTTCATAATTGGTTTTTAGCTCATTGACTGAGTGACTTAGCTAAAAGTTATATGCTGAATGCATATCACCCAATAACCTCTTCTCCTCCATCTTGTCATATTTAACTCTGTCTATAGTAAAATTTGACCAAACTATCACATATCCTCTTCATTCTTTGCCACAACATTAGTAACAAATTATTTTTGGTAACAAAATGAAATGATTCGGGACTGTATAAATAACGGGGAGCATCCTTGGACTCTTCACTGGAAGCCCCCCAAATTTGGAGTAGTTGGGGATTCAGGGGGCTGAGTTATTAAGCTCCAAATTGAGTACCTTATGTAATTTAAAGTGTTTTTTTGTTTCTTTAAAAGAGATATTTCAGTTGGATGGTAAAGGGAAAAGTGGTGGTCAGAGGAAGCAATTAATCAACCACCCTGCTTGAACCAGAGAATTAATTGCTTCTGCCCATGTAGTGGTAAATTAATGCTCTTGCTACGATGTAATATACTTTCTGGATTGATTTTCAACCCAGAAAGTATGACACGGTGGAAGCAGTAGCACAGGAAGCTATTAATTTTCCAATCTGATAAACATAAAATATTATGTACTCAAAAACATTAGTGATCACTATCCAATGCCATGGAAATTTCAGGGGAACTTTTTCAAGCTATTCCATGTAAGCTCCCCAACTTTGGAGAGGTTCAGAGTTCAGGGGGCTGAGTTATTAAACTCTAAAGGGAGTCCTCCCAGGAGAAAATCATTTGTAATTAGGGGAGGCACTTGAGAAGCTCCTTCATCTGGGGGGGGGTTATCAATCACTTTCCTCAATCACAGGGGAGCTTCCTCAAGCTCTTCCCAGTAAGCCCCCCAAATTTGAAGAGGCTTGGTGTTCAGGGGGCTGAGTTATTCATCTGCAAATAGGGTGCCCCAAGCTAATTGTAAAACTGCTGTACGGTGCACACCGGCAATATAGGGGTTAGCCAAGGGTAAGTAATAAATTGACATGTTGCTGGCATGGCACATGCACAGCAATTACAGCTGGGGGGATGACTCTCTTTGCAGTTGAATAACTCACCCCCCTGAACCACAAACCTATCCAAATTTCGGGGGCTTACAGAGAAGAGCTTGAGGAAGCTCTCCAGTTTCATTTCCTGAACCAAAAAAAGGTGGTTCAATTTGGTTCCTAACAAAACAGTTTCTATCATTTTGTTTCATAACAAAATAATTTGTTTTGTAACAGAACGACAAAACAGTGTTTTGTTTTTCATTTGGTGCCCATCTCTACTAACAACTCTCAGATGAATCCAAGGTGAATTTTGAAAGGAGTAGCCTCAAGATGAACTCACTTCAGACAATGGGAGAATAAACAGCTGTGAAAGAACTTATGCAACTTGCCTTCTTCTGATAGCAATTTATTTTAAAATTATAATTTGTCATAGGATTAGTATCTGAAGAAAATAAACTGGTGTTTCAACAGAAAGAGGCATCAATTGGTGCAAATGTACACACATAACCTTCCCCACCCTACAAAAAAGTGCTGAAGCAATTCCTTCTTTAAGATCTGTGTGACAAGGCAAAGTTGAGCAGCAAAGATTTCCTTAGACTATGGACACAGCTATTACAAAATAAAAATAAAAATGTATATAGATTTGGGAGTTTTAAAATATATACAGCTGTTACTAACTAAATAAATACATTTTATTTATTTAGGTTTAAGAGGGCTCCATTATAGATCTGTCAAAATAAAAAAATGTACATTTGGATCTCTGTTAACAAGGGATCTTGAGGACAAAGACACCATAATCTACATTGAATTTTGATGGCCTCATATATATAATTACAATGGAAGCTTCAAGAGCTCCATCTAATATCATGTGAAATCAGTTTTGTTTTCTCCCATTGATAAGGACAAAGTGCTTAGGAGGCCTTTTGTATCCTTGAATACTTCCCCATATTGTTGACAACTAGTAGTGGTGTGGAGACTGACTTGGATGGAAAATAGTATATTTTATATATATGTGTGTGAGCTAGTTCAGTAGAGAGGTGGTCCTTAGTAGTTTCCTTCTGGCACATTTTGCCTCTTAGTATAGAACCAAGGGAAGTTCTTTGCTTTTCCGACACATTTTCTCAATTAACTTATATATGTCCACAGAGCGAATTCTAGATATTGATCTTTTGGCAGAATCATTCATTTCTATGCTGCCTTTCTCCTATACAGGGACTCGAGGCAGCTCACAATAATCAAACTTCAAGTAGAGCTAAAAGGACAATTAATAGATATTTAAAGCAATTTTACAGATATATTTCTTCTGCCACAACACAATCCATATACTGTATATGTCTGTTATACTACATTACACTACATACTGTATGAGTGATTTTCTTGTTTCCCCTCTCATATTCATATTATATTCACATATGTATGTGCATTTTTGGGATTAAAGTCACCACCAGATGGCACTCCTAAATTTATGAAATAAAGCAGTGAGAAATGGAAATACTGGAAAACAAAACAAAACAAAATAGCAATACAATGGCACACAACAACTCATTTGAGTTGCCAGATCCATACTACCCCTGGGTGTAGACATTAGTATGTTTGGACTCGTACTCTGGAGCCCTGGATTTGAATCCTGGTTTAGCCATAGAAGCTCACTGGAGGTGTTTTTGGTAAAACCTCTCTATGTACGTCTCACAGACTTAGAAACTCTAATAAGTCAGGTATGCTCTGACAGCACATAGTATAAATCAGCAAACCCATGAAATGAATGAAAATTATGACCTGTCAAAGGGATGCTGGAACAAGGAAAAGGTATTTAATTAAGAGCAAAAGTGTATCAGGGTGGAATGCCAAGTCGTATGCAAATGGATTCTTAATACTCTTCACTCTTTTAGAGAAATATGATAATGAAACCAAATATCTCAGGAGGTGGTGAGAGCTCTAACACCAGAGGCACTCAAGAGAAAATTGGGCAGCCATCAGTCAGATCGGCTTTGGTTTGTATTCCAGCATTGAGCAGGTTGGTAGACTTGATGGCCTTATTAGGGCCCTTCCAATTCAATATTGGGAAGGTCTATCCTGAAAGTGAGAACTGCAACTATGTTCATAGGTTTGCCAGTACTTTGCACTCTCCACAATGCCTTGCACTTGCCATGGGTTTTGGTGCAGGAAGGAGAGGAGAGCTGCCAACACAAAAACTATAGAGACACAACTTGGATTCTATTCAGAGAAAATCCTGGATTTATTGCGGGAAACATTCTCAGTGATGTTGTCCAAAAATATTTTCTATTATTCTTTGCCCCAGTTCTGGCAACACTTTGGTGTCAAAGATATCTGGTGACAGAGCTCCATTTGGATAAATTATCAAGTCACTGGTGAGAAAAGTCTCTGGTGGTTTTTTTTTTAACAATAGAAAACTAAAGTAATTCTGGGGCTTTCTGTAAATAGTGCTACTTCATTTACATGGTTTCCAAAGGTTGCTTGTTCAAAAGTATAATATATGATATGGTGTAAGCCACAATTTCAGCTGCTTCCACCATTTTTCAAAGAATCATTGTATAGTAGCATCTCCGTATCTCTGATTTGCCATCCTCGGATTCAGTTATCCACGGATGGTGAGCAGCGGTGCAAGGGCCAGGGATGGCAGCGGCGCGCTTGCCCAGGCAGCACAGCGGTGGTGGCTGCAGAGGCTGCATGGCCTAGACATGCCCACCAGGACATCAGTGGCAGCAGCAGAGGATGTGTGGCCTGCATCATCAGCGGCAGAGGCAACTCAGCCCGCAAGTGCCCGCACGCAGCAGCAGCAGCAAAGGTGGAGGCTGCATGGCCCACAAGTGCCCACCCATAATATTGGTTGCAGTGGTGGATGTGGCAGCTGTGCAGCCCATGTGCAGCCCATGACAGAGTTCACTGAGATGCTGGTTGGGGTCATTGAGTTGCCTCTGCCACCCAGATGCCAGTGTTGGTGCTGGGCAGGGAGGCAAGCCTGCCCTGCCAGGCAGAGGGGTGCCTGAGGACTGCTTTTTCTTCTACTGCTGCCTGCTCCTGCCTGCAGGCCCACCTGCACCTGAAATAGCTTCTCCAGGCTCAGCCTGCCAGACACTGGTAGGGAACCTACCCTGTGCTCCAGTGAGTACAACAAGGAGGAGGAGGAGGTGGCTTTGGTGGTGTGCAGGAAGCATGGGGGTGCAGCACCACTGCTTTCACCCCACCACTACTGCCACCACTGTTGCCGCCATCACCCTCAGATAAGAGCCTTAACGTTTATATGTGGATGTCATAACCAATCCCCCATTGATAGGGGGTCCTACTGTGTAATTGATTTGGAAGGGGCCATTGATTCCAACCCCCTGCACAATGCAGGAACATAAATCAAAGGATATCTGCCAGGTGATTGCCTAAATTTCATTTGAATGCCTCCAGTGTTGGAGCAGTCAGCACCTCTCAAGGTAATTGGCTCCATAGCTGTAGCTGTACAGCTCTAACCGTTAGGATGTTTTTTCCTGATATTCTGCTGAAATCTGGCTTCCTGTTGATGGAGCCCATTATCACATGTTTTGCACTCTGGTAGTATCAAGGACTGATCTTGTCCCTCCTCTGTAAGACTACATTTCAAGTATTTGAAAGGTGCTTTGAAGCATTTGAACAGTGCTATCATAGCTTTTCCATTTTAGTCTTCTTTTCACAAGGCTAAATATGCCCAGTTCTTTTAGTCTCCCCCCCTCCCCTAAGGGTTGGTTTCCAGTCCCTGGTCATCCTTTCCCCCCCTCCTTTGAACTTGCTCCAGTTTGTTGGTACTAGAAATGGGGACGAATTGCCAAAATGGTGGTTTGTCATGGTTCATTAAGGTTGATGACCCATGAGCCACAACCCCCACTCATAAACTGATGGATCTGTTAGTTTGTTAGTTTGTGGGTTTTTTCTTTTTTACATAGGCCCTGGCTGTCAAATAAAAAAATAGTCTCACCCCCACCAAATGGCCTCCATGCCTCTGTCGATGGACCTTCTGAAGTCCGAAACCAGTTACCACTGGCCAACAAAGGGAGGAATTCAATGGAGGGGGGAAAAAATCAGCCCTTCGCGTTCATTGGCTACTCAGGAACAGATAGATATAAATGAAGTAGTATCCTAGATATCAGTTATGTTCGTTGATCTTCCTGATTTGTTTTGTTTATTAATCCCCTATCTCAAGTTGGCACCTTCTTCTTCCTAGCTTGTTATGATTCTGCTGCAATCTATCTGTTCTAACCTTGATGCAATAGAACACTAGCAGAGACAAGTAGCACAATAGAACATTCTTCTCTTCCCCTCTCTGTCCCTGATCCATTGGGAAACCTGCTCCATAGTATTTTCCAACCTTATAAATTTTATAAGCTGGAAAGCTCATTCTGTGAGCTCACAGATAGTTAAAAGAGTGAGAAGGACCACACTTACTTCCACTGGTGAATCTATTGCATTGGATCTTTGTCCTTATATGTATTCCATCACACAATTCTGTATCAGTTTAAATGACCCTCATTATATTAACCCTTTCAGCTTGGAAACGTTGTTCTCTTTTCCCAAACATGATTGTGCCTCCTACAAAAGATTAAGATAGATGTCCTCCCTGTTCTTCACATCTCTGTGATTATACAGTCTCCATCCATAGAAATGTGTTCTCATTCTCCTTACCAAGGTTAATTCTCTGTCAAAGATTAGAGAGGGAACTGTATACTGTGATTATGTTTCTCAGTGGAAGCTTATATTGCTCACAAAGAAGCAACGCCATGCCAGTCATATAAAAATAATAATACTTTATTTCCATAGATAAAATTCAGAGCAAGTTTAAACCTTGATTACTGTTCTGGCAGCATTCTTGTGTGTATTTACTATACCATTAAAACCCAAGAGATACTTCAGCCACATTGCTGCAAGAAATTGTGAAATTAACTGTGTATATCCAAGGCAATTTTTCCCTTCTCAACAGTACATTAATGTTTCACCTTCTCCTTCTGAAACCAGCAGACTTTTTAACGTTAATATTCTCAGTGCAACAAATCACCCTCCCCTGCATGCTGCCTGGATTGCTCTTCATCTAAAAACTCACAAACAATAGATACAGTTTTTTGGTATGGGATATTTCAAGTGCCTTACACTTTCATCATCTCCTTGCGAGAGTGACGTCATCCCCAAGATCAGAGCTAACACTAAGGTAAGAGTTCCTCACTCATTAGGAATCATACAAAGTTAGTATTTGTTTAGCAGTTGCCTGAATTCCTGAATGTAGGAGTAACTCCTCCTCCCTAAGAACCTAAGAATGCAAGAACAGCCTTGCCGGAACAGGCCACAGCCCATCCAGCCCAGCATTCTGTCTCACACAGTGGCTCACCATTTGCTTCAGGATATTCCCAAGCAGATGTCTTCACCTTCTTAAGATTCCCTGCATATGGTATTGAGAGATATCCTGCCTATTTTTCCAAACCGGAGGTTGTCCTTAGGCATTCATAATGATAGCCATTGATACCCTTGTTCTCCATGACCTTGTCCAATCCTTTCTTAAAGCTGTCAAGGCTGACAGCTGCCACCACTTCTTCTGGCATGGAGTTCCACAGACATAAGAACATAAGAACATAAGAAGAGCCATGCTGGATCAGGCCAAAGGCCCATCTAGTCCAGCTTCCTGTATCTCACAGTCGCCCCACCAGATGCTTTTGGAAGCGCATGAGACTAGATATCTGTCTCCTGATACCACTCCCCTGCATCTGGCCCTTGAAGTACCCTGGTTTTAAGCCTGGAGATTACACATCTCCATCATGGTTTGTAACCTGTGATGGACTTTTCCTCCAGGAATCTGTCCAATCCCCTTTTGAAGGCATCCAAGCCAAATGCCATCACCACATCCTGTGGCAGGGAGTTCCATAGACTAACAACACACTGGGTGAAAAAATATTTTCTTTTGTCCGTTCTTACTCTCCCAGCCCTCAATTTGAGTGCATGTCCCCCTAGTTCTGGTATTTTGTGAGAGGGAAAAGAGCTTCCCTCTATCCACTATACTCATGCCCTGCATTATTTTGTACGTCTCAATCATATCCCCCCTCAAGCGCCTTTTTTCCAAACTAAAGAGCCCCAAATGTTTTATCCTTTCCTCATAAGGGAGGTGCCCCAGCCCAGTAATCATTTTGGTCGCTCTCTTCTGCACCTTTTCCAGTTCCACTATGTCTTTCTTGAGATGCGGTGACCAGAATTGTACACAATACTCCAGATGCGGCCTTACTATTGTTTTGTATAATGGCATTATAATGTTGGCTGTTTTATTTTCAATCCCCTTTTTGATAATCCCTAGCATGGAATTGGCCTTCTTGGGTAGACACCTTCATGGAGCTGTCCACCAACACACCAAGATTTCTTTCCTGATCTGTCACGGATAACTCAGAGCCCATGAGTTGATAGATAAAGTTTTGATTTTTCACCCCAATATGCATTACTTTACATTTGGCTACATTAAAACGCATTTGCCATTTCGTAGCCCATTCCCACAGTTTGGAGAGATCCTTCTGGAGCTCTTCACAATCTTCTCTGGTTTTTACCACATGGAAAAGTTTTGTGTCATCTGCAAACTTGGCCACCTCACTGCTTATCCCTGTCTCCAGGTCATTTATGAACAGATTGAAAAGCACCGGTCCCAGGCCAGAGCCCTGGGGCACACCACTTTTCACCTCTCTCCATTGTGAAAATTTCCCATTGACACCTACTCTTTGTTTCCTGGATCTCAACCAGTTCTCAATCCATAAGAGGACCTGCCCTCTTATCCCCTGACTGTGCAATTTTCTCAGCAGCCTCTGGTGAGGGACTGTGTCAAAGGCCTTTTGAAAATTCAGATAGACTATATCCACCGGTTCACCCAAATCTACATGCCTGCTGACCTTTTCAAAAAATTCTACAATATTTGTCAGACAAGACTTACCCTTGCAGAAGCCATGCTGATTTTCTCTCAGCAAAGTTTGTTCTTCTATGTGTTTTAAGATTTTCTCTTGGATGAGGCTTTCCACCATCTTCCCTGGGACAGATATAAGGCTAACTGGCCTGTAGTTTCCCGGGTCCCCCCTCCTTCCTTTTTTAAAAATTGGTGTGACATCTGCTATCCTCCAGTCCCCCGGCACTGTGGCCGTTTGAACAGACAAGTTGCATATTACCGTTGAGAGATCTGCAATTTCGTTTCTCAGTTCCCTAATAACCCTTGGGTGGATGCCATGTGAGCCCGGGGACTTGTTAGTCTTCAATTTATCAATTAGTCCTAAAACATCTTCTCTTTTAACCTATATTTGATTTAATTCTTTAGTCAAGAGGGGCCGTTCAGGCAGCGGAATTTGCTCAAGGTCTTCTGTCGTGAAGACAGATGTAAAGAACTCATTTAATTTCTCTGCAATATCCAAGTCCTCCTTAATCTCCCCTTTTCCTCCCTCACCATCCAGAGGGCCAACTGGTTCTCTGGCAGGTTTTCTACTTCTAACATATTTAAAGAAACTTTTATTATTACCCTTTGCTAGCCATGCGTTCCTCAAAGTCTTTCTTTGCCTCTCTGATCATCTTCTTACATTTCTTTTGCCAGAGTTTGTGTTCCCTTTTATTTTCCTCTTTTGGGGAGGATTTCCATTTACAGAAAGACCTCTCCTTGCGCTTTAGAGGCTCTCTAACTCCACTCGTTAACCATGCTGGTGCCCTCTTGGACTTAAATGAGCTCTTCTTTCTTTGTGGTATGCACTTGTGCTGGGCCTCTGTTACCGTTGTTTTAAACAGGTTCCATGCACTCTGAAGAGATTGGATTCTTCCAACCTTCCCCTTCAATTTCTTTCTAACTAGTTTCCTCATCTGAGGGAAGTTTGCCCTTCGAAAATCAAGGATTTTTATGTCTGATTTGCTTGACACTCTTCCTCCAACATGCACGGCAAAGGAGATTGCAGCATAGTCACTGTTCCCCAGAGGCTCAGTGACATTCACATCCCTGACCAGATCCTGAGTATCAGACAGACAGTATTAGATCCAGACCAGTGACCCCTAGGTGAAAAAGTACTGTCTCTTATTTGTTTGAGATCTAGCACCCCAAAGTTTTATGGAGTGCCCCCTAGTTCTAGTGTTGTGCAATAGGGAAAACAGTTTTTCATTATATACTTTGTCCACACCATGTTAGATAGCTAGATAGCTATGTAAGAGCCTTTGGCAAGTGGAAGAGCATTTAAACTAAGTGTATTGTCCCCCTGTTTTCCACTTACTGGAATTTCACAGCAACAATATTCTCTCGGAATTGTAATATTCTACAATTTTTTCCAAGTGGGTAGAAGGATCATGTGGATCCCTCATTTCCTCTACTGGGTACATGAACATACAGTCCCAAAGGCCAATCAGGTTCAGATTCTCTCACCATCATCAAACAGACAGCTATGAGAAAATCAAATGTCAAAGCATGAGTGCAGTAGATATTTTCCGCAGTGCCATCTCCAAATAGTATTCAGGGACACAATTGGAATGTACATCAAAAGGTTCAGCATGGCCTGTGTCTGTTCAGGTTTACTGCTATTACCCTATTTCACACACCTCCCATGTGTTGTTCCTCCATCAGTAATCCCTGCCTACTGACTTGACATTGAGCTGACTTGGCATTGAGCTATCCAGGAACTTGGCCTCCTGCGCTTTTCTCTCTTTTTAAATATATTTTCCTTGGTACATAATTACGTATAAATATCAGTGATTCCCCAAGACCTCATCTTTGAATGGTGCTATTCTGGAAACATAAGGACTAGCATTCTGAGAATTGGGTGTATTATGTATAAGTTTCTGAAAGGGGTAAGGAAGAACTATGATGGACTTATCTTCCATGAATTGATCTAATCACCTTTTAACATTTTATAATTTAATGACTATCTGTTACAGATCTCCACGGGCATAAGTCAGCACTTTAACCAAAACCATAGTCACTGCCTCACTTCAAACCTGTGGATGGAAATTTTATTCAACTATCTGAAGTTCATGAGAATTGATAGAGGCAGGGGTCATAGCCAATGGTCCATCTAGCATTTTTTTTTATATTTGTACCAAAATTTGCTTTAGAGCAGTGGCTCTGAAATATGAGTCCCCAGATATTCTTGGACTAAATCTCTCTGAAGTTTTCACCATTAGCTATGCTGGACAGGATTTCTGATATATATAGTTCAATAGCATCTGGGGACTGAACATGGGGAAACACTACTAGCTATGGCTATGATGTCTGTGATTAATGGGAAGTTAAATCTGGCAACATCTGGAGCACCCCATGTGCTAGCTGGCATGTCCAAACTTCGGCCCTCCTGATGTTTTGGACCACAATTCCCAGAATTCTAAGTTTAGATTTCCAATGGCAAAGGACTTGTGGGAGTTGTGGTCCAAAATATATGGAGGGCTGAAGTTTGGACTTGCCTGTCAGGCAATGGTCTCATCCCTGATTTATTTATGAGAGGATCAATTGGTGTTTTTTCTGTGGTTAGGTTTGTGATGTCAGAGATGACGCATATACTGATAGGTTTGTTTTATAAGAAATCTTGAATACAGGGAGCTATACATTTTCCCTCAATCCATGCTCATTCCTTTGGGAATGATTCATTTTAGAATTCTTTTACCGATTTATATCTGTAAAAAAGAACACTGGATACTTAACCAATTAAGGCATTATGGTAATATCAGTTTTCTGTCAACTAACTTTTGCCCAACTATTTCTTCATTTGTCATCACAACTGTATTCAGGAATGGACATATAAAAGCTTATATTTTAAAGTTTTTTTGTTTTACATGAAATAGAACTGTTATTTAGTAAGGTAATGAATGAATTGCAATCAGATAATAAACAAATTGAAGCACAGATCAAAATAGTCTATACTCAACTATACAGGAGAACCTGCATCACAGACAGCAATGTCTTGGTCATGTAATCCTAGTAGAGATGGGCACGAAACGAACAATTTTTCATTTCCGTTTTTTTTTTCATTTCGTTATGTAATGAAACAACAAACGGATTTTGTCTCTAAAATGAAACGAAATGAACAGAAACACCGGAAATTTTGTCGTGCATTTCGTTTCCGTTACTGCAATATGAGTGAATTGCTTAAAATTCTAAAAAAAATCACAAAAAATGAAATAAATGGTAATGAAATGGTAACAAAATGAACGAAAACGGAAATGTTTTTTTTTGAAAATTTTGCGAAAAATTGAAACGAACCGAAACGGACCCTCCAAACGACAAACGACAAACGAAATGACATTTTTTTTATTCGTGCCCATCTCTAAATCCTAGCAAACCTGACAGAGTTCTCAAACAGCATGATTACAAGCTCAAAGACCTAGAAAAATAAATAGCCTGTTTCTTTAACCAAGTGCATTTCACATTTTCTTCCACTTTCTCAAACTGTCCAAACAATATAAATTGATTCCAGCTGCAACTATCTTAATAAAGATGAGTATATTAAAAGTTAAAATTTTGGATTCCTACTATTAGATGAACAGTTTGCTTAAAAAAATAGAGAAATGTGGGGATGTGTATTATGTTGCCTTGTTACAGTTCTGACCTACTCTTTGTGACCTTATGTCCATGGAGTTTTCTTGGCAGAAATACTGGAGTGGTTTGCCAGTTCATACTTCAGGCACCTAAAGCACCTCGTATTCCCTAGCGGTCTCCCATCCAAGTACTATCCAGGCCTGATCCTGCTTAGGTTCCAAAATCAGGTGAGATTGGATGTGCTTAGGGCATATAGGCAGCTAAATGTGAGGATAAACATATGGGAATCAAACAATTTCATCTTTTTCATTGTGCATGCTTGCTGTAGTTAAAAACAGAATAAAACATAGTAGCATTGTTGGTTTTTAAAGCAATTGCTAGTTTCATCCAGGATATCAGAGATTCTTTTACCTCTAGCAGCAGATGAATATTTTTCCTTCCTCCATAAAGTTTTAATAGAAGAATTTATTTATTACAGTGTTCTTTTTAATATTTATTATAAGCTCTTGCCTTTTTATTGCTTTTTAACTGTTTAGTTTCATATTGTTGGCCAGCTTAATTAAAGACTTAGGGGATTGTGTAGGCTACTATTAGTAAAGTAAAGCAAAGCAAAAGTGTTCTGCTTATATACCCCCCATACCACTACAAGTAGTCTCTGGGCGGTTTACAATTTTAATTACAGTGTGCAGGCTACACATTGCCCCCCCCCAGCAAGCTGGGTACTCATTTTACCGACCTCGGAAGGATGGAAGGCTGAGTGAACCTTGAGCCTGCTACTGGGGATTGAACCCAGGTCGTGAGCACAGTTTTACCTGCAGTACAGGCATTTAACCACTGCGCCACTATAATCCTAAATTTTTTCAGCAAGCACTACATCCACTGGGAAACTGAATACATTTTTATATGAAAATAAGCATTCTTGGAGTTGTAAAGCAATGATATGTACTTATCAGTGTGAATAGAAGGACAGAGTACAGTGACCCCCTGCCTATTGCGGGAGTTAGGGACCAGACCAGACCGATAATTCAAAATCCGCGATATGCAGATGCAGGTCGGGTCAGGCCTGAGGCACCTAGCTGGGGGCTTTTGTATTTACCCCCTGCATGGTGCTGCTCCAAATGTGCCTGCAAGGGCCTGCAAGGGCCTTTGGGGGGCTCCAGAAGGCTCTGGAAGGCCCTCATAGGCCCATTTGGGGCAGTGCCAGTAAGTAAGGGAGGCCTGAAACAGGCCTTTTCCCCCTTACCCCAGGGGGCCTTTTTTCATATACTGCGGTCTCGCAATATAGCAGGTCTGCAGTATATGAACCGTGAATGGGGAATGGAGCCTTAAATGAGTAAATATTGCAGCCATCAGCATGACTAAAGTGTTCTTCCCTCTGTCCTGCCTTCCCGATGACAAAATTGTATAAATAAAATTAATTGTATAAATAAAAATAAAATAAAATAAAATAAAATAAAATAAAAGGGATTCTGCGGAAGCCTCATGACCTTTGTGTGTGGTAGGGAACTGGAAATAATCTTTTCTGAAAACTCACCATTGCTGATACGGGGGCAATTGATGCAAGAGGATTTCCGCCAGTATTATCCATTGCTCCCTAATATGGTAGTTTTCTATGTGAGATAGCTTGTTTTTCCTTACTATTTTTGTGTGTGTGTGGAGGACTATTCAAATGTATTTAAGCTGCAGGAAACTGCTGCATTCTAACAAAGCCATGTCATATGATTCAGCTGCAGATGTGCATCAGCCATTATTTCTAGTCTAAACATAGAGATCCAGATTTTATCTCTCCTGTGGGCAGCTCTATTTAACTACGCCACTATCCAGTCGACTAGCAGAAAACATCTTTCATAACAGATGCTGAAACTGTAACCTAGCTATTTCAATATACACTTATACACACAGGGTATCACCTACATTTATTTATTTATTTATTTTGGAGTAATAGCATATTCCTCAAGCATCTCCAAACACTCATCAGGGAATGACCTTTGCCCCTTCTGACTGGATGCTCAGTCGTATCAGGTATCATGCAAAAGTTACTATCCTTTTCCATGCTTTGCAATTACAGTAATACCTTGGTTCACAAGTACTTTAGTTTGAGAGTATTTCGCAAGAAAAAAAAAAACTTTTATTCTAAATTTTGTCCTGTTCAAAGCAAAGAAAAGTGTTTTGCTTATATACTGCCCCATACAACTTCAAGTGAACTCTGGGAGGTTTTCCCTTTTTAGTTATATATGCAGGCTATACATTGCCCCCCTCCAGCAAAGCTGGGTACTCATTTTACTGACCTTAGAAGAATGGAAGGCTGAGTCAACCATGAGCCTGTGACCTGGGATTGAACCCCAGGTCGTGAGCACAGTTTTACCTGCAATACAGGCATTTAACCACTGTGCCACAGGGCTTAATATGATCATACATATCACAGATACCTTCTAGCCCAGGCCTGCCCAAATTCCGGCCCGGGGGCCAAATCTGGCCTATTGGGCCATTCTGAGTGGCCCGCGGCTGGCTGGCCCGCCCATCCCTCCCCCTCCTTTGCCCCATGTTTTTGTTTTTTTTAAAAAAATCTTCTGCCAACACTGACACCACTGGGAAGCTTGGGCGGCTGGGCGGTCTGCCGCCACCAGCACCACAGAGGTATGTGTGGGGGTGGGCAGGCCAGTGGGACTCTGCCACCACCAAGGAGCTTTGGGGTGGGCTGGCGGGCAAGCTGTCGCCACCACTGGGGAGCTTGGGGGGGTGCAAGGTCACACAATCGCCTCTTCCAAGGGGCGACCTGTGTCCACGGCTCCCTGTGCTTCCTTTGGTTCCCACCTTCCTTCTTTCCTCCCTCCCTTGGTCCCCACCTTCCTTCATTCCTCCCTTCCTCCCTTGGTCCCCACCTCATTCCCTCCCTCCCTTCGTTGTTTCCCATCTTCCTTCTTTCCTCTCTTGGTTTCCACCTTCCTCCCTCCCTCCCTTGGTCCCTGCCTTCCTTCCTGCGGGTGGAGTTGCAAAGGGTCTGTGGGTGGGGCTTATGGGTACTGACCCCCACTGGGGTGGGGCTTGCAGTGGGGTGGCAGGGTCGGGGAGCAACCGGCCCCTGACACATTCTCAGCCACCAAATCTTGCCCTCCTTACAAAAAGTTTGGGCACCCCTGTTCTAGCCTGTTCTGCCTTCATGTAGAAATGTTACTGAGAACAAATCACATTCTTGTTTGTGTACCCTGCAACTCAGAAATGTACTCATCAGAGTAAAGAAGCTGCTTGTGTGCACATTCAGCCCTGGCTCTGACAGAACCATCCTTATCACAAGCAGGCCAACTTCTCTGCATTTAGAAAATGAATACTGTTCTGTGTTATGTGAATAGATGAACGAATATGGTACAAAAATCTCTTTTTAAATAAAAGACAGCAACAAACTGGGCCATCTGATCCTGATTGGTAAACCTTGAATTTCAGCAAAGTACCATTCACATAAAATGAAAGCTGATTCTACAACGTGGAGGATTACACAGAACAGTACAGTGAGTGACATAAATATGTGATATTCTGAGGTGTCATTTATCTTAATGTTCAGTATTCAAGGTCATTTCAAATGGGTTGTTTAGCTATTCTCTTATTAATAGCTCTTAGCACAAGATCTCATGATATTGGTTTTGATGTAAGAATGGTATAATCTATGAAGCATTACAAGCCTCACAAGCATGTGTAAATCAAGGGACCTCCTGCATAGCTATTGGAAGTCCTTTAAAATCTGTTTGAGATGAACTTTGGGAAATCAACTATACCAGCTAATGACCTATCTCTGGGACATTTAGTGGCATAAAACCCTTGTCAAGTTATGTGAAATGCACAAAATATCTTAATGTTAGGTAAAGGAAGAACTTCATTCAGTGATGTTGTCCCTGGTTGTGCGGTGGCTAAAAAATCTTGCAAATAAATAAAATAAATATTGTAAATATTTACAAGCAGCTGCCCCCTCACGCCAACATGATTCAGCTGCACCCTATGTAAACGTGACTCAAAAAAGTCATATCTCATCTCATAGCTAAATGAGTTGTTATACTACAAGGTTACCAAACATATCCAGGACTGGGTCAGTTTGGCCTTTTACTTGTTCATCATCTTCATTATGACTAACATGACTAATATTTTAGTCAACTGAAGAACAGCAAAATTATAGTATGGCATCATGAAAATGAGGTTACTTTGCATTTCTCTTCATTTAAAATATATGCAAAGAACTTCTGTTGCTTTCACAGCATCTGTGAATAAATAATAAAACGAGAATTACTAAGGTGGCTTCTGGGAATCAATGGTCTAACTGAACAATATAATTTAAGGGTCCATCTGTAGAAGTCAAGTTTCAACCGTCAAGATATCCTGCTAGTAATCCTGCATTCCTGGTTCCTTTGTTCCTTTTGCACCCCAAACCAACACATCCTTTGATTTTTTCTGGTTGCATGACCCAATTGGTATCACCAGCTGATCTGTTCTGGCACACTGTTCTCAAATATGAGGGAAGAATTTGTATTTCATTTTGTTTTTACAAGCAACTGGCCTAATTTGCACTTATAGTGATCTAATAAACTAGATGCAGTAAACATTACGCATGTCATTTTTTAAATGGGAAAAATCAGTTTAAAATTGCAGCATGAGGAAAAACTGCATACAAAATGGGTGTATCAAGAAAAATGAATACAAAAACAAACATGTGTTTTCTTTTGCCTTTCCTTTGTTTCCAAACGGATGCAGAAAAACAAAAATGAAAACATGAGAAACTCAACATGGAGCAGTATACATGCTCCAGTCCAGACTAGTTACTCTTGCAAGTCAACTGGTTTACAGCCTCCTCTTGTACCCCACGGCATCACTGGGCTGATTGCATTCAAGAAACAAGTGCTCTTCAGCTCTTTGAATTTAATAAGCACAGTAGAGATGGGCACGAAACGAGCAATTTTTCATTTTTGTTTTTGTTTTTTCGTTTTGTTACGTAACAAAACGAAAAACGATTTTTGTCTCCAAAATGAAATGAAACGAAACGAAACAACAGAAATTTTGTTGTTGCGGCAAATACATTGAACTGTAATGAATGCTAATGAAACAGCAATTTTTCATGTTCGTTTTCATTTTTTCGTTTCGTTACATAACGAAATGAAAACAAATTTTTTTTGCAAAAAATTCACAAAAAACGAAAATGAACCGAAACGGACCCCCTAAACGACAAACGACAAACGAAACACCATTTTTTTGAGTCGTGCCCATCTCTAAAGCACAGTGTTAATTAAACCAAAAAGGGGTTGCCAGAGTGTAGGCAAGTATATGAAAGGTATTTTTGTACACATTGGGTAAAGATGGGCAAATAGCAGTCCCCCAAAGCTGTTTTGAGGCCCTCCCCCCCCCCTCAGAATTCACCAATTTCCCAATAATTCCCTGAGGCAAGATTTTTTTTCATTTGTTCTCAAAAAACTATTCTGTATTTTCTGTTGTCAGAGGCCTCCAAAGGTGATTCCCCTCCCCCCTCAAACAAGGAGGGTGTATTAAATCCAATTTAAAATAAAGTAAAGATGGAATGTAAATGTCTAGTCTAGAGATGGGCACGAAATGAATTTTTAATTTGTTTCATTATTCGTTATTTGTTTCGTTACCTAACAAAACGATTAATGAACTGACCCATCAAAGAAAAATGAAACAAAACAAAATGGAAATTTCCTCTTCGTTCATTTTGTTTTTTCTTTTCCCATAGCAATGCATTGAAGCAAATAACAAAACTTCAAAAGGGACATCAATACAGTCTGTTCTGAAGATTTGCTAGGCCTAACTTTAGACACTTATATGAATGGGGTTCTTGAGGAAAACTCGACCAATTGGCTTCTTTTAAAAATCTATAGATTATTTAAAAAGTTTTCCCCATGAAAAATAAGACAGAGGCCTTGATGGCCCAGGTCATAAAATGACTAAGAAAATTCCCTTCCCTATTCAAATGTTCAAAAGGTGTCTTATCCACATTTGAAAAAATTAAATGTTCTGCAAAAGGAAATTAAAGTTGTTGATGTGCTCCTCCTTTCCCTCAACTAAGCAGGGAGACTTGTGGAAAGAGATGAAAATGTGCTTTCCCATCTAAAATCAATATGGAACTTGTTTAAAAGTAATAGTAGCCAAAACAGAATGCAAGCACTGCAAAATCAATTTGCCTACTATACCACAGAGAAGATACAGTAAATAGCACGAGAGGGGCCGTACGGTTAGCTGGGCTATAAAACTGAAGTCATTTTAGCTCCCGTCTCATTACTGAAGCTGGATAGCTGCACAGATAAACAATGTTTTTTAAAATACATTTTTCAACATAATGATATATTTTTAGGCAGATTAAGGCGCGGAATGGGTTTGAGCAAAATAGTATTGGAAATTTTCCCTAGATATGGAAATGCAGATTACTAGACCTTATGGTTACAGTTTTAATCCACAAGGGACAATGCTTGCTATACAAATAGAGTGGCAAAGTGTAAAGTGTGCTGGGAATACATTTCTCTGGCTTTCTGCATTCTGGAGAGTGGCTGATAACACACTGTAGAACCAGAAGCCATTTTATTCCAGGTTTTCTTATAATAATGGTGACCTTGCTAGTCATGGAAGATGATGATTCCAAATTAGGGTTCAAGAGATTCTAATAATAGGGAAGACCTGCTTGTTGAAAAAGGGGTGGAGGTGAGGGGTAAAACCTAAGTGGCTTCAGTGAGGAAGCCTAGCTCCCATGGAAGAGGTAAATGCTTTGTTCCTGATCATGAGAATGAAAACAAGCTTTTCATTTTGAACTCAACATGTTTCACCGTTTAGGAGGATGATATTTCTATGACAGCTGCTGCTTTGTCACATGATTTTTTGAAAATTAGGATCAGATGGGTTATTAAGCCTTTTTGACCAATCAGCCAGGCCTTCCGTGTATGAGGTGTTGTTCTTTGCTTCACAAAGGGGAAAGAAAGTCATTTTGAACAGACATTTTGTACCCACTGGAAAAATCTTGAGAGGAAAAAAAATGTATTCTTTGTCATCTTCTTGTGCAAGGAGAAAGAAATCTTTGGAAGTCAATGAACCCTTAACATGCTGTTTTGGTATGTCAAGACAACCCATCTCATCAAGAACAAATCAAACGAAAAATGGTAAGATTTTTTTCCTCCCCATATCTCTGCCTCAGATAGTAGAAGAAAGGAAATGGTCTGGGGTTTACTTCAGTGGATGGGCAGGGTCAGTTGGGAACAAATGTTTTTTCAGTAGTTCCCAACCAGCACTCAAGCAATTTGATTTTTAACTACTGAAGTTTCCCAGGAGCCTTCAAATGTAGCTCTATATATGAAACACTGCAGCAATCTGATAATCACCTTGCATATGCCACTGGCATAACTAGGGAGGGGCGGAAGAGTGCATTTGCCCCGGGGTGCGCATAAATCTATGGGCACCTGGAGGGAGAGCAGCAGGAGGAAACCATGCACCATCCCTCCAGCAATCCTCCTTTTGCCCCACTAAGGCTTGGCAATCGTTAGTCAGGGGAAAGAAGGAGAGGGAAACAGCTGATGTTTTTTATTTCTAAGCAGCACCTCCATCGATTGCTCCCCCTCCTCCTTTCCCCTACCCCAACTAAAGCTTGGTGATTGTTAGCTTGGGAAAAGGAGGAGAGGGAAGCGTGCAACAGAGGTGCTGCTTGGAAAAAAATCCCATCACCTGCTTCCCTCTCCTAGATATAGCCTCCTTTCCCCAGGCTAACCATCGCCAAGCCTTAGTTGGGGGAAAGGAGGAGGAGGAAGCATGCTACAGAAGTGATGCTATAAAAAAAATTGCCTGCTTGGTGCTACCTGCACACTGTGTGGTTTGCACAGAAGAGCCTTATCTGGGAGACCCCCCCCCCCCTTGCTGTTGTTCCCCCAGGATTGGGCACCCCTTGCTCAGTGGGTGAGATGCAGTTGGGGGGCAGGAGGGGGTGCAAAAACTGACTTTGTCCCTGGGCGCTCCAAACCCTATCAACACCTCTGGCATGAGCCTGGGGGTAGCAAGCTACCTACCACTAATCATGTTTGAAAACATGCCTGAAAACACACTATTGCCACATTCCATGTCCTGTGATCTTGTTGAACTTTCTAAAATTGTTAGTTTTGCTTTCTTCCACATTGGATCAGTCTAAGGACAGTATAACTCAGTAGATTGGAACAGCTGGTTGCACAGCTGGGGCTAGAAGTTCAAATACTCAGTCAGTACACCTTCTGGGGGAGGGCTCAAATGAGATATCCTGGAATTTAAATAGCTGATGGGGTTATGTGTTGTACAACCTTAGATAAGTTGAATGGCAGTGGGAGAAACTAGTAAAGCTGTCCACTTTATATCTAGGAGAGTCGTCACAACTGAAAATCAGCACAGGGGCACATAATTAAATTGTTCATAAATCTGATCAGATAAACTGAAACAATATTTTTATCCATTCCTACTATTTCCCCAGAAAGAAAATACCTTGGTTGGCACCTCTCAGAATTTCTGAAACTGGACAACAAAGCACTACAAATTTAGCAGAGAAAAAATATTTATTCCATATAAAATATGTTCGGCCTATATTGCCCTATGATTTTGTTTCTTGAAATGCAAGCTGAGTGGCCTGCAGATCTCTAATTTCAGTGATTAATGACTGCCTGCATCTTCTGGGATTGCTGACAGCATTCATTGCTCTGACAGTCATGATTTTAATTTAGCATTCCATCAGATCTTCAAAGGCTGACTTGAATGTTTGATATCATATTTGTACATTTTAAAGAACTCTAGCGTGCAGAGAGAAAACTGTTCAGGAATCATATTTGTGGTTCATTTAGGATGTTTGAGGTTTGAGAATTTTGGGTGTACTCTATATGTCTGTTCAGTCCTACAGGGGATACATAGCTTCACAAGTTACCTTTGGCCAAGATTAAAGATGGACATAAAGTGAAAAACGAAATGCTGTTTTATTGTTTTATTATACAACAAATTGTTTCATTAAGAACCAAAACGATATAAAACATTTTGTTATGAAATGAAATGCCATTTCCCCCCTTATAGGAATGAAATGTTTTTTTCCCCTCTAGGAGTGAAATGATGTACCAAAATGGCAGGGGAGCTTCCTCAAGCTCTTCCCTGTAAGTCCCCCAAATTTGGAGAGGTTTGGGGTTCAGGAGGCTGAGTTATTAAACTTCAAAGGGGTTCCCCCTAGTAAAAAAAATGAGTCTCTGAAGCCGCTAATATCCCCCCACAGGTGAGCAATTAGTGACTTCCCAACTCAATTATAATTTTTTTTCCTAGAGGGAGCTCCATTGGAGTTTTATAACTCAGCTCCCTGAAATCCAAACCTCTCCAAATTTCAGGAGGTTACAAGGAAGAGCTTGAGAAAACTCATGGTTCGGGTTTGTCTGGGTCAGGCCCACCCTTGGTTCGGTTCAGGTGAGGATTCAGGTTCATACAAATTTTAAAAACAAATTCATACAAACCCAACTGATCCAAACCAGTTTGGGTTCTTATTGGCGGTGGTGGTGGTGGTGGTGGTGGCGGATCCTGGCCCCTGCGGTAGGGGCTTTTTGAGGTGCTGGCATGGGGCTTTTTTTGTTTGTTTGTTTTCAAGTGCCCACAGCGCAGCCCCTGGGACCAGGTGGGCACTTCTTTCATTTCTTATTTTTTCTTTATTTTAGAGCACAAGCCTGGCCACCCATGGAGCTGGATTGGTGCTCCTTTTTAAAAATTATTTATTGATTTTTTTTCAAGCAACAACCTGGGGCCTGGTCAGTGCTGGTTTTATTTTTTATAGTTTTTTCTTTATTTTGGGGTGCCAACCCAGCCACGCATGGGGCCAGGTCAGTGCTCCTTTTTTATTATTTATTTATTTGATTGTTTTCTTAAAGTGACAGCCATGTGGCCCCTGGGGCCCAGATGGCGCTGCTTCTATTTTTAATATTTTTCTTTATTTTAGGGCACCAACCTGGCCACCCCTGGGGCCGGGTCAGAGCTCCTTTATTTTATTTTATTTTCATAGAATCATAGAGTTGGAAGAGACCTCAAGGGCCATCTAGTCCAACCCCCTGCCATACAGGAACCCCCATCACAGGACTCCCGACAGATGGCCATTCAGCATATGCTTTTAATTTAATTTAGTTTAATTTAATTTTAATTTTAATTTTAATTTTAATTTTAATTTTAATTTTACTTCTGACCCATGGCCCACGCTACAGCTGTAATGTGGGCTGGTTGGCTTTTACCTGCAGCCAGGAAGACCAAAGACCAGCACCAAGTAGGAGACATCGCCGCCATTAACGAAATGAAACAAAATGAACCCATTTTTTTGTTTTATTCGTTTCATTCTAAATTCACTCTAGGGTTTGTTATTTGTTTCATTAGGTAATGGAATTAATAACAAAACGAACTAAAAGTTCATTTCGTTCCCATCTCTACCACTGTAGTTTATATAGATGCTTCCTTAGTTACTGAGCAAGACAAGAAATCTGCAGTGGCTCACAAGAGTCAAGAGGGCCCAATAAAAACTTACACAATTGCTCTATCAAGAATTTGATGAACTTTGTGAGAACAGTAAAATTGACTGCATCTTCTTTGACAGCTGTCAAGACACAGCTAAATTTCTGCTGAAAGCTGATAATTCTGATCCGTGTTTCCCCAGCACCATCAAAGAAGAGCATTATTTTGTATGCAGTGAACCAGGGGATGGTATCTATACCACTTTACTCCAGAGAAGGATTCAAACACAAACAAACCTGCTAAAGTTACTGCTAATAAGCTAGTGCCTTTCAAAAAGAAGAAGGGCATTGATAAAACTCTGCAGACCACTGGGGGTGATTCCACAAATCTCAACACTGGTCCGATTGGTGATATCATACACTTTGTTGAAGTTAAACTTTTCCACAAGCTGATCAGGTTAGGCTGTGCTCTCCATATGAATGAGCTGCCCCTGCAACATTTATCACAACACTAGATGGGGAGACCTGATCAAACAACATATGGACTGGTCAAAATGGGTAGATGCTAGAGAATGCCACAGGACTAGGTACTGATTCTTCATTATCTCACATCTCAAGTGAAGAGCCTCTAATTTTTCTTAACCACAGTGTAATAAAATAATGTCAACAGATCAATCTCACAGGATTACACAGGCCATAAGGACAGGGGTATTTCCCGTACATCTTGCCCATCTCAAAACTGGTCCAGTGAGTCACTCAGAGTCAGGATAGCCAACAACTGCAAACAGGATTTGCCATAGATGGGTATCAAAACATCGTTTTAAAGGCAAATCCCCCCAGAACTTAAGACTGATAGTACAGTGCGTTTTTGGTGTTTACTTTCCTTGCTGGTTTCAGATCAAAGTAAAACACTCTAAGGATGGAGGCCCATGTCATATGTTTGGAAGATGAGTCATGGCAACTGGACTTCTTTTCTTGAGAAATTGAAGCATTTCGCTGCTCATCCAAACAGCTTTTTCCGTCTGAGGAAAGCTAGTTCACTTTGACCTCATGCCACCCTGGTCTGAAATAGGCTCATAAGATGAACAATGGCCTGGATAGGTTCATTAGGTGGACACAATAGTCTCAATAGGCTCAACCTTCCCAACACCCATCAAGTATGAGTCATTAGCCATGGCCTTGTAGGTGGAGGTGTGAACTATTCTTGATTTGTCTGGGGATTCACTGCTTGATAAGTAGCAGATAGACTGTGCCTGAGCCCCCACCTCTGTCAATGCTCACATGAATGGCTTTCCAGACCCCTCTCTCAAGCCACCCATCTTCTCTGTATAAGGGCCTTTTCACACGACCCCTAAGATCCACTGGCCACTTAAATTCGGACCAGAGATCTTAGGGTTCATTGCTCTTCCTTCCTCCCCACCACTCCGCACCTGTCTGCTGAGGGGAGGGAGGAAGAAAGTGGGGGGGGAAATGCAGACTCACCTCGGAGAAGCTGCCGGAGCTCCGTTGTGCTGATTCCTTCTCTTTGTTTGCTTTTTTTTCCTCCCGCCCCTTCTCTTAAAGGGGCGGGAGGCAAAAAAAACAAACAAAAAACAGAAGCCAGGAGAGCCCCGCACTGACCAGATTAAATCCGGACCTGGCGATTTTCACCCTCCTCCAGCAGGTACAAGAAAAGTGAGCTGGTTCGCGCTTAGGTGGGCGGGGTCGCACTTAATTGTCTACAAACTCCGGAGCTGGTGGGGAAACATTTTTAAGCTCCGGAGCTTGCAGCCATTTGCAGTGGAGCTTAGGGGTCGTGTATAAACGCCCTAATATGTGTACATCCCCATCTTTGAATGAGTGCCCTTTGTCCTTCAAGTGGAGGCGTACTGCTGATTCTGGTTCTGAGCTGTTGCCCCTCCTATGCTCTGCCATCCTCCTGCTTAATGGCTGCTTAGTTTCTCCAATGTAGAGATTTCTCCAATTCCTCTTCCTGCACTTTTCTCCTAATTCTTTTACTTTGGGTGTCTTGCAGAACATTAGCTATTCCTTTCAAGTTAGCAGAGTATGAGCACACAAAACAAATAACAGCACCTGCACAAATAACATATATTGAGAGATTAACTCAGTCACCTCAGTAGGAAAGAGGGCCTATCACCTTTCCCTGTAATACAGCTGACACATCTAGTTGTGTGATTTGCATTGTGTGGATTTTTCTTGATCCCCATGGGAAGGTTGTGGTTCTGGAGCTTGAGGACTGCCTTTGGATCTCTGTGTGCAAAGCGAAGGCGCCAGAGCTTCCGACAGCTACCAGCCTCTCTCTGTGCTTGCCTTGTGTTAGCTTGCTGGTCTGGAAAACTCAGTTTCCAGACACCATTACATTTAAAAGCCTCAAAAATGTATTTCATTATTTGTTGGTGTCCTTTTCAAAACGTATGTGAAAACCTTTGTCTCCTAAAGCTGAAACACTTAGCATGTTGTGTTACAAATCAGGCACATATAAAACATCACCGAGAGTATTCACAATGATTTCACTAGACTGTAAAACACCACTTTCAATTGCTCTTCTGCCCATGGAATCACTGTTGGTTATTTGAATATTTCCACCAGCATTCCTATCTTTTCTTTTGTGTCTGCAGTGGCTGATACATCCTGGACCAATGATCCAGTTACTGGATTTCTGTTTAGAGTCATAAGCCATGCAAGCTCTTTGTTTAAATCCCTTGCTGGATTTCTCATTTTTCTCTTTCACAGAATCATTTTTCACATATTTTTTCTTTTATTTTGTTTCAAAACTGGTTGGGATAGCTTATGTGAAATATATTTTGGGGTGGGTTGGACATTCTTGAGCTAGGTGATGCTGATCCAAAATCCAGTTTCAAAGATATATATTTTTGCTTTTAACTTTCCCATATTTTCAAAACAGCCATGTAGAATGTTGATTTGTTCTGCCAGCAGAAAATCACTGTTGCACTCAAATGCAGCCATAGTCTAATAAAAAATCACCTTGTGCACATGGGATGCCAGACTGATTCTATCCATTGAACATGCAGGAATTACTGGAGATGCCCCATACACGTAGAGAGGTGAACTGAAGTCATGTCCGCCCTTTCTGACCTTTTTGCAATCTGTGTGCTGGACTGCATGAACTTTGTGCTAAAATACTTGCCAAGTTGCCAATGAAATGGAACATAGGCCTCTTACAATATGTCACTTTATATTGAACACTGGACAGAAGACCTCACAGATCTGGCCATAAAATAATAATTAAAAAATAGAACACAAACACTTAAACCAACTGTTCATATGAGGCATAGATGTATATGTTTCAATTTCAGTGCATAATTGAGAGCAAAACTAAGGAACATTTCAAAACTTCATAAAAGGCACACTAGTTGAGCATAAAATTAGATGATACATTTATCACCTACAGTGGTACCTCTGATAACAAATTTAATTCATTCTCAGAGGCAATCTGTTAACTGAAGAAGTTGTTATCCGAAACGTGGTTTCCCATTGAAATAAATGGGAAACCGATTAATCCATTCTGGAGGTCTGAAAAAAGGCAAAAAAGCTGGGGGTTTTTTCCAGAACTCTTTATAAAATGCACTTAAAAGGCTTGCAGTGCTGGAACACCCCCTCCAGAATGTCCCCCTAGAGTGCAATGCAAACATGGACAAGAGAAACCAGCAAGACTACCCCAGCCTGTTCCCACCCAAAGTGCAATGGGGGGGAAATGCAATCAAACAAACATAAGCAGGAAGAAAAATCCAGACCATTTTTGCCTGCAGAGCAATGAAAAAAGACTGCAAACACAGAGAAATGAAACCAGCAAGACTACCCCAGCCTCTTCCAGCCAAAAATGCAAAGAAAAGCAGTACAAAGATAAATAAAAGCTAGCTCCCTATCTTACCAAAATTGAAAGGTCCAAATCCTTCGGCAAAACATGTCCAGAATGGCTCCAAAACACCATGAAATAACCTGCTCTAACTCCTCCCACCTCTGCACAAACTATGCATCCTACAATGCTTGCAGGTTACACATTTTTTCCATTTGTTATCCGAGGCAGCCCATAGGGAAAATTCGCTATCCGAGGCAGCCCGATACCTGGAAATTTACATTTGTTATCCAAAAAAAATGTTATCCAAGGCATTCTTTATCCAAGGTATTACTGTATTTAGAAGTGGTGCTACCTAATGTAGTGAAAAGCATCTATTTGTCATAGCATGTATTTTGCATATCTTCATAGCTCATATTCCAGTGTATTTTGCTTTCTAATTGGTCACTGGAAAGTAATACAAGACGGGCTTTATTTGCAAATGAAATATCAAAGCAGACTTTATTGAAATACTGCATTATGGGAAAAGACCACATATTTCTTTCTTTCTTTCTTTCTTTCTTTCTTTCTTTCTTTCTTTCTTTCTTTCTTTCTTTCTTTCTTTCTTTCTTTCTTTCTTTCTTTGCATCCTCGCATATTATTTTCTTTGCCTCATTTCTCTGCCTTTCCTCTAGCGCAACTACTGCAACTAGTTTTAGTAACCCCAGTCATCACATTTGGCTTTGAGATATGAAGCAGCCTCTCAGCTGCAGGTTAGGCATTAGAGCCTTGGGACCTGGGTAATTCTTGCTTGTAATCCAGCCATAGCAGAGTTTGATTAGTGATGAAGAGAAATATTTTTAAGGGGGCAGTTTTATGGTCACTGTGTTCCATACTTGCCCATCTGTACACTTAGACTGACAGGAAATGTGCCCCCTGTGTAGCTTTTCCCTTCCTCTCTTGTTTATAATGTCAACAAGATTATTACCAAGTTCTGCAGTGATTTACTGTGCATTGATGGCAAAATAGCAGGAAGCTTTTTCAGCACTCTTCATTGTGCACTAAATAAGAATATTTTATGGAACAAACTCCTGAGTTTTCCAGGTATACTTTTAATGAGTGTGCACAACTAAATTTAAGGCCTAGTCTTAGGACTAGCTAGGTCAGCAAATAAATAGATAGCATAGGGAGTAGATTACTTTCCCATGGTGATGTAATATAACTTCTAGCCTTGTGCTGGCATTACAAGCTACAAATTGTCCATGCATAGTGGAAATCAAACTGAATGGAAGGACACCCAGCAAATCACACTGAATGGAAGGGCACTCAGCAGATAACATAGTAATGTTCCTTTATTAAAATATTTCTTTCTACTATAGAATTTTTTTATTATAAATTGTAAAATTTATAGTAAATAAATAGTCTATTTTAAAAGATGTGAAGGGCTTACTCAAATTACACTTTAGAAAGAAACAAAAAAACCCAAAAGGACACTGTCATACAATGTTAATGTACAACACAGGTGAAATCCGAAATATAGCATGACTTGGATAGAAGAGAAATCTTGGTACCACCCCACAGCTTACATGAGGAGCAATGAACATGCCTGATACTTAGCAAAGGAGTGCTGTACTGGTTTTGAGACAGTATTTTTAAAAATCACTTTGGTTGTAAACTTCTAGACAGCAATTCCATATTTTTATTTATTTATAGAATCATAGAGTTAGAAGAGACCTCAAGGGCCATCCAGTTCAACCCCCTGCCATGTATATTTTCGGTTCCCATAACTAATGGGTAAATGGAGGTGATGGTCAAAAATTCAAATGACATATGGTACCACTGGAAGGATGCACTTTGCCTGTCCCACACAGATGCTTTTCTCATGCTCACAGAATGACTGATTCAGAGATTAATAGAATTGCAAGGGGCCCTTGAGTCCATCTCCCTGCTTAATGCAGGAATACATACTGAAGTACATTTCCCACCCTGAAAAAAGGCTCCTCTTCACTCCAGCACTACGAGGCAAAAAAAAAAAAAACCCCTGCCTTGATCAGTGTGCAGCACCTTCTACTCCCAATGAGAAGAAAGCCAAGGCAGAGGTGAGGTTCCTTTTGCAAAGTAAGTTCCGGCTTTCCCCTCTCTCGTGTGCCAATGACTATCTTTGCGTCACTCCTCTCGTCATGCATTCCAAGTGGTCCTGCTCCTGCAGCCATGGCTGCAGAAGGAGACTTTGCCATATATAATGAAATTGTGCGGCTCTATTCTTCTAGTAAGCCATTTATATATATTGGAAGCAAATCCAGTTCCAGAGAATGAAAACGTCAGGACAGAATGAAGTTTCCCACTGATTAAGTCAATTTTGTTGGGGGGGGGGGAGAGAAAAAACAGCACCGTTTTAACGCTAGCCTCAGGCAGGACTTCTTTGTACACATATGGAGGCTAAAATGGGGGGGGTGGAGACAATGATGTGCATGCAGGCCCCCATCAGAGGCATAGCTAGGGCTTCCAGAGCCCGGTGCAACAGTCAGTTTTTGCTCCCCCCCCATTGCAAAATATAATCCGGATGGTGGGTGGGTGGGGCAGTGGTGAGGGGGGTCAGTAGGCAATTTGGTACCCCCTAATTGGTGCACTCGGGGCACCCTGCCCCCTTGCCCTCCCCATGCTACACCCCTGGCCCCCATTCCGGATCCCACATTTGCTATTCTGGGGATCAAGTTCTGATGGAGGCTTCTGCTTCTACTGACTGAAATCTGAGGTTCCTGGTTGGATGTAGAGATTTATACATACATTATTTTCTCATGTATATTGCTATATTGTTGTCTAAATTTCTTATACTAAAAATGGAGGGACGTCTTATACATGGAAGTAAGCTGAGGAGAGAACTACATGGCTGCAAAACTGTGATTTCGAGTTGAGAAAAGGGGGTCTTTGTCAGATATTAGAGAGGAAAAACCTTTTGTATTAGACAGAATAGGTTTGTCTACAGATATTTCAGATTGGTTATCATAAGTATAATAGAGCTCCAGAAATCAGTAGCCTTTGAACCTTTTGTGAGAAGGTACCACGTTGCCATGCTTCTTTTCTGTATTCTGTTATGTTGATATTAGAGATGGGCACGGAACGAACATTTTTTCGTTTCCGTTACCGTTTGTCGTTTCCGTTACGTAACGAAACGACAAACAAAAATTGTGATGAAAATGAAACAAAATGAACAGAACAACGAAAATTGTGGTCGTTACGTTTCATTTCTGTTAATGGCGATGTGCAATGAAATGAGCTGTTTTAAATCTTAAAAAACGCCCTTGACATCCGTAAAAACGCAGCGATAATTATTTATATTGTCTGATAATACCTACCAGGGGGGTTGGAGTCCTTAAAACGTTTGTTTGTCTTCTCCCATCTCAATGTATTTTTCTTTTCCCTTTAAAATGGATGTCGCCACCAGCCACAAAATGGAGGCAAGCCATGTGATGTGGGATCATGTTCAACCAATAGCATGCCCAGGTTGCAGACTCGGTGGGCAAGTCTGGCAGCCACAGAGGGCATAAAAAGCTCTGGCAGCCCCCGTCCTCCTTGCAGTCTCTGGTGGGAGCTAGGGTGGGATTGCTGTCTCTGCCACTCTAGCTTCAGTCCTGCAGCCTCCCTGTGTGCGTGCGTGCTGCGTACCTCTCAGTGAGTACCCTCCCTTGCCCCGCAGTGCAGTCACTCTGCGGCTGCCTTGCACCCTGGGCAACACCCGCCGCTGCCTTTGCAGCCTCCCTGCATACCTAGTCTATACTGTGTCTCTGCCAGCATCAATTTTTTTAGTGTTTTCCCTCTGGGCTAGGGCGTTGGGGGATGCCTGCGCACGGAAATGCTTTAAAAATCCCGCAAAAAGTGGGTAGAAATGACAAACGAAAAAACGAAAAACGGTAACAAAAATTTTCAAAAATTTCCTGACAAACGGAAACGAACTGAAATAGACCTCTCAATGACAAATGAAAAACCAAAATGCCAATTTTCTGTTTCGTGCCCATCTCTAGTTGATATGCTATCTCTGTGAGATGAAATGTTACTGAAACTCTGTTATGTTTGTACCTATGCAATATAGCTGTTTTTAAGAAACTCTGCCTGTTTGATGTGAATTTTGTCAACCTGAGTCTTAGCTTCCACTGGAAGATCAAATTGTCTAAGCTCAGTTTTATACATTCGGGCATCTTATAAACAGAAAAATACTTATATCTATTACTCATGTATAAAGTGATGTCTATAGAGAGGAGAGTCCCCTGTTCACGTGGAGGCTCGCTGCACAAGCAAATCTCCTCCATCCCCATTTTCTAGCAGTCTTGTTTACAATGACTATGTTTATAGGAAAGCAAACCTTCTTCTTTAGCAAGAAACACTTTATAAATAAGGAAAGTAATGATTTGGCTAACCACTCCCCTCTTTGCATGTTGACTCTTCCCAGATAAGTAACACCAAGGACGGGAGAATTTGGGGTGCCATAATCCACACAACGCCCTTAGTCCTCCTGTGTGCCTGCTAAACACTCACAGAGTAGAGATGGGCACGACTTGAAAAAAAATTTTTTTTGAGTTGTCGTTAGTCGGGCCGGTTCCGTTTCGGGTCGTTTCCGTTTTTTGTGAAAATTCGTGAAAATTAGTCGATTTGTTTTTTCATTTTTTTGGGGGGGGGTAGCGGGCTCCTGGAGGCACCTCTGTGGGGTGGGTGCCTCCTCTGGCCCGCTATAAAGGGAAAGCGGGCTCCTGGAGGCACCCGTGGGTGCCTCCTATCCTCACCCACTAGGAAGGGGAAGCAGGCTCCAAGAGACCCCTCAACATGGGGGTCTCCCCTACTCACCTGCTGCTGCAAAATGGCATGCATAGCCATATGGCTATGCATACCAGTTGCAGACAGTGAGACCAGTGAATGAACCCAGAGCCATAGGGTGATGCCTAAGGCTCTCGCACCGCCATGTCTCACAAAGAAGGGAATCGTACTTGCGTGTAGTAGTATTGTTTATTTACGGTCATAGACCAAAAATACATGGTAATCAAATTCGAATACAACACCAATAATACAAATATAATTGGATAGATTAAAAGTTAATAACGTGTAGCCAAGGAAAATATTAATAGACATATAGTTGCATAGGGTAATAATAAACAATTAATTATTCTAAATATTATATTAAAATATGAGAGGGTATTATATCATACACTGAAGAATTAGGGGATCAAATATTTGATGACAAAATCATCTTACGGGATGCCATGAGTGCCACACAAAATCTGGCCATTATCATAGTTATATTTGTGTTTTTATCGGCTAGTAAATACTCAATATAAAATTTACTGGGTCTACCTGGGAACCTTTGAAAAATTGGATATAAAAGCTCTTTGCGTAGGTCCCTGTAAAAGCTGCAATACAGAACTACATGTTCCAGGGTTTCGACATCCCCACAGTCACAGGGGCATAAACGTAGATGATAGGGAACCCGTTGAAATCTTCCATCCAACAGTTTGGAGGGTAACACATTTAATCTGGCTAAGGTAAATGCCTTCCTGAATTTGGGGATAGCTATGTTGTTCAGATAGGGGGGGAGCATAAAAACATCATTACATGTACTACTTGAGTGAGATAAAAGGCCCCGGTTCTGTTGGAGTTCAATGTCTCTGAGCCTTTGATGAATGGCAGTTCTGGCAGTACTATAGCCCAGAGAAATAACATGCTTTACTGAAAAGCCAAGAGATCTACATTCATGTTCTAAGAACCGTTTCCACTTGGAATGAAATAAATCTGTAAGGATCAAAGGGGCCAAGCCGACAGGGAGAAAAAGAAATTTTAACCAAGTATTAAATAATTGCACTTTGGCTCGGAGACCCACAGAGGTTAGGCCAGCCTCCATTCGGATGGCAGTGTTAGAGACACATGGAGGTACCGCAAATATGGTTCTCAGAAATTTGGTTTGAATTCCCTCGAGGGAACTCAAGTTGGACTGGGCAAATAGTTGAGCACCATATAGCACATGGGCAAGCACTTTGGCCTTAAAAACCTGGAGAGCAGAGGGAATATGTTGGCCACCCTTAGACTAAAAGAATCTAAGTAAAACAGTAATGATTTTTCTAGAATTAATTATTACATTTCTAATATGGGGAAGCCAAGATCCAGCGGAGTGGAAAAGAATACCTAGGTATTTAAAGCTAGAGACCTGCTCAATCCGATTACCATTAATGTACCAGTTATGTTTGATTCTTCTTCTAGTAAAGATCAATACCTTCGATTTAGAATAATTAATGATTAGTTGTTCATTGGCACAAAAGGAGGAAAGTGTTCTTAAAAGACGCCGTAAACCAATACTAGACAAGGATAATAAAACTGCGTCGTCTGCATATAAAAGAATTGAAATTGGGTGATAAGATAACTTAGGAGGGTGGAAGTTGGGGTTTGATAAGCTATCCACTATCCCATTAATATAAAAATTAAATAATAAGGGAGCTAAAATACAGCCTTGCTTAACACCCCTTAGAGAAGGGCTTGAATTTGTTAAAGTTCCTGCTTTATTGCATACCACTTTCAGCCGTGTATTTTCATATAGGCGTCGCATCAACAGTAAAAGACGACGGTCAATGGAAGTGAGTTCAAATTTGCTCCAAAGACGCTCTCTGGGTACCAAATCGAAAGCAAATTTGAAGTCAATAAAGGCCGCATATAACGAGCCACCCTTAGGTGAGGCGTATTTATCTGCCAAATGCTGCAGAATAAGGGCTTGGTCGATAGTTGATCTACCGGAACGGAAGCCTGCTTGTTCATCCGCTAAAATATTATTTGTGCTAAACCAATCTGCTAATTTGTTATAAAGGAATCTCGCGTAAAGTTTACTGATTATGCTCAGCAGACTTATGGGACGATAATTGGCCGGATCATGTTTATTACCCTTTTTGTAAATGGAATTATGATGGCCAGGCCCCAGTCCTCAGGTATTATAGCAGTGCAATTAATCCACGAAAATAAGGAGGCTAAAACCGGGGCCCACCATTCTGGGTTAGCCTGGAGTAAGTCAGCAGAAATAAGGTCAGCACCAGGTGCTTTCCCAGATCTTTGTTGGTTAATTAAGGAAATAATTTCACCAGCTGAGACAGGAGACCAGTTCACTAGAGATGCCAATTCCTCCTGAGGTAGCGTTTGATTGCAGGGCTCCGAGGTAAATCTATCTCTAAAATGTTTCTCCCAGACTGCAGGGGAAATACAGTAATCCTGGATGGAATAAGTATCTGACATACCCTCGGAGACAACTTTCCAAAAGGCGGTGGAATCCTTAAGTTGGGAAGCAGTAATTAGGCGTTTCCAATTCTCTGATTGCACCTGAGCTTTTTTCTTCCTCATCAAGGTCTTGTAGTTCTGTTTTAGAGTGAACCAATTGGAAGGGATCTTAGCTAAATTCTGGTTCTTATAAGCCCAATAATTAGTGACTAAAATTCTTTTGGCAGCTTTACACTCATGATCAAACCAGGGTTTGGAATATCCGTGATAAACTGGCTTGGCCTCGCGGGGGACCTTAATTAGATACTGTTGAAGAGAGCCAATGAGTTCACCATATACTTTGAGTAAAGAAGAATGTGAAGAAGTAATTGATTTGCCCAGATGCATAAAGGCCTCAGAGTGTAATAGATGATTTATAAGTTCACTCATTTTAGGTGACCATTTCGAGCAAACAGACCGTTTTTCAACTGTGTGCTCGATATGACATATACTGTCAGTAAATATAGTTAAATCATTAATCTGAAACTTTAGAGTCAGGGGCAAATGATCACTTTCAAGCCGACAATCCACCTTAAAATCTCTAATAGAATCAACACAGTTACGAGAGACTATAATGTAATCTATAACAGATGCACCCATGGGGGATACAAAAGTATATTCACCCGGCCGGTCTCCCCAGCAGCTACCATTTAGGATGACCAAGTCCAGAATAACAATTGTGAGCATAAGGAGTAAACCAGCAAAATTGCAGATGAGATCTTTTGAGGACCTACTGTCAAAAATACAATCAATAGTTATATCCGGGGGAGCCATATTAAAACGTGCAAAGAGAGTCTCGTCATTTTGGCCGATCCTTGCATTATAATCACCGGCAAAAATAGTGAAAGCAGAGGGGTACAATGGTATTAGACTCTCAAGATAGGACTCTATGGCAGACCAGAGTGTAGCCGAATGAGAACGGGTTTTCTGAGGTGGGAGATAAACATTGATCAAAAGAAGAGAAGATGTTTTAAATCTCAGAACCAGGGAAATAGCCACATCTGAAGTAAGGTCTATAATATGAGTCGTGGCTTGAAGTTTTGTGGAAACCAGTATGGCAAGACCACCCTTACAACGGCCACCTTTGCCACTCGGAGAGGCTTTCAATGTGTGGGATATATATCCATCCAGGTATATATCCTTTGTAGACCAGGTTTCTTGGAGTAACAAGATGTCAAAATTGCCCAAATACTCCTTAAAGGTAGCATCTCCAATTTTGGAGTCGGTTCGTTTTTTCGTTTTTGTTAGTACTGGTTTTTTTTTTCATTTTTTTTGGGGGGGGGTAGCGGGCTCCTGGAGGCACCTCTGTGGGGTGGGTGCCTCCTCTGGCCCGCTATAAAGGGAAAGCGGGCTCCTGGAGGCACCCGTGGGTGCCTCCTATCCTCACCCACTAGGAAGGGGAAGCAGGCTCCAAGAGACCCCTCAACATAGGGGTCTCCCCTCCTCACCTGCTGCTGCAAATTGGCATGCATAGCCATATGGCTATGCATACCAGTTGCAGACAGTGAGACCAGTGAGTGAACCCAGAGCCATAGGGTGATGCCTAAGGCTCTCGCACCGCCATGTCTCACAAAGAAGGGAATCGTACTTGCGTGTAGTGCAATGTAAGTAGATCTGGCTTAGGGTTAAGGTGGGTTAGTGCAAGGGCTAGGGTTAGGCTAGTGACGGGTAAGGTTACGGTGGGCTAGTGGGTTGCACCTCTGGGTGCCTCTCTGACCCACTAAGAAGACAGTCTGTGACGTATGGGTAAGGAGTCAAGGATTAGGGCTAGGGGGCTAGGGCAGGTTTTAGGGGGCTTTTTGGCACATCCCAGAAGTCTCCATGGCCAAGTGGCCATGCGATTGGTGGGATGGCTCCAAAAATTTGCATGGTCGTCCACTCCCACATGGCTGGCCACTCGGCCAGCCCATCATTGCGCAGGTGTAAATAAAATAAAATAAAATAAAATCAATGGAGGACAGAGGAGGAGAGGAGAGACATTTTGTTGCAAGAAAAAACCCACTGCTACTGTGAAAAATCTGGCAGTTTATAAATTTTCGCTTGTTTCTGTTGTGCTTGTGTGTTTTTGGACCACGATTTCAAAAACAATATTGCGTTCGCCGCACCCATTTTGGATCCCCCGCCCGCACCGCATGGCATGGCGAGTCCGGCTGCCCAGGACGGGGGGGAGGCAGGACCCCCCTCCAGAAACCACCCCTCCGGTAGGTGCCCTGCGCCCTTAGTCAAGCAGGCATTTTTCCGCCTGCTTTTTTGGCCCGGGAATGGGTGGGGGGAGAGTTTAAAAGTTTTTCCTGTGCCGTCCGTGCCGCTTGCTTGTGCTTTAATTGCGGCGGCTGGCGGCGAGACTGGGCTTTTTGCTGGCTGCGAGCCTGCGGCGAGTCCCACCAGAGCATCCCAGGATGGGGGATGGGGGGGAGGCCGGGGACCTCCAGAAACAACCCCTCTGGTAGGTGCCCTGAGGCACGGCAGGCATTTTTCCGCCTGCTTTTTGGCCGGGAACCGGGTTTTTTTAACTTTTAAAAACTTGTTTTCTGTGCCGCGTGGCATCGCGCGATCGCGCGATGCAAGGAACGAGCACGACAAATCAGACCAAAATTGTTCATTCATCGGTTCGAGCTCGAAGTCTGGCGGAGTAATTCCCGTTACCGTTTCCGTACAGTAACGGAACCGAGTAAGGGAAACGGAAACGGGAATACCGCTAAGTCGTGCCCATCTCTATCACAGAGCATTCATCTAAAGCAGTGATTCTCAACCTGTGGGTCACCAGATGTTCCTGGACTGCAACTCCCAGAAGTCTTCATCACTAGCTGAGCTGGCCAGGATTTCTGGGAGTTACAGTGCATGAACATCTTGGGACCCACAGATTGAGAACCACTGATCTAAAGATAATTTTTAAAATAGTTATAGTTGATGTGTGGCAGCGGTGAAGAAGGCCAATTCCATGCTAGGGATTATCAAAAAGGGGATTGAAAATAAAACAGTGAACATTATAATGCCTTCATACAAAACAATAGTAAGGCCCCACCTGGAGTATTGTGTACAATTCTGGTCACCGCATCTCAAGAAAGACATAGTGGAACTGGAAAAGGTGCAGAAGAGAGTGACTAAAATGATTACTGGCCTGGGGCACCTCCCTTATGAAGAAAGGCTAAAACATTTGGGCCTCTTTAGTCTGGAAAAAAGGCGCTTGAGTGGGGATATGATTGAGACATACAAAATAATGCAGGGTATGAGTAAAGTGGATAGAGGGAAGCTCTTCTCTCTCTCCCAAAATGCCAGAACTAGGGTACATACACTCAAACTGAGGGCTGGGAGAGTAAGAACTGACAAAAGAAAATATTTTTTTCACCCAGCGCGTTGTAAGTCTATGGAACTCCCTGCCACAGGATGTGGTGATGGCATCTGGCCTGGATGCCTTCAAAAGGGGATTGGACAGATTCCTGGAGGAAAAGTCCATCACAGGTTACAAACCATGATGGAGATGTGTAATCTCCAGGCTTAAAACCAGGGTACTTCAAGGGCCAGATGCAGGGGAGTGGTATCAGGAGACAGATATCTAGTCTCATGCGCTCCCAAACGCATCTGGTGGAGCCGCTGTGAGATACAGGAAGCTGGACTAGATGGGCCTTTGGCCTGATCCAGCATGGCTCTTCTTATGTTCTTATGTTCTTAACTTAATTTTGTCTGAATTGGGCATATTTGAATCAAAACACAGGATTTGGTTGCACCTAAGCAGGCTTTGAGCTAAAATGAAAAGAAGGAAATATTATTGAATGTTATTGAGGTTACCATCTGTTATTAAATTAACATCTCAGGGTAAGCTTTTTTTCCAAAGAACATCAATTACAAGGAACATTCAAAATGACTCATCCTTTTGAATGAATCTGTAAACACTCGAAACAAAGCATGTCCAGAAGTGGATAACTTAGACATGGAAACCATTGACCCACCATCTAATCAATTAAAGCACCTGATTAAACTAAACAAAATAAACCAACCCTTGGGCCATTTACACAAGCTGTTAAGATTTCTCTTTATACACAACCATAATTATGTATGGAGTTAATTTTGTGTTATATGGAAACTGCTGACTGTGATAGTTTTGTGATTATTACATTTTACCTGGTTTATCACAGTTATTTGCAATAACTGGCTTATCTGCATCAATCTACATTCTAACAAGTGCATCTTCTATGTCTTGATAACTTGTACAAATTGAAAAGCACATGCAAACAAACCGACAAGCAAAACAATGAAACCCTGCCCTAGTTGCAATCTGCCTGCATGACTCTGCTACTCTGCTAAAAATCTAGACAGATTCTGAGTACTGTTTGAGCTTTAGTTAACAGTGTCCTTTTCCATGAGTTTTTCATCTATTGAGAAGAAAATTATTATATCTGTGAATGTAATAGATTACATTCATAGCTCTTGGGTGCACTCCCAGGAACACCATGGAGAAAAAGACATCAAAGGGAACCACAGGTCCAATGAAAGGGTCTGACCCAAAGCTACTTATAGAAAAAAACCAACGTTATTAAACAGACCAATGAGATAACAACATATCAACTTAACAGTTCAAGGCTTTTCTTAGTCCACCCCAATCAATCCAGTTCTGTACAGCAGTTGCATCCAAATTTCAGGTGTGGTCATTCCTCCTTCCCATGCATGTCTCTGGAGGATTGAGACTGTCCTCATCTCAGTTACAGGGGAAGAAGGTGACATGCTGGGTGGCCCACATCTCAGCATCAATTTCTTGGAGACAATGGAACTGTCTCTGCCTCTTCTCCATCACAGCTATGTGGGGATGGGAGTTCTTGGAGTAGGCTCTGCTTGGGTGGATCTACCTAAGTAGCACTTCTTTGGGTGGCTCTACCTAAGTAGCCTCCTATTGGGCTCTCTACCTCCTCTGTTGCTTGCCATCACTTCTCTTTCTCCTTACTGACTTCATCCCCTTCCTTTCCAGATTCTGCAACTTGGGGAAGCCCTTCTTGTCATCTTGTCTTCCCCCACCTTAATCAGCAACTGTGGTGCTGTAAGAGTCTTCATAGTAGGTGGTGTGGCCATCTTCCAGGGAGAGGGTTGCCCTGGGGAGATCAGTGGACTGGAAGGCTTGGGAGGGGTCGCCTAGCCAGGCCCAGCATGTCAGCTTATTGAATATTGCTTAAACTTGACCCTTCTGGAACAGGGCTTTCTGTCCTTTTTCCTGCTTGTTTTGGTTCTCTGGTTGTCCCTTTGTTCATGATTCTGTATGGAAGGATGTTTCTACGGCACACTATCACAGGAGAGGTTAAACTTTTAGGGCTATACAATATCTTAGTTGCTACTAAGAGAAGAAGCAGAGTTAAAGAGCAAGCAATGAACCAAGGGACGTATAGTCAGCTATGATTTATGCTGATATAAATTGGTGCTATGCAGTTGACTTGAGAAGAGATATAACAATTTTCTTCAGTTATAATATATTTTTCCTTAGCCAGAGAAATTCTCCTAAGTACAGCTAAACCAGTCTCAATTACTCACACAATCTTTTTCTCCTCCTTTCATTCATTTCCCAAACATTTCCAGGGGATCAAGTGTCAAATGTGCAACAACAGACACAGAGCAAATCTGTATACAGGTATAAAAGAAGCCATCCTATGTACACTTTCACTTGGCTTTATGCAGGCGGGGGAGATTAAATCCTTCCCATGCATTCTTTAGAAGAGATTGCAACACCACCATGGAAATTACAGACACGGAGGAGCTAACAGATTTATTCCTTTTTTATATTGCATTAGAAACAGTTCTTATAAGCCTGGAGATAATTGGCCTTTCATCCTCAAACTTTCTGTGAATGTCACAATTCAAACCTTTTTACCCCACAGGACAAGAATTATATTGTAGTTATATGTCGTATAAGTGGAAAAATCAGTCTCCTTTTTTGTAGCTTAAATGTTTGAAAATGCTTTATCCACCAAACGTCATTTTATAAGGAACTATATATACTCCACCCATTTTTATTTCAACTCAATATTCCTGTGGTGTTCTGAATGCAAAACCAGAACATACATTTCATTTCTGGGTAAACCTCAAACTGTAGAGTTGGTAAAGACCTCGAGAGCCATCCAAGTCCATCTCCTGCCATGCACGAACCCCCATCACAGGCTCTGCTTAAAAACCTCCAAAGGCTTAAACCTTAAAAAAGGCTCTGCTTATCCATCCAGCCTCTGCTTAAAACCTCCAAAGAAGGAGACTCCACCACCCTCTGTGGCAGCATATTCCACTGCCTGGCAGTTCTGTCAGGAAGTTCTTCCTAATGTTCACTACGAACCTCTTTTCCTGCAGTTTGAAACCATTCCCTTGAGTCCTAGTCTCTGAAACCATGGAAAATAAACCAGTCCCCTCTTCAACATGACATCCTTTCAAATATTTAAACATAGCTATCATATCCCCTCTCAGCCTTCTTTTTGTAAGGTTAAACATTCCCAGCTCCCTAAGCCGTTCCTCTTAAGTTATATGTTCCAGACCATTACCCGTACTGGTCACCCTCTTCTGGACCCATTCAAGGTTGTCAACATCCTTTTTAAATTGAGGTACACAGAACTGGACACAGTACTCCAGGTGGGGTCTGACCAGAGCAGAATAGAGTGGTACTATCACTTCCCTTGATCTAGACACTATGCTTCTGTTGATGCAACCAAGAAACACATTGGCTTTCTTGGCTGCCATATCACACTGCTGACTCATGTTCAATTTGTGGTCCACCCAGACTCCCAGTTCCCTTTCACAGGTACTATTATCTAGCCAAATATCTCGCATCCTATCTGTGCAATTCAATTTTTTTAGCTAGATACAGCACCCTACATTTCTCTCTGTTAAACCCCATTCTGTTAGCTTTGGCCCAGCACTCTTAGTCTGTCAAGATCATTTTGGATTTTCATCCTATCCTCTAGGGAATTAGCCACCCCTCCCCCATTGGAATCATCTGCAAATTTAATCAGCATACTCTTGATTCCTTCATCCAAGTCTTAGACATTGAATACCACCGGACCTAGAACAGAACCCTGGGCACCCCACTAGTCATGTCTCTCCAATCGGAAGAGAAGCCATAGATCACTGGTCTATGGAATTCCCTGCTAAAAGAAGTGGTGACATCTGTCAGCCTCAACAGCTTTAAAAAAGGATTGGACACATTTATGGAGAACAAGGGTATCAATGGCTATCATTATGGTTGCCTAAGGACAACCTCCGGGTTGGAGAGATAGGCAGGATATCGCTCAATGCCATTTTCAGGGTATCATAAGCAGGTGAAGACATCTGCTTGGGAATACCCTAAAGCAAATGGCGAGCCACTGTGTGAGACAGAATGCTAGACTGGATGGGCTGTGGCCTGTTCCAGCAAGGCTGTTCTTATGTTCTTATAATCACCTTTTGGGTGTGATTAGTCAACCAATTAGAAATCCAAGTAATATTAGCACTATCTATCTCTCATTCTACTAACTTTGTAAGTGTACCATAGGGAACTTTATTGAAGGCCTTACTGAAATCTAGATAAGTAATATCCACAGCGCTCCCCTCAACCACCAGTCCTGTAACTCTACCAAAGAAAGAGATCAAATGCGCACCTTATAAAAATGACATACTATTTCATCGTTTTGTAACATTTCAAATTATTTCAGAACAAAATGCAATTGAAGACAGCGTGTCATCCTGAACCAAACCAAACCAATGTTTTCTGTTCAGGAGGAAGTGAACTGGGGAGCCTCCACCAGATCTTGTTTCAGCAGCGAGATCTGCCAGCTATTTCCCTGCTCAGTTCTTCCCCGCTGCCTCCTCCCAGCTGGTTTTGACAGCTCAATCTGTCAAAAAAATCCCATCTGGGAGGCTGGCAGATAAGGGAGAACAGAACAGGTAGGCAGCAGTAAATTCACTGCCTGATTGCTCCTTTCTTCCCTGCCACCCCCTCCTCCTGGGGAGTGTTTTGGACAGGGAGTGCTGTGGGTAGTGGGGTCAGCTCCCATTTCCCACAGCCCTCCCTGTTCAAAATACCTACCCTAGAAGAGGGGGAAAACATGGGAGAAGGAAGGAGGCAGTGATAAATTCATGCTCCATTTGAATTTCCAACTGCCTCCTTCATTCTCCTGTGCTCCCCTCCTCCCAGGAGGGTATTTCTGGACATGGAGGGCTGTGGGCAGTGGGGGCTGACCCCACATTCCACACCAACAACCTGTCAAAAAAGCCCCAGCTGGGGAGCCAAGGAGGGGCAATAGGCAGAAAGGAGCAGGTTTTCTTCCACTGCCTGCTCTGGTCTGTCTTTCACCCCTCCTGCTGCCTCCCAGCTGAGGCGTTTTGACAGGTTGGGGTGTGGAGAGGGGGATACCCTTCCCTCCACATCCCGACCTATCAATAAGTCCCAGCTGGGAGGCAGGGGGAGGGGCAAAATGCGGAAAGGAGCAGGGTTTTTCTATTGCTGCCTGATTTCTATCTTTTACCCTTCTCGCTGCCTCCCAGCTGGGGCTTTTTAGCTGGTGGGGGTGGGTGGGAAGGGAGGGTGACCCCTCCCCACCCCCAACCCTGACCTGTCAAAAAGCCCCAGCTGTGAAGCAGGGTGGCAAGGGAGAATGGAGCAAGCAGCAGGAAATTCAAACGGAGCACTGAAAGCTCTGTTCTGCCTTACCACCCACCTCTCAGCTGGGTTTGACAGGTCTGAACAATTGGGAAGCTGCCACCACCTAGGTGGGTTTTATTTGTTTGTTTGTTTGTTTGTTTGGGAACAGCCTGACCTGTCAAAACACTTCACATGGCAGTTTTCGAATCATTTCATTACTCATTTCATTTTGTTACTAAAATTCAATAAAAAAGTAATATAGTAACTAAATTAAAAAACCACAATGAGTAGCGAAAAGAAATGAAACATTAATTTTCCATTTCATGCCCATCTCTTGTTCTAATCTATCAAGCCTTAAATGGCTTGGGATGCTACACATGAGTATCCTCCACATTTAACCTCCCCCCCACCAATTCATGAGCTGTCTGAATGGCCTCAGGTCACATCTGAGGAGATAAATGAATTAATTATTCTATTAAAATCTGGTAAAGCCCCTGGGCCAGACACTGTACCTTCTGATCTTCTGAAGTCTGACCCAGATTGGTGGGCTACACTTCTGGCCCCTATATTCACATCTGTCAATACATCTGGCATTATTCCTAAGATCACAGCTCACCAGAAAGTTATAGACCCATTCGCCTTTTATCAGTTATAGGAAAACTCTATGCCAAACATTTACTGTTCAAACTTGACCACTGGATCAGAAACCAGGCAATCTTAGGGGCTGAACAGATTGGCTTCAGGTCAGGCAAGTCAACGTTAGACCATGCTCTCGTCCTATCACATCTTATTAACAAGCAACTTAAGGTGTCCAACTCTAAGCTTTATGTGGCCTTTTTAGACCTTAAGAGTGCATTCAACTCAGTGGACAGGACTTTACTCTGGAGCAAGCTGCATAATTTAGGGATTGATAAAAGATTGCTACACCTGATTAAAAATCTATATTCTAACACCACGTGTCAGGTGTGCCTACCCACAGGTCAACTATCTGAGTTGATACCTACCAACAAGGGAGTAAAACAGGGTTGTGTTTTAGCCCCCACACTATTTAATCTCTTTTTGAATGACCTACCCTCCTGTTTAAAGGAAGTCGAGGGCCATCCTCCTAAACTTGGTTCTCTTGCAGTACCCATACTGCTTTACACCGACGACACTGTAATTCTCTCACAGTCGCGTCTAGGGCTAAAGCGATTAATAAATATGTGTGCCAAATACCTGTTAGGATAATAAATTGCAATTAAACTATAGTAAATCTAAAATTATGGTTTTTGCTAAATCTTGGAAACCACTTAATTGGACTTTTAGAGAAAATAGAATAGAACAGATCAAATATTTTAAATATTTTGGAATTCAGTTTCACTATAAACACACCTGGCAATATTACCGTAAAGTAGCAGTGAACCTTGCTAAGCAGACAACTGAATCTATAGTTTGCTTTTTCTATAAGGGAGGTTATGGTTATGTTCCAGCAGCCCTTGAAGTATTTAATGCTAAAGTTATCTCACAACTGCTATACGGCATCCCTATTTGGATGAATTCCCTGGAACACAACATGGAACGAATCCAGTCCTGCTTCCTTCGAAAAATCTTAGGTACACCAAGATGCGTCCCTAATGCAGCACTATGCTTAGAAGCTGGACAACCTCTCATTGAGACAAGGGCATGGCTCAGATTTATTAAATTTTGGCTTAGAATATACTACAATACTGATCAAGATAGCCCGCTTTACTCACTCCTTCAAGACTCTATAGCCCCAACAGGTTCTGCCAAATTAATTTAAAAAAATCAATGTCCTGGGTATTACGATAGACTCTCTCAGCTCACAAGCTGATTAAGCACAGGTTACTTGATATACAACTGCAGGATTTACAGAGAGCAGCAAATTCAACATGTTCACCATTGAGTTTGCAGATCCAAGTAGCAGCAGAGCACCCTGCACCTTACTTTTACCTGCTAGAATGCCCAGAGGAACGGAGGGCCTACATGTTTGCTAGATGCAATGCCATCCCATCAGCGGTGTTGTATGGGAGATTCAATAGGACTGCTTATAATGTTAGGTGTTGTGCCTGTGCACTGGGTGGAGTGGAATCACTCTCTCATATGGTTTTGCACTGTCCTCTTTATGATCACTCCCGTAAAAAACTAATTGACCCTCTTCTCTTGAAGAAGAGGCAGTGTTCAGATACTGATACACTGAGGTTTCTTCTGTCATCAGAAGACTCTATGGTGATAGAAAATGTGGCAACTTTCTTAACCCAGCTGGTTAGGGCCTGCAGCCAGAGATGCTCCGAGTAGTTAACTTTTTAACTGATTATTACTGTTGTAATTTATACTAAACTTGTGTTGATAAATTTATGTATGCCAATAAAGGCTGATTGATTGAAATGGCTTGGGTTCAAACTACAGTAATACCTTTGTTTACAAGTACCTTGGTTTAAGAGACTTTTGCAAGACAAGCAAACATTTCTTCTATATTTTGCCTTGAGCAACAAGCAATGTGTTGATATACTGGAGCAGGTCACATGATCACAAGTGAGCCAATGGTGGCTTCCCCCCCACCTCCAGATTATAGGTGATTGTCTGGAGTGTTCCCTCTCTGGCAAGCCTCTAAAGCAGAGGAAGGAGAGAGGAACTGAGATTTCTTTTGCACCAGCCATGAAGGCTTCACTTACAGCACACACAAAGAATCCAGAAACTCACATAGAAGTATTTATTTTATTTATTTATTTATTTATTGAGCTTATATATTTGTGCAGTATCCTATTTAGAGTATAATTTATAGGTGAACAAACTGACAGTTACTAGCCTTGTGACAATATAGACACTAGAGATGGGCACGGAACGAACATTTTTTCGTTTCCGTTACCGTTTGTCATTTCCGTTATGTAACAAAACGACAAACAAAAATTGTGATGAAAATGAAACGAAACGAACAGAACCACGAAAATTGTGGTCGTTACATTTCGTTTCCGTTAATGGCGACACGCAATGAAATGAGCTGTTTTAAAGGTTAAAAAACGTCCTGGACATCCGTAAAAATGCAGCGATAATTTATATTGTCTGAAAATACCTACCAGGGGGGTTGGGGTCCTTAAAACATTTTTTTTTGTCTTCTCCCATTGCGATGTATTTTTCTTTTCCCTTTAAAATGGATGTGTCACTACCAGACACAAAATGGAGGCAAGCCATGTGATGGGATCATGTTCAATCAATAGCATGCCCAGGTTGCAGACTGGGCGGACAGGTCTGGCAGCCACAGAGGGCATAAAAAGCTCTGGAAGCCCCCATCCTCCTTGCAGTCTCTGGTGGGAGTTAGGGTGGGATGCGGTCTCTGCGACTCTAGCTTCAGTCCTGCACCCTCCCTGTGTGCGTGCGTGCTGCGTACCTCTCGGTGAGTACCCTCCCTTGCCCCGCAGTGCAGTCACTCTGCGTCTGCCTTGCACCCTGGGCAACGCCTGACGCTGCCTTTGCAGCCTCCCTGCATACCTAGTCTATACTGTGTCTCTGCCAGCATCCATTTTTTTAGTGTTTTCCCTCTGGCCTGGGGCGTTGGGGGATGCCTGCGCATGGAAATGCTTTAAAAATCACGCAAAAGGGGGTAGAAATGACAAACGAAAAAACGAAAAACGGTAACAAATTTTTTCCAAAAATTTGTGACAAATGGAAATGAACTGAAACAGACCTCTCAACGACAAACAAAAAACCGAAACACCATTTTTTATTCGTGCCCATCTCTAATAGACACACAGAGAGAGCTCATACAGACCATAAGACCTATTTATGTAACAACCACATTTGATTACACAGATGTATGACTAATTACAATTTTATCAAGCCCATCCTGACACTGTTGTGTCTATTCCAGTACAGGGCAAATTAATTCTTCCTGTACCAACAGTTCTGCAAGAAGGCAAAGATCTTTCTCTTCAGATGAGCTTTCTCCCAGGGACTCAGTGCCTGAGAGAGTTTTTGAAAATGGATTGTTGTATCTTACTGCTTTGAATGTTTTGCTTTGTTGCTTGTCTTTTCTAGTATTCTATCCATTTGATCCTTTTATTATAGTATGCTTGTTGTTAGCTTAAATACCACCATTTAATTTTGTTGCCCTGGGTCCTTTTAAAGAAGAATGGTTAGACAGACAGATAGACAGCCAATAATAGATAGATAGATAGATAGATAGATAGATAGATAGATAGATAGATAGATAGATAGATAGATAGATAGATAGATAGATAGATAGATAGATAGATAGATAGATCACTGTGCTAGAGACGAGGAAGATGTGGCTCTCAAAAGAGGTTGGACTGTGACTTCCATCAGCCCTGTGTAATATAGCAGCAATGAGGGAATATGGACGTACACCATACATCTGGAGGCTCTACCATGTTACTATGTCTGATTTAGAGTTGTAGGAAAAACACATACAGTAGACCCTTGTACAACAGAGGGTTTCTACAACGGAAAAAATCTGCCCCCTCTCCCCCCCGCCACCTCTGTCTACCACCTGCGGCCGCCCCGGAAGAGGACGGGGGCGGTCGGGGAAAGAGGGGAGGGGAGGGGAGGGGAGAGGAGGGGCAGCAGGCACGGAGGGGGCGAGCCAGGGAGGGGTGCCCTTACTGGCAGTGGAGGGGGGTGGCGGCGGCGGCAGCGGCGGAGTCACAGCAGAGCGTCAGGGAAGGTGGGCAGCGAGGCGGGGAGTGCGCGCAGCCTGGACGGATGGGAGGGGCACTACCCGCGCCGTCCGTCCCACTGGTTTTGACTGGGGCCTCCGGGCAGCAGCAAGAAGGGAGCTCGCCTGGCATGACGCCTGCCAGCCCCTCGGCTCCACAGCTCGCCTCGGGATCCTCCGACCCCCGAAGTTCTTGGGTGGCAGCAGGAGCGCTCCTTCCACAGCGGTCCTCCTCCTCTTGGCCCCCCGGAGCACGCCAGCCCTCCGACGCGGTCCCCGGTCCCCGAGTACCACGCGGACACGAAGGGGCAGCGGCGGCGGCACGGGCGGCATGGACCGTGGGGGCAGACCCGGGCCCTGCTGGAGGAGCAGGAGAGGAAGGCTGGCCACCCGGTGCCCCCTCAACAGCCGAGCGCCTCGCTGCCTCCAAAGCCACCAGGGGCAGGTGAGCGGGGGGATTCCCGGCGCGGTCCCCACTCCCTCCCCCCCACCCCCGCGGCCACCTCCGCCCGACCGGGAAAGAAGGAAGGAGGGAGGGGAGAGGAGGGGGTGCGCAGGACAAGCAGCGCACCCCACTCGCTCCCCCCCACCCCCGCGGCCACCTCCCCTGACCGGGACACCAGGACAAGCAGCGCCCCCACTCGCTCCCCCCCACCCCCGCGGCCACCTCCGCCCGACCGGGAAAGAAGGAAGGAGGGAGGGGAGAGGAGGGGGCGCGCAGGGCAGCGCACCCCATTCGCTCCCCCCACCCCCGCGGCCACCTCCGCCTGACAAAGAAGGAAGGAGGGAGGGGAGAGGAGGGGGTGCGCAGGACAAGCAGCGCACCCCACTCGCTCCCCCCCACCCCCGTGGCCACCTCCACCCGACCGGGAAAGAAGGAAGGAGGGAGGGGAGGGGAGGGGGCACGCAGGACAAGCAGCGCACCCCACTCGCTCCCCCCCACCCCCACGGCCACTTCCGTCTGACCGGGAAAGAAGGAAGGAGGGAGGGGAGAGGAGGGGGCATGCAGGACAAGCAGTGCACCCCACTCCCTCCCCCCACCCCCGTGGCCACCTCCGCCCGACCACCTGCGGCCACCCGGGGAAAGAGGGAAGGAGGGAGGGGAGAGGAGGGGCGGCAGACACGGAGGGGGGGTGAGCCGGGGAGAGGCACCCTTACCTGGCACCTGCACGGGTGTCCACCACCCGCCCGCCCCCCCTCGCCCAAAAAAACCTAGCGCCATTGGAATGCATTGGAACGGATTAAATCCAGTTTCAATGCATTCCTATGGGAAATTAGAATTTGTATAACGTAATTTGATTTGGAACGAATTAATTACATTATACAAGGTACCACTGTATTTTAATCTTCAATTAAAAGTTTCCTACCCCTCTTCTGAGGCTCCCTGGGGATCCCTTTCAATCTGGGGAAGCCTTTGCTGTCCCAGGGCTGAAATGAATATGCGAGACATCACCATTTGGGCTGAACATCAGGCCAGGTTTTATTCACCATCACACATCATCAAACGTCATCAAATGTCATCAAGCATCACCAGCAATACCATGAGAAGGGGGCGGAAGTAGTGCAGCTATGACGTGGGTCCAGGGGGCCGTCTTGAGACCCCCCAATGCTTTGCAGGTTATGGCGAGTGATTAGTGCCAAGGGGCACCACTCCGTGAAGAAGTGCCCCCCCTTATCCCAAATTAGCTATATTACCCCGCTGAGTGGCTGGGTGCAATCACATGACCGATCCCCCGCCCCTTGGGAGTTATCATAACCTATGACCCAGTTGCTGTAACCTGATCCACAATGCCCAGTTCAGGGGTTTACAGCTAGTTGTTAAATATGCTCACCGCCTGCTTACATGAATGCCGCACTACCCACCCTACCCCTATACCTGGCCCTACAACCACCCCAAGGTATCAGAATGGGATAGGCAAAAAATCCCCTACCCCCCCTTGCCAATCTGGGCTAAAGGCAAAACATTCCTATCCGGCCCAGAACGGCGACCAGCAAGCTCACTCTGAAACAATTAAAGGGTGGGTGGGTGGGTGCGCGCCAAACTGAATGAGGCTGAGAAAATGGCGACGGGGCTATATAAGGCCCCGGCCAGTCTCACGATGCTTCCAGGCCTCGCGAGGATGGGGAATCCCATCTCGCGATATTCAGGCCCGGGAGCGGGACTGCGGAGCGGAACTTGCCGTCCCACGGCCGAAATGAATACGTGAGACATCACCATTTGGGCTGAACATCAGGTCAGGTTTTATTCACCATCACACATCATCAATGAGGCCAAGAAAATAGCAATGGGGCTATATAAGGCCCCGGCCAGTCTCACAATGCTCCCAGGCCTCGCGAGGACGGGGAATCCCATCTCGCAATATTCCAGCCCGGGAGCGGCAAAGGGCCCCCACCAGTGCAGCCGTGCTGCGGAGCGGACCTTCTGTCTTTGAGATAGAGGTTACCTTTAATGCCTAAAAATTGCTGCAGCTTTCCCTGGTCCAGACAGTGACAATTTTCAGGCATTAAGCATCTCCCCTCCCCATCTAAAGACCTTAAAGGCTTTCCCTAGAGAGCCTCAGGATTTGGGGGTGAGGATAGGAAGCTTTTAATTAAAGATGACAAATCCATGGTTGATGATATCCTCAGCCTTGCATGCATGGAGCTACCCAAGCAGGATTACAGCCATGGTATATAGAAAGAGTAAATTCATATCATGCAAGTATAACTGTAAGATTTCTAAGTCCCAGTTCACATCTTGACTTTAATATTCCAGTCTTGCCAGTTCAAAAGCTGTGCACAAAGCACAACTGGAAATGCAACTTTCAGCTTCTCCAGCTCATGAACGTTCCACAAGTCACTTGCTAGATGAATATTGAGTTGCACTTTTTTTTCCAACTGTGAAATATTGAATAGCTGTCAATTATTGTCCCTAGGGCAGCATCTGAAATATTATAGTGTCTTGCTTGTTGTTACTGAAGGCAATTTTTTTCAAAGTACCCAGCAGTGTTTCAGAAAACTGCTGGGTTTCAGGTGTATTAGTACACATTTTCCTTCCTCTGCTCCAGAAGTGGTGGGAAAAGTATTTTCCAAGAGTGAGATGAGCAGATTTGTGCACATCATATTAATGCCCACAAGTAGTGATGGGCACGACTCAAAAAAAAAAATGGTGTTTCGTTTGTCGTTTGTCGTTTAGGGGGTCCGTTTCAGTTCGTTTTCGTTTTTCGTGAATTTTTTGCAAAAAAATTGTTTTCATTTCGTTACGTAACGAAATGAAAAAACAAAAACGAAAATGAAAAATTGCTGTTTCGTTAGCATTCATTACAGTTCAATGTATTTGCCGCAACGAAAACGAAACGCACGACAAAATTTCTGTTGTTTCGGTTCATTTTGTTTCATTTTGGAGACAAAATTCATTTTTCGTTTCATTACGTAACGAAACGAAAAAAAGAAAATGAAAACAAAAAATTGCTCGTTTCGTGCCCATCTCTACCCACAAGCATTCAAACTAGGGACATTTCGTTTCGGAACCAGTAGGTTACAAAATGAACTACACGAGCCCAGGTGGTCCTTGGAACTGGCTGATACATGCAGATCCAATTGCTTTACCTTTCTCTGTCTTGTGCCGGGTTAAAATCCAACGAGGAAGCATGCTGTAATGTCATCTGTGCTAGAAATGTGATGCTGGCCAATCAGGAGCTGTGCAGGGAGGGATAGGCATCATACCACCTCCCTCTCTGATTGGCCAGCAGCACGAAGCAGGAAAGATGACGTCACAGCGTGCTTCCTCGTTATTGATTCTCTGTTCCACTGAAAACACTAACACAGACCATCTCCCAACATCCCTTTGTCTTTGGAGTGAGTGGGATGGAAGACTGATTAGCTTCTTTTTGATGCTCAAATATCATAATTTCAAGTTGCTAATTTGTATTTGGAGCCAGGCATGGCAGTATGACACGTATGTACATGAATTATGCAAGATAGCACTATGACATCCAGCATAGGCACTGTTTGCCATTGTTGTGCTACAGGGTCAGGATTTCTATAGATCATAGGTTCTGGGACTTGCTCCACAATTAGAAGAAACAAATTCAAAAGTATTTTTCAGTGTTCATATGCTGTAAAAGCCTGGCCCTTTTTGCTTCCAGTTTGGAGTTTTTCCCCACTGTCAAGGGTTAGAAGTTTTTTAAAAAAAACTATTTGAATGCTGTTTTTCCAGTGTGATTATTTGTTTTGTTCTCTGAAAGGAGTGGGCATGACTCTAAGTGGTCTTAGGGTGCTTTATTGAGCCCAGAGGTGTGACGTTTCTTGTTTATATTTTTTAAAGCAAGCTGCCAGGTTTAGCACTAGATGACTTTCTTTTTCTTTCTTTCTTTCTTTTTCTTTCTTTCTTTCTTTCTTTCTTTCTTTCTTTCTTTCTTTCTTTCTTTCTTTCTTTCTTTCTTTCTTTCTTTCTTTCTTTCTTTCTTTCTTTGTACAGCTTATATGCCACCCACTACTCTGGGATGCTTACAATTCAACAATTAAAATGAACAATTAAAAAAGCAATTAGAAACATTAAAATGCTAAAATTGCCCTCAGGACCCACAATCTATATTATATCACTTAAAAAGCTTATCACTGCATCGATACATTATTTCAGTGCTGTATCACCATTCCTCTGGCAAAAGGAGAGGGACGGGACCTCAGGATCACCAGATGGGAACCCAGCTGTGGGTTGTGGGGCACATACCAAATAACATTGGATTGAGGATAAGTGTTTACACTAGCCCTGAAACAAACCAGATTTTTTGTGTGATCTCCTAAATGAATGCAGCCATCAAAGAGACTGCAGATCAATCCCTCACTGAGGATAGCAAATGAGAGGCTAGCAATCCCTATTTAAATACTGTTTCAGATCGGGAACGCAAATTGAGTCAGGTGAAACCTAAATGTTTTAAAGTCCAAAATGGGATATGAAATGGTTTGCAAAGTGAATTGAGGCTGCCGTTCATGCGTCTAATGATTCTTCCATACAGTTCAGAGACCTGGTGGGGAGGAGAAACTTTTTTGTCTCACTCTCAGGTGTAGGCAAAGAAAACTGCAGGTGTATTCTTGAAGGTTTCAGGGAATGGATTGGATGGTTGTTGTGGCTTTTCTGGGCAGTTTGGCTGTGTTCTGGAAGTTTATCTTCCTAACATTTTTCCATTCTCTGTGGACAGCATCTTCAAACTGCAGGTCTTTAAAATTCCTGATCTCGTTTCCTCCACATGTTGGGCCAGGTTAAATTGATGGTAACAAAGAACTGTGTGATGGCTCCTTTTGTGCTTGTATTTGTAAGAGGCGTCTAGTAGGTTTTCTTTCAGAAGAAGAGACAAGAGGGCCAGCCAAACCTCTGCCTCCAAAGCCACTTCCATCACTTGTCAACATCAGCACAATCCTCCAGAGAAGCTGAAAGCCCAGTAAAAAAAGAAGTCAACATTAAAATACTGCTGTTCAGGTTTCAGAATAGTTTTATGAGGGGGGAAAAGATGTAGCTAAGAATATATTGTGTGGAATTTTTTAAATAACTAGCAGGAGGTGGAAAACAAATGTGAAATATCAGGAGGATTGCAGTTGCCTGATAATGAGAAAAGGAGCCCACAGGTGTGCAGATGATGTAGGATAATATCTTGCCAGTGGACTCTGATACCGTAAGAGAACGTGTCATTTCTAAAACCATGAATTTAGTTTTTTCCTGCACTTCTGGAGAAGTTTCTTCCTCAAGCACACTGAGTTTGACAGGTGAGTGCAATTGGGTTTTTGATCCAAACCATGCAGTGCTCAGCCGACGCAGACAATGCACTAATTATAAAGTGCCTAGCTGCATGAACTGTTGAGACGGAGAATCTCCTGCCTATTCAGATGCATGGTTCTGAAGGAACATTGCAGCATCTAATTTGATTTCCCCCAGAGCAGTACATGATGTGTTATTTGATGCCCTTCAAAGGACACTATTAACCAAGCTATAAAGTGTCTGATTTTATTAGCTTTGCTGGGTTTTATCAGTTTGTAAATGTGTTATTTTCTCCATTTATTGCGCCTATGGGATCCTGAGATAGAGTGAGCTTCAACTTAATATGTTTTGGGAAGCTAGCGGTGGCCTTACTCTTAACACTCAACACTGTTTTTGTGGTGACATTGAAGGTGGAGTCGTGAAAACTCTCATGTCAGGGCCATTTATCAAGGCAATTCCTCACTGCTACAAAACTCGGTTGTGACATTGGATTTAACAGTAGGGTTTTGTCTTGAATAGAACTGAGTGTTCCTGAGCTGTGCAGCTAACAATCCCCAGTAACTGAATAACATGTAGTCAATAATGAGAAAATAGGTCAGACAGATGTTGAAAAAGAGAAGAATGAGTATATGTTCTCTGTACCACAGTCAAAGGATGTTTTATAAGCCTTTGGGGTTATTCCCATCTTGGGCTTCATTGCTTCTGTTTTTAACCCACTGTGGTAGAATCTATTTTATTCAGTTCCCGTTATGTAAAGTTTAGGGGCCATGCAAGTCAGGAAAATAGATACATACTTTTGTTTACTGCCTTCCCCTTGCTCACAACAGACTCAACTCTGATTAAGTCCAGTGCCACCTATTGCTGCTTATATAATTACAATAAAAATTCAGGAACAGGAGATACTGTACCCTTTTTGGACCTTTAAGAAAATAAAACAAAAAATAAATAAACAAAATTCGAGTTCAATGATATTTCAACTTCCTCAGGCTGTGCACCAAGTTCTTGTGGATAGCTCCAAAATTATATGCTGTTATTAAAGACACAAAGTACCATATCTGATGTAGAGGCTAGGTTTAGCTACTTAGATGGAAATTATTGCAGTCTTCAGGAGGGGCTGTGGGGAGGTGGAAGGTGAACATAAGAACATAAGAAGAGCCATACTGCATCAGGCCAAATGCCCATCTAGTCCAGCTTCCTGTAGCTCACATCTGGGAGTGCATGAGGCTAGATATCTGTCTCTTGATACCACTCCCCTGTACCTGGCCCTTGAAGTACCCTGTTTAAAAGCCTGGAGATTACACATCTCCATCATGGTTTGTAACCCTTTCCTGCAGGAATCTGTCCAATCCCCCTTTGAAGGCATCCAGGCCAGATGCCATCACCACATTCTATTGCAGGGAGTTCCACAGATTAACACGCTGGGTAAAAAAAAAAAATCTTTTGTCTGTTCTCAATCTCCCAACCCTCAGTTTGAGTGGATGCCCCCAAGTTCTGGTATCTTGTGAGAGGGAGAAGAGCATCCCTCTATCCACTTTACTCATGTCCTGCATTATTTTGTACATCTCAATCATATCCCCCCCTCAATCGCCTTTTTTTCCCCAGACTAAAGAGCCCCAAATGCTGTAGCCTTTCCTCATAAGGGAGGTGTCCCAGCCCAGTAATCATTTTAGTTGCACTCTTCTGCACCTTCCAGTTCCACTATATGTTTTTTGAGATGCAGTGACCAGAAGTGTATGCAATACTCCAGGTGTGGCCTTACTATCATTTTGTAAATTGCATTATAATGTTGGCTGTTTTATTTTAGGTTCCCTTTTTGATGACCCCTAGCATGGAATTGGCCTTCTTCACCCATGCCACACACTGGGTAAACACCTTCATGGAGCTGTCCACCAACACACCAATATCTCTTTCCTGATCCGTCACGGATAACTCAGAGCCTATCAGTTGATTGATAAAGTATTGATTTTTTGCCCCAATGTGCATGATAGACATGGGCACGACTCGGCGAAATCCTCGTTTCTGTTTCCGTTCCTCGTTTCCGTTACGTAACGAAACGAACGACAATTACTCCGCCAGAACTCGAACTCGAACTGACTAAAGAAAAATTGGGTCTGATTTGTCGTGGTTGTTCCTGGCGGCATCGCAGCGATCGCGCGATGCCAAGCGGCACAGGAAAAAAGTTTTAAAAATAAAAAAAACCAATTCCCGGCCAAAAAAGCAGGCGAAAATATGCCTGCCTGAGGGCACCTACAAGAGGGGTGGTTTCTGGGGGGGGGGTCCCCGGCCTCCCTCCCTCCCCCCCTGGGCTGTGAGTGCCTGCGCATTCGCATCCATTCCTCGTCGTCTCGCCATTAACTCGCCATTCGCTAAGCGGCGCGGCACAGAAAAAAAGTTTTTAAAAAAAAAACCCGATTCCCGGCCAAAAAAGCAGGCAAAAATATGCCTGCCTGAGTGAGGGCACCTACCAGGGGGTGGTTTCTGGGGGGGGGGGTCCCCAGCCTCCCCCCCTCTCCTCTCCTGGGCTGCGCATCCTCGTCGTCTCGCCAACTCGCCAAGAGGTGCGGCACAGAAAAAAAGTTTTTAAAATAAAAAACCCTGATTCCCGGCCAAAAAAGCAGGCAAAAATATGCCTGCCTGAGTGAGGGCACCTACCAGAGGGGTGGTTTCTGGGGGGGGGGTCCCCGGCCTCCCCCCTCTCCTCTCCTGGGCTGCGCATCAATTCCTCGTCGTCTCGCCGACTCGCCAATTGCCATGCCATGCGGTGCGGGCGGGGGATCCAAAATGGGGCGACTGCAAAATATTTATTTATTTTGAAATCGTGGTGGTCCAAAAACACACAAAAGCACCACAGAAACATGAGAAAATAGCTATTTTAAAACTGCCTGAATTTTTACAGTAGCAGCAGTGGGTTTTTCTTGCAACAAAACGTCTCCATTGATTTTATTTTATTTTATTTTATTTTTATTTTTTTACACCTGCGCAATGATGGACTGGCCATGGGAGTGGACCATGTAAATATTTGGAGCCATTCCACCAATTGCATGGCCACTTGACCAGGTTTTGACCGAGACTTCTGGGATGTGCCTGTCGGGCATAAAAAGCCCACTAACCCTAGCCCGAACCCGAACCCGAACCCGAACCCTAACCCATACGCCAGTACACTGTCCTTCTTCGTGGGTCAGAGAGGCACCCAGAGGTGCACCCCACGAACTCACCCTCACCTTACCCGTAACAACCCTAAGCCTAGCCCTTGCGCTAACCCCCCTAACCCTAAGCCAAATCTGTACTCGAATTGCACACACGCAAGTACAGTTTCCTTCTTGGTGAACCACAGAGCGCCGAGACTGAGGAGGAGCCTTTCCCCAGTGTGCGCACTGTGACACTGCAGTTAGCAGTGGGCCTGTGGTCAACAGAGAGGCACCCCAAAAAGAGGTGCCTCGAGTCTCAACTTGGTATGCATATCCAATTGGCTATGCATGCCATTTTGTAGCGGGCCAGAGGAGGCACCCACCCCAGAAAGGTGCCTCCGGGAGCCCGCTTTCCCTTCATAGCGGGCCAGAGGAGGCACCCACCCCAGAGAGGTGCCTCCAGGAGCCTGCTCCCCCCCCAAAACCAGTACTAACGACAGACGAAAAACTGACAAACGAAAAGACAAATTTTTGGAAAACTTCGCGAAAAAAGGAAACGAGCCGAAACGGGCCGGCTCCGACACACGACAACTTGAAAACGTCATTTTCCCTGGTCGTGCCCATCTCTAGTGCATGACTTTACATTTTCTGTCAAGGTGTAATTTACAAGCTAAAACAAAACAAAGCTTGTGGTAATCAACAGCCATGTTGAACATGTGTGTGAAATGCTGAGTAACTGTGGTTAACAAAAAAGGAAGGCTAACATGTGTATTAACGTTAAAGTAAATGATGTAATGTTTTGTGATTGGCCGAGACTTGTACATAGTGAAAACCCATGTGTAATGTTTTTGGGGGAATTGTCTTTAGTTTGTTATGCTGTCGGATTGAACTTCTGGAAATATGCCTATGGTTATGGTGAGCTCTGCTTTAGTGTCTTTATTTTTCTACTGAGCCAACTATGCTCAAAATCCTACTCCAACATTTTCCTACTTTGAAACACATTTGCCATTTTTGCAGCCCATTCTCCCCAGTGTGGAGAGATCCTTCTGGAGCTCTTCACAATCTTCTCTGTTTTTTACCACATCGAAAAGTTTCGTGTCATCTGCAAACTTGGCCACCTCACTGCTTATCCCTGTCTCCAGCTCATTTATGAACAGATTGAAAAGCACCATTCCCAGGACAGATCCCTGGGGCACACAGCTTTTCACCTCTCTCCATTGTGAAAATTGGTCATTGACACCTACTCTTTGTTTCCTGGATCTCAACCAGTTCTCAATCCATAGGAGGACCTGCCCTCTTATCCCGACTGTGCAATTTTCTCAGCAGTCTTTGATGAGAGACTGTGAAAAACCTTCTGAAAATCCAGATAGACAGTATCCACCAGTTCACCCAACCACATACATGTAGACCTTTTCAAAGAATTCTAAAAGGTTTGTAAAGCAAGACTTACCCTGTAGAAGCCATGCTGGTTTTCCAACAGCAAGGCTTGTTCTTCTATGTGTTTTAAGATTTTCTCTTGGATGAAATCTTCCATCTTTCTTGGAACAGATGTAAGGCTAACTGGCCTGTAGTCTCCAGGATCCCCGATCCTTACTTTTTTTTAAAAAATGTGTGACATCTGCAATCCTCCAGTCCTCTGGCACCGTGGCCATTTTAAGAGTCAATTTGCATATTACCATTAAGAAATCCGCAATTTCATTTCTCAGTTCTTCTTTACCTCCCCTTTACCTCCCTCACTATCCAGAGGGCCAACTGGTTCTCTGTCAGGTTTTCTATTTGTACTGTTTATATGTTGTCAAGAGTCCATAATCTTCAGGAATTCAGACTGGTCTTTATTTGGTACCCTGACTGGCCAAATAGTTAAGGTATGGTATCTTAAACAGTTTAGGAAAAGTAAATCAGGAAAAGGCTTATGATCTTCAAACTATATAATTATACTATCCACATTGCACCATTTGGTTAAAAGAATATTCTTTTTGCCAGGATGGTCAGCATGACAAAAATTATTGCAGTGTATTTCTATTCTCAACAAACAGTGTACTGGCATGAACAGTGCACTGTGATACATTTTAATAGCATGTCTGGTGCTCTTGAAAGCAGATAACAGGTGTCGATAGGTGTTTGTAGTCTAAATGTCCTGCTAAGTGTTATTTGCACATCTGGCTGCCTTCCTGTTGAATTATAGTTGCAGAGAATCTTGTAAGTGTGTTTGCATGTGTGTGCATGTACTTTTTAAAAAGTATGTTTTCATCCACACTTGTATTTCAAAATTTACATGTACATGCAATGGTAGGGAAGAAATCACTTCCAAATGCAACTGAGTGTTTTTCTTTTTACACCCATAGACACACAGACACACATGATTTACCTTATTATACCCATCACTAACTTACAGCAGAAAACAAAGTAATGAAGAGTAAACCTATAAGGAAATAAGGATGCAAATTACTAACATAAAACATTTATAGCAAATGGGAAGCTAGTTAATGCTGTGGCACCATAATCTAAAATGAAATTACACATGAATAAGAATGCATATAATTTTCTTTAAAGCTGTAGTGTTAATACAACATTAAGATGGTGTAATCCTGGACTTAAGTAGAAGGGTCTAAATGTTATGGAAGAAATCCACGTTGGTGTATGGAGAACCAAGTCACTGAGGGTCAAAGGGCAGATTTGGGGGGCAAGGGCTCTGAATGCAATAGGATGAGATAGAGGAGGGTCATTCAAATCCCATATATTTCCATGCATATTAAGGCGTAGTTCTGATATGAATTAATATTTTCATATTAGGAATTAATATGTCTGATCTAAATGTCAACAATATATTATGGGTTGTAATTATTTACATTCCACAAGGGATCTGAAGGATAATCACTACATTTCTTATTATCTCTGATTTAAAGTGTCTTGAAAAGTGACTCTGACAATGAATAGCTAAGCTCCACAAAATTATTTGCCTCTAGTGCAAGAGTAAAACCAGGAACACTTCTTTACCAAAGTTTTTGCAACTGGCCCAAAATGTCTCTTCAAAATGAGTGCCTGTTTCTTTTAAGAAGAAAGCAAACCCATACAGCAAATGATGTTTCAAAAAATGGAAACACACCATCCAATCCCCCTTGATAAAGACAGTAACTACTGTTGTTTTGTGAAGATTGAAGTTTATCTGACAGCCTGAAATCTTGCCCAGTATGATTGATACTACCCAGTTCAATTATTTAATGCAGACTGCTAGACAACCAGAAAAAATACTAGGGGAAGGGGGCACTTATTTTGTGAATATGATAAATTTACATAAGGAAATTACAGATGGGCACACATCAGAGAAATGGTGATTCATGTTGATTTGTAATTATCAAGGTCAACAAATCACAAAAAACAAATTTATGATTTTTTCCCTGATGAATCAGTTTGTAAATTTGTTTTTGACTTTGTGTGTTGTGTCATTACAGTCGTGACTGACTCTTTGTGACTCCATGTCCATGGAGTTTTCTTGGCAGAAATACTGGAGTGGCTTGCCAGTTCCTGCTCCAGGTGCCTACAGCACCTAGTATTCCCTAGTGGTCCCCGATCCAAGTACTAACCAGGGCTGACCCTGCTTAGCTTCCGAAATCAGGTGAGATCGGATGTGCTTAGGGCATCTAGGCAGCTGTTTTTGACTTTAAAATCTTATAAAATGGACCCCGAGGCACCTAGAGGTGCCAACATTGCAGAGAACCTTCTCCAAATACTTCTCTACAATCCATCAAAATTTGGTGAAGATTTCAGACATCCAAGTTATACACCCACAAAGTCCCCCCCACACCAGAAAGTGCCCTTGAGAAGCTGGCTTGGAGAAACCCAGTTTTCACCAAATATGGAGAGGGTGGTGGAGGAGGAGAATCAAAGGAAGATTCTCTGAAAGTTTGGTGTCTGTAGGTGCCTGGGAGGAGATTTTATGTGGTCGTATAACTCAGAAACCCAACCTGGAAGGATTATAAAGGAGAGTCAGGGAAAGGTTCCCTGCAATGTCAATGTTTGTAGGTGCCCTGAAACCATTTGTACACCAACAAATTGATGGATCAAAGGGCCTTTTTACACGACCCCTAAGATCCGCTGGTCCCTTAAATTCAGACCAGAGATCTTGAGGGTTTGTCGCTCTCCCTGCGTTCCCACCCCCTCCGCACTTCCTTGTTCTGTCTGCGTGAGGGGAGGGAGAAAAAAAGGGAGAAAAGAATGCACTCTTACCTCCGGAGTGCCGGTGGAAGTGGCTCTGACCCACCGTCACTTCTTGGTTCCTCTTAAAGGGGTGGGAGGCAAAAAAAAAACAACAACAAAAAGAAGCGAGGAGAGCCCGGCACTCTCCGCATCAAAAATTTTCACTCTCCCAGAGCAGGTACTTGAAAGGTGTGCTGGGTCGTGCTTAGGTGGGTGGGGTCGCACTTAATTTTCTGTTAGCTCCGGAGCTGGTGGGGAAACATTTTTAAGCTCCGGAGCTGGGAGCCATTTGCAGCGGAGCTTAGGGGTCGTGTATAAACGCCCAAAAATGACTCAAAAATTCATCTCTTTCTCCATTTTATCTCTTCATCAAATTTATCAAAATTTACATTTACATTAAAAACATAGGCATAAAAGTATCATCCTTTCATCCTTTCTGCTAGAATGTCAACTTAAGAAAAGCATTCCCTCAAAATATGTCTTGCGTTTGTGCAATAAAATGATGTTATAAGGCTCCCTTACCAAGTCTGTGCAAACAGCTTAGGCATCTCCATAGTATCCTTTTGATGCCATTCCAATGTGATGCTTTTCCAGGCAAATGGGATTATTTTTGTGTGTTTGGATCTTTGTGAAGGAGAGAGCCATCCCTGAAAATGGGGAAAATACAGATGGCTATTACCTGGGGTAAGGAGTAGAGACTACATAGAAAGACTAAGTAGCGTCAATCTAAGAAGTCCAAAAAGGTTAGCAGATGTTATGGCTCTGACCACCACAAAAAAGAAAAATGTGGAGCTAAGGGAAGGGGAGGGAAAGACAAGCCCAGTGCACTAATGCAGATTTATCTAATCAAAGCCCATAATCAAATCACTCACCCCCATGACAGGAAGCAAAGTTTCAGTAAACATAGCAAGCTAGTTAAAAGACAAACACATATTCCAGAACTCCAGTCCTGCTAATGATAACCCAAATCGTTCACTTTACTCTGCACCTATAGTATGTGAAATGGCTAGCAAAGGTGGTTACTTCACATTAGAGATGGGCATGAAACGGGGGGGGGGGGGGAGTTCCATTATTCGTTCGTTACGTAAAAAAAAAATGAAAATTGTGATGAAATTGGAACGAACCGAACAGAACCATGAAAATTAGGTTCGTTAGGTTTCATTTTGTTAATGGTGACGCACAATGAAATGAGCTGTTTTTAAATGTTAAAAAACGTCCCAAATATCCATAAAAACCCAGCGATAATTATTTATTCTGCCTGATAATACCTTCCAGAGGGGTTGGGGTCCTTAAAACGTGCATTTATGTCTTTTCTCAGATTGCTGTATTTTTTTTTCCTTTAAGGGGAGTTAGGGAACATCAACCCAAAATGGCTCCCAGATGCCTAATATTGATTTCTTGGGTATTAAAACGCCCTGGACATCCATAAAAGGCAGTGATAATTATTTGAAATTATTACCTACCAGGGGGGTTGCGGTCCTTAAAACATTTGTTTTTGTCTTTCTCCCATTGCGATGTACTTTTCTTTTCCCTTTAAGGATGACACAAAATGGATTCCAGCCACAAGATGGATGCAAGCCATATGATGGGATCATGTAAATTCTTGGACATTTTCAACCAATAGCATGCCCAGGTGGCAGACTGGGTAGATATGGCAGCCACAGAGGGCATAAAAAGCTTTGGCAGCCTCCGTCCTCCTTGCAGTCTGTGGTGGGAGTTAGGATGGGATTGCTGTCTCTGCGACTCGTTACTTTAGGCCAGCCAGGCAGGTGTGTGTCTCTATGTTCCTGCTGGCTGCAGCCTGGCTCTTAGGGGAGAGAAAGAAGAGATTTCTCTTGCAGCCTCCCTGTGTGCATGCATACCTCTCGGTGAGTACCCTCCCCTGCCCCACAGTGCAGTCACTCTGCGGCTGCCTTATGCCCTGGGCATCGCCTGCTGCTGCCTTTGCAGCCTCCCAGCGTACCTAGTCTATACTGTGTCTCTGCCAGCATCCTTTTTTAGTGTTTTCCCTCTGGTCTGGGGTGTTGGGGGACGTCCGTGCACGGAAATGCTTTAAGTCACGCAAAAAGCGGGTAAAAATGAAAAATGAATAATGAAAAAACAAAATGAAAATTTTTCAAAAAATTCACAAAAAACAAAAATGAACTGAAATAGACCTGCAACAAAAAACAAAAAAACAAAACATCATTTTTTTCTATTAGTGCCCACCTCTACTTGACATCCCGTTCATCCCTCCTTGCTGTCCCACTTGGGACCGGTACAAAAAGAACTTACTTCACATCTATAGTATGACAGCAAAAAGTTGTCTCGAGCATATCCCTGGAACCAGAAACATAGCATGACAAGCTGTACCTGCCCCTGTGCTGGAGAATTCTCTTGTCATGGTTAGTTCCCGGTCCTGTTCCGAGACAAGGGACCGAGTGGTAACAACTGTCATGCAACAACCAGTGTCCACCTAGTGGTCAGTGGCGGAAGCGGCATTCAACATGAGTTTCCCTATGGGAAACACTATGCAGTGCAAATGTTTATTAAAGAAAGTACTGAAAATTCTGTAGCATTGATGTGTAAATCCCGGAAGACCAGTAAATTGAAATATCAAAAAAGTTTTATTTACGATATTTATAAAAATGGTTAAGAAAGCAAGATAAATTTAGAATTTGTCACGGAACAAGACCGTGAAGTAACAATTGTCACGAGACAAGTAATCACGCCTGTGGGTAAACAGAAACAGGGACTGAACAGGGACAAAACCATGTGACCGCGAACAACGTTGTCATGGTACAAACCTAATTGCAGAACAAGGTAGGATGTGAAGTAACCACCAAGTGTCTCAAACAGGACATGTAGCATGCAGTTTATGCCCTCCCTTTGTCTTAGGGGTTGGATTGTCCAAGGGATATCTCCAATTTTACCTGACTTCAGTGTCCTTGTTTTGATGCAGCAGCTCAGTTTACTGATTGGTTTTCACATAAGGTTTACTAATTGGTTTTCATATAAGGTTGTGGCTAATTGTAGCTAACCTACCCTAACACCATATTATTTTGTTGATAAATGCAAAGGTTTTTCACTGTAGCCTCATAAAAGAAAATGCATGGCTAGTCTTGCATAGATTTTTAGGGGTCAGAAGTATGATAGTACAGTGGATCAATGATCCTCCCATATGCTTCAGTTCTTTTTCTCAGTAATAGAGTATAATCTCACCTCACCTCAAAATGACTTCTGGCCATCAGAAGTTCTGTACACTATAATATAATAGTTATTCTCTTCCAGTTGACTGATGAGAAGCCATCACCTCTCTGCAGTGGCACAAGATCAATAAGAAATATGTCATCCCTATTACTAGCTAAATGTGAGAGCAAGCAGTGCAAAATCTTAACTCTTCTCAATTTTATAAATAGTTCAAATGCTGCATACCACATCTAGGCAGTGTAAATTAAAAATGCCACCAAATATGATGGGCTTTACACTGCATTTGTTGGTAACTCTGTACTCATAACTGTGATTGCTTCCTATCCCTCTGAGACACAAATTGACAAAATTAGGAGACAATGGGAAGCAACCTCCTGGTTGTTGTTTTTAAACCATGTCTGTCCAAATATATTGACATATCTTGCATGGGAATAATCAGTTATCAACTGATCACAGCAACACTATAATGCAGAAATGGGACACAAATAATTTTGTAAAGAAAATCACAGTCACAGTCCTAAAAAGATTTAGAAGCTAGAGATGCAACTTTCATATTTAATGAAAAACTCAAAACATCAAACAGTCTCTCTTTTGTATGATCTGTGTACTTTTGGCAATTGCTAGCATTATATGAGCAGCCAATCAGTGTGTCCACAAGTTGGACTGGTGTGGAAACTCTGTAATCTATACAAGGGCATTAAAACCATTGAGGAGTTATTGTTTTATTCATTCCTTGTATCATTAGTGTCCTGAGCTCCTGCTGCCCTGCATCTTAGGCTGTGGTCACACCTGGGTTTCGATCCTGATCTTCTGAAGGTCCGGCTTTTCCTCTTCGTCCCATCACGTGATTGAATAAGTGGGACAGGAGTTAACACGTCAAAAGCTGTTTTTTTATTATTATTTTAAAGTGCAGTTCAGCCCCCTTGGCCAGCAGGTGGCACCAGCATTTGAACAAAACAGACCACTTGGCTGGGGGAAAGGAAAACTTGTAGGACCGGATAGAGCTTCCTGTTTCTCCGAAGGTGAAAAGCAATTTAAAAAAACATAGCCGATCGGCCCCAGGAACAGCCGGTCGGTGTTATGAAAAAAGAAAGAAAAAGAAACCCGGATCATCTGCGTGGTCCCACGGCATGTGCCTCCTTAAAAGCTGGATTTTCAAACGAGGCAAAAATTTCCCTACCTCTTCGGTGAGTCACAGAAACCTCGCTTCAAGGGGCATTACCGGGTTTTCTTTTTTCTTTTTTTTTTTCAAAAAGCCCGGTGGACGTGGGGATGGCAATTTTAGACACGGGTTATCTGGTAATTTAAACTGCTTTTAAAGGGACGTGGGACCGGGGCCTTAGATTTCTACCTGCCTTCTATGCCTCCATCTTGGGTCCTTCTCTCTCTCTCTTTCTCTTTCTGTTTCTCTCTCTCTCTCCCCTGCCTGAGTAGGGGAGTTTTCTTTTTTTCTTCATTAAATTGCCTATTGGTCCCAAATAGGAGAGGAAGGGGAGACAAGTGATGCGGGAGAGATTTTTTTTGTTTGATTTGTTTATTTGAAACATTTGTTACCTCACTTTTTCCTTAAAAAGAACTCAAGGTGGGTAGAAACAATAACCAGAACACTTTTGCTTTAAGTATACAAATATTATAAAAAGGATTAAATGAGTACCACATTAAAGATAATTTTTAAAAAGGAAATGAGGGACAAGAATCTGTATAAGAAACCAATTCAGACATCCAGTTATTAAGGAAAAGCTTGATTGAAGAGAAAGATCTCTGCTTGTGGAAGGACAGCAAAGATGGAGTTAGCTAGGCCTCCTGTGGGAGGGAACTCCAAAGTCTGGAAGCAGCAACAGAGAAGACTCTCTTCCATGTCCCCACCAAATGCACTTATGAAGGTTGTGGGACTGAGAGAAAGGTCACTTCTAATGACCTTAACACCCAGGCAGGCTCATAAAGTGATATAAAGTCCTTGAGATAACTTGGACTCAAGCTTTTTAGAACTTTGTAAGTTAGTACCTGCACTTCAAACTGTGTCTGAAAACGGTTCACTGTCAGTGAAGCTGATGTAACAGGGGGATTATGTATCCCTCTGACAGGACCCAGTTAGCAGACTGGCTGCCACATTTTGAACCCACTGACGTTTCCAAATGCATTCCAGTATCAGCCCCCACAGAGTGTGTGTCACAGTAATCCAGCTGTGATGTAATGAAGGCATGTGTCCCTACAGGCAGAGACTTATTCCTTAGATTTGGATGGAAAGGGGATAGGGATGGGTGTCATCCATATATGCTTTTTTTCTTGGTTTTATTTGTTTGTTTGTTTGGGGTTTTTGTGTATCTTTATTTTGTTATGGGTAACATTCTATTGTTTGACTGTTTTAAGAGCTATTATTTGATTAATTTATTGTATATTCAATGTATACGTGTTCTGTTAAGTGTGCATATTGCTGTGAACATAAGAATATAAGAAAAGCCCTGCTGGATAAGGCTAAGGGCCCATCTAGTCCACTTTCCTGTATCTCACAGTAGCCCCATCATATGCCTCTGGGAACACATTAAACATTTAGATGCCTGTCTCCTGATACCACTCCCCTGTGTCTGTCAGTTTGAGGTACCCTCCTTTGAAGGGTTGGGTATGATTGGGCATTGCGGGGTGGGGATGCTTTGTTTTGTTTTCTTCTGCAAAGGGCAGACTTTGTTACAGTTCTATTGGGCTGTGCAGGTTGTGGTGGTTGGTTGGGCACAGCTTGCAGCATTTTCCTTCTTCCTGCAACTGGGTAAGTACTTAAGATGGACACAAAGGAAAGAAGCAAGGAATGGGGCACATGCCATGCCCCATTTGAGCTATCCTTTACCTTCAGGAGTCTACCATGCCTACAATTCCCAATGGAAGACTATTCTGCACGCCTTATCTTCATTGGGAAGAAAGCCTGCGTGCATTATTCTGATTTCCATAGCCCATTGTCCAAGTTCCCCCATTGCCATGAAAAGATGGCCTGCTGGATCCTGGAGCAACTAATTTCCACACTTACCTCTCATGACATTCTCCTGCCCTTTGCTGTGCCTCTCGATAGACCAAGAGGCCACCTAGAGGTAGAAGTGGCATTGCTGGATTGTGTCTCAGGAGCATCAGAATTTTTTGAAGTGCTCATTTTGACCCCTACCTATGGCTGTGTGCTTGCCAGGGTGGTGGGTCAATAGGCAGCCTCAACATCATGTGCACGTTTTCTCATGGATCCAATAGCTAGCCGACAATTTAGACATTGCTGTGGCATTGTGTGTGAAATAATTTAAGTACCTTTGAATATTTCTGTGTTTGTTGTTGCTTTTACTTAATGCCTAAAGAACAGTACATTTTTTCTTCTTAAAAACAGAATCCCAATTATAACTAGTAAGCAAAGAACCAACTGACATGTAAGAAAAAAATGCCAGCTCCCACATTTCCTTTCTTCCCTCATGCCTATGGTTTTTTGAATTTCCTAAAAGCTTTAGCTTGTTTTGACTAACATTGAAATGAGAATTTAGAAATATGCTGAGAAAGGTCCTTTAATCCTAATGAAAGGGAACACTAGAACTTTTTTCCTTTTGAGATATCTTTATCTCATAAATTTCCCAGATCAATTTCAGGCCAAAGAAGCTCAGATACATTTTAATATCCTTCAGATAAGCATATAAATCCAATTTTCTGAAGTTTGCCATAGCACTAGTGCAGGGCCTTGAATTTACTTGGAATTACATAGATGAAGAGAAAATCTTTAATGCTGTTATGAGGATATTTCTGTGATGCTGTGAATATCAAGGTAAAGGCTAGTCAACTCTTTTCATGCAAACTTTGATTTGAAAATACACACCCAAGAAACATTGGGCATTTTAATTTCATGATAAAACATTTACACTAAGTTAATGCCAGAGTAGGAATATGTGACGTGTCAAGAAAGAAATAGCATTACTACTAATTGTTAGTTAAAAGTGGGTGTTAGCCAAATAACTGCCACACTTAGAGTGGAACTACATAGTGAGAGAAATATGAATTCATTCTCTGTGGGGTTAAACCAGGCATTTTGGGTATCCCAGGGTCAGTTTAAACTAATTTTCTAGATACAAAGGGTGCATTAAATGGACTGAACATCTGTCAAGATATGTAAAAGTTGATAAAATACATGTTATGTATATTTAACAGATAGTGGAAAGAGAGTTGTAAAATGGAGGCAGTTAGATTCTGCAGTCTCATGATGTTAATCCACAAGTGTAAGAGATAAGTAATCACAGGCATGTTACGTGATGAAGCACAGGTGGAAGAATTTATAACATCATGGTTGCATCAGATTGCATCAGATTGTAATTAGTGATGACTCATATCTGATGGGTGCTGAACTGTATAAAAGCACTAGCTTGCCATATGTTAGGTGGGTCTGTCTATGGTGAGAGACAGAACCCCACACTCTGTTGTTTGTATATATTGCTTGGATGTTATGCTGTGTATATAATTTTGATGTATATATGAATATATGAGTTTTTACTCTACCCATTGTCATTGTCTTCCGTTAACCTAACTCTGCAATATTTTATATCAATACTGACATTTTATCTGCACGCTACTGCTGCACTGCTCTGTGCCAAAAGCATTTAAATATTATATTTTCTGCTTAAATCCTGATAACATCATTAGCTAATTGGCCTGTTCTTCATCTGTTTCCTCTCATGGAAAATTACAAAAATAAAAACATGGCCCAGTGTATTTACTGCACATCTCAAGTTTTCATTCCTGTTGCAGCAACAAATGGAAATGGGCTCCTGAGAAGTAACGGCTCTCTAGGGGTGCCACAGATGCTATGCCATAGTAGACCATTGCTTCCCTTCACGTTTTCGACTCTATGAGCCCTTTTACACAACCCCTAAAATCCGCTGCAAAACACTTGCAGATCCAGAGCATAAAATTGTTTTCCCACCAGCAGCGGACTTAAAAAATAAAGTATGCCCACGCCCACTTAAGTATGCCCTAGCACGGTTTACAAGTACTTGGTCTCCAGAGGTAAAAAAAAAATTCTGATGAGGATTGTAAAGCTCTCGATGCCGGGCTCTCCTCGCCTTCTGTTTGTTTTTGTTGTCCCCACCACCACTTTAACAGACAGGAATCCCTAAGGGGTTGCTCCGACAGCATTTCCCCCCTTTTTTCTCCCTCCCCTCACCACAGACAGAAGCAACAGAGTGCGGAAGAGTGGGAACACAGGAAGAGGAATAAAACCCACATGATATCTGGCTGAGGGGATCCAAATTTAAGCTACCATTGGATCTTAGGGGTCGTGTAAAAGGGCTATGTTAACTGTAGAAATTTAAGAGATATCATTAACCATTGCATAATCATTCTGCTCCTCAGAATGAAACAGCAGGTCTTCTGGCCACCTCACTCACAAAGTCTTGCCCTGAGGAGTTCTCAGAGTGAAACACTGGGCTTATCCACTGCTCCAACAGTCTAGGCAGCTGACTTCTTGCCATGATAATTGAGCCACAGAAGCAGTGGGTGAGCATCTCTGATACACCAGCCAATGCCTCACTCTGAGGACCATTAGAACAAGGGAGCAATCAGCTGCCTGTAGAGTTATCAGGTAAGCTTTTTCATTGACAATGGTGTCCCTTCCATTAAAGATAGCACAGCAAGCCAGGCAGGCATGTTGAAAACTCCGCATCTCACAGCAACTGGGATTGCCAGCATCAAATACTGCCTGCCTCCATTCACCACCTTATTAACTTGGATGGGAGTGGTTCCTTTGTGGAGCTCATAACATAAGAGCCATCAAGAATGAGGATTAGTCTTTGTGCAAATTAAACATAATTGTGCCAATAACAATTTAATGAAAATAAGGCCTATCTGCAACTCATGCAAATTGTGGGTGACTACTACTGTGCTGCATAGACTTTTAAGAATTAGAAGAATCAGAGACATTGTTTGCACATTTATTTTAGAATCAGGCAGCCCTTTGGGGCTTGCTGTGTACATGTGATTTTATTCTTAAAGGAAAGGGGTACTAGTCTTGCACAAAGCTTGTGTAAATGACGGAGACATTGAGAAGGAAAAATAGCCAAGTCTTCCTGGATGCAAGAAATATCATTATATCATCAAGATGATTCAGCAAGTCATTTTTATGAATATCCTTTATATCTCTATTACTCCAAAGTAAACTTTTTCATTGAAATACAGCTAGGCTGTCAAAGTCAGCTGTCTGGCAGGAAAGCGGAAAGCATTATTTGCTGCCCTTGATTAAGGGAGTGGCGCCTTGGAAGGGAAGCATTTACCTTTGGGTAAGCCCTTACCCAGAGGTAAGCGCTTCCCTTCTAAGGTACCCATGGGGTGAAGATCATGGGGAACATGGACCTTCACCCAGCCCAGGTGCCTTGCAAAGCGGTGGTGACGGATCACCACCACCGTTTCTCTTGCAAGCCTCCCGGGCTGCAAGAAGACCAATGGGTCTATGCTCGACCTCCTTTCCATACCACTCTGTGGTGGATGAATGTTTGCCCAGCCTGGGTTGTTTAGAAAGGAGGTGCACCTCATTTCCAAACCACTCAAGCTTTGGGAGGATGCATCCGTCCCAGGGATCTCCTGGAGTGGATGCATGTTCGCCCAGCCCAGGCGCCTTGCAAGATAAGCACTTACCTCCAGGTAAACGCTTCCCTTCCAAACCAAAGTCTTTCCCTGGGAATGATACAACTTTGTGCAGCCCAGGCAGTTTGAAAGGGAGGCTCAATGGCCACCTCCTCCTCCTTTTTGGTTGCTTCTTTTGCAGAGATAGAAGCAACCAATAAGAAGGAGGAGGTGGTGATGGGCAGCAAACACTGCTCTTTACTCTGCATGACAGGTGGCTTTGACAAGTAGGACCTGCCAAACTCAGCTGTCATGCAGAGCAGAGAGCAGCATTTGTAAGTCTAATAATTCTGTTGACAAAACAACCGTAAGTCGAGGGACCACTGTACTTCTACCATACAATTAATTTTATGTTGTACTTGTATTCACTGTTGTCCCAGATGCAGATTACATTTTGCCAAGGCAGATAGTAAGAAATATGTTAATGAATGAAAATCCATATTTTAGTTTAAAAATTTAACTATTCCTCAAGCTTTTATTTTCCTCAACTTCGGAAAATGCATTTATTTAAAATAGATCATATCAAAATATTATTGTTTTAGGGCTATATCTTTTATTTCTACCAACTAGAATACCATTTCTTATTATTCACTCACGAGTATTCCATACTTCCATCACTCACAAAGATAGTATTCCACGTAGCTTAGTTCTGCCATCTTGGGTCATTTTGGGAAGAAAGGTAGGATAGAAATAAAATAAATAAATAAATAAATAATCAGTATACTGTACTTTCAAATGTATTCTCTTAAAGAAACCACCTTGATAACCAGCCAAACAAACATTAGAATCCTCGATTGGCTGTTCTCTTTTGCACTCAGGCATGGTTCACAGCATGATAGAATCAATGAAATGCAGAAGGGACTCCAACAACTAAAACTGCTATTTGTTGTTGCATCTGAATCTAGAACTCCGGTTCATTCCTGGGCTGTTCCCTGAGTGGCCCAGACTGAAACATGCATTGCTGAAAGGAATGTCAGGAAAAAATAACAAGAAGTATGAAGAAACAAACAAGGTTAACAAAAAAAGTCATGTCTCAACATGGCACTTAGTTGCTGCCAAGGTCCCATTTTATTATTTTGTACTCATAATAATTCATTGGATAGATCACTGCACTGCAAAGTCAGAGTACGGGAGTTCAACTCCTGATAGTGCTTCTTGGAAAAGAAAGACCAGCCTCTGTGGCCTTGGACAAACTGCACATTCCCAGAGCACCCTTAGATGAAGGAGATGGTAAACTACTTCCAAGAACTTTGCACTTAAAAACCCAGAGAAAGGTTGCCATAACCTAGTTGAAGCACACCATTATTCTATTAAAAGCAGCAGATACATAACCACATGGACAAGAGACTCAAGAATTATCACAGAAGTTGTTGTTTTTTTTTTTAAAGGGAACTCACATGAATAAATCTCCATTATGTACTTCATTCATCTTTCTTCACTACGAGATAAGCCCCAGCCCTGTTCCACTGCCTGGGTGCCCAGAAACTAGCAAAATCTTCTTTGCTTTCATAGATAAAAATTAAACTTGGCTGATGAAAAGCAAACTTAAAGAAGGGGTGAGAAAATCAGTGATATTTTCTTCAATATTTGTATTTTTAAATCCCACATTCTTTTTCATTCTGAATATGGCCTTTTTGGATGGTGATAAATTATTTATAAATTCTCCCACTTACACCAGAAAAAAAATTGCAATGGCTTTGGGGAGTCATCTTCTCTGTAAATTGCATTAATTCAATGGACTTATTCTAGTTTAACTTACTATTTTAAGCAACTTGATTTCAACCAATAAGAGCAATTCTTATCTTTATGGAGAAGAATATGTTTTGGCTCCCCACCATAACTTAAAATAAGAAGCCAAATGAAGGAGAGTGAAGCGGTAGTTCTGAATTCTGAAGTCATCTGTTTGAGTAAGCAGGGATTCACACCCAGACATTTAAGAGTTAAAGCACTCAAAGATTGTTCCTAGTTGGTTGAATTTGCCAGTTTTAATTTCTCTCTCACTCACTTTTTATAGTTCCAAATTCTTTCCATAAAATGGAATTCTCACTCAATCCTAATTATGAAAGGATATGCTGGATAATAGTTTCCAACTCTTCTAAAAACTGCAAAGAAACGGTCTTCTAGGGACATCTACAAATGTATTTGACCCTTTAAAATCCTGTTCTATAGCATTAAAATATAAAATCTGGAAACAGATATGGAACAGAAGGCTGAGATTATGAACAGACAACTGTTTGGTTCATTATAAAGTCAGATGTGTTCTATGGCATTTGTGCGGACAGCATAGATGCTGACATTAATACATGGCTCATTAGAAAGGAATCCAGGTTTGGCCTTTTATTCCACTTACTTCACTTAAAACAAAGCACCTAATATATACTGGAGTCTCCTTGAAAATGCCAGTGACATTTCTTTTTTTTTATGCATTCTGCCACAATTTAAAGTAACATACACCCAGCATTTGGAAGTCGGCTTTACTTCAGAGATTCATCCATTACAATGCTGAAAGGCATTGGTGGAAAACCCAGACTGAAACAGGTAAAGAAACAGTGAAAGGCCATAGGAAAGCTTATTCCAAGGCAGTGGAAGCAGCAAAGAAATCGTTTTTCTCTACCACCATTGCTTTGGCATGGAATTGCCTGGAGGAGCTTTTTCAAATTGTCAAAAGTCTGCTATGTGCTGACCCAGGCATGGATAACACAAACCACTCTGTAAATTGCTGCAAAGAATTTGTGCAACACTTTACAACTAAAATTGTACAGACCCGAGCTGACCTGGATGCTGTTACTGATCCTGAGCCTATAAATAAAACTGTCCCTCTTGCCTGCCCTGTATTAATGGATGTGTTTCAGCACCCTACAACCTGAGGAAATGGTCAGGACTCTTGGGGAGATGAAGGCCACCACATGTCTGTTAAAAAATTGTCCTTCCTGGCTCATAAAAGCTGCCAGAGGGGGTCTGGCAGACTGGTTAGGAAGACTAGTGAATGCCTCCTTGCAAAGGGGCAGGATTCTGGCATGCTTGGTGGAGGCGATAGTAAAACCGCTGTTTAAAAAAAGCCTTCTTTAGATCCACCAATTCTGAACAATTTCTGGATAAAGTAAACTATCGATCCATTCAATATAGCTTCAGGCTTGGTTATGGGACTGAGACGGCATTGGTTGTCTTGGTAGATGACCTACGCAGGGAAATGGATAGGGGATCTGTGTCCAATTTGGTATTACTGGACCTTTCACCTGCTTTAGATACTATCAACTACAGCATTCTCTTGACTTGTCTCTCAGAAATGGGACCTGGGGGCACTGTCTTACACTGTCTGCAGTACTTCCTGCAGGAGAGAATACAGAAAGTAGTGTTAGGGGATTCATGTTCAACACCATGGCCACTGACCTGTGGGGTACCTCAGGGTTCTGTTCTGTCTCCTATGGAGTTTGGGGGTTAAGTGTCACCACCTAACCAGAAAATACTCAACTCTACCTCTCGTCACCTCCAGATTCCAAGGAAGCTATTTTGACTTTAGATCAGTGCTTAGCTTCGGTAATGAACTGGATGAGGAAGAACAAACTGAAACTAAACCCAGACAAGACAGTGGTGCTTCTGGTCAGTCAAAAAGGAAACCAAGGGATAGGGATGCAACCTGTACTGGATGGGGTTACACTCCCAATTGAAATTAGATGCCTTGCATGGGGTTGCTCCTGGACTCATCCTAGATGCCCTAGACTTGAGCCTAGTTACCCAGGTCACAGATGTGGTCAGGAGTGCATTTGCAAAATTAAAACTAGCATGCCCGTTACGCCCATTTCTTGAGAAATCTGCTCTGGCCACCTGGCTGGATTACTGTAATGAGCTCTATGTGGGGCTACTGATGAAAAGTCTCAGGAAACTTCAACACATCCAGAACGCAGCGGCCAGATGGCTGACTGGGGCGAGTTATAGAGATTACATTTCAACCCTAAACAGCTCCCCTTGGTGCCAATCACCTACTGGTCACAATTCAAAGTGCTACCTGTAACCTACAAAGTACAAAATGGCCTAGGTACAAGCTACCTCAAAGATCGAATCTCATGGTATGAACTGGCTCTGGTGCTAAGGTCATCAGGAGAGGCATTTCTCTCCATTCCGCCACCTTCACAGGATGAAGGCTGGGACTGCCCCAACTGTGCTGTCTTTCTGGAAGCAGGCAGAGACCTTCCCCTTCAGGCAAGATTTCCCTGAATGAGGGAATACCTACTATGTGACTTTATATGGTTTGCATTGACTGATTTCATAAGAACACCAGTGTTTTCCATGTTGCTTTCTACATCCCTCTCTCAAACCACCTATCTTTCCCTCATAATGGATTTTTCTTTTCTTTTTGCATGCTCTTTATAGCTCTAATGTTACCTTTTAATGTTCTAAGATGCCTCTTCTAATTCCTTGTTCTTGATTTGAATATGTCCTTAAATGTTCTGGACTGTATATTGTCCCTCATTACTGTAAACCACTTTGGATCCTTTTCCAAGGAAAAAAGGTAGGGTATGAATATTCTAAGTAAGTAAGTAAGTAAGTAAGTAAGTAAGTAAGTAAGTAAGTAAGTAAGTAAGTAGTAAGTAAGTAAATAAATAATAGTAAAAGACAATATCAAATTCATATTTATCACCTTTGTTCATGATGGCAAGAAGCACTGAATGCCTTGGCTTCCTATTTGCCCTTGAAATATATCACATTACCAAACTGACAGCCAAGCTGTATCATTAGCCTGCCACAATCAAGATCATTTTAGTCTATTGGAGGTTGGTGAAAATCTATGTAAACAACAAATAAAAAGAAATGCTTGAGGAAGTATTTTAAAAGAACATCTATCTATTTAAACTCTGGGGCCACTCAAGCCGGGTTTCAAGCTTTTGAGAATTCTGTGTGTATCGATAATAAGCTCTTGTTTCATCTCTCCCACTGAAACATGATTAAAATAGTTATGGTGATCCTAAGTAGAGATGGGCACGACTTAGCGGTATTCCCGTTTCTGTTTCCGTTACTCGGTTCCGTTACTCTACGGAAACGGTAACGGGAATTACTCCGCCAGACTTCGAGCTCGAACCGACGAACGAACAATTTTGGTCTGATTTGTCGTGCTCGTTCCTTGCATCGCGCGATCACGCAATGCCACGCGGCACAGAAAAAAGTTTTTAAAAGTTAAAAAAACCCGGTTCCCGGCCGAAAAGCAGGCGGAAAAATGCCTGCCATGCCTCAGGGCACCTACCAGAGGGGTTGTTTCTGGAGGTCCCCGGCCTCCCCCCCATCCCCCGTCCTAGTGGGCTGCTCTGTGGGACTCGCCGCAGGCTCGCAGCCAGCCAGCAAAAAGCCCAGTCTCGCTGGCCGCCGGCCGCCGCAATTAAAGCGCAAGCAAGCAGCACGGACGGCACAGGAAAAAACTTTTAAACTCTCCCCCCACCCATTCCCGGGCCAAAAAAAGCAGGCGGAAAAATGCCTGCTTGACTAAGGGCGCAGGGCACCTACCGGAGGGGTGGTTTCTGGAGGGGGGGTCCCGCCTCCCCCCTGTCCTGGGCAGCCGGACTCGAGTCGCCAATCGCCATGCCATGCGGTGCGGACGGGGGATCCAAAATGGGGTGGCGAACGCAATATTGTTTTTGAAATCGTGGACCAAAAACACACAAGCACAACAGAAACACGCGAAAATTTATAAACTGCCAGATTTTTCACAGTAGCAGTGGGTTTTTTCTTGCAACAAAATGTCTCTCCTCTCCTCCTCTGTCCTCCATTGATTTTATTTTTTTTTTATTTTTTTTACACCTGCGCAATGATGGGCTGGCCGAGTGGCCAGCCATGTGGGAGTGGACGACCATGCAAATTTTTGGAGCCATCCCACCAATCGCATGGCCACTTGGCCATGGAGACTTCTGGGATGTGCCAAAAAGCCCCCTAAAACCTGCCCTAGCCCCCTAACCCTAACCCTAACCCTTGACTCCGTACCCATATGTCACAGACTGTCTTCTTAGTGGGTCAGAGAGGCACCCAGAGGTGCAACCCACTAGCCCACCGTAACATTACCCATTACTAGCCTAATCCTAGCCCTAACCCTAACCCACCTTAACCCTAAGCCAGATGTACTTGCATTGCACTACACGCAAGTACAATTCCCTTCTTTGTGAGACATGGTGGTGCGAGAGCCTTAGTTAGGCATCTCACTATGGCTCTGGGTTCAGTGCCATCCACTAGTCTTCACAGTCACTGTCTGCACATTCTGTTATGCAATATCCATATGGCTACTGCATAGCATTTTGCAGCAGCAGCAGGTGAGGAGGGGAGACCCCCATGTTGAGGGGTCTCTTGGAGCCTGCTTCCCCTTTCCTAGTGGGTGAGGATGGGAGGCACCCACGGGTGCCTCCAGGAGCCCACTTTCCCTTATAGCGGGCCAGAGGAGGCACCCACCCCACTGAGGTGCCTCCAGGAGCCCGCTCCCCCCCAAAAAACCAGTACTAACGAAAACGAAAAAACAAAAAAACGAACCGACTAATTTTTGCAAATTTTCACGAAAAACGGAGACGACCCGAAACGGAACCGGCCCGACTAACGACAACTCGAAAAAAACACATTTCAAGTCGTGCCCATCTCTAATCCTAAGAATGAGAAATCTCATTCACATCTTGTGCTCAACAGCCCTTCTCAGGTGTTGAAATCTCAAGCCTGTAACTTCCTTTAGGGAATCAATTCATATCATATTTGTTCTGTTCATCCTTGTTTCTGTTGTTGTTGTAGTAGTTGCTGTAGTAGTAGTAGTAGTAGTAGTAGTAGTAGTAGTAGTAGTTTAACTATCATTTCAACCAGCTGGTGGCATCTAAACATATTCCCATGTCCCGGCTTACCAACTGAGAGGCAAGGACATGTGCAGATGGCCCCTGGCCTGCCATGGGGCTCTTAAGATAGCTGCAAGATGAAGGAACTCTTCATTGGAGAAACCAAACAGCCATTAAACAGGAGGGTGGCCCAGCACAGGAGGGGCAACAGTTCAGGACCACAGGCCTGTGGATATCCAAAGTGGGCCTTCAACAAAGCAGTGGGCTGTCCCAGGCCTTTTCTGGCAGAGCAGCAGAGAGGAAGCAGGTGGTGAGAGGAGCACATGGCCAAAGGGCAGAGAGCCAACTTCCTGTTCTTGCAGGAGCAAGGGGCGGAGTTTTAGCTTTAAATACTTGCTCCCAGCAGCCCCTCAGTCCTTTTCTGGCAGAGCAGCAGAGAGGAAGCAGGTGGTGAGAGGAGCACACGGCCAAAGGGCAGAGAGCTAACTTCCTGTTCTTGCAGGAGCAAGGGGCGGAGTTTTAGCTTTAAATACCTGCTCCCAGCAGCCCCTCAGTCCTTTTCTGGCAGAGCAGCAGAGAGGAAGCAGGTGGTGAGAGGAGCACACGGCCAAAGGGCAGACAGCTAACTTCCTGTTCTTGCAGGAGCAAGGGGCGGAGTTTTAGCTTTAAATACTTGCTCCCAGCAGCACGCACCTGACAGCGCGTGCAAACTACAAAAAAAAAACACCTTATAATTTCTTCTGGGTATAAATGAGTTCCTAAAGCCAAGCTACTCCTGAGGAAGTCCTACACACATTAGCAAGTTAGCACTGGAAACTTCCTGACGTGATTGCAGTTGGAGTAGAGGTGCTTTAGCAGCCCCTACACAGTTAGATTTTCAATAAACAACAAAAGAAGTAAAGAGTCTTACTAGATTAAAACAAATTAGTGCAAGTTTACATTTTTGAGACCTTCAATACATTTTATTGCACTCGTTAAAATGGAGTTGCAGGGAGCAGCTGTAGTTACCTGCAGTACTTGTGCCATGTTTGGTATCTTGACAGAGCGTGTGCAGAACTACATCTGCTGCAAGTGCAAGCTGGTGGCGCTATTGGAAGAGAAGGTCCAGCAGCTGGAGGCTCGCATATCCGACCAGCAACATATTAAGGAGCTTGAGCGGTTCCTGGACAGAGCGGAACAGACTACTCAGGTCCAAGAGGAGACAGGGCAAACTTCAGAGGAGGAAGTCACTCCCGCAACTCAGGAGGTGGATGGGTGGAGGAATGTGACTCAAAGGAGTAGAAGGCCAAGGCATCGCTCAGAGAGTCTCATCTTGCACAATCAGCTTGAAGCTCTTTCCCTCAGCACACCTCATGAGGCACACATAGAGGAAGAAATGGTTCCACCGGAGGATCTCTGCCTCATCACTATTGATGAGATACAAGATCAGGTACATGTTGATGACCAGGCTGCAGGAGAGAAGCTCATTGTACTAGGGGATTCTATAATTAGAAATACGGAGGGATGGATTTGTGAGGAGCATGATAACCGTATGGTCACTTGCCTGCCGGGTGCAAAGGTTGCAGACATCACCAGAAATATAGATAGCTTGTTAGAGAGAACTGGGAAGGAGCCAGTGGTCATGGTACACGTCGGTACCAATGATGTCGGGAAGGCCAAGCGGTCAGTCTTGGAAGCCAAATTCAGGTTGCTAGGTAGAAGATTGAAGACCCGGGCTTCCAAGGTAGCATTTTCAGAAGTGCTACCTGTTCCTCGTGCAGGACCCGCCAGACAGGCAGAACTCAGAAGCCTCAATGCGTGGATGAGGCGATGGTGTCGAGAGGAGGGCTTTAGATTTGTCAGGAACTGGAGAACATTTTGGGACAAGCCAAACCTGTTCAGGAGGGATGGGTTGCACTTGAATCATGATGGGACCAGATTGCTGGCACTCAACCTCAAAAAGGCAGCAGAGCAGCTTTTAAACTGATAACTGGGGGAAAGCCGACAGGAGCTGAGTGGCATCCGGTTCGGAACACCTCATCCTCGGGGAATGAGGTTGGAGAGGGTAGAGAATCACATAGAGAAGACATAGCAGGTATAGGTATTAGCACCGGGAGAATAACGGAATGTGACAGTTCATCTACTGAAAATAAAAGCTGTGGGGCGAATAGAACAAGGCAGCAGCTGTTGTTGCGGGACCCACAGTACAGGTGCTTCTACGCCAATGCTCGAAGCCTCCGAGCAAAGATGGGAGGACTTGAACATTTGGCAGCTAGGGATAACATTGATATAATAGCCATAACAGAAACCTGGGGGAATGCGGAGAACCAGTGGGATACAGCAATCCCAGGCTATAAACTCTATAGAAGAGATAGAGGGGGGCGGGTTGGAGGAGGAGTGGCCATCTATGTCAAAGAAGGGATAAAATCCAGCAGAATGGAGATTGACAGAGGGTCTGACTCCACCATAGAATCACTGTGGGTTAAACTACCAGGTCCAAGGAGTGATGTGATCGTTGGAGTATTCTATCGTCCACCAGATCAGAAACTTGAGGGGGACCTTGAAATGAGGAGAGAAATCATGGAAGTGGCTAAAAGGGATAGGATAGTATTCATGGGGGACTTCAATTATCCCCACATTGACTGGGCCAATGCTAGCTCCGGGTAAGAAAGAGAAACTGGGTTTCTCGACTTGCTGAATGACTGTAACTTAGAGCAACTTGTCATGGAGCCCACCCAAGAACAGGCAACTCTGGATCTAATATTGTGTGATACTCAGGACCTGGTCAGAGGTGTGAATGTCACTGAGCCTCTGGGGAACAGTGACCATGCTGCTATTACCTTTGCCATGCATGTCGGAGGAAGAGTGTCAACCAAATCAGACATAAAACCCTTGATTTTCGAAGGGCAAACTTCCCTCAGATGAGGAAACTAGTTAGAGAGAAACTGAAGGGGAAGGTTAGAAGAATCCAATCTCTTCAGAGTGCGTGGAGCCTGTTTAAAACAACAATAATAGAGGCCCAGCACAAGTGCATACCACAAAGAAAGAAGAGCTCATTTAAGTCCAAGAGGACACCGGCATGGTTAACGAGTGGAGTTAGAGAGGCTCTAAAGCGCAAGGAGAGGTCCTTCTGTAAATGGAAATCCTCCCCAAATGAGGAAAATAAAAAGGATCACAAACTCTGGCAAAAGAAATGTTAGATGATGATAAGGGAGGCAAAGAAAGACTTTGAGGAACGAATGGCTAGCAATATAAAGGGTAATAATAAAAGCTTCTTTAAATATGTTAGAAGTAGAAAACCTGCCAGAGAACCAGTTGGCCCTCTGGATGGTGAGGGAGGAAAAGGGGAGGTTAAGGAAGACTTGGAAATTGCAGAGAAATTGAATGAGTTCTTTGTGTCTGTCTTCACGACAGAGGACCTTGAGCGGATTCCGCTGCCTGAGCCGCCCCTCTTGACTAAAGAATTAAATCAAATACAGGTTAAAAGAGAGGAGGTTTTAGGACTAATTGATAAATTGAGGATTAACAAGTCACCGGGCCCAGATGGCATCCACCCAAGGGTTATTAGGGAACTGAGAAATGAAATTGCAGATCTCTTAACGGTTATATGCAACTTGTCTCTTAAAACGGCCACAGTGCCGGAGGACTGGAGGATAGCAGATGTCACACCAATTTTTAAAAAAGGAAGGAGGGGGGACCCAGGAAACTACAGGCCGGTTAGCTTTACATCTGTCCCAGGGAAGATGGTGGAAAGCCTCATCCAAGAGAAAATCTTAAAACAGATAAAAGAACAAACCTTGCTGAGAGAAAATCAGCATGGCTTCTGTAAGGGTAAATCTTGTCTGACAAACCTCTTAGACTTTTTTGAAAAGGTCAACAGGCACGTGGATTTGGGTGAACCGGTTGATATAGTCTATCTGGATTTTCAAAAGGCTTTTGACAGAGTCCCTCACCAAAGGCTGCTGAGAAAATTGCACAGTCAGGGGATAAGATATGCATTGAGAACTGGTTGAGATCCCGGAAACAAAGAGTAGGTGTCAATGGGAAATTTTCACAGTGGAGAGAAGTGAAAAGCGGTGTGCCCCAGGGCTCTGTCCTGGGACCGGTGCTTTTCAATCTGTTCATAAATGACCTGGAGACAGGGATAAACAGTGAGGTGGCCAAGTTTGCCGATGACACAAAACTTTTCCGTGTGGTAAAAACCAGAGAAGATTGTGAAGAGCTCCAGAAGGATCTCTCCAAACTGGGGGAATGGGCTGAGAAATGGCAAATGCGTTTTAATATAACCAAATGTAAAGTAATGCATATTGGGGCAAAAAATCCAAACTTCATCTATCAACTCATGGGCTCTGAGTTATCCGTGACGGATCAGGAAAGAGATCTTGGTGTGTTGGTGGACAGCTCCATGAAGGTCTCTCCCCAATGTGTGGCAGCGGTGAAGAAGGCCAATTCCATGCTAGGGGTGATCAAAAAGGGGATTGAAAATAAAACAGTCAACATTATAATGCCATTATACAAAACAATAGTAAGGCCCCACCTGGAGTATTGTGTACAATTCTGGTCACCGCATCTCAAGAATAGAGACGGGCACGACTTAGCGGTATTCCCGTTTCCATTTCCGTTACTCGTATCCGTTACTCTACGGAAACGGAAACGGGAATTACTCCACCAGAATTCGAGCTCGAACCGACGAACGAACAATTTGGTCTGATTTGTCGTGCTCGTTACTTGCATCGCGCAATGCCAAGCGGCACAGAAAAAAAGTTTTTAAAAGTTAAAAAAAAAACCCGATTCCCGGCCCTAAAAGTAGGTGAAAACTGTCTGAGGGCACCTACCAGGCCAGAAGGGTGTTTTATTTGGGGGAGGGGGGTTCCCCGCCCCCCTCTCCTTGGCTATTGCTACTGCTGCACTGCTGGTACCAGGCTGAGAGGGTGCATCCATTTGCCATGCAGTGCGGGGGATCCAAAATGGCGACCGCAATATTTTTTTTGAAATTGTTGCCCAAAACCCCACCAAAGCACCACAGAAACATGCGAAAATTAGCTATTTTAAATGCTTGAATTTTTACAGTAGCAGCAGTGGGTTTTTCTTGCAAAAAAGTCTCCGTTGATTTTATTTTATTTTATTTTATTTTATTTTTTTACACCTGCGCATTCGCAATGATGGGCTCGCCCATGGGAGTGGACCATGCAAAGTTTTGGAGCCATTCCACCAATCGCATGGCCAGGTTTTGCTGACTGTACCAGGCTGGGAGGGCGCATCCATTTGCCATGCAGTGCGGGGGATCCAAAATGGCGACTGCAATATTTTTTTTGAAATCGTTGCCCAAAACCCCACCAAAGCACCACAGAAAGATGCGAAAATTGGCTATTTTAAATGCTTAAATTTTTACAGTAGCAGCAGTGGGTTTTTCTTGCAAAAAAAAGTCTCCGTTGATTTTATTTTATTTTATTTTTTTACACCTGCACATTTGCAATGATGGGCTCGCCCATGGGAGTAGACCATGCAAATTTTCCACCAATCGCATGGTCACTTGGCCAGGTTGACCACAGAGACTTCTGGGATGTGCCAATTGGGCATAAACAGCCCATTAATCGTAGCCCAAACCCGAACCCTAAGCCTAACCCATACGCCAGTACACTGTCCTTCTAAGTGGGTCAAGAGAGGCACCCAGAGGTGCACCCCAATACTCACCCTAACCTCACCCGTAACTAGCCTAACCCTAGCCGTTCCGCTAACCCGTCTTAACCCTAAGCCAGATCTACTTGCATTGCACTACATGCAAGTACGTGAGACACAGCGGGTGCAAAGAGTCTGCCAGTCCGTCACTTGTGGCTCTGGCTGACTCCTGCAGCTCCCTCCAGGAGCCCGCTACCCCCTCCCCAAACCTGTACTAACGACAACGAAAAAACCCATAATTTTTGCAAATTTTCACGAAAAACGGAAACGAGCCGAAACGGAAACCGGCCCGACTACGACAACTCGAAAAAAAAATTTTTCAAGTCGTGCCCATCTCTACTCAAGAAAGACTTAGTGGAACTGGAAAAGGTGCAGAAGAGAGCGACTAAAATGATTACTGGCCTGGGGCACCTCCCTTATGAAGAAAGGCTAAAACATTTGGGCCTCTTTAGTCTGGAAAAAAGGCGCTTGAGGGGGGATATGATTGAGACATACAAAATAATGCAGGGTATGAGTAAAGTGCATAGAGGGAAGCTCTTCTCCCTCTCCCAAAATACCAGAACTAGGGGACATACACTCAAATTGAGGGCTGGGAGAGTAAGAACAGACAAAAGAAAATATTTTTTCACCCAGCGCGTTGTGAGTCTATGGAACTCCCTGCCACACAATGTGGTGATGGCATCTGACCTGGATGCCTTCAAAAGGGGATTGGACAGATTCCTGGAGGAAAAGTCCATCACAGGTTACAAACCATGATGGAGATGTGTAACCTCCAGGGTTTAAACCAGGGTACTTCAAGGGCCAGATGCAGGAGAGTGGTATCAGGAGACAGACATCTAGTCTCATGCGCTCCCAAACACATCTGGTTGGGCCGCTGTGAGATACAGGAAGCTGGACTAGATGGGCCTTTGGCCTGATCCAGCATGGCTCTTCTTATGTTCTTATGTTCTTATGAACAAAGGATCAGTCCGAGACCCACCCAGACCCGACGGAGAAGCTGGTCATTCCTTACATGGCTGGAGTGTCGGAGAATCTTAAAAGGATTTTTGGCAAACACCACATCCCTGTTTATTTCAAACTCACAAACACACTAAGGCAGAGACTTTTCCACCCAAAGAATCCGATACCAAAACATAAAAGGAGCAATATAGTATATGCGGTCCGATGCAGTGAGGAGTGTGCAGACCTCTACATTGGAGAAACTAAACAGCCATTAAACAGAAGGATGGCCCAACATAGGAGGGGTAACAGCTCAGGACCAGAATCAGCAATACACCTCCATTTGAAGGACAAAGGGCACTCTTTCATAGATGAGGATGTACACATATTAGACAAATAAGAGAGGTGGTTTGAGAGAGGAGTAAGGGAAGCCATTCATGTGAGCATTGAAACCCCCTCCCTCAACAGAGGTGGCGGCCTCAGGCATAGTCTATCTGCTACTTACCAGGGTGTGCTTTCCAAAGTACCCAGACAAATAAAAAAGCCTTCACCACCAAGGCCATAGCTAAGGACCCATTCTTGATAGGTTTCAAGACCTTAGGCCATTGTTCACCTTAAGGCTATGGCTACTATTGTCTACCTAACGAGCCTATTCAGGCCATTGTTCATCTTATAAGCCTACTTCAGATCAGGGTGACAAGAGGTCAAAGCTGACTGACTATAAGATGGAGGACTCGCACTAGCTGTATTCAGACTGATGAAGCTATTTGGATGAGCAGCATAACGTTTCTATCTCTCAAAAAAGAAGTCCAGTAGCCATGACTCAACTTCCAGACATCTGTGGTGTACCTCCATTTGAAGGATGAAGGACACTCAAGATAGGTGGTTTGAGAGAGGGATCAGGGAAGGCATTCATGTGCGTATTGAAAATTGCTCTCTCAACAAAGACATGGGGAATTTAGGCACAATCTGTTTGCCACTTATCACGCCACCCTTTCATCAATCCCCAGACAAATCAGAAGCACTTCACACATTCACAGGGAAGGCCTCAGATAATGGCCCATACTTAATGGATGTTGGGAAGGGTTGCATAGGTGGGACTTCCACCTAACAAGCTTATTCAGCCCATTGTCCACCTAATCAGCCTATTCAAGCCATTGTCCACCTAATAAGCCTATTTACACCAGGGTGATGTGAAACCAATGTGAACTATAAATTGGAGGCCTTGCCAATAACTTTCCTCAGAATGATGGAGCTGCTTGGATGGGTAGTGAAACTTTTAAGTCCAGTTTGCATGACTCAACTACCAGATAAACTCACCTGGATGACTGAGAATCTTCAGAGACATTTTACTTTGTAGAACTGCAGATTCTTCATCATAGGATTCCTCTTCAAAGGAGCGTGTCATCCCTTTATCTCTTCTGTACAGATCCTTCCACATTCCTTTTTTCATCCTGGTCAGTTTGCTTCCCTGTTGGTCTTCCAGCTTTCCTGATCTAGGCTTAAATTTCCCTTTCATTTCTTGGATTTTCTGGAAGAGATTTCTTGTTTTCACCCTTTTGTTGCTGTTTCTTTGCACTGGTTATTTTAATAGTTCTCTTTATCTCTATGTAATAGTCACTGAAAAGTTGTATTCAGGGCTCTATCCCTGTTTTTTGTCACCTTTTGCTTTTTTGCCTTTCTTCCGTCATCTATCTAGACTTTTTTTTTCTTTGTAACACCAGACATTGTATGTTTGTATCCTTCTTTTAATATATAATGGTGTGAATATTTTCTGATGACATGGCAACATGATAGAAATTGAACAGCTATTATCCTGAATTACTGCGATGCCCATCAGATCCGTCAACCAGCACTGGCTCAAAGAAAGGAAACATGTCACACAAAACACAACACACTTAGAGATGGGAGGCTCTGGCAGATGAAGGCATGACTTTGCCATTTGTACCTCTTAACATGTCCACATTGGGATTCCACCTATTTTTATGATGAACAGGAAACAAAGAGGGAATGGAAAATGGGGAATAGAGGAAAGAATAAGATTTGTTTGGAAGAGTTATGGGATAATTTGGGACAGGAATCTAAAGAGCAGATAGGATGCAAGCAGTGCAAGATCCAACCTAGATCTGCCTTCCTTCACTATCATAAGGCCAATAAAGCATGGCTGCAGTGCTTCATATGAACCTTTTTGGGAAAGGTACGCTTTGTTCCTTCCTTAATACATAATGATAGTGTCCTATTCTAGGCTATAGTCAGTGTATTAATAATGCAGGCATGTAGACACCAAACAATAGTATAGCCTGTGGGTTATTTGAGATGCTTTTCAAGACACAACACATGTGGCCGATTCCTAAGGACTAATCAATGATAACTGCTAGTCACGCAACTGAAATAAGTTGGATGCTTGTGGAAAAAGCAGGGCTGCTCTCAAAAACATTATAATTTTCCTTTCTTTTCATTATCTGTGTTTATTTATTTAAATATAATTAAAAATTAATTAAAAGGTTTTAAACCTTTTCTTCCTGCATTCTCTTTTATGGGCAATATTTACACCAGGCTTCTTGACAATTAATTCTGCTTCCATAGTTAGCTTGTTTTTCATCGTTTCACATTGCTCTCTGTTTGTTTTGATAACTCCCCTCAGCTTTTACTTTATTTAGTTCATGCCTGTTTTTTTAGATATTAGCTCAGAGCTCTTAACTAGAGATGGGCACGAAACAGAAAAATGGTGTTTCGGTTTTTCATCTGTCGTTGAGATGTCTGTTTCAGTTCGTTTCCGTTTGTCGGGAATGTTTTTGAAAAATTTCGTTACCGTTTTTTGTTTTTTGTTTGTCGTTTCTAACCGCTTTTTGCGTGATTTTTAAAGCATTTCCATGCATGGGTGTCCCCCAATGCCCCAGAAAAGAGGGAAATCATTAAAAAAATGGATGCTGGCAGAGACACAGTATAGACTAGGTTCGCAGGGAGGCTGCAAAGGCAGCGGCGGGCATTGCCCAGGGTGCAAGGCAGCCGCAGAGTGACTGCACTGCGGGGCAGGGGAGGGTACTCACCGAGAGGTACGCAGCACGCACGCACACAGGGAGGCTGCAGGACTGAAGGTAGAGTCGCAGAGACAGCAATCCCACCCTAACTCCCACCAGAGACTGCAAGGAGGACGGGGGCTGCCAGAGCTTTTTATGCCCTCTGTGGCTGCCAGACCTGCCCGCCCAGTCTGCAACCTGGGCATGCTATTGGTTGAACATGATCCCACATCACATGGCTTGCCTCCATTTTGTGGCTGGTGGCGACATCCATTTTAAAGGGAAAAGAAAAATACATCGCAATGGGGGAAGACAAAAACAAATGTTTTAAGGACCCCAACACCCCTGGTAGGTATTATCAGACAATATAAATAATTATCACTGCGTTTTAACGGATGTCCAGGGCATTTTTTAACATTTAAAACAGCTCATTTCATTGCACGTCGCCATTAACGGAAACGAAATGTAACGACCACAATTTTCGTGGTTCTGTTCGTTTTGTTTCATTTTCATCACAATTTTCATTTGTCGTTTCGTAACGTAACGGAAACGACAAACGGTAACAGAAATGAAAAAATGTTCGTTCCATGCCCATCTCTACTCTGAACATTAAGATTCCACCTGTAGCGGTGGAAAAGTGAAAAGTGAAAGACAGTAAGAAAAGAGGAAGACTGAAACAGAAGTGTTGACTCAACAAAGGAAGCCATGATATTTAGTTTAGAACATGGCAGTGAGGCTCTTGATGACAAGACCTTGTTGAGGGCAGTAATGCATAGCGTCACCAGAAGTTGAAAATGACTTGAAGTCACATGACAGTAATACATATAGCAGAATATGGGAAAGTATGGGTTTCTGTGTGATCACTTGAACACCCTTTATATGTACAATAATAGAATGGGAACTTTTTAAAAAGAGATTATGTAACAACATGTGAGCGGCCCCCACCTCCCCCTCCATGATGAGGCAATGAGCAGCAGTGAGGCTAGACTTCTTTTAGGACTTCACAAGAGTAAATAACAAAAAGCTTGCCCATAAGTTCTGGCAGAGTCCAAGTCTCTCAGAGGCTGATAACTCTTCTCCGGCCACACCCAAAGGTTAGCATGGGTTGGGTACTCCTCAGTTTCCAAGGAAAAGAGGCCACAACTCAAAATCCTACGGTCTTAAGTTCCACCTAAGTAGCCTTCCCTCAATATTCAGGCAGGCTCAGCTCTCACTGCAGGCCTCTGGCCTCTCTTACAGTGAGAGGGTAGTCCCTTCGCTGGCTGAGAGTTAATTCACTCTCAGTCACCCTTGCTGGAATGTCCACCAAGGAAATCTGTTTGTGGGGAGCCAGCTGCAGTCCCTTCTGCCCTTCTCATGCACCAGAGAATTAGTTTTCACAAGCTACTGGGGAAGGGAGGGAACCAAGAACCAAGTATTCTCCTCCTCAGTTCCTTTGCTCAGGGTTGGGATGCCGAATCTGCAACCTTTCTGGGCTATCAATGGGCTGGGATTTCTTGCCAGCTCCTTCCTCCCGCAGTGAGGCTTTTCCTTTCCTCCTCTTGGACAACTTGGTATCCTGCCAAGTGTCAGTGTTTTCTTCCTTTCCCTAGCCTTCCACCCCTTCTTCTGTATCTAGCCCAGTCAAAGCGTATTCCACCCTTGAGGGTTATGTCTGTCCCCTCCTCCTCTCTCTGGGCCCAGGTATTCCAGGCTGGGAGAGTCTTGAAGTTGAGACCTGGCAACTAGAGTTATTTTCTTCAGAGATCAAAATGAATTTAATTTGGAGGAGTCACCACTAACTTTCCCCAGACTGACGATCCTGCTTGGATGAGTAGTGAAATGTTTTTATCTCTCAATAAAAGAAGTCCAGTTTGCGTGACTCCACTCCCAGATAAACTCACCTGGATGACTGAGAATCTTCACAGACAATTTGGGAGTAGGGAATGTAGGGCTGAGAGGCCGGGGGCTGACCACTTTGCCTTCCAGCCATGGCGTACAAGAGCATTGCACAACTGAGGTAGAGGGGGCTATTAATCTCTAGGCATGCCTACAATTGAATGGAAGGAACCATTATAACTGGTTTTGTACATGTGATGCTAGCCATTAGGTGTTAAGACTGTGCTGTGGGATCAATCCATATAACTGGCTTCCTGCATACCTGCTGTCATGTACAAACTGTTTTGAATTCTAGCTAAGTTGAGCAGCAGAAGTGCAAGGATGTACAGAACAGATTTAGATCCAAAGCTCTGCAGATTAGACCATCCTTTTTATACCAACAACAGGTATTTAGTCTCAATCACTCACACTGAGACATTGCTATGATAAAGAAAAGAGTTCCAATTAATTACAGTTGAATAGATAAAAAACAGCATACTGCACAAAATGCTCAGTGGGACTCTGACTGTGCATTAACTGCCAGCACACTAAAAAGAGGGGGGGAAAAGACACTTAAGTGGAGGCATGCCTTCCTTCAGAATCAGAGACAGGGAAGGAACAATTGGTTATGGCTGGATTTGTTGAGCAGAAAGGTCCCTCCAAGCCAAACCTGGAGTCAGCATACGAGTTTGAAAAAACTCCAACACAAGCAGCACATATATATATTAAAAAAATGATGTGTTGTTGCTGCTGCAGACTCTATCTAAACTTCTACAGGAAAAGAGGTTCCATTTGAACATTAGAAAGAACTTCATGATGCTTATAGCTATTTGGCAGTGAAATATGCGACCACAGTGGGTGGTGGAGTCTACTTCTTTGGAGGTTTTTAAGCAGAGGCTGGATGGCTACCTGTCAGAAATACTGTGATGGGGGTTGGACTCGATGGCCCTTGAGGTCAATACCAACTAGAGATGGGCACGACTAGGGAAAATGACGTTTTCGAGTTGTCGTGTGTCGGAGGCAGTCCGTTTCGGCTCGTTTCCGTTTTTCACGAAATTTCGCAAAAATTAGTCGGTTCTTTTTTTTTGTTTTTTCGTTGTCATTAGTACTGGTTTGGGGGGGTAGCGGGCTCCTGGAGGGAGCTGCAGGAGTCAGCCAGAGCCACAAGTGACGGACTGGCAGACTCTTTGCACTTCAATGGTGTACACGTACTTGCATGTAGTGCAATGCAAGTAGATCTGGCTTAGGGTTAAGATGGGTTTGCGCAAGGGCTAAGGGTTAGGCTAGAGCCTTACCTGGGATGAGGTTAGGGTGAAGTATTGGGGTGCACGACTAGGGAAACGTGCCTCTCTTGTCCACTTAGAAGGCAGTGTACTGGCTCGTATGGGTTAGGCTTAGGCTTAGGGTTCGGGTTTGGGCTACGATTAGTGGTGGGCTGTTTATGCCCGATTGGCACATCCCAGAAGTCTCTGTGGTCAACCTGGCCAAGTGGCCATGCGACTGGTGGAAAATTTTGCATGGTCCACTCCCATGGGCGAGCCCATCATTGCGAATGTGCAGGTGTAAAAAAAGGGCTAAAATAAAATAAAATAAATAAAATAAAATTAAGCTAGTTACGGAGACCTTTTTTTTGCAAGAAAAACCCTCTGCTGCTACTGTAAAAATTCAAGCATTTAAAATAGCTAATTTTCGCATGTTTCTGTGGTGCTTTGGTGGGGTTTTGGGCAACAATTTCAAAAAAAATATTGCGGTCGCCATTTTGGATCCCCCGCACTGCATGGCAAATGGATGCGCCCTCCCAGCCTGGTACCAGCAATGCGCAGCAGTAGCAATAGCCAAGGAGAGGGGGGCGGGGAACCCCCCCCCCAATAAAACACCCTTCTGGCCTGGTAGGTGCCCTCAGATAGTTTTCGCCTACTTTTAGGGCTGGGAATCGGGTTTTTTTAACTTTTAAAAACTTTTTTTCTGTGCCGCTTGGCATTGCGCGATCGCCGCAATGCAAGTAACGAGCACGACAAATCAGAACAAATTGTTCGTTCATCGGTTCGAGCTCGAATTCTGGCGGAGTAATTCCCGTTACCGTTTCCGTAGAGCAACGGATACGGGTAACGGAAACGGAAACGGGAACACCGCTAAGTCGTGCCCATCTCTAATTCCAACTCTATGATTCTATGATTCTATGATTCTCATATGTAAAACTCACTGTGTGGCTTCTAGTAAGGTGTTAAACTCCATCTTAAATCCAACCACATATCCAACTTGTGGTTGCTTGTGAGGACACAGTAAATAAGATTCCGAGGAGGACATAGCTCAGTATAAAAGCTGAATGACTCAATTAACTGTCACTGACACAAGCAGAGAGCGGTACTAAGAACTTCCTGAGATCATCTGAATGCTATTACCTCCTCCCATGCCACCTTCCCTTTAAATCTAAAAGCAATGACAGAAGCATTAGATTTCCAACTATTCCTATTCATCACTGAATGGTGGCAATTCAGAACAGTAAAAGTGCTTTTTTGAGAGGTGAGGCCCAGAAAGTGCCTCTAAGATTTGCTCAGCAAATGGGCAATCTATTGATTTTCTTTATATAAAAGGGAGCTGTTGCCTTCCCTGTAACATAACAATGTAATGCACAGATGGGGACATTTTTTTAAAAAAAGGCACAAGGCCAGGAGTGTCTCCATACAACTGCCTTAATGGATAATGTTCTACTGCCTCACCATCAGCCATTTTAGTATATATGAGGTAATTCAGTCTCACACTAGAAACCACAACATTTTTGCCAAAAGAGTCTGCACCAAGGCCTGCTTGGGAGGCTGTGAAAAATAGAATAAATGGCTCAATAAACTGATACAATACCAAGCCAATATGTACTGTATCCTAAACACTCGAGGGTTCTCTTTGAACACCACTCACTCTTTTCAATGCTGTTCACAACTGCAGATTATAAAACTTGTTGCAGCGGGTGTCTACTCTACACTGCTTTCATAAATTGTTCTGGGTTAGCTTTAAACTTTGTAAAACGTCCAAGGTTCTTTCTCTTTCTCCTCTGTCCTTTTCAGGCTCCTGTAAAACAGACAGGCTAGTTGATTAGTTTATTTCTTAGCATGGGCCATAAGTCCCAGCTGATCAGTCATGTGAGGTGAGGAGGAGGAGGATCTGACTTTCCCAATATCAAAAGACAGAGCAGAAGATGGAGGACCATTTTATTTTTCAGCTTATTTCCCTACAATCTTCTGTGGAGACCCCTTTGACATTTTTGTGTATGGATGCATGGACTTCCTGGGGAATGTGGTCAATTAAGTCCTTGACACTGAGGATGCAAAAGATCTACAGATCTTACAGGTAGGAGCTGGGCATTTGGATTTGTGGTCTGCCCTCATTGCAAGGTGGTTTGGAGGCTGGTCATGACAGAGGCTCATGGGTTAAGCACAATGAGCAGTGTATAAGGAAATATTTACAGACCCATCAAAGGGTCCATGAAATATTGTGGAACATATGGACATCGGGTTTGAAGATAAGGAGTTTTGCATAGTGAGGGGGCATGCTGTCTTGAACTGAGTAACACATTTGGGGCACCTGCAGTGGGACCTGTTGGTTGAAATTAGCAACATGGTGGGGAATATGGCCTTGCTATTTTGTAGTCCTTGCCATGTTTGTTAATGTGGAATGAGAAGTGAGTATCAGTGAGTTCCCAAGAGGCAGAAAGGTTTTATTGTGGCTGACTCTTTATTCTGGAAGGGCAATGTTGAATAATGCTCTGGTGAGAATATTTTGCCCTCCTTTCCCAGTGGGAGACAGACAGGTGAGCATACTAATATGTAGGCTCCTACCGGGCTTGTCCCGGATTGGGGCCGCTTTGTCGCCCCGGGAGCCGTTTTTGGCACGAAAGGAGGAGGACACGTGACTCCTGTGGTGTGCGGGGATCGGAGCCTTTAAAAGGGCTGCCCGCGCACCAGTCCTCCTCTTTCGCGCCGAGCAGCACAAGGGAGTTATAGGGCTCGTGCTTCTGCCGAGCCCTTGGTGATCGTGTTGGGGCTGGGTGGCGGGGGGGATCCCCGGTATCTTAGGTTTCCAGTCTCCCCCCCCATCTGCCAGACGTTATTTATTTGTATTCCTTTTACCTCCCCCACACTTGTACCTTTGTAGCTCCGGCGGTGTGCTCTGTTCGTCACCGCTTTCCGGCGATTCGAACAGCTGACGGGCGGCTGCCTTGCCGCCGGAGCTGTCAGTTCTTTCTTGATTCCCCCCCTCCCCGCTTCTCTTATCTCCTTGATGGCGTGCGAGGCTCCGAGCGGCGGTGGGGGGTGTCGGCGGCGGCTGCGGGGCATTGGGTTGCTTCGCCGGGTCCGGCTGACGAACGGGTCCTCGTCGGGGGGTGCCGGCTAAACTCGGGCCTGGACGGCGTTGCGTGGCATCCTTGCAGCCGCCGGCCAGCGCTTGGGAGGTTGCCGCCTGATTGCGCCGTTTCTGGCTGTGCTGCGCCTCAGGTGCCTTCTTTGGCGGACTCGAAAGTGGAGCCTTCATGGTTTTCTTATTTGTCTTTTAAAAGCGTAATATTAAACAACATACGTAAAAGCAAAAAAAAACAAAACCAAAAAACAGCTAATTGACATTACTTATACAGAATTGATTGCAGGGCGCCCGGCTTCTGCCTTTGGGGGGGGTTTCTGCCTGTCCTCATGGCTGGCGGTGGCCATTTTAGGTTGCATACTCCCTTGGCTATTTGGGCCTTGCTCTGGCCTCTGAGCCTTACGGCGCCCTTTGGGCCTTGCTGGCCCTTTGGGGCCTTGCTAGTATCCGGGTTGGCGTGCTGGTGTTCCAAATTTAATATATATCTCTATATAAACTTAAAAATAAAATAAATAATAATAATAATAATAAATACAGTTCATTATCATAATAATTTGATAGCCATTTGATTTTGTCGAGCCTTTGATGGATTTTATATTGTAGTAATGAATTAACTATAATAATAATTACATTGATATAGCCATATATGATTTTTGACGAGCCTTTGATTACTGATATACGATAGTAAATTAATTAGCAATTTATTGTGATTGGATTTCGCATCAATTATACAATTATAATAATTAGTATAATCATTAATTTCTGCAGGTAGGGTGTTTTATTTATTTATTTATTTATTTATTTAAATACTTATATCCTGCTCCATCTTCCCAATGGGAACTCTGGGCGGCTAACAGCGCAAGAAGCTAAAAAGCTAAAAAGGCTAAAAAGCTAAAAATAACAAGGCCACCAAGCAAGGGCAGCGGAAGGCAAGATGGCGGCAGACGGTAAGAGCAAAGAAAAGAAAGAGAAACTAACTAATGAGGACACCAAATGCTTCTTTGAAGAGGAAGGTCTTCAAAGCCCTCTTAAAGGCGGGCAGGGACTCCAGCAGGCGCAGCTCGGGAGGGAGATGGTTCCAGAGCGAGGGCCCCACCACAGAGAAGGCGCGGTTCCGCGTACGCATTTTCCGTGCCTCTCTGGGTGTGGCCACTCTCAAGGAGCGCGCCTGCGACGATCTCGTGGGTCTGGATCCGGATGCCCTCAGGGAGATGCGCTCCGCCAGGTATCCTGGTCCCAAGCCGTGGAGGGCCTTGAAAACCAAGACCAGAACCTTGAACCTGATCCGGAAGACAATGGGGAGCCAATGCAGGCAGACCAGGACTGGGGTGATGTGCTCGAATCTACGAGCACCCACCACCAACCTGGCCGCCGCATTTTGCACCCGCTGTAACCTCCGGACCAGGGTCAAGGGCAACCCCACGTAGAGGGCACTGCAATAGTCGATCCTCGAGATCACCAGGGCCTGCACAACTGTCCTCAGGGAGGACTCGTCAAGGTACTGACGGATCTGGGCGATCCTGCGGAGATGGAAAAAAGCGGCCCTGGAGACGGCCATCACCTGGGCTTCCAGGGAGAGGGCCGAATCCAGGACCACGCCCAGATTCCTGGCCTTGTCTGTAGGCTGGAGGGAGGTACCCCCCAGACTAGGGAGGGGGCCATTGTACCGAGACGAAGGCGCCCCGAAGAACAGAACCGGATTAAGCTTGAGCCGGTTATCTCTGGTCCATTCCAGTACGGCCTCCAGACACAGATCGAGGGAGCGAACCGCCTCCTCTGCAGACGTAGAAAAGGAGATATAGAGCTACGTGTGATCAGCGTACTGATGACAGCGAACTCCATATCTCCTGATGACCTCCCCCAGTGGCCTCATGTAAACATTGAACAGCACGGGGGAGATTGCCGACCCCTGGGGCACCCCACAAGGGAGAGTCCAAGGAGCCGACAAGACATCCCCCAGCTGTACCCTCTGAGTCCGGCCGCCAAGGAAGGAACGGAGCCAGGCCAAGGCCTGACCACCAATTCCTGCCTCAGCGAGCCGGGCCAGAAGGTTACCGTGGTCGACGGTATCAAAGGCTGCTGAGAGATCAAGGAGGACGAGCAGGGAGGAACTCCCCCTGTCGGCCTCCCTGAGGAGGTCATCCTGCAGAGCGACCAGGGCGGTCTCGGTTCCGCGAAGAGGCCTGAATCCAGACTGGAAGGGGTCCAGGATATGACCCCATCAATTAGATTATAATAGATATATTCGTACCAACTTACTGTCTCTTGATTTGATATCAACTATACTACTGATATTAATTAATAATTATTCACTGCATCTGGCCCTTGAAGTCCCCTGGTTTTATGCTTGGGGATTACACATCATCATGGTTTGTAACCTGCGATGGCCTTCTCCTCCGGGAGTCTGTCCAGTCCCCTTTTGAGGTGTCCAGGTCAGAGGCTATCGCCACATCTTGTGGTGGGGATTTCACGGACCAACAACATGCTGGGTTTGAAATTAAAAAAAAACAAACTCTTGTCCTCACTTTCCTAACCCGCGGTTTGAGCGGAGATCCCCTGGTCTTGGTGTTTTGTGAGAGGGAACGCCGTGTCCCCCTATCTATTTTGCTCATACTCAGCATTATTTTGTATGTCTCTATCATACCCCCCATGCCAGGGGTGCAGAAGTAACAAGGGGAGATGGGGAGCTTCATTTTCCCATTGTATTTTGGTAAGCCTGGGCTTTATCTTGCGCTGAGACCACCATATTGGAGCGCCCTTGAGCAGGGCAGGGCACAGGAACAGGGGATGGCAGATACCTTTGGGTGGCACAGGTCATCGCGACCATCTAAAGCTCAATAAATTGTTGCATAGCCGAACTAATGCTATCCTGTTTTGCAGCTCTGAAAGGCGAGCGTGCCGGCTCTTTCACTCACCAGTAACCGGCTGATCTGACCTGTGGTTGACAGGCGACTATGGCACAAGATGGTGCAGCAGCTGGTGATACAGAAATGCACAGCACCCCTGCCGGGTGTCAGGTAGCTTTAATTCTTCCCCCATCAGACTAGATCTTGGACCGCTCGAGAACTGGGAGGGAGTATGTTTGACTTAACCAGGCCATTTCACTTCAGACCGGTAAGCGCTCTATTCTAACACGGTGGCAGTTACTCCCGGGGGTGGCCGTGGCCTCCGGCAAGCACAGAGTGGCATATGCTCCTGATTCAATCACCCACGCACCCGAGTGGCACACGAGGGGGCAGGCTCCGATTGTTTTGTACACCAGCCCTGCCAACTGCTTCTCAGTGCAGATCTCCATCTTTTCGGGACTGCAGATAGCAGGCACACCCTCTTATAGCACACTGCCTCAGGATGCCCCCTATGCCATACCAGCCATTATTGCTGAATCCCGGTGGATTCGGCCCCATTATTTTCTTGATAATGATCAATCACGGCCTCTGGGGGACCGTCTTTCCCCAACTTGGGCAAAATGTTTTACAAAATGACTAGGTAGATGCAGGCGGTTTAATGGATAGGTGGTTGATGGAAAGACACTTTAGCACATGCAGAACGAGGACAAGGAACATATTAAGGTAATGGCCAGGCCAATGCTGGGCTATCTGGCTCCTTGCATGCTTTATATACGCGACAACCATTGCCCGGGTTAAGCCGGGGAGAGCGTATGACCTCATCCTGTACGTGGCGTTCATTTACGGAGCGTACTCGGATTATCCAGGCTTTGCCTGGTTTTGTGTGATTAAGGTTTCCAGGATGAGGGCAGCACTATACCCAATTTTAGGTGGGATGTCCCCCCTTGATCCTCTTAGAGGCACTTGATTGCCCTGCAGCGGGCACTCATTGCAGACCGCACTGTTAGTGGTCATCTGATTTTCCGTGTAGCCCAGCCGGACTTTGCCTGCAGCCTGGCGAGCCAGGCAGTTCAGCAACAATTGGTGTGCTGGGATGGGTTGTCTTCGCAGCTACCCAGATCGTAAAGCAGCAACTGACCTTAAGGATAGCCTTCTATTTTGATTCTTATTGCTGGCCCAAGGATCTAGAGTCCCGTCCCGGGCCACTACAATAATAATAATAATAATAATAAGGATAAGGATAATAAGAATAATAAGAATAAGAATAAAAAACCTTGACAACTACTGGCTTTTCATTATTGCCTTAGGTTGCTGCGCACAGTGGGAATTTGGTCTGATGGTGGCACTTGGGGTAATGGTAAGCAGGCGAGGCCTGGCAGGTGGCCATTGGCTTATGTATGCTGATTCTTAACTACTCACGAAATATCGATTTGGGTCTACCATTTCCAGGGCCATAGAGCAGGCAGGACTGCAGGGGTGCTATTTCAGACCTCGTTCGTTCTGGATATCCTTGGCTTCCACAGCTGCAGCCAGGGGATAGGCTGCATCGGATATACTGGCCTTGGGCTGCTAGTCCCCCTGCGTGCTACAAGTGATGTGTCCGGCTGCTTCTGGACTATTAAATGGGGACTGTTGTTTTCGCTAACAAGTTATGTTTCCACAGGTCACTGCACCAGCGAACGCCTTCGGGTCGCTAATTGTGGCTACAGCTATATTTGGTTTAAAAAAAAAGAAAAGAAAAGAAAGAAAAATAAAGAGCTAGATACTCTGCTCGGGGCTCTCGTCTCTGACCTGATGACTGCATCCAGGTGGATGGGAGAAGGAAGTGTGGCCTGAGCTGGGATGGCATCTATGCAGTCACCTCTCATTGTGCTTGGAAGCCTTGAATGCTGTACTGCTTGCCCACTGAGGATCATTAGAGATCTGTAGGCCTTTAAGGCCCCAGTCCATTGTACCCACGTGGTTGGGTCTGTAATGTTGACACAGCTGGTGTGGCTGAGTGCCCACAACCCACTGATGGTGGACCAGGCCAGGTGATGTTTGAATCAAGTTTGGCCGTGGCTATGCACCATGGCCTGTTCTGGGATTATTTACTTAATATATAACTATCACAACCAGAGCTATCATCTCTGACCTGACGACTGCGTCCAGCTGGACTGGAGAGGAAAGTGCGGAATGGGCTGGGATTCCTTCTATGCAGTCATCCTGTTGTGCCTTTGAAGCCTTGACTGCTGTCCTGCTTGCCCACTTAGGCAGTAATATCCCGATCAGAGACAAGGGAAAGGATTTCTTTCTGTGGCTCATTAGAGATTTGTAGGCCTTTAAGGCCCAATGCCCTTGTACCCAAGTGGTCTGGTCGGCGAGGGTGCCGCAGCTGGTTGGCTGGGTGCCCGCAACCCTCTGCAGGTGGACTAGGCCAGGCGATGTTTGGCTCGAGTTCTTGCCCTTGCTTGGTGCCAGAGCCTCAGCTCTGTGATTCTTTCCTGAATATGGAACTTTCACAACCAGAGTTCTTGTCTCTGAACTGGCGACTGCATCCAGATGGACTGGAGAGGAAAGTGCGGAATGAGCTGGGATGTCTTCTCTGCAGTCGCATCCCGTTGTGCTTTGGCAGCCTTGAATGCTGTCCTGCTTGCCCACTTGGGCAGTAATAACCTGACCAGAGCTAAGGGAAAGGATTTATTTCTTGGGATCGTTAGAGATCTGCAGGCCTTTAAGTCCCAATCCTCTTGTACCCACATGGTCTGGTTGGCGATGTTGCCACAGCTGTTGTTGCCGGGTGCCCGCAATCCAATAATGGTGGCCCGGGCAAGGCGATGCCTGAATCATAGTTATTGCTCTTGCTATGCGCCAGGGCCTCGGCTCTGTGATTATTTACCTGAATATGGAGAGCGTGGAACGAGCTGGGATGTCTTCTCTGCAGTCGCATCCCGTTGCGCCTCTGAATCCCTGATTGCCATTTTGCTTGTCCACCTTGGCGGTAATGACATGACCGGAGCGAAGGGAAAAGATTTAATATTGTGGATCATCTGAGACCTGCAGGCTTTTACGGCCTCCTTTTCCCTTATACCCATGTGGTCGGGTTGGCAATGTTGCCCCGGCTATTGCGGCCAGGTGCCCGCAATCCACTAATGGTGGATCGGGCCAGGCGATGTCCGAATCAAGCTATTGCTCTTGCTATGCGCCAGGGCCTCGGCTCTGTGATTATCTACCTGAATATAGAGAGCGTGGAATGAGCTGGGATGTCTTCTCTGCAGTCGCATCCCGTGGTGCCTCTGAACCCTTGATTGCTATTTTGCTTGTCCAATTGGGCGGCGATGTCTTCACCAGAGCGAAGGGAAAAGATTTGGTATTACGGAGCATCAGAGACCTGCAGGCCTTTAAGGCCCCCCTTTTTCCTTATACCTACGTGGTCTGGTCGGCGATGCTGCCACGGCTAGTGTGGCTTGGTGCCCATAATCCGATGAGAGTGGATCGGGCCAGGCGAGGCTTGACCCATGATATCTCTGTGGCTATGCGCCAGGGCCTTGGCTCTGTGATTGCCCAACCCGATATAAAATTTTCTTGGCCTGTATTCTTTAGGACTGATGGTATACACCTAAATGATGCTGGCTTGGATATCTTGTTAACTGCTTTCAGGATGGGCCTTCACGCCGTGCTAGACGGCTTGGTGGCGGGCAAGGAGCATGCTTAGCAGCTCCTGTGCCGTGGCGGGTAGTGCAACTAAAAAGGAGCCAGGACTGTGACGTCAGAACACTAAAGGCACCTTGATTAGGGCTCAGGGCAGCTGTACAATAGATAATAACATAGGACCAATGGATAGGTAAAACAACCCCGTAGGAAAGTAAATTAAATATCTTAAAGGCTAGGAGTTCGTACGGCTGCCCCATGTAATACCTGGACCTAGTTCGGCGGGGAGGGCTGCTTTCCTGGAATGGCACCCCCATACTGGGTCACATTATGGTGTCACAATAAATTAAAATGACATCTGAGAGCTGAAATATGAGTTGCACTACGGCAGGCCCATCCTTTTGGCTACAACTTTAGTTACGGTTACAGCAGTTAATAAAGTTATTGATAAAGTTATTAATAAAGTTATTAATAATGTTGTGGCCCGATTTAAAACCCAATATTCTTGTGTGGTCTCATTATTTCGGGACTGGGGGGACAATGTAGGCTCCTACCGGGCTTGTCCCGGATTGGGGCCGCTTTGTCGCCCTGGGAGCCGTTTTTGGCGCGAAAGGAGGAGGACACGTGACTCCTGTGGTGTGCGGGGATCGGAGCCTTTAAAAGGGCTGCCCGCGCACCAGTCCTCCTCTTTCGCGCCGAGCAGCACCCCTCCCTCCCACCCTTAGTGGTTGTGAGAATGAGATTATCTGGTCGCTTCGGGGCCGAATGGGAATTTTTGACTGGTACCATTATTGGCTGCTTGGTGCCAGTGCGTTTTCGCCCATTCCATTCTCATTGACCGTTAGGCAGGCTATCCTGTGTACCTGGCGGGTAGTGCAACTAAAAAGGAGCTAGGACTGTGACGTCAGAACACTAAAGGCATCTTGATTAGGGCTCAGGGCAGCTGTACAATAGATAATAACATAGGACCAATGGATAGGTAAAACAACCCCGTAGGAAAGTAAATTAAATATCTTAAAGGCTAGGAGTTCGTACGGCTGCCCCATGTAATACCTGGACCTAGTTCGGCGGGGAGGGCTGCTTTCCTGGAATGGCACCCCCATACTGGGTCACATTATGGCGTCACAATAAATTAAAATGACATCTGAGAGCTGAAATATGAGTTGCACTACGGCAGGCCCATCCTTTTGGCTACAACTTTAGTTACGGTTACAGCAGTTAATAAAGTTATTGATGAAGTTATTAATAAAGTTATTAATAAAGTTGTGGCCTGATTTAAAACCCAATATTCTTGTGTGGTCTCATTATTTCGGGACTGGGGGGACAATGTGTTAACCACAAGGCTGGCTGGAGGGGGGGTGGACTTCTTTCATTTGCATTTTTCTTTTCATTTTTTGTTTTTCATTTCATTATAGAATGAAATGAAAAATAAAATGCCCTTTTAAAACATGAAACAAAACAAAACAGAAATTTTCATTTTGTTCCGTTTCATTTTTGTTTGTTATTTATTTTAACAAGCACCGATCTCAGTGCTTGTCAAAATAAATAATAATAAAAAAGTGCCAAACGCCCGGGCCCGCATGCAATCTGGTTGGTGTGAAGTGTTGGTTTTTTTAAGTGTCAATCGGCCCGCACTACAGCTGATTGGCAATTGTAAAAAATGTGCTGACTGGCCAGGCTGGTCAGCTGTAAAAACAAACAAACAAACAAACAAACAAACAGTGAGTGGGCTGTCCTACAGCTGATTGACACTTGTTTTTTTTAAAAAAGCGCCAACCAGCAGGGATAGTCAGCTTTTAAAAAATATTAAATAAATAAATAAATAAATAAGCACTGACCGGCCCACGCTACAGCTGATCGGTGGTTGTTTTAAAAAATAAAAATTAAAAAATAATGAAGCAAAACAAAAAAAATATGAAATGAAATGCCATTTTGGCATTTCGTGCCCATCTCTAGTTTGTGTTTAATAGGTCACATTGGCAGGCAGTGCAGAATGAGAACTGAGTACCTGGGAGTTCCTAAGAGGCACAAGGATGTTTTCACACCCAGTGTCTTGGCAACTAGGATAACAAAATTTGCTTCCTGGAATGAGTGCGATGGCCTGGCCACTGCTCATTAGTTCAAAAGGATTGGACAGTGAGATGAGGAGGAGGTTCTCCCAATTTACCTGACCAGGGGCTTGGGACTTGCCCATTTGGGGACAGGGAAGAGATAAGAAATACTCCTGATTAGCATGAGAGTATGAGAATCCCTACACTGAGGCTATCTGCTTCTGCTCTGCTGTAGCCCTGGAAACATTAAAGAATGTACCAGTCAACACATACCCTGGCTGTCTCCAGCGCTAGTCAGCTAGGAAGCAGTGGCAGGTGCCTCTCCCCATTCTGTTGGTGAGATAGTGAAGGGGACCCCAGTCTTTATCAACCCTTGGTTATGTTCGTCTGCAAGTTGAGTCATGGCTACTGGACCTCTTTTTGAGAGATAGAAACGTTTTGCTGTTCATCCAAACAGCTTCATCGATCTGAATACAGCTAGTGCGAGTCCTCCATCTTATAGTCAGCTTTGACCTCTTGTCATCCTGATCTGAATTAGGCTCATAAGATGAACAATGGCCTGAATAGGCTCGTTAGGGAGACAATAGTATCCATAGCCTTAAGGTGAGCAATGGCCTAAGGTGCTGAAACCTATCAAGAATGGGTCATTAGCTATGGCCTTGGTGGTGAAGGCTTTTTTTATTTGTCTGGGTACTTTGGAAAGCACAGCCTGATAAGTAGCAGATAGACTATGCCTGAGCCCACCACCTCTGTTGAGGGAGAGATTTTCAATGCTCACATGAATGGCTTCCCTTACTCCTCTCTCAAACCACCTCTCTTCTTTGTCTAATATGTGTACATCCTCAACTATGAAAGAGTGCCCTTTGTCCTTCAAATGGAGGTGTACTGCTGATTCCGGTCCTGAGCTGTTACCTCTCCTATGTTGGGCCATCCTTCTGTTTAATGGCTGTTTAGTTTCTCCCAATGTAGAGGTCTGAACATGCCTCACTGCATTGGACCGCATATACTATATTTTAAACAGGGATATGGTGTTTGCCAAAAATCCTTTTAAGCTTCTCCGACACTCCAGGCATGTAAGGAATGACCAGGTTCTTCCATCGGGTCTGGGTCTCAGACTGATCCCTTGTTCTTCTGGGACAGCCCACTGCTTTGTTGAAGGCCCACTTTGGATATCCACAGGCTTTAAGTGCTGTCTTAATGGCTCAAGTGTTGGAGTAGCTTAAAAGGATTTTTGGCAAATACCACATCCCTGTTTATTTCAAACCCACAAACACACTAAGGCAGAGACTTGTCCACCCAAAGGATCCGATACCAAATCATAAAAGGAGCAATATAGTATATGCGGTCCAATGCAGTGAGGCGTGTTCAGACCTCTACATTGGAGATGGCCCAACATAGGAGGGGTAACAGCTCAGGACCAGAATCAGCAGTACACCTCCATTTGAAGGATAAAAGGCACTCTTTCAAATATGAGGATGTATACATATTAGACAAAGAAGAGAGGTGGTTTGAGAGAGGAGTAAGGGAAGCCATTCATGTGAGCATTGAAAATCCCTCCCTCAACAGAGGTGGTAGGCTCAGGCATAGTCTATCTGCTACTTATCAGGCTGTGCTTTCCAAAGTACCCAGGCAAATCAAAAAGTCTTCACCATCAAGGCCATAGCTAACGACCCATTCTTGATAGGTTTCAGCACCTTAGGCCATTGTTCACCTTAAGGCTGTGGATACTATTGTCTCCCTAACGAGCCTATTCAGGCCATTGTTCATCTTAGCAGCCTAATTCAGATCAGGGTGACAAGAGGTCAAAGCTGACTTTAAGATGGAGGACTCACACTAACTGTATTCAGACCGATGAAGCTGTTTGGATGAACAGCAAAACGTTTCTATCTCTCAAAAAGAAGTCCAGTAGCCATGACTCAACTTCCAGATAAACTCACCTGGATGACTGAGAATCTTCACAGACCTTGGCTATTTTATTCATTTATTAATTACCTATTTTCCTCATGTATAGACCACTTTTCTCATCATGAGGGCACTCAAAGTAGTGCACAGTATCAAATTTTAATAGCTAATATTTTATAGTTTGTGTTCATTGTAAACCGCCTGGAGTTCCTTTTGGAAGACTGGCAGTACATAACTGTATAAATAAATAAATATAAATAAATAAAATTATTAAAAACAAAATAATTTTTACATTTAAAAACAACTCAACAATAATAGTAATTAAAATGCACTTAATTATTAAAAACATTTAAAACTTTTAAATCAGACTTACTCAGGCAAAAACTAGTAGTCAGAAACTTATTATAAGGCTGCCCGAAGAGGTGGGTTTACAACTATTGGTGGAAGGATAAAAGAGAGAGCATCAACCAAACCTTGTGAGGGGGATTCCACGATCTGCGATCTGTCACAGATATATTCCTCTCTCATATCCCCATCAAATGTTCCTGTGATGGCAATGGGAACAAGCGGAAGACCTCCTTTAATGATCTTAAGGACCAGAAAGGCATGTATGGGGAGATACAACCCCTCAAATAACCTGGACTCAAACTGTTCAGAGCTTTATAGGTAAAAGCCATCACTTTGAATTGAGCCTGAAAATGAACCAGCCCAGTGCAATCAGTTATTGTAGCAGGAGCATTCTTGTACCATACATGCTCCCCATAACGTTTTGTATTAGTTTCAGCCTACACAGACTTAGAAAGCTTGGAGAAATTGGGTAATTTAAAAAAAAAACTGTGATTCATGCAAGGCTGTTTTCCAGAATAGCAGAAACTATATGATTTGAGTGGTGGGGGAATCTCTTTATCTGAGAGCAAAGAAAATGGATGGCACTCAGAGAGAGAGTGATGACCTTGTAATGATTGTCTGCAGAATGTTTTTCTCCAGTGTTGATAGGCTGACAGTAAAGAGCACAAAAGGAAACAGTCTTGGTCTGTAATGTGGCTGTGGCAGAATGAGCTTGTGGAGCTGCAACTTCCCAAACACCTCCTGTTCCTCTTTATGCCTCCAGATTGGGTTCTGCCAGACCTCGAGCTGCAACAGTCCATTTTCATTTGCTCATAATTTTGTGTGTGATCCCCTTTATATGTTTTCCCAACAGCAGTGCAGCCAAAATTCTTAAATATCTTAAATACTTGCCTTCTTTCTATGGCTTCTAAAGGCTATGTTGGAAGTCATATCTTCTGCCTGCCCCACAGGGTGTTTTATGGTGTAACCCCAGTGATCTCTGTCTCCTCATTGCCACTATCCCATGGACAACAGGATGCCCTGCTTCAGAGTTTGTAAAACTGACACGTGTCAGTAAGTGGCTTCTGAATCAAAGTAAGACTTTTGGTCATATATTAAGCCATTGTCATGGAGCATGGAATATAGAGACAGACAGATGTGATAGGTTGAACTAGGGCAGGCATGCCCAAAGTCAGGCCCGGGGGCCAAATTTTCAAATTTCAAGTGGCCCATGGCTTTTCCCCGTTGGCTCAGCCTGTCACACATCCCTACCAGCTGGCCTCTCCCCATACCAGATGGAGGCATCAGCTTACAGTTTTACGGTTTGCCTGCCCTCCCTGACTCTGTCCACCCAATAAGCCACCTGCCCAACGTACCTTCCCCAGGCTCTGTTGCTGCCACATCCTCCCTGTCTCCTTGCATGTCCTAGAGACTTGTCCAAAGTCTGGCCTGGGGGCCAAATGCGGCTGAATGGTCGGCCCCCACACATTTTCACCACAACAAATCTGGCCCTCCTTGCAAAAAGTTTGGACACCCCTGAACTAGGGTCATACTTTATTGATTCTTCGTTTCAACCTCCCTTATCCTGTAGAGGGCCCCGAATGTAGTGTAGATCACTTATCACTTCCATGTCCCCAAATGGGTGGGTCTCAAGCCCCTCGTCAGAGATGTCTCTTGTCAGCTCATACCAGTCAGCTAAACTGGGGAAACACTCATTGAATAGCTTCATGGCACAGTGGTTAAACTGCTCTACTGCAGCTGAACTATGCTCAGTTGCTCACGACCTGGAGTTCAATTCAGGTTCACTCAGCCTTCCATCCTTCTGGAAGTAAAATGAGTAACCAGCTCATGGGGTGGGGGTGGAGAATGTGTAGCCTGCGTAATTATTTGTAAACCACCCAGAGAGTGGGTACTTTGGGGTGGTATAAAAGTAGCACACTTTGCTTTTACTATTAGCTTTGAATATTGTCTTTAATGTTTCTTCTTTGCAACTGTTGTATACCTATTGTCTCCAACCTTGTATATTTTCCTTCAGTATTGCAAGCCACCTTGAGTCCCTTCCAAAGAGAAATGCAGAATAGTAATATTTGAAATATTTTTTCAAATATTGGGTTGACAGTCTTGTTCCTTAACCATTCTCAGTGTCAATAAGCTGAGGAGTAGACTCCATTGGGTTGACAGTCTTGCCTTGTCTTCCTAATTCCTTGATTTTGTCTGTTCCTGTTTCTACCTCATGGAAAACTAAAGTCCGTGACTTCTTGGACTCTGCCCCAACAGTGGATGCAGCTCCATAGAGATCTCATTTTGGAGTTGCACACTGGTTAGGTTTTAATTTCAGCGGGAGTTGGTGATCTCAAAGAGATCCTTATAGCTTCCACTATCAACATTCACTAATAGAGATGGGCACGACTTAGCGGTATTCCTGTTTCCGTTTCCGTTACTCGGTTCCGTTACTCTACAGAAACGGTAACGGGAATTACTCCGCCAGACTTCGAGCTCGAACCGACGAATGAACAATTTTGGTCTGATTCGTCGTGCTCGTTCCTTGCATCGTGCGATGCCACGCGGCACAGAAAAAAGTTTTTAAAAGTAAAAAAAAACCGGTTCCTGGCCAAAAAGCAGGCGGAAAAATGCCTGCTGTGCCTCAGGGCACCTACCAGAGGGGTTGTTTCTGGAGGTCCCCGGCCTCCCCCCCATCCCCCGTCCTGGGCTGCTCTGGTGGGACTCGCCGCAGGCTCACAGCCAGCAAAAAGCCCAGTCTCGCCGGCCGCCGGCCGCCGCAATTAAAGAGCAAGCAAGCGGCACGGACGGCACAGGAAAAAACTTTTAAACTCTCCCCCCACCCATTCCCGGGCCAAAAAAGCAGGCGGAAAAATGCCTGCTTGCCTAAGGGCGCAGGGCACCTACCGGAGGGGTGGTTTCTGGAGGGGGGGGTCCCGCCTCCCCCCCCGTCCTGGGCAGCCGGACTCGCCATGCCATGCGGTGCGGGCGGGGGATCCAAAATGGGGCGGCGAACGCAATATTGTTTTTGAAATCGTGGTCCAAAAACACACAAGCACAACAGAAACACGCGAAAATTTATAAACTGCCAGATTTTTCACAGTAGCAGTGGGTTTTTTCTTGCAACAAAATGTCTCTCCTCTCCTCCTCTGTCCTCCATTGATTTTATTTTTGTATTTTTTTTACACCTGCGCAATGATGGGCTGGCCGAGTGGCCAGCCATGTGGGAGTGGACAACCATGCAAATTTTTGGAGCCATCCCACCAATCGCATGGCCACTTGGCCATGGAGACTTCTGGGATATGCCAAAAAGCCCCCTAAAACCTGCCCTAGCCCCCTAACCCTAACCCTAATCCTTGACTCCTTAGCCATACGTCACAGACTGTCTTCTTAGTGGGTCAGAGAGGCACCCAGAGGTGCAACCCACTAGCCCACCGTAACCTTACCCATCACTAGCATAACCCTAGCCCTTGCACTAACCCACCTTAACCCTAAGCCAGATCTACTTGCATTGTACTACACGCAAGTACGATTCACTTCTTTGTGAGACATGGTGGTGCGAGAGCCTTAGGCATCACCCTATGGATCTGGGTTCACTCACTGGTCTCACTGTCTGCAACTGGTATGCATAGCCATTTGGCTATGCATGCCATTTTGCAGCAGCAGGTGAGGAGGGGAGACCCCCATGTTGAGGGGTCTCTTGGAGCCTGCTTCCCCTTCCTAGTGGGTGAGGATAGGAGGCACCCACGGGTGCCTCCAGGAGCCCGCTTTCCCTTTATAGCGGGCCAGAGGAGGCACCCACCCCACAGAGGTGCCTCCAGGAGCCCGCTACCCCCCCCCAAAAAAAAACCCAGTACTAACGAAAATGAAAAAACGAAAAACAAACTGACTAATTTTTGCGAATTTTCACGAAAAACGGAAACGACCCGAAACGGAACCGGCCCAACTAACGACAACTCGAAAAAAAAATTTTTCAAGTCGTGCCCATCTCTATTCACTAACTGTGAAATGTGGCATAGGCAAAGAAAGACAAATAGATTCTGTTTTATGAATGTTTTGCTTTTGACTAGCTTTGTCGTGAGTCCTTCCATCTTATTAGCATGAAAGCTCAAACCTCAAAGGTGACCTTATTGGCCCAGTGTAGCCATCCAGCTAGTCAGGATGTCAGACAATGAATAGCATCTATTGCTCTAATGAGTGCACTTGGGAGGCTTCTGCTTAGCAGTGAGTAGCTACTGCTTCTTAAACTGTGCCCAGGCTATAGTCAGAAGGGAGGGCTTCTATTAAAATTAATAGCCTGCTTGCTCTTATTTTTAAACTGACGTATTATTGAAATAGCGTTCTTTCAAGGTTGCACAGCTGGTTCAATGCTGATTGTGTTTTAAATCAGAATAGATAATTAAATGAGATAGAAACTGGCATCAGGTTATTCATGATGGAAAAGATGCCAAGAACGGTGGCAACAAAGGCCACATGCTGATAAAAGCATGGGTGGGGGGGGAGGCAGATACATTTTGTATGTATTTTTGAATTTCTAGGCTTTGTTTCTCTGCCAGTAGGGGAAAAAAGGAGGGGAGGGGGGCTTGGAAAGCTCCCTGGCTTTCTTTTGTTAAAACAAGCCAGGGCTGATATTCCTGCTGTGTATGTAGTTGGTTCTGTGAATGAGATTTTTCAGACCCTCATTTATACTCTGTGATATCTCCTCCATCCATTTCCAAGTAACTGGTTATTCCTGGGCAAACACTGGAATCTTTTTGCTGTTAATTCTAACTGGTGTCTCATATATCACCAAGATCTCAGTTCTTGTGGCTCCTGGAGGTAGCCATAGAAAATGAACTTGTTCCCTTCTTTACGCAACAACCCTTAAATATTTGAAGCGGTTCATCTTCTCCAGACAAAACATACCTAACCTCATTCCTCCCAGCCATTCCTCAGTGTTTGAATCCCAGTGTTTTTACATTCATGGTTGCCCAAGGGATCCAAAACATATTACCAGAGGAGTCTTTTTAAAAAGGGCATGGCAGGATATTACATTTGTTATTTATTTATTTATTTATTGCTTCAGATGAATCATAGAACATTTGCCTGTTGTTGTTTTTTTTAAAAAATAACAACTCTTCATTCCAAAGAGTTGAGTGGGAATTGAGATTGAAATTATGCTTTTAAAAATTAGTTTTATAGTTTGTGTAATGGTCTAGGAACAAAATTGGTTTGACAGCATTTTTGCTGAGCATTCCAGTGTTGTTCATTTTGTCATAATATATAAAATATCATTGCTCTCTGATAGTCCTGCATCAGCTTTTTCAAAATGCTGCACAGCAGACATAATTAAGAATAAGTTAATGTCCTCAGGCTCTCTCACTCTCTCCCCTTCTCTCTCTCTCTCTCTCTCTCTCTCTCTCTCTCTCTCTCTCTCTCTCTCTGGTGTTCTCTTTTTCCCTGTCTCAAAGCTCTCTGTGGAATAGTAAATTTCCCTCACCATCAGTGTCTGATGTATTTTAAGCATCTTTTTAAAAATAACTCCTTCAATTTGAGACCTAACATTTGTCTTCAGCAGCCACACACACAAACACTCTCACACACGTAAATATACCTTAGGTCTCTACTGTGTCTATCCTCACCTCTTGTCCCCTTAAAAAGCACTGAGCTACTCCCATGGTGATTAAACTGATGTGATGAACTGATACAGAACTGCCTGGTTCTCTTTCCCATGTATAATTGACCTTCATTTCTTCCTCATGCAGTTGATCGCATTTTAGTACTGTGATGTCTAGCTGGGATTTGAAACGAGTACTCTTCAGATTTACTATTGCAATGTTTTAAGGCTGAGTTGAGATGGTTTAAAGCCAACCTTGTTTCTGTCTATGATTATATGACCTCTGGAACTATCCCTACTTCCATGTATTAATTATGGGTAATGGTATTAACAGCCATTTATAATTTAACAAGAGTTCAGAAAGTGTCCTTCATCGGTCATTATGTGGAGTCCTTCCGATGGCTTCTGACTTTCAAGCATTATGTGTATCCCAGGTGAAAGCATTAATTGGCACTAGAGATGGGCACGACTTAGCGGTATTCCCGTTTCCGTTACTCTACGGAAACGGTAACGGGAATCACTGCCCCAGACTTCGAGCTCGAACCGACGAACGAACAATTTGGTCTGATTTGTCGTGCTCGTTACTTGCATCGCGCAATGCCAAGCGGCACAGAAAAAAAGTTTTTAAAAGTTAAAAAAAACCCGATTCCCGGCCCTAAAAGTAGGCGAAAACTGTCTGAGGGCACCTACCAGGCCAGAAGGGTGTTTTATTTGGGGGGGGTTCCCCGCCCCCCTCTCCTTGGCTATTGCTACTGCTGCGCTGCTGGTACCAGGCTGGGAAGGCGCATCCATTTGCCATGCAGTGTGGGGGATCCAAAATGGCGACCGCAATATTTTTTTTGAAATCGTTGCCCAAAACCCCACCAAAGCACCACAGAAACATGCAAAAATTAGCTATTTTAAATGCTTGAATTTTTACAGTAGCAGCAGTGGGTTTTTCTTGCAAAAAAAGTCTCCGTTGATTTTATTTTATTTTATTTTATTTTATTTATTTACACCTGCGCATTCGCAATGATGGGCTCGCCCATGGGAGTGGACCATGCAAAGTTTTGGAGCCATTCCACCAATCGCATGGCCAGGTTTTGCTGACTGTACCAGGCTGGGAGGGCGCATCCATTTGCCATGCGGTGGGGGGGGATCCAAAATGGCGACCGCAATATTTTTTTTTTTGAATTGTTGCCCAAAACCCCACCAAAGCACCACAGAAACATGCGAAAATTAGCTATTTTAAATGCTTGAATTTTTACAGTAGCAGCAGTGGGTTTTTCTTGCAAAAAAAAAAGTCTCCATTGATTTTATTTTATTTTATTTTATTTTATTTTTTTACACCTGCACATTTGCAATGATGGGCTCTCCCATGGGAGTAGACCATGCAAATTTTCCACCAATCGCATGGCCACTTGGCCAGGTTGACCACAGAGACTTCTGGGATGTGCCAATCGGGCATAAACAGCCCACTAATCGTAGCCCAAACCCGAACCCTAAGCCTAACCCATACGCCAGTACACTGTCCTTCTAAGTGGGTCAGAGAGGCACCCAGATGCACCCCAATACTCACCGTAACCTCACCCGTAACTAGCCTAACCCTAGCCGTTGCGCTAAGCCGTCTTAACCCTAAGCCAGATCTACTTGCATTGCACTACATGCAAGTACGTGAGACACAGCGGGTGCAAAGAGTCTGCCAGTCCGTCACTTGTGGCTCTGGCTGACTCCTGCAGCTCCCTCCAGGAGCCCGCTACCCCCTCCCCAAACCAGTACTAACGACAACGAAAAAACGAAAAAACGAACCGACTAATTTTTGCAAATTTTCGCGAAAAACGGAAACGAGCCGAAACGGAACCGGCCCGACTAACGACAACTCGAAAAATTTTTTTTTCAAGTCGTGCCCATCTCTAATTGGCACAATTAATGGATATGATGAAGCCCAGCATAGTGTCCGTGGCTGAAATCCATCTTTTATTGATTATGGGTATGAGCTCACTCACTTTCTTTCTGAAAAAAGAAACAAGACTGATCTTTCCTCTGTTGGTGGGAGGTGGTAACTCCAAGATCATGGGGGCAGAGAATCTGCACAGGATTTTAGTTGGCTTTAAAAGAGCTATCCATGATGAGGAACCTTATCCCTAAAATAGTCTCAGCACCTTGAAGAGTTCTCGCAAAGGTTGGACAAAAACCTGGAGCGTTTTCCTCTTCCATGAAGAGAGAAAGTACACAATTCAATTATGTACTGATGTAATTTTCAGTATGGACAAAATGGAATAATTGTGAACAGAGGAAGGGTTGGATGACAAATAATGTTTAATTTTTTTAAAAAAAACTATGTGACTCAACATTATCCTGTGGGAAATGTCTCTTCCCTTCTAAGCAGAAGTCAATAAAGTAGAGTGGTAGGAAAGGAAATGCTCCAAAAAGAGGACATCCTGTTAGGCTATTTTTCCGTATAAGATATTGCAGAGGGAAAAGGAGGATGGGTGTGCCTCACAGCAACTAGGTGTTCTTTGAGCCACTCTATCCAGTTCAGGCAATCATCAGAGGGGTCAACCAAGTGAACAACCAAGGAGGCAAACAACCTGATCTCTGCCATCTCTCCCTTGCCTTTCTTCTAAAATGAAAATGGTGTCCTAAAAAAGAAAGCATCCTCTTCATGTGGAAACTCTTGTGAGCTGAAACCCTGGAAAAACCCATGGCTGTGCGGTGGTTTCCATTGATGCTGATTTCTAATATGGATGAGGTTTCATTCCATCATTCATTCATTCATTCATTCATTCATTCATTCAATACAGATAAGGATCTATTATTACATTTTTACATGTCAGTATCCAATCTTGCAATACAAAATGTAAAGTTATTCATATTTATTGGCCTATGAATCTTTAATTGTTTTTAGCAGAGCAAAACAGAGATGAGGAGGACAAGGATAGAGCACTCCTCTCCTCAACTGTTAATTCTGTTTTCTACTACAGCTGGGATGCCATGAAATCTGAATAGAGGCAGTGATATATTCACAGTGTGGTCCAATCACAGTATTGAAAGAATATGCTGAGACCTTTTCCCAATAATTTGTTCACTATATTGACTTACCCATATATGTTTGAGACACAACTCCCTCTGCCCGTATTGAGATAAAATTCTCTCTCTCTCTCTCTCTCTCTCTCTCTCTCTCTCTCTCTCTCTCTCTCTCTATCTATCTATCTACTACATCTATCTCTATCTCTATCTCTCTTACACACACACACACACACACACACTGAAATCCCAATGTAAGTGAATAATTCTGATTGTAGTGTCAAACAGCTCATAGCCAGTGGTGCTGTTTTTTTTTAAATGATCTGCGCTGCGACTGCGTACCAGTTACTCTACGGAAACGGGGGGCCAGAATCGTCGAACCGACGAACGAACAATTTGTCTGCCTCGTTACTTGCATCATGCGCCAAGCAGCACACAGAAAAAAAGTTTTAAAAGTTTAAAAAAAAACCGATTCGGGCAGGCGGGGGGCACCTACCAGGCCAAAGGTGGCGGGGGGTTCCCCACCGCAATCTCCTTAGTGCTACTTGCGCTGAAATCGTCTCGTGCCTTTGCCAAAACCAAAATGGCGACCCGCAAAGCAAATCCACAGAAAAGCATGCACAGAAACATGCAAAAGTTACCTATTTTAAATGCTTGATTTTTTACAGTAGCAGCAGTAGGTTTGTCTTGCCAAAATACGTCTTCGTTGATTTTATTTTATTTTTTTCTTAATTTATTTTTTTACACCTGCGCAACGATGGGCTGGCCATGGGACGGGACCATGCAAATTTTTGCAGCCATTCCACCAATCGCATGGACAGGTTTTGACTGACACTTCTGGATGTGCCAGAGGGCATAAAAAGCCGAGGCAGTTCCAGTCCGTCACAGTCTGGGCTTGGATCTTGTGGAGGGTGGTCAGGGCTGGATTGCTGCGCTCAGTCTAGTTTCGATTTCGCGGTCGCGGTCGCGGTCTCGCTAGGCAGGGAGGGAATTGAATTGATTTTAATTGGCAAAACATAATAATTTTTTATTGCCTGTGGGGAATAGCAACGCAGTGTTTATTCTTTTTTGTTTTCTGCATTTTTGAGGAAGAGTTCTGTTTTTTATTTGCTTATATTTGCTTCAAGGGGGAGAGAAGATTTGAGTGGGAGCGGTAGGGGAGGGGAGGATTTATTTTGAAAATATATTATTTTACACTACCATACCATTTCTTTTGTATCCCAATTTCCCACCAAGTTCATTTACTTGGCCAAGGTCCTTTTACCCTGCGCCTACAGCTTTTTTGCTGCTGTTGCGATTGGGGTTTTGGAAGGGAATCCAGCAACCCTATCCTACCCTAGTAGCAGCTTATAGTTTTATTCCATTTATTTTCTATTCTACAGTTTATTAGCAAGTGGCAAGCAACAGCCAAGGTCCAGTACTAGTGCTTAGAAGGGGAGGTTGGAGGCTGTGGATTAAATTATTTTAAAAATATTATACAGAGTACAGACTGAGTAGGCAGAGTCTCCCTCACCAACCAGTGCACTCAAATTTCTCAAACACATTTGTTGGCAACAAGGCTAGGGCACCTTCCTCTGTAGAACATTTTACAATTTCATTTTACTTAACACTTATAGATATTCTTTCACTTGTCCAACACCTCATTCATTTTTTTGCAGTCAGGCACTCAAACAAATATTTGTTGAAGGGCAGGCACCCAGCCACCTCTATAGAACTTTTTCTTCAATTACATCTATGAAGAAGTTCCATTCATCTTAGTTACTGTGCATTATTTGTGAAAGTTGGGTGCTGCCAGATTTTGCAAACCCCTTGCTTCTATTAGCTTGGTTTTTGTGCAGTTGTTGTATAACTTACATCTGTGAAGAAGTTAAGTTACAGTTCTCCTAATTACACTTGCCCTGTGCATTGTGAAACTTGTTTGCCAGGATTGGCAAACCCCTTGCTTCTACTAGCTTGGTTTTTGTGCTGTTTTTGTGAGTCAACCTCACTCATTTACTCGCCAGTTTGCCACCAGTCTACATACACAATTACATTTTTGAAGAAGTTACATTTCTCTTTGTTACACTTGCCCTGTGCTGTGCATTGAGAAACTTGTTTGCCAGGATTGGCAAACCCCTTGCTCCTATTTCCTTGTTTGTTGTGCTGCTGTAACTTGTGAGTCCATCTCACTCATTTACTTGCCACCACAGTCTACATACACAATCCAATTACAACTGTGAAGAAGTTACAGTTCTCTTTGTTACACTTGCCCTGTGCAGGGCATTGAGAGACTTGTTTGCCAGGATTGGCAAACCCCTTGCTCCTATTTCCTTGTTTGTTGTGCTGCTGTTGTGAGTCCATCTCACTCATTTACTTGCCACCACAGTCTACATACACAATCCAATTACAACTGTGAAGAAGTTACAGTTCTCTTTGTTACACTTGCCCTGTGTAGGGCATAGAGAGACTTGGGTGCCAGGATTGGCAAACCCCTTGCTCCTATTACCTTGTTTTGTTGTGTTGCTGTTGTGAGTCCATCTCACTCATTTACTTACAGTCTACATACACAATCCAATTACAACTGTGAAGAAGTTACAGTTCTCTTTGTTACACTTGCCCTGTGCAGGGCATTGAGAGACTTGTTTGCCAGGATTGGCAATCCGCTAGCTCCTATTACCTTGTTTGTTGTGTTGCTGTTGTGTGAGTCCATCTCACTCATTTACTTGCACAGTTCCTTGGTGCTTTTCTTTACTATCACATTATACATTCCCTGGCCTGAGCCACAAGAAGTGAGAAAAATGAGGAGGGGTCGCACAGCTAGAGGGCAGGGGAGGGGGACCCCTACTAAGATAAATAGGGGCACGTTTCTGAGGGAAGGGACAGGAAATAGTGCAGAAAGTGATACTGGTGCAACTCCCTCGTCGAGTAGCAGTGCCAGTGGCACAAGCAGCAATGTGCCATCGTCTGTCACCGAGGGAAGCATGGATGAGGCATACCAAATCCCATCTCCGTTACCTGACAGCCCCACCCTTAATCAGCAAGAAGACAAGGGCTCTGATTCTGAAATGGCATCAGAATCAGAATCGGGCTCCTTGTATCTAAACATGCCAGATTCTGAGGACCTGTTGGCAGGGACAGACTTAAGTCAGGCTCCAGGCAGTGACGGAAGGAGCAGCCCTCTTTCCACCCAGAGTACCACCAGTGAGAGCAGTAGTACTACTCTACTTTCCCGGCAGGGCAGAGGCCACACCAGCACCACAGCAGCGGCAGCGGCAGGCAATAACAGAGGGGGCGTTACTTTCTGTAAGCCACGAGGGTGTCTCTGGGAGCATTTTGAGAACAGCCCCCAAGACGCAAAAATGGTGGTGTGCAAGATATGCGGGGTGGTCTTGCGAAGGGGGAATGAACCCAAACACCTCTCCTCAAGTGGGTTGTGCAGCCACCTGATGAGGAAGCACCCTGGGACTCTGCCTGGAACCCTGTCAGGCCCTTGCTTTTCAGGGAGGAAGAGCGGGGAAGAAGGGTTAGAGAAAGAAAAACACAGCTCCGCTAGTGAGAGTGGGAAGAGGCAGGCCACTCTGCAGGAAGTGGGGCTGTTGGGTGGGACTTTTGTCAGCCCGCGAAATAGGGCCAAAGCACAGGAGACCACCACTCGAGTGGTGGGTGAAATGGTGGCCATGAATGGGTTGCCCCTCTCCTTTGTGGAGTCATCAGGCTTCAGGCACCTGATGAAGCATGTGGCACCATGGTACGAGACTCCATCCCGGCGTACCTTCAGCAGGCGGGTGATTCCCTCCCTTTATGAGTCTGTCAAGGACAGGATCCGGGCCCTGCTGCAGGCGGCCAGAGGGAGGAAGATCCACTTCAATTCCGACCTCTGGACCGGTGGGCACCACGGATACCTCTCACTGACGGCTCATTGGTGGCAACCCAAGGAGGTCCTGGAGTCCCGGTCAGCCCATGAGCAGCTGCAGGGGGAGGCACAAGGCAGCACCCCAAGAGGGTATAGGGTGGTGTTTCTCCAGGCCCAAAGCATGGAGGACAACGCCACAGGGATCAACATTGCTGACGTTCTCAAGACAGCAATGCGAGAGTGGGGATTGGGGACAGAGGGACAGGTCAATCGTGGAGTCATGGTTACAGACGCGGGCCGTAACATGACCAACGCGGTTCTTGGGGCAGGGTTCCAGGGCATCGTGTGCGCAGCACACAAACTGCATCTAGTGGTGGGCGATGCCATTGTCCTGGGTGCACCAAAGGACTCCTGGAGTGAGGGGACCAGGGAGACCAGGGCCTTGTTGGACAAGTGTCGGAAGATCGTGGGGCACTTCGCTCGCAGCGTCAAGGCAGCCAGGATGATACGTGAGAGGCAGGCGGAGACAAGCCGACCGGAGCATGTCCTGATCCAGGACGTGACCACCCGATGGAACTCCACCCACGAAATGGTCAAGCGTTTGGTGGAGCAGAAGGAAGTGGTGGAATACATCATGTCAACCACCCCAGTCCTGCATGAGGGGAGGGAATTGGACCTTGGTGCTACCGAGTGGCTCGCCCTCTCCCAGATGGCGGGTATCCTGCAGCCTTTTGAGGAGACCACCCACGTCCTCAGCAGCTACAACGCCAGCCTGGGCCACGTTCTCCCCCTGGTCAATGCCCTTCGCCAACGCCTAGAGACCAGTATCCGGGAAGAAGGCAATCTTCTCCCTAAGAGCAGGGCATTGGCAGACAGGCTGTTGACCGGCGTGGATACCCGCCTTGGCCCACTTCGAAGGGAAAACGTGTACCAGATGGCCTGCCTGTGCGACCCTCGCATCAAGGGTTCCCTGGCGGCCAGCACTGCCGAACTGAAATCCTGGAAGACGGAGCTATGCCGTCAAGTCAGGGCTCTCTCCGATGAGGGCCAGGCGTTTCAGAGGGCGCACGGAAGCCAGAGCGATGCTGAGGAGGAGTCCTCGCAAGGATCCACATCCCTCTGTACTCCAGGAGCGTTCACCCAGAGACCAGGTTCCGTTCCAGCAGCCAACTCCCTGGCCTCTGCCCTAGCCATGGCAGTTTCCTTCTCAGTGGAGGCAAGGGAGGAAGAAGTAGCAGACCCCGCTCAGACCATGGTGAAGGAGTACATGGCCGAGCCCCTCCAACCCCTCAGCTCGGACCCACTGCACTACTGGGCCAGAAAGGCAGACCTCTGGCCCGCTCTTTCAACTCTGGCGTTGGACCTCTTGTCTATCCCACCCACCAGTGTCCAGAGTGAGCGTGTCTTCTCCCACATGGGAGATGTCCTGAGGCCGCGCCGCTGTCGCCTGGACCCAGGGACGGTGGAAAGGTTGACTTTCATCCGTTACCCCAACACTCCAAGAACTAAGTTGCTGCCTGTAACCTAACCTCCTGCCTGCAATCCTCCATGCCTGCCTGCAAGCCTGCCTGCCTCCCCTTGGCCCTACGAGCCTGCCTGCCTGCCTGCCTGCCTGGTCCTGTGACTACCTGCCGACTCCAGTGCCTAATGCCTGCAAAACTGCCTGTTTGACTGCCTGCCTGCCTGCCTACCTGTATTCTCTCACACACACAATTGAAGGGTACTATTAGTGGCCCAATTTTTCTAGCCCTGGCCTGTCCCCAAACCAGGCAGGGCCACTCAAAGTGTCATTGGAAAGGGTCTGTCTGTATTGGCCCAATGTTTCCCCTTTTGCCATGGCTGGTCTGAGAGAGACCCTAATACCTGCCTTCCTTGGTGCTTCACACCATTCCCGGGGATTTAGGCGCCAATCTGCTAACAAAGTGGTGAGGAAGCTCTTTACAACAACACGTCTGTGAAGATTCTCAGTCATCCAGGTGCGTTTATCTGGGAGTTGAGTCATGGCTACTGGACTTCTTTTTTTTTTTTTGAAGATAGAAACGTTTCGCTGTTCTCCAAACAGCTTCACTCTGTCTGAATGCAGCTGCCAAAACCCCTGACTCTTATAGGCAGCTTTGACGATAGTCACCCTGGCCTCAATTAGGCTCATCAGATGAACTAAATAGGCGCGTTAGAGAGACAATGGTATCCTTAGCCTTGAGGTGAACCATGGCTTAAGGTGCTGAAACCTATCAAGAAAGGCTTAGTGCCTTCCCAATCCCTAGCCTTGGAGGATGGTAACCTCTAAGCATGCGCCTAGGCTACACACACATACCTGTAAGCCAGACTAGATGCTTCCCTGCCTGCCCGGCCCTCTGCCAACCTGCCTGCCTGTCAGACTCCACCAGTCCCGGCTTTGAGCATGCCTTCAAGTTGCTTCTCATTCAACCTCCTCCAGTCTGCCTTCTGGCCTCCCAGTCCCATACTTTTTTGTCTGGGCTGGTCTGTGAACCACTAAGAAGAGCTGTGGAAAGGGAAAGACAGGAGCTCCGCTTCTAGTGGGAAGAGGCAGGCCTCTCTGCAGGAAGTGTTGCCGCTGTGTGGGAGTTTTGTCCACCTCCGCTACCGCTAATTTTCACTCTGAGCTGCAAAGCACTGTGAAGTGAGGGACAAGGAAGCCTCCATGTTTGGTTCTTGGTGGATACTGTGTGAGTCTGTAATTCACACAGACCTAGCTCTGTCTCCCCCGCCACTCTTTCCACTGGGCTGCCAGTTGTGGCTCACAAAGAAGGGAAACGTCCTTGTTGTGTGTGCGTACTCCTGTCCGAAAGTCCCATGTGTGGATCTTGGTGCTGTGCTGTGTGACTCATTGTGCGCACACTGTTGGGCTTGGCTAAAGCTAATGGATTTTACTCTGCCTTTTTAATCTCATATAAACTATGTTACATTAATTTATGTAATGATAGCTTTTCCTTTAAAGAACATGCAGAAAAGCTGACTTAATCTGGCTTGACAACTAACCTGAACACAGTACTGTACCTGATGTTCAAGCTAGGCACTCAGTGCTTAAACATTTTATAATCATTTCTGCCCTAACCCCGGAACAATGGCTGCCGGACAAGAAAAGTTACTGGTTGCAAATCTAGGTTGTGATTGATGATGATGATTGAGTTATGGGAACACTCTTCAGGAACAGCTGGTGGTGGGGGGGTTAGGGTTAGGGGGGATGTTTAGGCCTCCGCTACTCTGTCCTCTGGGCTGCACCACACTGTGTCTCACTAAGAAGGGCTGGAGTGGAATGTACTTGCGCGTACCACAGTTCTGCGCAATAATCATTTGTTTCTTAGAAATAGAAGAGCCTTTCAGGAGGAAGTTCCAGGCTTGGCTCTTGGAGTTGTGGAACTGCTGTGATTCACTACGAAGGGCATGGAGATGGAATGCCGGCACGGCAGTTAGGAGCAGTCTACCAGCACACAGCTGGGAAAGAAAGTCAGAAAGCTTGGCTTGCTGTCCTTTTGGAAGCCTGTGTGGTCAAAGACTCAGACTCACTCTAGCTCTGTGTCTTCTCCCTGCCTGCCTGTCAGGCTCCCCCCACTTCCGGCTTAGAGGAGGCCTTCCAGCCGCTTCTCCTTCACCCTAACATCATGGTCCAGTTAGTGCTTCAAGTTCAGCCCTATCGCCACTGCCCTCAACTTGTCCATGCAGCAACCACGGCTGCGCCCGCCTCTTGGCGGAAAACCACTTGAAGACCAACTGTAACAGTGCATTCACTCATCAACTATTTTGTTTAGGAGAACTGGTGGACTCTGTCATCCCACATTGGGGGGGGGGGGGTCGTCACGCAGTCTAGGATGGGAAATCCCTTGGCTGAGGGAGGGGCAATTCGGTGGTTCTCCTTCAACCCCCTCTAGTCTGGCCTTCTGGCCTCCCCTACCCTTAACTCTGGGTTGCACACACTGTGCCTCACAGAGAAGGGCATTGTGCTTGTGTGCTAGAAAACAGCCGTGGGGTGGGCCCGTGATTAGGCAGAACTCTGCCTTGCTCTCCTCAAGGTGGTTGCGCAGCCACCTCATGCAAAAGCACCCTTGGACTCTGCCTGGGACAGTGACAGGACTCTGCAGGAAGGAAAGAAGGACAACTTACTGCCGTGCTGGTGGCCCTCTGTCACAGTTATAAATAGGACAGTTTATCAGAAAGTTCAAGGCTTGGCTCTTAGAGTTGTGGGGAATGCGATTCACTACAAAGGACATGCTACTGGGATGCAATGCACTGACTGTGGCTCTCTGTGAAGGGAGGGAGCAAGGAAGCCTCCAGGCTTGGTTCTGTGTGGGTACTCTGACTCACACAGACAGTGAGCCTGTGGTTCTCAGACCTAATGTTTTCCATGGGCTGGGCTGAAAAGCTATGTCACTCACTGAGAACGGAACATGGATGGGCTGGGAGTTTACCAGGAAACCAGCACATAGCTGGGGAGGAAGACCCTCTGGCTTGCAGTCCTTTTTTCAGAGTGGTCTCAGGCCTCAGAGTCAGACACCATGTGGACTCTGCTTTTCCACTGGGCTGCCAACTGTGGCTCACGAAGAAGGGAAGCCTGCGTAGGCGTACATAACAGATTGTCGGAAAGGTGCAGCCTGGCCCTTGTTGGTGGATGGATACTTGGAGTCACTGACTGTGAGTCTGTGAGGGAAGGGTGACTGTATTCCATTTGCTGCAACCCACTGTGGCTCACGAAGAAGGGCATTTTTCTGGTGTCCTCCTCAGGCCATTCAGCTACGCTGGGGAGCTGGAGCTTCCTGGCAATGATCCTCCCCTACGGAGGCCCTGTGACCTCAGACTCAGGCTATGTGGCCTCCTCCAGCCACTCTTTCATCTTGGATGCAAAACACTGTGGCTCACTAAGAAGGGAAGAGTAGTTGTGTGCAGCACACACTCCAGTAGTTTATCGGACAGTTCCAGGCTTGGTTCTTGGAGTTGTGTTGGAGCTGGGATTCACTACGAAGGGCATGGTAGTAGTTTGCGGGGAGTTTCTAATTCACACAGACCTAGCTCTGTCTCCTCCGCCACTCTTTCCACTGGGCTGCCAGCTGTGGCTCATAAAGAAGGGAAAAATGTACCAGTTGCGTGGTGGTGGCACCAACATTTATAAATAGAACAGTTTTCCGAAAGTTCAAGGCTGGGCTTTTGGAGTTGTAGGAGCTGGGATTCACAACAAAGGCCATGGTCGTGGATTGCTGGCCCAGCATTCAATTACTCCAGCTTGTGGCCTCCGCCACTCTTTCCTCTGGGATGCAAGACACTGTGCCTCACAAGGAAGGGAAGAGGAGTTGGGTGCCAGCACTCCATTAGTTTATTGCAAAGTTGCAGGCTTGGCTCTTGGAGTTGTGTGGGAACCAACTGTGATTCACAAAGAAGGATATGGTAGTAAACTGCCGGGCCAGCAGTTAGCAAGTCTGCCAGCACACAGCTGGGGACTTGGGGAGGAAGAGTCAGACTCAGAATGTGGCTTGCTGTCCTTTTTGCAGCCTGTGTGGTGCCAGACTAAACTCAAGGTGATTGGCCTCCTCCGCCAGTCTTTTCTCTGGGCTGCAAGACGCCGTGTTTCACACTGAAGGGGGTTCCTTATTTGAACAGCGTTCGTACGTACAGCACCACCAAGACTTAGTCAAAAAGTGACATGTGGTGGACGGTGGTGCATCGCAGGCAGTGTGGTGCCAGACCAAACTCAAGGTGATTGGCCTCCTCCTCCAGTCTTTCCTCTGGGCTGCAAGACGCCGTGTTTCACACAGAAGGGGGGTACTGATTTGAACAGCGTTCGTACTACGTACAGCACCTCCCAAGAGTTTGTCAGAAAGTGCCATGTGGTGCATCTCAGGCAGTGTGGTGCCAGACCAGACTCAAAGTGATTGGCCTCCTCCGCAACTCAGTCCTCTGGGCTGCAAGACACTGTGACCCAAGGCCAGTGGCATTTAAATTCCTGTCATGCCATTCAGCTCCATCCTTTTTATACTGGAGCTGGCAAGGAGCCTGCCGCACTCTGGCTCTGTGCTGTGGTGCTCTCATACTCTGCCTTGTGGCCTGGCCGGAGTGGCCGCCCTTACTCTGGCCTTATGGACGCGTCGACCAGAGATAGTCCTCCTCCTTGTATAGCCTAGTGGGCTGGGCTGTGGGCTGTAAAACTTAAGTCAGAGCAACCCAGAGCCCTATCCCATTCCCATCCCTACCAAAACTATTCCTGGCTGTAGCTACTAGCTAGGTACGTAGCTTAACCACCTCAGGCTCTAACTGCTAATGTTTTTGTTGACCATGACCAAAAGCAGGGTTGCATTGGCTTTGGCTTTATTGCTTGTCCTTTAAGTGTGTGTGACTTTGACTGTGAATGTGAAGTGAAGGCAGAAGGACCTTGGTGATGGGGGGGGCAATTTGACAGGAGTAGAGTAGTAGACCCCTCATCCAGATTTGGGGAGGAACGGAATGTCTGTTTCTCCTGCTGCCTCTGAGAGAGGTGGAGGGGAGATGGGATGGATTCAAAACCAAACAACAAAAAAGTACAACAAACAGGCACGTCAGCCAGACCAAGTAGGGTGGCTGGCTGGTTCAGCACCAGCAGATTCAGCACAGCAGACCAAGAGAAAAATAAATAAATGCAAATTTGTTTCTGCCCCACTTTGTTTGCTTAGGATGCAGTAGCCTTGTTGTGCAGCAGCAAGTCCATCACCCAGGCAGGTTTAAACTGTATTTTGCCTGCTCATTTTGCGGGACCCGCGCCCACCCGCCCGCGCGCCTCCCGCGCGCTAGCCACTCCCCCTGCCGCTGCCGCTGCCGCCGCCCACACATGTACCCCCGCGCCACCGCCGCCCGCGCTGCGCCCGCAAGCCGCAAGTCTCGGTCGGACGTCAAAATGCACGAAATCGCGGCAGAAACGGACACGAAAAAAAACAAAAAAATGAACCGACTAATTTTTGCGAATTTTCGTGAAAAACGGAGACGACCCGAAACGGAACCAGCCCGACTAACGACAACTCGGAAAAAAAAATTTCAAGTCGTTCCCATCTCTAGTCTGTAGTGAGCCACGATGACAAAAACTCAATGGCCAGATCATGATTTGCAGTAACATAAAAGCATAATCTTGAGAGATGTATTGCCACAACTTAAGAAATATCTATGGACACTAGCTGTTGCACAACAAATTATGCAGCTCAACATACAAATGATAACACCTACAGAAGTTACTTCACTTATGGAAGCACACCTCTTGCTATTTATTTTAGGGTCAGCCCTGAATTCCACCAAGTTAATGTTTATTAATGATGAGTCTTATTTTTTCTGATTCAAAGTAGATGAGGGTCTATTATGATGATATTTTTCATTTTAACATCTGCTCTTGTACAGTATTAAAAAGTGTAAACTATATTCCCTCTATTTTATCAGGACTTCAGCACTGTTCAGATGTGAGCATCAGAAAGGGAAAGACAAACTTTGATACAACATGAAACTTTAAAAGGATTCTGTTAAATTACCACGTGAACAGGAGGAATTTATATTATTTATATTGGTGCCTGTGCAAAGGCTTGTAATATTTACAATGTGCACATATGCACATACATTTCCCAACAGCCTTAAGAGCTATTGCATGCTGAGATTATTAAAGAGAAAGATTGAACCATTTAATATACATTTTAAACAACTTTCCTTGGAATAAAAGCTCCAGCCTCTTCACATCTGACCATCATTTAAGTGGCTTGTTTTGGATTCTTTTTGATAATGAACTAGTACAATTGTCCTAATTGCAAGTTGTACTGACTATAAAGTAAAATTAATGTGTTTCTGATCCTGAAGGAAATCATGAAAAGCATTGCAGTGTGAGAATAAAAGCCCAATGTATCCAAGCAGGGAAGTTAATCATGATTATTAGCATAAACACTGTGTTTTTTATAATTTGCTGAGTGCCTGAGCAATAAATTACCTGACTCTGTTTAAGATTCAAAGGCAAAACCAGTAATTTAGTTGTTTTGTCGTACAATCTGACATATTGTCTACTCAGAAGTAGGGACACACAAGGAATATTAAAATGCTTCTGAAAAGATCCATGTTTTCCCTAGTCTTCATATAGACTGCAGTTTCTGGACTATCTATAGGCTGGACATTTTATGCTCCCTAGAAACCTACTTGTTAATGGAAGGTTGTGGACTCACAAACCTCAAAATGCACACATTTGAAAGATATGTGGAAAAAATGTAGCAAAATAACACTTTTCAGTGCAGCTAATGTGTTCAATAATTGCATTTAGGTTAAAACATTTATACTTGAGTATAGGTCGACCCGAGTATAAGTCGGGGGCCCTAATTTAAACCCCCCAAAAACTGGGAAAATTTATTGACTCAAGTATAAGCCTAGGGTGGGAAATGCAGCAGGGCCTGGCAACTCCTCCTTTCTGAGCTGGGTGTGTGTGTGATGTTTAAAATGTGCAAGTGCTTGAGTTGGTGGCTAAAGCTCATTTTAAACATTGTTTTAAAATGACTTTTTAAAAAAGTAATTTTAAACATGGGGGGGTCAGGAGAAGTGGCGCACAATGTTTAAAATGACTTTTAGCCACCAACCCAAACTTGCCTCAGTGGCTAAAAGTATTGACCCAAATATAAGCCGAGGACCCCTTTTTTCAGCCCAAAATTAGGGCTGAAAAACTAGGCTGAGTAAACTAGGCTTATATTTATTTAGTATTTATTTATTTATTATTTATTTATTTATTTATTTATTTATTTATTTATTTATTTATTTATTTATTTATTTATTTAACCCCATCTTTCTCTTTCGAAACAGACCCAAGGTGGCTTACAATAATGAGAGACAATATATAGTCCAGAACATTTGAGACATATTCAAATTAAGAACAGGGAATTAAAAAGGCATCTTAGAGTATTAAAAGGTAACATTAAAGCTACAAGGAGCACTTGCACAAATATGCTCACAAAGGGTCTTCTCAAAATAGAGCTGGGTTCTATTCCCATTTAGAAACAAACCTATACACACACAGTCTTAGCTGAGATAACCACTATGGCCTAAAGACAAGAGGTGGAAAGGTTAAGAAGTCCAGAAATATGAACTCAGAGGTAAGTTAAACTGTATTTGGTCTTTAATGGGTAAGTGCAACATTGCACAGGTAGCGGTATTTTATTGATTCTAACTCGCCTAACTCACTTGGAGCTTCTGGGAAATACATTCAAATTATTAACCCTAGTGATTCTATATATATGGGCTGGTGGAATTGAAGTTATGTCACTATAAGATTAGATAAATTAGTAGCATAGGGAGGGGCGTTTGCATTTAAATATGAGATGATAAATTGAAGCATATTTTCATACTGCCATAAAATGGAGAAAGAGATAAGAAGAAGGAATCAGGAAATCCAGGGTATAAGGCCATCATGTCCCTGAGTTTGTAAATCCGGTGCTGAAGTGTGAGACAGAACTCAAAACCTGCCAGCAGGCTCTTCATCGTCAAAGTGGTTGACTGCTGTGTGAACGCAGTGTTGGACTAGATGCACTTGATGGCCTAACCCAGGAAGTCTTGCTTTCTTTTGCCAAACACCTCCCTCTGCCTAGGTATATACACACACATACCATGCAACATCTCCTGTTTCTTCCCAGGGAGGTCTCACTGGCCACAGAAGCTCAGCCACATCTTGGGAGACAACTCTCTGGTTACTAGATGGGGAACGATAATGGCAAAATTCTCATCAGAGCTTCATTCTTATGGTGAAGGGCAGGGAGAGGTAAACAAGCAAAGTGAATAAGGATAAAACTTAAGCTGTTTATTTCACCAGGAAGGGGTACATCGAGACAAAGGCAAAGGAGTAGTAGGACATCTTGGCACAGTTACAGAACCATTAAACCCTTTCTTGTCAGAAACAGAGGAAGTCTGTTTAAAATCACCAATTAGCAGGCAGCATCCAAAAGGCTGCCTAATAGACATGGGCACGACCAGAAAAAATGACGTTTCGAGTTTTCGTTTATCGGAACGGGTCCGTTTCGGGTCGTTTCCGTTTGTCGCAAAAATTTTCAAAAATTTGTCATTTCTGTTTGTCGTTTATCGTTTGTCATTTCCACCGCGATTTAGCGCGATTTGACTTCCTAGAGCATAGGGGCGTCCCGCAATCAGGGCCGGCGCTAGGTGTTTTTGCGCCCTAGGCGGGGGGCGGGGCGGGGGGTGGGGCAGGTGGGAGGTGCGGGTGGGCGGCGGTGGCAGGGGGCCATGGGCGGGTGGTGGCACGGGCGGACGGGCAAGTGGGCAGTTAGGATATCACTTAGGATAGAGGTTCTGTTCTTGGCTTGCACCCCAAATGTGTGTGTGTGCAAGCAAATTGAAGTTGGGAAAATAGAAAATAAATGGTAGTATATAATATATTTTTAAAATAAATCCACACCTCCCACTCCCAGTCGAACCTCCCCCTTTATCCAATATCAGAAAAAAATCCTCACAAACTGCCAGAGAAGAAATAAACTGCTATTCCCTCCAGCAGACAAAGCTGCAGGGAATCAAAAAATTATTTTCTAAATTCAATTGCATGCCTGCCTGCCTAATGCCAGGACCCTGCCTGTCATGGAACCCAAATGTGAAGGTTAAATGCTGGAGAGCAGCAGCAGGAGCCTTGTATTTCAACTCAGCAGGCAGCTGAGTCTGAGGACGCAGCTGAGGGCACATTTCCTCCTCCTATAAGGGCTAGGAGCAGGATCCTGCAAATGAGAACTAACAGGAGAGCTAGGGAAAGGATCTTTAATGATAGGCGTAAAATTAGATCTGAAAGCCCTGAGTTCTAGCAGGAGCCTTGCCAGAGATATGGGTGTGCTCCCTGTTTTAGAATAAAGCTAGCAAGTTTACCCTGAACCCTCTGTGGGAGCAACGTGTCACTTACCTTGCCACCACATTCCTGTGTGTTATCCTGACTTTGTTTCCTGACCTTGGACCGGCTTTCTGACTACCGTGTTCTCTGTTTCCTGACCTTGGACCGACTTCCTGACTATGACGTTTCTCTGTTTCCCTTGAACTTGGCATTTGGCTCTGTAAATTATTCTGGATTGACTCGGACTGTACTTTGTACTTTATCTGGATTACAACTAAAGTTCCTGGCAAAGAACTGAACTTGGCTTGCTGTGTGTTCTGTGTGCGGGGCTTGACACCTAACTTAAATCCTAAAGCCTCCAGCCTCCCTCCTCAATCTTGATCGGATCACACCAGCACCAGCAGCCAGCCCTCCTCCCTCAACCACATCCATACACCTGACTGCGATTTCTGGAAGGTGCCTCGGCTTTTTATGCCCTCGGAGACATCCAGAAATGTCAGTCAAAAACCTGGAGATGCCATTGGTGGAATGGTTCAAACAATTTGCATGGTCCCATCCCATGCCCAGCCCAAATGGGCAGGTATAAAAAAATAAAAAAAAAAATAAAATAAAATCAATACGACATTTTATTGCTATAAAAAAACCACTGCTGCTACTATTAAAATTCAGGCATTTAAAGTAAATAAATTTCACATATTTCTGTGGTGATTTGGTGTGTGTTTTGACCACGATTTCAAAAGAAAAATTGCGGTCACCATTTTGGATCCCCCCACCGCATGGCATGGCGAGACGACGAGGATAACCCCCCCCAGCCTGGTGCAAGCAGCCCAGGACAGGAGAAGGGGGGGGGGGAAGGCCGGGGACCCCCCAGAAACCACCCCTCTGGTAGGTGGCAAAGCCTCAGGCAGGCATATTTTCACCTGCTTTTTTGGACAGGAGTCGGGTTTTTAAAAAAAAAATTTTTAAAAACTTTTTCTGTGCTTCGCATTGCGCGATCGCCGCGATGCCACTAACGGAAACGAAAAACCCGACCAAATTTTTCTTTTTTCAGTTCAAGTTTGAGTTCTGACAGCTAAATTATCGTTACTGTTTCCGTTATGTAACGGAAACGATAACCGAAAACAGAAATGACAATTTCGCTGAGTCGTGCCCATGTCTACTGCCTAATATGGAGAGGTAGCTTATACTTCCTCCTTCAGTTCTCTAGGAAGAAAATGTTTAATGTTTCAGGGCACATGTTAGTGAATGTTGCCGGCCAAGCATGTCCAGGTGTATTTCTGTCCTCCTGACCCTTCTGACTAACTTCAACTCTCAGGAATCCTATGAAGCATAACAAATAGTCCATGTTTAACTAGGTATGCCAATAATTGTTACTGACCAGTCATTTTTTTTTTGGCCTAGCAAAAATTATGTTGCCAATGCCAACTAAGTAAGGGTGGGAGGATGGGTGAAGGGGAGAAGAAATGGTGCTTCCTCCTTGAGATACAGCAGACAAACTGATGTCATTGTAATTTTGGTTTGTATGGAACAAAAGGGGGATTTTTAAAGGCCTGGAAATGGCACTTAACCTATTTCTCCAAAAATAAGAAAGTATCTTATATTAATTTTTGCTCCCAAATATGTCCTAGGTCTTATTTTCAGGGGATGTCTTATTTTTCCATGATCATTTTAAGTGATCCCCCTCCCCCACCCCTATGCTAGTGGATACCTTCACCAGACACCCCCCACCCCTTTATCAGACATTCCCCCTACCTCTGTCACCCCTGTGTGTCCACACAATGTGCCTGACTCCTGCCCCACGCAATTCACTGCCTAATTGTGAGTCAGACAGACTCCGTCAAGGCAGAGTGAGCAGCAGGCGGCAGCTTGTCCTGGCGGTGGTGCGGGCTCTCTGATTAAAAGAGACCTCACACTTCCTGTCTGCTCCAGCTGCGCTGTGGCCAACAGTGAGCTGCATGGCTGCGCCCGTCGCTATGGTCCAAAGTCCAGAGTTACAATAGCTTATTATTGGGGAGGCCTTTTGCCGAGCCAGGTTGAAAGAAAGAGGCGACACACATTCCGCTTGGGTTGAATAAGGGCCACAACTTTATTAACTACAGTAACGAATTTTAAATTACTTATCAATGAACAATAACTTTAGGAGGGCCTGAGCCGTAGCGCATCATCAAGATGGTAACAACAAATTGATTAGGTCCCGCTACTCCACCAATTTCCTGCGGCCCGTTGAACTGCCGCAGTGAGGATGCCAACGAGATCTTTTGGCATCAACGCTTGATTGAAGGTTGGCAGCCCTCCTAGGGTTTTGGGTTATTATTATTATTTGCTCTCTAACTAAATCCTATTGAGTTATTAATGGAAGGCTGCCGAAGACGTGAAGATGTAATTAGATTCGGGACCTAAATGGTTAACTTTTTATGCGCTACCCGCCAGTTGTGACCGGGGTTATTACCTACAACACCCACCGCCAATATGTGAATGGTGGGATGGGCGAAAAAACACCACCGCTCAAGGCCAATCAGAGAAGTGGTCAAAAATTCCCATCCGGCCCCGAAGCGACCAGCAAAGCATCACCAGCACATAATAAACCGTGGCGGGAGGGCGGGGAAACCGGCAATTGAGGAGGCAGGCTGAGGGGAGCGCGCCAAGGACTTATATAGGGCGCGCTCCCCTACCGTAGGCTACGCTAATAGCGGAGCCGATAGCCGCCTCCCTCAACCGGCCGGCAAAGGTGCCCCTGCTCGGCACGAGGCCGTCCGGAGCAGCCATTGCCGAGCCAGGTTGAAAGAAAGAGGCGACACACATTCCGCTTGGGTTGAATAAGGGCCACAACTTTATTAACTACAGTAACGAATTTTAAATTACTTATCAATGAACAATAACTTTAGGAGGGCCTGAGCCGTAGCGCATCATCAAGATGGTAACAACAAATTGATTAGGTCCCGCTACTCCACCAATTTCCTGCGGCCCGTTGAACTGCCGCAGTGAGGATGCCAACGAGATCTTTTGGCATCAACGCTTGATTGAAGGTTGGCAGCCCTCCTAGGGTTTTGGGTTATTATTATTATTTGCTCTCTAACTAAATCCTATTGAGTTATTAATGGAAGGCTGCCGAAGACGTGAAGATGTAATTAGATTCGGGACCTAAATGGTTAACTTTTTATGCGCTACCCGCCACCAAAGAGGCGCACTGCGGCTCTTTACCCCACAGCCGAACAATTCGGCCCTCAGGCCCTCCTTAATATTCTGAATAACGATATCCAGGCCCTTGTCCAATAAATGGACACCATCCGGACAAATTAAGGGTTTCCCCAGCAGGGATGTTAGAGTGCCAAAGAACAGCTCCCATTTCAGCCTGCACAACGCGGGCAAATAACTCGTAGATGCCCTTACAGGCCTAGTGCATGTTCGCGGATGGTGGCACGAACCCCCGTTCAACCGGGAAATGATCACAGACCAAACGATACGAACCAATGAGCGAATATGCTGGAACGCTCCCAGATCCACGCGGATCTTGAGAATGAGGGACTTGCCCGCCCTGCGAGCCGCCAATGGGCGAGTACGATGGAACGCACTCAGATCCACGAGGATCTTGAGAATGAGGGACTTGCCCGACTTATGAGTCAAGTCGATTCTTCCAAAAATGGGCAACCACGATGCTCGGCAAGGTGGCAGGGGGGGTCACCGAGAGCCACGATAAGAGAGGCGTGTCAAGGCGCCACCTTCTTGCCCTTCCCCGGGGCACCGGCCCATTGGCCAAGGCCGAAAGCGCGGCCACGTCCCGGGCCGAAAGCGCGGCCACGTCCCGGGCCGAAAGCGCGGCCACGTCCCGGGCCGAAAGCGCGGCCACGTCCAAGGCCGAAAGCGCGGCCATGTCCAAGGCCGAAAGCGCGGCCACGTCCAGACTGGGCAGCAGCTCGAAGGCCCAGTAAACAAAAACTGAGGCCGTAAACCAACGCTCGAACCCGGCTCCCGGGAGGTAGAAGCTGTAACGAGAAAGAAAAGAACAGCTGGCCCGGTTTTACCGGTCCATTAGTAAATGTACATAAGATTTAAAGTCTCCGAATCTCCCTCACCCAATTCGTTGGGCGCCAACCCAATCGGCGCCAAAGGCAGCTGCTATGGAAGATGCACCTATCCGGAGCGAATGACGCCCAAAATGCCAGCCCGATATGCCAGCGACCTGCAGTGCCCTCAGTGAAAGTGTCCAATATTGGCAACCTGGCAAAGGCGACCCCTCTTTGCGCAGAAATAGGTACCCCCGATAATTGTAAGTGAGCAGGGCGGACCAATAACGCTAGGACCGGGCAAATATGGAGCACAGAATACCTACGAAGGTATATCGTGCCAGCCTTACCTCGCTGGTCAGTATTCGATCTACAAATATGCTGAAAGACCAGATCCTGCTCGCGGACCAGACCCGACCAACGTAATGCATAAGCGAGGAGTCAGTTTTTTGGATTGGGCAAGCTGCTCGCTAACGCGTGAGGGCAACCTCCTAACTGGAGGAACAAACTCGAGGCTATGCAGTAGCCAGCCTACATAACCTATTAGGAGCGATCGGAATCTTCAGAGTAACTCGGAAATTGGGTTAGGTCTGGGTAATACCACTGCGCTGCCACCCCAGGCGGAACGAGGCAGCACACTAAATTTCGGCCGAAATGCGGCGCGTATGATGAGGACTACGAAGTCCCACAAGACTATAGCACAGTCTGCACACAAATGGACGACCCGGCGCCGCAACTCCATGACGGGTAGATGCTGGATTGCCGGAGCCGACTTACCATACAAATACACAGCCCAGGCTAACACCGGGGTCAGAAGCGATGAGTCTTCGGTGCCAGGCGGGGATGTGACTACGTTGGAAGACCCAGCAACTGGAGGGGGCAGCGCGACGCATGCGATGACGCGGCTACTTCAGCAGTCACAGATGGCGTACCCGCAGAAACGCTACTGGCATATCCTGCTAAAGCGGACTCGAGAGAAGAATTGCATGTCACAATTAGCCATCATTAGGTTACGCTCCGCCCTCCCCTGAGCCTTGGCCTCGCTCGTAGAGAGCCCGCTCCAAAAAGGCACGGCCTTCCCCTGCCTTTCTGCGTGCTCGTGCTCCAACGAGGTAGCTTCTACCAAGCTGCCAAAATACTAAGCGACTCATCACCTAATGAAGAGGATGGATGAGTAAGGGGGCTGCTGACCAGGCCTTTACTTGGCAAGGGGTTTACCCCTCCCATTATAACCTCCCTCCCTAGACAGCGAAGCCGAATCTAAGGGGCAAACAAGTGAAAGTAACTCCGTGGCGTGGGCGTGGCACAAACCATAAACGGATTCAAGGAGAATGGGAAGGGTGGCCCTGGTATGCAGCAGCCAACCCAAAATGTGGTGTGGAACAGCCCGCACTATTCGTGGCGCCTGACTTCATGACAGAGGACCTGAGTGGATTCCGCTGCCTGAGCAGCCCCTCGTGGCTAAAGAATTAATTCCAATACAGGTTGAAAGGGAGGAGTTCTTAGTACTGATCGGTAAATTGAAGATTAACAAGCGAAAAGGAGCTGGGTACAGGGATAAGCAGTGGGGGGGCCAGTTTGCAGGTGACACAAAACTTTTCTGAGCAGAGGAAACCAGAGAAGATTGTGACGAGCTCCAGAAGGATCTCTTCAAACCGTGGAATGGGCTGAGAAATGGCAAATGTGTTTTCAATGTAACCAAATATAAGGTAATGCCTCTTGGGGGGAAATTCCCACTCCATCTATCAACTCATGGGCTCTGACTTATCCATGATGGTTCAGGAAAGAGATCTCGTTGTATTGGTGGACAGCTCCACGAAGGTGTCACCCCAATATGTGGCCGCAGTGAATAAGGCCAGTTCCCTGCTTGGGAGTATTGAAAAAGGGGGGGTTGAAAACCAAACCGTCAACGTTATAATGCCACTATACAGAACAATAGTAAGACCCCACCTGGGATATCGTGCACGATTCTGGTCACCGCATCTCAAGAAAGACATAAAAAACATATGGGCCTCTTTCATCTGGAAAAAAGGCGCCTGAGGGGGAATATGATTGAGACATACCACATAATGCAGGGTATGAGTAAAGAGGCTAGGGGGAAGCTCTTCTCTCTCCCCCACATACCAGAACCAGGGCATAAACTCAAATTGAGGGCTGGGAGAGCAAGAACTGACAAAATAAAATATCCATTTATTTGTTTATGTATTCATTCATTTTACCCAGTGCGTTGTAAGTCTATGGAACTCCCTGGCACAGGAAGTGGTGGCAGCATCCGGCTTGGATGCCTCCAAAAAAGGGGGGGAGCTGGACAGATTCCTGGGGAAACAGTCGAGCACAGGTTACAAACCATGATGAAGAAACCAGAGTCCTTAAAGGGCCAGACGCAGGTGAGTGGTATCATGAGACAGACATCTAGTCTCATGCGCTCCCAGGCGCATCTGGTGGGGCCTAGACGGCATAGCCGAACAGAAGGGCGAACAGGCTACAAGTAACTCAGCCGCGTAGGTGCGGCCCGGATCCAAAATGGATTCCAAGAGTATCCGAAGGATGGCCCTAATATGTGGCTGCCAAAACAAATCGTGGCACGGGTATAACAACCATGAATAAAGAGGATGGATCCAGATTACACCTCCCTATACCCACTGACAGATGATGTGCACAAAATGGCTGAGCGGGTGGGCAGGCATGCCACCACTGGAGTTAAAAAATTACCGCCAATTAACTTTGGATGAACAATACAAGCACGCTAGACCCCCCTAATAAGTCAACAAACAGACAGAGGGGTTCAGGGCAACTCAGAATGTTCAGCCGAGCCGATGGATGTAGATCGATGCCTAAGGGGTGAGCCCAGGAGGCATGGCCAAAATGGCCACCGGGTACCCAGCCAAATCGGCCTCCCTCAGTCACCCCCGAATAGGAAGGGTGTAATATCCCCTAAACAAGCTAAGGGCCTACAGCCCAGGCTAACTGGAGGTAGGTAGGGCCGTCCAGGGCGCCCAGCCCGACGGATGGGCACGGATTTAAGAGCTAAACGTCGGCCCGGCACGTCCACCCAAAATGGCCGACAAGTGGTAAGGCAGAAAATGGCCACCCAACCCAAAGGCCCAGGTTACAAACCAAGCTGAAGATATGTAATCTCCAGGCTTAAGAATCAGGGTACTTCCATGGCCAGATGCAGGGGAGTGGTATCAGGAGACAGAGATCTAGTCTCATGCGCTCCCAAACACATCCAGGGGCGCCGTTGTGAGATACAGGAAGCTGGACCGGATGGGCCTTTGGCCTGATCCAGCAGGGCTCTTCTTACGTGCTTAGGTTCCCATGTTCGCTAGCCCAATCCACACCTACCCAACTAAGGTGCTACTACAAGAAATTCGGGCGGGCAGAAGGAACCCCAAAAGGCGCTCACCTGGGAAGCGCAACCCGCTACCCTACAGGACTAGCAAATTCAATCATGCAGGCTTGACACAGCCGAAGAAGCCGGGTGCGCCCCTTTCCCAGTCAGCCCCTGCCAGCAAGCCCTGACAGGGGCTAGAAAAGGCAAGCAGGAGGCAGCGTGCAGAAACGAGAGACTCTTCCGGTAAATGGCAGCCCGGTAGGCTGAGCGAACAGGAGCTCGAAGAGCTCCTGCTCCCCGCTCGCGAGAAGGAGGCCGCGACCAGCCTGCCCCCTGCCTAACAGACCCGTCCGTGGTCTACAAAATTGAAGGGATCCAGGACGGCTTCGACTGATCGCTTCCACCCACCCCCGAACGCTAAGCCCCCCATCACCCGAAACACCCCGGAGCGACCACCCCTGGAGCGAAGGAGGTGCGGGAGGCAAAGGGACAGTTGCTCCCGACAATCAGGCGATTGTCGGGAGCCAAAGGGGGAGCAGTAGCTGGCAACGCAACCAGAGCGCCAGCCGCTCCAGGAGGCTGCAAAGCAGCCCACACAAGATCACTGTAAAAAACGGAGCTGAAAAAGCTCCTCAGCGGCTCTGGCGCCAATATCCCCGTCAGCGAACCCCAGCTGCTTGTCGGAACTACCGACAAGCCGCTGAGTAAGGCGAGAAATGCAGAGAGCTCCCGCTCGCTGCTCACGGGGCACCCCGCAATCGCACAGGCTCGGAAGAGCCTGCCCAGCCGACCCACCAGCCTCCCGGAGCCCTACCAGAAAGAACTCGCCCGTCACCGAGGCTCCAGGAGGCGCGGTCCAGCCAAAAGCCTTCTCCCAACAATCAGCTGATTGTCGGAAGAGCTATTGCAAGCAGGGAAGAAAGGAGCACAGCCGGTCAGGCACGCAAACCCGGGACGGCGTGCAACTCGCTCCAAGGAGAAACCGGCGATTGCGGAGGCAGACTGAGGGGAGCGCGCCAAGGACTTATATAGGGTGCGCTCCCCTATCGTAGGCTACGCTAATAGCGGAGCCGATAGCCGCCTCCCTCAACCGGCCGGCAAAGGTGCCCCTGCTCGGCACGAGGCCGGCCGGAGCAGCCAATGTTCAAGGGAGGCCTTATTATCAGGGAGGTCTTATTTTCGGGGGATGCCTTATATTTCAGCAAGAGGCAAAAATGTAAGTAGGTCTTATTTTTCAGGGGATGTCTTCCTTTCGGGGAAACAGGGTAGATAGGTAAGTGAGAAAATGTTGCTGATCATTTTCTGTTCAAGAAATTCAGTGTACAGTAGGACCCCAGTATTCGCTGGGGATTGGTTCCAAGCCTTCCCATAGATAATGAAAACCGTGGATAAGAGAGAACACCAAAATGTCCCCAAAACTGCTGTTTTGTGGTAGTAACTTGCATTACAGCTCCTGTTTGTGATGGTAGCTTGCTTTACTGCTGTTGTTTTATGACAGTAGCTTGCTTTACAGCTGCTCTTTGTGACAGTAGCTTGCTTTATGGTGGCTGAATTATTTATTTTTTCCTCTGCCAACCATGGATAACTCAATCAGTGGATAATGAATCAGTGGATATGGGGGTCCTACTGTATATATTTTTCTTTTTCTCTAAGGAAAGCATTACAAGTTCCTCTGAGCCTAGCAAGTTGCTACCCTGTTCCACTAGCTCTTTCAGAACTATTTGGGAACTATTGGGGCAGCTTCAAACTAAGGCCCGGTAACCAAAAGATAAAAGTAGAGAAGTTGCAGTGAACACACAGAAATGCAGAGGGCTCAGTTAATAAACCACATGTATATTGACATGCCCTGTCTTTTAAACATGAACTGAATCAGAGGCATTTGTGCATTTCTCGAGTGTCCAGGGGAAAAAGACAAAAGCTGGTTGTCATCCATGCAGTGGAGCAAAATCCTTTTGAAACCTTCATATTGACTTTTTACATTAGCTTTATTACAACCATAGATCAGCCATACTAGAGACATAAACAACATATGTCTCAATCAGTGGGTTCTGGGCTATTTGGTCAACCCAGGTAAAAGTAGTCAGCACTGATACCTACCAATCTTCATTATTTTCAATCAGCATTCTTGGAATAATATTTAATTCTTTTAAAAAAAAAAACCTTCTGGTTTATGAGTGTGGGATAGTGTGCTTCCGTGCACATGATTCAGAATCCCAGGAAAGAGGTTTCACAAGCTGCACTGTCATCAGGAAAAAGGATGCCAAGCTTTAGGTAGCAAAGAGCATCCTGAATCTTGACAGCGATAATGACAGCAGTCAAGATGGTCTACACTTTACAGCAGGGGTCCTCAAAGTTTTCAAACAGTGGGCCGGACCACCATGCCCCAGACACCACTGGGGGCTGGACTACAGTCCCCCCCCCAAAAAAAGGCTGACATGGAAAAATGGGGGGAGGAAGGGGCAAGTGGGTGGAGCCCCCCATGATTGTGTCTCCAGGGCCCCAGCAATGATTCTTGCTCCAAAACACCACCCTGAGGTGCCACCACTGGGATCCCTCTGCTGTGCCTCTTCCTCCTCCTCCTCCTCCTCCTCCTCCTCCTCCTCCTCCTCCTCCTCCTCCTCCTCCTCCTCCAGTGGCAGCAGCTGGAGTGGCTCTCCTTCCTTCATTGCATCGGGAAGGAGGTGGCAGCCCAGGCAAACTCAGGCCCCTGATCACCTTCTGGGTGGCCACTCAGGATGAGGAGCAGCAGCCGCAGCAATGGCAGCAAGGCTGGTGCCACTGCGCACAGATCCACCCGTGTGCCCTGGCCATCATGTCCTCACTGTGCCCTGGAGGGAAAGCTGCCTCCTTCCTTGGCCTGGCCTGGCCTGGCCCGTCCCGTCCCATCCCAACTTGGTGCACCGCAAGTGAGGGAGGGAGGGAGGGAGCAAGGGCTGGGAAGGAGGGAGGGGAGGCAGGAAGGCATGCCCAAAGCCACCTGCAGCCCACTCACTGGCTGAGTCCAGCCAGGCTGCAGTGCTCTCTTGGCTCGCCAGACCGCCCATCACCAACTGGGGACAAATGCTGCCCCGCCATCCTCCCAGGAACCAGGCCCAGGCCACCGTTGGCCTTCTCTTCCCTTCTCTTCTTTCTCCACCACCTCATCCTCACTGGTCTCCAACCCGATGATGGTGGTGGCAGCTTCAGCCTCCGGCCATGGCTGTGCTCCTTCCTCCTCTCCCTCACTCCACGGAGCAAGGCAGCAGCTCAGAGGGGGCTGGGGGGAATGGAAGTAGCCGTCCATCCCTCCAGCGGTCCACTGCCATGGCTCCTCTGCTCTGAAGGCTGGCTGGCGCTGCCTCGGCCTGCCCCCTTCCTTCCTCACAACTACAACAACACAGGTGGCAGCCACACAAGGATGGCAGGTGGGCAGGGTAGAGGAGGAGCAGGGGTGGGGCCTCAGGGCCATGGAGGGAGTGGGAGACCTTGCCGCAGCCATTCTGTTTTAAATTGCCCCGCTCGGCTGCACCTGGCGCCCCAACCATCTGGGCGGTGGGTGGGGGAGTGGGGGACATTGCCATAACCCTCCCACTGTGAATGCCCCACTAGCCAGGATGCTGATCATCTTGGTGGTAGTTGGGGGGAGTGGAAGAAGCGACATAACCCAATGCTTTGAACTGCCTCAGCAATAGAAGCAGCTGCAGAGGCTGGTAGGTGGGGGTTGCAATTGGTCCCGTGGGCTGGATTCAGGACCTTGGGGGGTGCATCCAGTCCCAGGGCCTTAGGTTGAGGACCCCTGCTCTACAGGATACCCTCTCCTGCTCACTACTATTGATAAAGTGATACCTTGCAAGGGAAAAATCACAGAAATTGAATCCTTTTTTTTCATCAACTGGCCAGATCTCATACAAATACAAAAAATACTCACAGCTGCTTTTCAATAAGTGTGAATGTGAGCAGGAGTTCCTTAATGCATCACTGTCAAAAATGTGTTGTGTGAAAAACAAAGGAATGTATATGCACAGCATTCCCCCCACAAAACCCTGATAGTCTTAATAAAATAAAACATTGTATACTGGAAAGAAAACTTGAGACCGAGCAGAACCCAGTGCTTTTCACGATACCAAAAAACTTTGCCTACAACTTGTCTCAGAGAAATAATTTTATATTTAAACATTCAACATAGGGTGCTTTTACACGACCCCTAAAATCCAAGGCAAAGGGCTCCCAGATGCGGAGCTTAAAATTGTTTTCCCACCAGCTCCGGACTATAAAAAAATTAAGTACGACCATGCCCACCTAAGCGTGTCCCAGCACATTTTCCAAGTACCTGGTCTCCGAAGGTGAAAAATTTCTGATGCGGATTGCAAGGCAGTGAGTGCCAGGCTCTCCTGCCTTCTGTTTGGTTTTTTTTTTTTTGCCCCCCTGCCCCTTTAAGAGACTGGAATGCTTCCTGGGGCAGCTCCCAACGGCAGAGCGGAGGTGAGCCCGCATTCTTTTCTCCCTTTTTTCTCCCTCCCCTCACACAGACAGGAGCAAGGGAGTCCAGAAGGGTGGGAACACAGGAAGAGGAGCAAACCCCCAAGATCTCTGGTCCGAATTTAAGTTGCCAGCGGATCATAGGGGTCGTGTAAAAGCGCCCTTAGAGAGCTTGTCTGCAGCAAAAATATATATACATAATAACATGCCTGATAACAAAACAGTACTTTGACCAGCAAAAAACATTCATAAAACAAAATAACAGAGCAACTTACCTTACGCAGGAACAGTGTGACTGGCATTAAGCAAAGACCAGTAACTTGTGATCCCTCTATGCTATCTTTATACAAACTGCAGTCACAATCACTTGCACCTGCCTGTGGTGGCTGCAGCCTGAGTTTTTCCTTAGCATCTGTGTGTGTTTGACCCACACACAAACTCTGAGTAGTTACACTCCTCTGAAAAAGGTATGTTCAATATTTTATTTATGTTTTACAACTTTGTTCAAGTATAAAAACTTGACAATTACTATTACTATGTTGTTTCTGAAGTTCAGCAAGGATTATTCTGACACTGCTAGCCCTATTGTGATTAAATATGATTGTTTCTTCACTGCAATGTACTCATGGTCAAACCAGGATTCTAAGTGTTTTCGCTAAGGAAAAAAACAGTTGACCGGAGATATTCGAACAGATCCTATTGACATCCACTCATGTTAAATCCCAGAAATCTCAAGAAGACAAAGGAAAGTGTGCTCTTTGCCGTAGAAATGAACCAGTATTGACTTTCTTCCTGCATTGATTAAATCCTGAAAATCTCTATGATGCCTGCAGCACCACTAACTTAAGATCTAGAGAATAAGAAGGGCAAGGACAGGGGATGGGGTGTAGAACTCATTGCCCTTTTAAAGAACCATCATAGAAGTTGTCATTGCCTTTTTAAAGGCCCTTTCCAGTGGCTTCCTTGGAAGCCCATGGGGACATCAGGGCAGATGGCCTGCAGTCACTGCTTCCTTCCTGCCTTACCTGAAACATTCAACCTGTAATCCGGCCTCCCTGTTTTGCATATCCCCTTTTACAGGAGTGGGGTTTTGACTGGAAATCCACAAATACTGTCTTGGATCTGGGCAAGGATGAGGTTGGAATGGAAGTCAAAAAGGACTTTCCCCCCTGATCTGTATGTCCTTTATTTGGGCACAAAGTGGATTTGCTATCATTAGCAAATGTTACCGTTATTGAACTTTTCCCACTATTAGAAACTTTTATTAACATTAGATAAGAACAAACTCAAAATCTGCTCCATCTCCCAAACCTATGGTAGGGTTAATTTTGTTGCCTGTGAGTCTTTCTCTGTCTCTCTTTCTCTGTGTCTCTGTCTGTCTCTGTCTGTCTCTGTCTCTGTCTCTGTCTCTGGCTGCTACCGCACTCCAAGCAGCAACCACTTTTTGTTTTGAATTGCCTTCTGCCCTCCCCCGGTCATGTGGTCGCTGAAGCGATTCAGCATTCCACACTTGGCATTTTCTCATGAACCGGTTTTCCCATCCTCACTTTGCTAAACCACTTTTTGTTCTGATTTTGTCCATCATTTCCCCATCATCTGCTTCTATTTCAGAAAAAATTTTTAGGGTAACGTCATGCCGTTGTTCTTCCATTCTAAGTAATGTAGCTTATTTTCTGCTTTTCCGACGGCAGAATAAGGCATACAGAGGGGGAAACCTGGAAAAAAACGGTGAATGATGTCCACAGTTTCAGCCAAATCACTTCAAAAAGTGGTCTAGTAATTGGTTTTAAAAAAACACCACCCCTGGTGGCCGTCACAAGAAAAACTGACACAGTGGCCAAAAACGGGCATGGCCAAGGGGGCTCCACAGGAAAAAGTGATTGGAAATGCGGTAGGTGATTTTTAAGGTGATTTGACTTTAAGCAAAGGGCGATTCAAAATCTAAGTGCGGTAGGGCTCTCTCTCTCTCTCTCTCTCTCTCTCTCTCTTCACATCTCTGACAGCAGCAAGTAGAAATGCTAGGGGAAAAATAAAATTGCAGAAAAATAATAGAACATCTTGCACTCTATTAATCATGGCTAAATAAAAAGGACTTAATTGTCCTGGAGTTCTATTCATTTTTTTTAAAAAAATGATACATATCGTAGTGAACTTTCCCCTTCATCCCTTTTATAGTTTAACAGCTAAGTGAGTTCAAGCAAATCTGCTACTACAAATGCTTATTAGGGGGGAAATTCTGTGCTAAACGGAACATGCAAAAATCTAAATTAGTAAAATATAGTGTGACCTACCACTTGGCATTCATCTTCTAAAGATAATGAAGACAGCTATTAGTTTCATTTGGAACTTGTCAACCAGCAGAGTTTTTGTTTACACAGCAGCCTACAATATTGCAGTCTGACACAATAGTCTTCATTTAAAACTATCACTGGATATCAGTGTGTAATGTGTATACCTAACATAAACATATGGCACTTAAATGTGAGGTTCAGTAACGAAAGTTATGAGCTGCCTGGATTGCTTAGTGGACACGGAATCTGGCTGTGAATTTGAATCCCCACTGGGCCTCCTGTGACTACAGCCAGCCTGTATGGCCATGGGCAACCTCTACAGCCCAGGGATATTTTTCCATCTATAAGGTGCTGCCACAGATTAGATTCTCCCCACACCTTTAAGACCCCAAATTAATAAAATTAATAAATCCTTCTTGAGTTCTCCTCCACCCCACCCCACGCTGTTGCCTTTCCCTTCTGTGTCCTGAAGACTTCTCTCTGCATTGTTCTTGCAGGAATGGAGCATCCTTTTCAGCAGGGAAAAGATTGGGGATGGAGCAGCCTGGGTCTGATCCTGCAAGAACAAAGCAGAGAGGAATCTTCAGAACAGGGAAAGGAAAGGAAACAGCAGGAGGTGGGATGGAGGACAATCCAAACCAACCTTGCTGTTTCACTTCCTCCCTGGCAGTGCTTGATTACCCTCCTCTCTGCTTTGTTCTTGCAGGATCTGACCCTTCTTTTCAGAGTGAAAAGGCACTTCTTAATGGGTGGCTCCACCCCCAAGCTCCCCCCTGAAAAGAAGGCTCTGGTCCTTGCAAAAAGGATGTGCAGATGAGTCTTCAAGACATGGCACGGAAACAGAAAATTCAGTTTGAGTTCCTCTCCACCTCTTGGGAAAAGCTTACTTGAGTGTTTATTATGCCCTTTAATTTTTAGTGCCATGATTTTAGGAAAAAAACAGGATCATATATATGGAAAAATACAGTATTTTTTCTGTTAGTAGGTTGTTTCCTGATTATTTCTAGTCACAAGTGAAGCTCTATGGGATGTGTGGCAAGCTGTAGGGGAGAAGCTGCCCCTCCTGTACTCAGAAGTCTGCATCCTGACAACAGATTCTGTTCTGTGACCAATCCCCACCTGCACTGTGGTTCTGTCATGTTGAAACACTCTAAATCTACACCAGTCTGAAATTTTCAAAGCCCTACCTAGGTTTACCATTCTTCCTCTGTTTACAGGGAAATCAGTGGATGGATCAGGGTGAGACAGTCCGAAATGAACAAAAAGAAAATGATGAGACAAATATGAGACTTCCATGTCTGAAACTCTATTTTCCCTGGCAAAACAAGACTGGGGGTGGGCTATGCTACAGACCACTCTGGGATTGGTGCTAAATCCTTAGAAGAAGGATCATTCTTAACACTAAATATGGACACGTGAAAGCAGAAGCACCCAGTAATTCGATGTTTGAAGAATGGCAGTCTCGTCTTCCTTGCCTATCATTTATCCTAAGCTCATTTTAACAAGATTTTCCAAACATCCTTTATCTTTTTGTTACTTTACAGAATTGAGTACAAAATAACTGAGGAAACTGGGGGCATAATATAATTATACTTTTGGTTCAGGTCTACAAGCATGAGGCCAAATCCTTTTGTTGCATAAGAAAATTCATATTAACTGAATCAACAGAATTCTAATTCATCGAGTTTTTACAGTGATTTACAGCTAACAGTTATGTGAGCCTTAACAGCATGAGTAGCATTGCAACACATGGCCACTTGGGATGCCAGGTGCTGTGTTCATGTGGAATCATGCAAATCCACTGACAGATCATGTACTGCTGCTACAGTCACATTGCAAGATGGATTTCAAATATTCTAAGGACTGATGATAGGCTTAGTTATGGGTGGAGACTGATTTGGTTGCTTACAGCAGGTACTGGACAGTGGGAGTGTGTCGTTTCTTCTGGGTCTCACAGCAGCTATTGATACCATTGTGCATGGTATTTTGCATGGTATTTCTCTGGGATGGAACTTGGAAATACTGTTATGTATTGCCTCCAGTTCTTTCTGGAGGACAGATCTCAGAAGGTGATGCTGGGAGAATACTATCCAACACCCTGACCATTGGCCTGTGAGGTCTCCCAGGGTTCTGTTTTGTCACCTGTGTTATTTAACATCTACTGTATATGAAACCTCCAAGAGAAGTTGTCTGGAGTTTGGAGGGTTTGTATCACCAGTACACGGATGACGCCCAACTTTATCTCTTTTGTCCTCTTGATCCAAGGAAGCTAGTTCAATGTCAGGTGTCAGTAATGGGCTGATTGATGGCAAATAACCTGAAACTTAATCCAGACAAGACAGAGGTGCTTCTGGTCAGTTGAATGCAGAGTAAGGAATAAAGGTGCTGGTTTTCTGGAAGTTGAGTCATGGTAACCATTGGACTTCTTTTCTTGAGAGATCAAAACATTTCACTACTCATCCAAGCAGCTTTATCAGTCTTCACAAAGTTCCTTGGATGAGTAATGAAATGTTTTGATCTCTCAAGAAAAGTAGTCCAGTTGCCATGACTCATCTTCCAGATAAACTCACCTGGATGACTGATACTCTTCACAGACACCGGTGATGCTTGTGCTGGATGGGGTTTCGATCCCTCTAAAAACACAGGCACGCAGCTTGGAGGTGCTCCTGGGTTTGTTTCTGACTATGGATTTCCAGGTTTTGGTAGTAACCAGGAGAGCCTTTGCACAATTAAAACTATCATGCCAGCTGTACCCATTCCTGGAGAAGTTTGATCTGTCCACAATAATGCATGCCTTATTTCCATCCTGGCTGAATTAATGTAAATAGCTCTATATGAAAACGGTCAGGAAACTTTAGTAGGTCCAAACATGGCAGCCAGATTGCTAACGAGCTGGTTACAAGGTCATATAACCCCATTCCAGCAGCACTACTGGCTGTCAATCCATTTCCAGGCAGAAGTCAAAGTGAGGGTTCTAACAGCTTGGGTAGTAGAAAGTGATATTGATGAATGATCTTCTGTTCCCAGAAGAAGACAGTGTAAACCATTTCTGACTATTCTATATATTTAAAACAGTATGATGAGAGAGACAAGAGTGAACAAACTGTGCAATGCTATGGTGGGACTTAAATTGTCCCATCATAGGCATAGACTGTCTGCAGGTATCAGGGAGGACCTGTTAGTTTGGCTTGGGTTTTTATGAGAGTTTAACGGGATCTCCATTAATGGCAATCAGACCTGATTTTGGGCTCAGCATTGCAAGTTCACATGGATGCTTCAGGCATGTGTGGCTTTGGTATGTGTTTCCATGACAGGTGGTGTGCAAGGTGTTGACCAGATGAGTGGGCATGTTCAGCCTTAGTGAAGGATTTAACTTTTTTAGATTTTGTTCCTATTGTTGGTGCTCTTTGGCTTTGGGGTGACCACTGGGCAAATGCAGTGGTCTCTTTTTGGTGTGACAATCAGGCAGTAGTTCACATCATCAAACTCCTTAACATCTAAGTTGCCAAGGGTTATGGCCTTGTTGAGAGCTTTTATGTTTAGGTGCCAAAAGCTAAATATTGTTTTCCACGGTCCCGTCAACAGATTGGATGATTCAGGGAGTTGGCACCAGCATCACTCCCCCTACCAGATGTTCTTCCAGAGGATTAGACGGTTGAAGCCAATCGGGCCATGAGCTTAGTGTCAGCTCCCAGCACCAGTTATGTGGTGGCTTGTCTGGAGTTTGAGCATTTTTGTTTGAGTGAGAGGCTTGCACCAATTTGGCCGGCTGATCCAGAGCACCTTATGCAGTTTGCAATATTTCTGCACAGAAAAGGTCTGGCTCCATGTTCCATACAGGGAAGGATGCCTGCATTGGCTTTCTACGCCAAGGCCAGAGGTTTGTCACACCCTAAAGGAGATGGTAGGGTTTCTACAATGATCAAAGGGTGATCCTGGGAGAGGGGTAGGTCCAAGGATCAGCACACTCCCATCACACCAGCTACATTAATTAAGCTGAGCGCTAGCTGGGGTGCTGTTTGTAGTGACAGTTTGAGGCTGCTTTGCTCAGGTCAGCAGGACTACTGGCCTTTTTTGGGGCCTTTAGAGTGAGTGAGCTGGTTGCTGCTTCTAAGTGTGATGAATCCCAGACAGTGCTGTAGTTTACGGACATGGTGGTATTACACGACCAAATTATGGTGACACTGCACAAGTCAAAACCAAACCAGAAGGGGGTTGGTCAAGTGATTCATTTAGAAAGATGTCATGTGTTAGAAATCTGCCCAGTTTTAGCTAGTAGACATGGGCATGACTCGGCAAAATCCTCGTTTCCGTTTCCGTTCCTCGTTTTCGTTACGTAACAAAACGAAGAATGACAATTACTCTGCCAGAACTCGAACTCGAACCGACTAAAGAAAAATTGGGTCTGATTTGTCGTGGTCATTCCTGGCGGCATCACACCGATTGCACGATGCCAAGCGGCACAGGAAAAAAGTTTTAAAAATAAAAAAACCCCGATTCCCGGCCAAAAAAGCAGGCGAAAATATGCCTGCCTGAGTGAGGGCACCTACCAGAGGGGTGGTTTCTGGGGGGGGGGGTCCCCCAGCCTCCCCCCTCCTCTCCTGGGCTGCGCATCCTCGTCGTCTCGCCAACTCGCCATGCCATTCGGTGCGGGCGGGGGATCCAAAATGGGGCGACCGCAAGCAATATTTATTTATTTTGAAATCGTGGTGGTCCAAAAACACACCAAAGCACCACAGAAACATGTGAAAACAGCTATTTTAAAACTGCCTGAATTTTTACAGTAGCAGCAGTGGGTTTTTCTTGCAACAAAACGTCTCCATTGATTTTATTTTATTTTATTTTTATTTTTATTTTTTTACACCTGCGCAATGATGGGCTGGCCATGGGAGTGGACCATGCAAAATTTTGGAGCCATTCCACCAATTGCATGGCCACTTGACCAGGTTTTGACCGAGACTTCTGGGATGTGCCTGTCGGGCATAAAAAGCCCACTAACCATAGCCCAAACCCGAACCCGAACCTGAACCCGAACCCATACATCAGTACACTGTCCTTCTTAGTGGGTCAGAGAGGCACCCAGAGGTGCACCCCACGAACTCACCCTAACCTTACCCGTAACAACCCTAAGCCTAGCCCTTGCGCTAACCCCCCTAACCCTAAGCCAAATCTGTACTCACATTGCACTACACACGCAAGTACAGTTCCCTTCTTAGTGGACCACAGAGCGCCGAGACTGAGGAGGAGCCTTCCCCCAGTGTGCGCACTGTGACACTGCAATTAGCAGTGGGCCTGTGGTCAACAGAGAGGCACCCAAAAAAGAGGTGCCTCGAGTCTCAACTTGGTATGCATATCCAATTGGCTATGCATGCCATTTTGTAGCGGGCCAGAGGAGGCACCCACCCCAGAAAGGTGCCTCCAGGAGCCCGCTTTCCCTTCATAGCGGGCCAGAGGAGGCACCCACCCCAGAGAGGTGCCTCCAGGAGCCCGCTCCCCCCCCCAAACCAGTACTAACGACAGACGAAAAAACGACAAATGAAATGACAAATTTTTGGAAAATTTCACGAAAAACGGAAACGAGCCGAAACGGGCCGGCTCTGACACACAACAACTCGAAAACGTCATTTTCCCTGGTCGTGCCCATCTCTATTAGCTATCAAAGCCTACCTGGAACTATGTGAGGGAGGAGATGGTTACCTGTTCCTGCACAAAGATAGGAGCCAAGTACCAAGTTTTGTCATGTTACGTCCAGGGTGCTCCAGAATGCCAGCCTTAGTGGTTGGCATTTGGAGATGCACTCATTTTGAATTGGTGCAGCATTTATGGGAGCCACATTAGGTTATTCAGTGCAAGGCATTCAGGAGGTGGGGTGGTGGTCTTCACAAAAGTTTAGAACAGATGTATGCCCCCTACCTGAATATTAGGACTGTCTTCACCTGTTGTGTTTTGTTTGTCATTCCAGGTTGGCCCATGAAGTCTCAAATTTGGGTGCTTATATGCAGGCACAGCTTTATATTTTGGGCAGCAGTCCATGCAAGATGGACCAGCTGGGGCAGAGATCTGAGACTAGGTCGACAGGCGACGATTGAGTGGAATGGACAGAGAGGCACGATGTGGAAAGATTTCCTGAATATGGCAGTCAAGTGCTACACAATTGAGCCTCCCTTCCTTTTGGTGGTGCCCCTGGGGGGCAATGATTTCACTCAGTGCAAAGGAAAGTCACTTATTTTACAGGTCATCACTGACCTGAGGTTTTTGAAGCTTAATTTTTCTCATATGTGCTTGCTCTGGTCCGGGATTCTGCCTCGTACGTTTTGGCGAGGAGCAAGGAAGCCTCACATGGTCAATTGCGCTCACAAGGGTGTCAATCAAGAGGCAAAGAAAGCAGTGCACGATGGTCTTGAGGGTGTGATAAGCAACCCCCAGATCAAATTTTGGTGCCTGGATTTGTATAGGCAGGATGGTGTTCATTTGTCAGAAGTAGGTTTAGATTTATTCTTATGTGAGATACAGGGGAGCCTACGGGATGAGGTTAGTCACCTTGGTGGGGGGCTAGAAGCATATCAGTAGCTGTGAGCAGTGGGGGGTAGTGCATAGGTTAATAGAGTCAGTTGAGATCCCAGACTGGCATCCAAAGGGTGTTTGGTAGCCGTCTGGCTGTAAATAGGTTTTGGATTGGAACATAGGCTAAGGAAGACACAAATCAGGATAAGTGGCTGAGGGCAGCCCTGATGTATTTAGACCTTTAATGGGTATCTCACTGAGTGGCATCTGGGATGAGGGGCTCTTATTGAGTTACTGATAACCAACCCATTGCACTACATAGGCTCCCTTATCTCACAATAGTTTTGAGAAGTTAATAAAGTTGTTTGGCCCTTGTTTAACCCAAAAGCTGTTGTCTTACCTCTTTATTTCGGCCTGGGCAGGAAACAGTACCTTCGGGTCCAGTGTTGTCTGGTGCAGGGGATCTTTGCCCCCTTCCGATCCGAAGAGGCTCGTAATGGCAGCGCTGGGATCCATTTTGTGTGGGGCAGTCTATATAAGGTACTGCCCCACTCAGCTCCTGGTCTTTTTGCTGGCACTATGGAGACTCCTCCCTCCCCCCCCCAGTTGATAATGAGATTAGCTGCTCGCTTTGGGGGCGGATGGGAATTTTTGGCTCCCACGCTGATTGGCCGTGGGTGGCAGTGTGTTTTCGCCCATCCCATTATCAACTAATGAGGTTTAGGTCGTCCTTACGTTAGGTCACAATGTCAGGTAGCGCATAGGTTAATACAGTCAGTTGAGATCCCAGACTGGCATCCAAAGTGTGCTTGGTAGCCCTCTGGCCATAAATAGGTTTTGGATTGGAACATAGGATAAGAAAGATATAAATTAGGATGAGTAAGTGGCCAGGGGCAGCCCTGGTGTAATTAGACCTTTAACGTGGATCTCACCGAGTGGCATCTAGGATAAGGGTCTCTTATTGAGTTACCGATCCCAACCTATTGCGCTACGTAGGTCCCTTATCTCACAATAGTTTTGAGAAGTTAATAAAGTTGTGGCCCTTGTTTTAACCCAAAAGCTGTTGTCTCGCCTCTTTATTTCAGGCTGGGGAGGGGGCAAAGGGCTGCCACATTTAGTGTTCACATTTTTTCAGTCATTAACCCCCTGTCCTTGAATTATTTGAGGTAATATTTGATTGTGATTTATAAAATTCTCTTTGATAGACCACCTCATAAATATTTTGGAGTTTGTAAATCACCCTCTCCTTCCAACTGAGCTATAAAAAACATATTTTCTTTGAAGCTTTTTCAGTGATTGATACCTTCTATTTAAACTAAATTAATATAATCTTTATGGGGGGAAACATAAAATGGAGGCTGATTTTATATCTTCCTTGCCTCAAACACTTTATGAGCATACCAGTTTGGTAACCCTTTTAGCATAAATGACAGAAAAATCCAATTTAAATGTGCACTTCATGTCAAACAAACAGATCCTTTAAAAAAAAAGAAACTGCAAAGGTCATGTAGATCTTTTGTTTACATTTTGACACCTATGTGGATTTGTCTGGTTGCCTGGTCCACCTTCTTTATACATGCTTTGTTGGGACTGTACATCTCCCGCCCCTCCTCCCACCTCAACCGAAATTCTTTTTTCATTTTAATTAGATTGACCTTTCAGTCCTTAGTTGCCCTCAAAAGGCCCGATAATTACTGTTCTTGTGGAAGGAGTGAAGAAGGATGGGAGACAGTCATAGGAATTTTTAAAAAAAGAAAAGACAATTTGATACAGCAATCCTGGGTAATACAACAACATCATCGTTATTTTCATAGCTCCTAACACAAAGAAATACTAGCCTCTGCAAATTCTGTGAAGCTTTAATGGTGACAGGTTATTTCTCATCTTCCTGAATGGACATTTTATAGCTCACTTGATGACTAATATCTTCAGGATAGTGTTTTTACTGTCCAGTAATGACTTGCCTTTTCCACACTTGCAGGGTTACAAATTGTAAACTTTAAGTAAAGCTGAAACAACCTCAATAACTGATGGCAGCTAAGGGACCATCACTTACTTTATTGAATTTTATCCTGTCCCCCTTCCCTTCCCCCAAACCAATTTCCAATGAATTATTCCAGTTGGAAAGGACATTTCCATGTAGACTGAAGTCCTCAAAGTAAAGGACTCAAATCTCAACTAAATTTAAAGTTTCACTGCAGCTACAGATTGGTGACATCAGAGATTTGAACATCTCTCAACTTCTATGCCCATCATTAAAATGCAGGTAGTTCTTGGGAGAAATTGCAGGGAAAGCCAAGTCAGTGTAAACCACATTGAGTTGGATCGAAAATCTGTGGATGGAGGCAACCTTTCAGTATGCAAGATGTCTGCCACGTTTAATGGGATTTTCACTCCTCAACACATTGCCAACAAATAATTTAGCAATTGGGGGGGGCGCTGGGAAGGAGCTAGTGAAGAGGTTATGGGGACAGGAAAGTTGGCTCCGAGCTGCCCTTCAGCGTTTGGATCTATTAACCCCCATACCTTAAATGGCCCAATAATGTTCTGCAGGTAGGGTTTAGGACCCTGGATAGCTCCCATAAAGCTCATAGTAGATCATGGAGATTTACCACTACCACAAGACTGAAGCTACCAGATCCACTGACCTGAGGATGCAATTTTGTTCCCACTTACCTCTCATAATCTCCCATGACACTCCATGAGACCTACTTGCAGATAAACATACACTGCCAGTGATTGTTTAAGAAGTGTTCTGCTTATATACCGCCCCATACCAGTTCAAGTAGTCTCTGGGAGGTTTACAGCTTTAATTACAGTAATGCAGGCTACACATTGCTCACCTCCCCCGAAGCTAAGTACACATTTTACCAACCTCAGAAAGATGGAAGGCTGAGTCAACCATGAGCCTGCTACCTGGGATTGAACCCCAGGTCGTGAGCACAATTTTACCTGCATACAGGCATTTAACCACTACACCACGGGGCTCACAAATCCACAGGAGAGCATTCTCAACTGCTCCTAGGATTGTCAGAATTCTTTAGATGGCCTAGGACAGTCTATGCAGCAGGCTTTCCCTCTCTTCATCTGCAGCCTCACTCTATCAGCCTGAAGAATTGGCCCTACTTTTCCAGAAGTAGAAATTGTGAAAGATTACAGTTCAGTTTAGATCACCAAGTTAGCCCCTTTTCTCCACTTTGCTAGTTCGATATTAAAACAGGTACTGTCTAGACATCAAAAGTTGGAGTTTTTAAAAAAAATATATTAAATTTTAAAACTACAATACAAAACATAAAAGAACAACATTATACAGTAAAGAAAAAACATTAAATAAAACCCATATAAATATGACAAAAACTGACCCCATGCAACTCACCACCACCCCTCGGGACTTACAGAGTTTGCTAAGAGCTCAGGATCCAGTCCATATGTGCCGTCATTCAAGGAGGCTAAGCTGCCTGCATTGTCATTGCCATTCCTGTTGGAAACACTCCTCTTTCCCTTATGGAGTGCAATGAAGCAGAAGTCAACTGTAATGTATATGGTGTCATGAAATCAAGGGCTATTACTGTTACTCATAGAGCTGCCTGTTTTCTGCTTCACTAGTGCAGTAAACTAATTGAAATTAAGGGTATCTCAACATAAATTTTGCCATGCTTGGGCTTCATTTTCTCTATTAACACTCGAGTGAACTAAAAATTCATTAGGTACTAACTGAATCATTCTCAACTCCTTTAAAACACTTAAAGAGGTTTGGCGATTTTGCAGTGAAACTACCTGACTAATATATGTTGCAGGTATGAGAAATTGAATTAAGCTCCCAAGTCATTTCTCATGTTGAGCCACAACTTCCTACCTCTTTTGCCATTTTAAAGATATTAGAAAAGATGGTTAAGAAGTCAAGATAACTTATTTTTCTTCATACATGTGATGGTGCCAAATAGTAAAACATAAATAATAGAGTCTTTATAGATTCTGGCAGAGGAACATTAGAAACCAGACATGGGACTTTATCCTATACACTTTACTGTACTTCTGCAGCATCCTATTAGGATAACAGGTTTCCACTTTTGGTCCAGACACTCAAAGTTTTAAGTCCATTCTACATTTCTTAGGCTTTGGAACAGAAATGGCAGGAAACTGGGATTCTGCCAACACGTGAACTTAGACTTTGGAGTTCATGCATTTGGCTTGAGGACATCTTATTTAGACATGCTCAGAACCAACCTTTTGTTCTTCAGTATCTTGCTTGATCCAGAACTGCTGCTGGAATTTCCATGGCAGCCTTTCAACTCCTCATTGAACCTCAACACTGTTTAAATCTCAAACACATTGTGCAGTTGTTGGAGAAGGATATGCACCACAGCACCAAAAGAATCCTTCTCCATGCCTCAGAAGGCCTATTTCTAGGCCTTCCTCTTTGGACATAAAGCCACAGAGAACTGGATGCAGCTGACCTGGCAATCCTAATTCTAGGGTTGCCCAATAGTGGAGAACACTCTGGACCAACCTCTAATACAATCTGAATGGTTAATGTCTCATACAATGCAAGGGACAAAATGCCTCACAACTCCACAGGAGAGCATTCTCAACTGCTCCTAGGATTGTCAGAATTCTTTAGAGGGCCTAGGACAGTCTATGTGGCAGGCTCTCCCTCTCTTCATCTGCAGCCTCACTCTATCAGCCTGAAGAATTGGCCCTACTTTTCCAGAAGTAGAAATTGTGAAAGATCACAGTTAAGTTTAGATCACCAAATTGGCCCCTCTTCTCCACTTTGCTAGTTCGCTAATAAAACAGGTACTGTCTAGACATCAAATGTTGGTCATTTAAAATTATTAAATTTTAAAATTACAATACAAAACATAAAAGTGTTCTGCTTATATACCACCCCATACCACTTGAAGTAGTCTCTGGACAGTTTACAATTTTAATTACAGTGTGCAGGCTACACATTGCACACACCCCCAGCAATCTGGGTACTCATTTTACCGACCTTGGAAGGATCAAAGGTTGAGTCAACCATGAGCCTGCTACCTGGAATTGAACCCCAGGTCATGAGCAGAGTTATACCTGCAGTACAGGCATTTAACCACTGCGCCACAAGGCAGTATACAATATACAGTAAAGGAAAAAAAACATTAAAAACAAAACAAATACAAATCTATCAAAAACTGACCCTATGCAACTCACCCCCCCTCGGAACTTACAGAGTTACAATTCTTAAGGTATTGACCAGCCCACTTCCCTCCAGAAATACATTGAGTCATCTCCGAGTGTATACCCTTTACCTTTTTTGTTGTTTTTGTTCAGTTGTTCACTCGTGTCTGACTCTTTGTGACCCCATGGACCAGAGCACGTCAGGCCTTCCTATATTCCACTGCCTCCCAGAGTTTAGTAAAGTCCATATTGGTTGCATTGATGACACCGTCCAACCATCTCATTCTCTGCCCTCCTCTTTTCCTTTTGCCTTCAATCTTTCCCAACATCAGGGACTTTTCCAAGGACTCCTCTCTCCTCCTTTACCTTTTAGAAATACATATACAAATAGTTTATCCCATATTCCATTAGAATCATTAAACTTTCTCAAACCTTTCCTAATTTTAATTTCACAAGTCAATTTATCAGTAATGGCCATATTCCACAAGTCTCTATACCATTCCTCCAATGTCACTTGGTTACTGGATTTCCAATACTTGGCAAAAAGCAACCTTGCTGTTGTAATCATTACCAATTCAACCTCTTCTTTCTTCAATCGTATATCCGTAACCAGATTCAACAATGCCATTTGTGGAGACATTTGAATCCCTTTCCTAAATATTTCTTGTATTTCATTAAAAACCAGTGTTCATTCCATTTGCCTTATCTCACATGCCCACCACATGTGTAAATACACCCCTTTTTATTTTTTACATATCCAGCATATTGAAGAAAGTTCTTTGTTATGTTCAATTTTACAGGTGTTATATACTAACTCCAATATACTTTATACAGTGGACGCCCGACTTACGTCCCGCTTGACTTACGTCATATTTGACTTACGTCCAGGAAGTATCTGTTTGACTTGCGTCGCAGGGCTCCGAGTTACGTCTCAGAGCCTCGGCAAGGCCTTGGAATCAGGTGGCAGCTAGGACCCAGCATCCTGCCTTCTTCCTCTTCTCCGGTGGCGGTGGCTTGGGCAAGGCCAGCTCTGAGCACCCGTCCTTGCCTTCTCTCTCTCTCTTTCTCTATGTGGGGTGTTTTGGTTTTTTCTTCTTCCCGCCCCCCCCCCATGACTAGGAAACAAATAAAAATTAATTTCGGGTGGGCTCCCTCCTCCTCCTCCTCCTCCCCGCCGCCTCCACGTCCCCACCCCACCCCGTGCACAGCCGGTGGGCGGGCGGAAAAAAAGAAACCAAAACCTTCTCTCCCTCTCTCTCTATGTGGGGTGTTTTGGGGTTTTTTCCCACCCACCTGCCGGCTGGACGCTTTATGAGAGGTCGGAGCCCTTCCTAGTGGGGTTGGCCGGTGGGTCCCCGTCTCTCTCCTGCTCTGTCTGGCTGAGGGAGGTGGCTGTCAAGGAAGCGGGCGGGGGTGCATAGGCTCTCAAAGCCTGCCGAGAGAGGCTTAAATGCTTCGGGGCTGCAGTCTCAGCCACACGCGCACAGGTGTCAGGCAGCACCGGGATCATGTGTGGAGGGAATATAGTCGCCCATCCAGCCCCTGCTCCTTTGCCTTTCCCAGCGAGAGCTTTGATGATTTACTTTTCCACACATCTCCTCCTGCGTCCGACCGGGTCGCCCCCACCTCCACCCGCCGGGCCACAACCCCCCTCCCTCCGGCTAATAATGGGAGGGAAAGACACAGTCCTCCGTCGATGAATTTGAGGGGGTGGGTGGGTGGGTGGGGTGGTCCTGACATTAATTCCTTGCTCTTGGCTTTTAGCCCCTTCCCCTCCTTTCCCTCTCAACTGAAATGTTGTTGTCAGCACCTTCGTAAATCCCTCTGCTGCTCACTTCGTCTCGTCTCGCTCGCTCGCTCTCTTTCCTCGGTGCGCCTGCCTGCTCGCTTTCCGCCGTAGTTCCTGTTAGTCGTTCCCATGGCTTTTGTTCACCCATGGCTCTGGGTGGGGGTGTACTGAAGGGTGCAGGCCGGAGAGCAAGCGTGGACACTTTGTTTTCAGCCTTGCTGCTTCTCAGCCTCTTTCTGGCTTCCTTATGGCTCCCACTTCCATCCCCCCCCTTCCTTCTTCTTACATGGCCGTTTCAGTTTCAAGCAGGGTGAAGGAGGGTCAGGGGCAGAGTGAAAAAGATGGGTGGAAAGTGGATCTTCAGGAAAGTGCCTTCATAAAGCACAGCAGAACGCACCTTGAGGTTCAACAGCGGCTACACAAGAGATGGGAGGCTTGCCCCATTTTGCACCCAGTGGGTCTAAGCGAGGAGGCTGAGCGCCTTCCCCCTCCTGCGGGCCGTTGGTCAATGGAGGGGAGTGGGCTGGGAGGAGGCCGAGGGTTGCACTGGTGCTGAGCATGGAGGGGCTTGTGTTTCGCAGGGCATGGAGACCTGTGGCAGATGGGTCGGCGAAGAGCCATGGCCAGCCTTCTCCCTCCCGGGTGAGATCTTACCAGCCTGGCCAGCGCACATACAGAAGGGTGGGAGTGTTGCCCCTTTGGAGGGAGACTTTCCAGAACTACTGGAGTGTGTGTGTGTGTGTGTGTGTGTGTGTGCGCGCGCGTGTGTGTGTGTGTGTGTGTGTGTGTTGGGGGGACAGTAAAATTTGTGTTAAATTTGGGGTATTTTTCATTGTCTGGAACGGATTAATCCACTTTCCCATTACTTTCTATGGGAAAAGTTCGTTTGACTTAAGTCATGTTTGACTTAAGTCTAGACCTCCAGAACGGATTAATGACGTAAGTCAAGGTTCCACTGTAACAGTCTTCTTTTACTCTCACTTTTTTTTGTACAATTCCCGCCTCTTGCCAATATTGTTTGTTTGTTAAAGATGCCTTTGTTTTTAATTTTATGTAAACCGCCCAGAGTTCCCGCTTGGGAAATGGGTGCGGTATATAAGTATGAAAATATATAAATAAATAAATGACATATTTTTCACTATTCTTTTAATCCACATTTTCTCCCATTCTTCCTCTTTAACTACTTTATTAATATCTTACATCTCTCTTAACTTATTTTTATATTACTCTTGAATTAGTGACTTGTATATCTCACTTACTATAACTTTTCTCTGTTCTTTATTCTCTCTTATTTCTTCTATCAATAATTTCTTCAAACCTAGGCAATTTCCTACAATCTCCTACTTTAATTATCCATTCTTTAGTCCATTTTCCATTTGTATAATATTCAACCAAGAAATATTTCCTCCTAATTTCTCCTTTATTCTTTGTCTATTCTGCATTTGTTTTACTCAATCCCATAAATATATAACTTTTTAATCTTGCAATACCTTATTTAACTTCCCTTTTAAATTTTCTGGAAAACTCTTAATTTTCGTTACTTGGATAAAGGGTAAAAACAATGGACTTAGAATCTCCCTAAAATTCCTCCAACATTCCATCATGTTTTCAAGAATGGATTATATATACTTCTCATCTGAACTTTAATATCTTCCTTAAAGAATATATTTTCCTTTTGCATAATTTCAAGGTGTCTCCAAATTAAGTTATCATATGTATTAACTGATTGGCTATATAATATAGCTTTATATTGGGGAAACCTAAACCACCCTCTTTTTGTGATATGTACCATAAACTCTTATTAAGCCTAGTTTTTTTATTACCATTACAAAACATATTTATTTCCCCTGAAGCCTTTTTAACTCCCTTTTATCCCATTTTAAAGGTAGCATCCAAAATAGAAAATTCAATTTTCATTTTACATACTGATATCTTTCCATCCTTAATTTTTTATATTCTTTTATTTGTTCAGTAATCTCTTTCTTTACTCTCTCTATGTTTATTTTAACATATCTTGTAAATCCCATGGTAATTTTATCCCCAAATATTTAATACTGTTTGTTAATTTACCTTTAAATACTTCCCTAAAGAAGTTTTCCTCTTCCTCTTTATAATTTACCAACATACATTCGGATTTGTTCCAAATAACCTTTAATCCTCTTGCTTCCTCAAATGACTTTAAATGCTTTTGTAATTTGTAAATACTTGTCAATTTTTTTATCATCAGCAAGTAAATTAATTTTATTTACACTTCCCCTCTTCTACCACTTCTATTTCTTTGTCCTCTCTTATTACATTAGCCAGCATTTCCAATATAAGTATGAACAAAACTGGAGATAATGGGCATCCCTGTCTTGTTTCGCAGCCAAGGGTAATAGTATCAGTTACTCCATCATTCAATAAAATTTTAGCCTTATTATGGAATATAACTATTTTATTATATTGCTAAATTGAACACCAAAACATAAATGGTTAATCAAAATCTTTAAGGTACTCCACTCTACCATATCAAATGCTTTAAAAATATCTAATGAAATTATTCCTACCTTCCTTTTTTACTATTTTCTATACACATATTATTCAAAACTCTTCTAGCTAAATCTTCCATATGCCTACTTCTAGTAAAACCATTCTGATCTTTGCTTATATATTTTCCTATAAAACTATCTAATCTATTAGCCAAAATTGCTTTAAATATCTTTGCATCTTGATTGATGAATCAAATTGGTCTATAAGAATCCATAGATGTTGGTTTTTTACCAGACTTTAAGTTGGTCTTTTAAGGGGGAAGTGAGCAAAGGGAACTCTTATTGGATGTTTGATGTGAGTCTTGAATCAACTGAATAAATTATTGTGGGCTTATAATAACACAACACTTTTGTAATTTTCTGCTAACTTCCTGTAGTATCGTTATTCCGATAAATTGTGGGATATTCAGCTGAGGAAGAGCTAGATAACCAGTGCTATCTGGAACCAAATGGAAATGCTGGATTTGTAATTTATATATTTTATAAATATTTGCAGGGTTCTCTTGCAAATATTTATAAAATATAAATGATAAAATATTGAAATTGGGACTGTCTACTTTGGTCACATCATCAGAAGACAGGATTCTCTAGAAAAGACAGTAATGGTGGGAAATGTAGGAGGCAGCAGGAAAAGAGGAAAACCAAATATGGAATGAATTGACCTTTGGGGTTGAATGACCCTTTCACATGGGTTGCCCCAGCCACAGGATCAGGCCCTCAATGTGCACCTAGAAGAAAAGCCCACTGCTGGTACATCCCATGGAGGGCGTGCCAGGGCTAGAGCCAGCCGCCCGGGTGGAACCAGGGCAGGTCGCTGGGGCATTGCTCCTCCGAGCTGGCCAGGGGATCCTGCGTGCCACCCCACACCTCTCCACCGACCACTTCCACTGCCTTTCCACCCTTTCCATCCCTCCCCTCTTCCCTCCTCCTACTCTGGGGATCCAGTGTCTTCCCTCCTCCTATTTCCCCCCTCTTCTTTGGCCCCCTAACCTGCTTGCCAGGATAATGATGTTGTCCCTCAACAGCAAGCAGCCCTTCAGCATGGCCCACACTAGCGGCAGTAGTGGCGGCAGCAGCGGCAGCCTCTACGAGCCCAAGTACTCAGCCCTGCACTCCACCTCGCCCTACATATCCTTGGCCGCCACTGCCATGCCCTTGGCCAGCTTGCCCAGCATCTCCAGCACCAGCAGCAGGGGAGGCAGCGTCAGCCGGAGCAGTGTCCTGAGCAGCACCAGCAGCACTAGCACCACCACCAGGAACAGCACCACCAAGGCCATGCATTGCGCCTGCCTGCTCACCCTGCCAGTCGTTCAGAGGGTCGCTCTTTTCCTGGGTGGGTGGCTAGCCAGAAAAGGAAGGCAAGGACCAGCATAGGCAAGGGGGCAGCCTCTTGACTCCCCACCTGGCTGCATGTGAATTTCATGGCCAGGCAGCAAATCAGCCTGGTGCACTTCTCACCCTCCCCAAACCCAACAGAAGCTTGCACTGGGGCTTCTATGAATTGTTATGAACTGGGATGCTTATGCATGTAAAAAAGTGGTCTGCTTGTCCAGTGCAAATTCATTTTAAAATACACTATTTAGTGCTCTGCATTGCATTTTGCCAGCTGCCCAAGAATGGCAGTAGCTGATAGTATACTAGCTTAAGGTACCTGCAGCTATTGAAGAAATGCTTTTCCTATGAGTAGTTTCCCCAACGAGGTGGTTTGTGGAACACTTGCTAGGTAAGGAGACAGCAAATACATTGGTAGCCATCTGAATAAGATCCAGTGTCCATTCAAGTGCAAGACAGTCCTGTTTTTATTCCCATCTACTAAACTGTGCAGTGTATTCTAATGATGAGAAATTGGTAGAGTTGAAAGTGTTTCAGTATCTACATCTGTCAAAGTTATCACTTACTAACAAATGCTCTCAGCTGGGCCTTCATCAGTGTCTAAAATAAATGAAATATGAGCCTGAAAGCTGGAAGATTATTAAGATGATTTGCCTCGAGTTAAATTTGCGAGCAGATTTTGGAATAGGTACAGAGAGAATCTTCTTTTGTACTTCTTTATGTCTATGAAATTTGCATTTCTTGGAAAAAATGTAGTCATCTCTAGGGCTTCATCCAGTTGTGAAGAATTTATCATAGTATTCTCCAAATCTCTTAGTAATATTCTCACTAAAGTTGGGGTGTTATGAAGAGAACCTCCAGCCTCATGAGCCTATTCTAACACTTGTCAAAAGCAAAAAAGCAAAGTGGACTGCTTATATACCACCCCATACCACTTCAAGTAGTCTCTGAGCAGTTTACAGTTTAATTATGCAGGCTACACATTGCCCCCCCAGCAAGCTGGGTACTCATTTTACTGACCTGGGAAGGATGGAAGGCTGAGTCAACCCTGAGCCTGCTACCTGGGATTGAACTCCAGGTCATGAGCACAGTTTTACCTGCAGTACAGGCATTTAACCACTGCACCACGGGGCATGATGCTGGAATAAAGCTCTCGACAATAAGTTCAAAATAAATTTCCCTAAAAACGGGACAGTGTTTACCTCACTGAGACACTGCATTTGGAAGGATTATGCTTTCAATGTCTCCAACCCGTGTGACTTGATTCCAATTCACCTAGTTCTTTTTAAGACTAGGTGACAGGATAGGAAAAGTCAATTTGTCAGTTAATGTGATCCCCAGAAGTTTTTTAATATCTTCATTTGGAGCTGGCAAGAGCAAAGGAGAGTCAAAAACAACCTAAGGGTACTGGTTCAGTAAGACAAGGGGGACCTGGTAAATTATGGCTTCCAATACAACAGTGCCTGTGAGAAAAGTGCTGTGTTGCCAGAAACACAAATGGGTGGGAGCAGCAGGAGTTCTAATGGACGGTCGCCTGTAGAGCTCTGGGACTGGGTCCATGAGGCCTACTGCTTCACCACTGACTGCAACCACTTCTGGAGGAACCTTATAGTTGACCTGGGTCTGTTTGCATTGGAAGTCTAGGTAGCAAGAATATTAACAGATAATGATTTGATGGCTGCACAGTCTGTTGTATAGCAGAGATTGTATTAGTGAAGGAAAACTACATGGACTCTGAACTTCTCAGTTGCAGTTGATTTCTGCATGGACACAACAACAACTGAACACCCAAGAGATCTGACTAGTGTCTCTACAAAAAGAGATTGGAGAATCATCTCCTTAATCAGTAATTGAATTCCCAGTAATTTAGTTTCCAATTAATTCATGCCATGAGGCTCTCTCACACACAAAATGATTGTAGAGAAAAAGTTGATTCTGCTATGAGGTGCAATTTGGACACTCTCCAGCCATCAATGGTAAACAGTGAAATTTAGCAATTAATCAAGGAAATGTGATCAGGGAAGATGGAGAGAAAGAAAAGAATCCTTTGCAGAAATGAAAGTTCAGTGCAGCAAAGTCAGGCTCCCGTGAGCCCCATTGATTTCATTTGATTAAAACTCTGTAATTGAAATCTATGCAGCTTAAACAGGATTTCCTTTTTTTCAGGAGAACATTACCTAGCTTTTAAAATATATTTACTGGCAAGTATAAATGCTTAATTGCAGCACAAAAATTATTAGAGGCTTTTGTCAAACTATATTTGCAAATGCAATAATTTAAGGGACAACAATGGCATTCTAAACACATATCTAGATATTGGTGAAAGCTGTTTGTTGACCCTGGAAGATGTCTCATAAGTTTAAGCTTCCTTGGCATTTCTCACTCATTTTCCAAAGAGTTAAATACTACTGAGAATGCCAATATCCACACACTTTGGGTATATAAAATGGGTTGCACACATTTCTGTCCTTCTCTTTGTTAATCTAGATAAGGTTTTCATCAATAGAACAGAGATAATCTATTTTCATTTATTCACTGTTCTCTTCCAAGAGCCAGTGAAGTGCAGTGGTCAGAGTGTTGGACCATGTCTCAGGCGGCTTGGATTCCAATTCCCACTTGCCCATGAAATTCATAAGAACATAAGAAGAACCATGCGGGATCAGGCCAAAGGCCCATCTCATCCAGCTTCCTATATCTCACAGTGGCCCCACCAATTGCGTCTAGGAGCACACAAGACTAGATATCTGTCTCCTGATAACACTCCCCTTCATCTGGCCCTTGAAGTACCCCAGTTTTAAGACTGGGGATTACACATCTCCATCATAGTTTGTAACCTGTGATGGATTTTTCCTCCAGGAATCTGTCCAATCCCCAGATGCCATCACCACATACTGTGGCAGGGAGTTCCACAGACTAACAATGCACTGGGTAAAAATAATATTTTCTTTTGTCTGTTCTCACTCTCCTAACCCTCAATTTGAGTGGATGTCAAATCAGAGTGGATGTCCCACTCCCATATTCATTGGGAGACTTAGAACTTGTCACATGCAGGGCTGTTGCAGTGAGAAAAAATTGGGTGGGGAGAAACATGCACATTGCCTTAAGCATTTTACAGGAAATATGGCATATATACGCAGCACATAAAGAAAGATCTATCTAGCGAGTCTAAAGATGGTGCCGCAGGAGAAATGAGAAATCTGTAAAAACGCCATTGCATTCGCATTCATCCATGCATCTCTGATGAGTCTACGGAAGGCTTCGTCTTTGCACGACTACAACATATGTTGTAACTGCTTGTGTTTTCTCTTCAAGGAATTAAGTGTTGGCTTGACAACTAAAAGAGTGGAAGTATGTTCGGCAACACAGTGAGATGCCGTAAGGCTGTAATTGGATGTGTTGCTGCCGCTGGTACATCAAGGATGGCTTTCTGTATGTCATCCTTGGGATTTGTCCCAAACCTAAATGCCAGGTTGTGAACTCTGATGTACTCATTTCTTCTCGAAACAGATGGATTTCCCCTAGGCATTAACATTAGGCAAAACAGGGAAACAGGCCAAAGTCAAGAGTGGCACAGAATGTTCTCTGTGCAAGCAATGTAGAAAACAAAATATCAGCAGCAGCAACAAATGCTTAATAGTGCCAAAAATATTACTCAGTATAACAACAAAGGGAATTGGACCTTCAGGTTCCTCTCATTAGCAAAATAGCTTACAGTGTCAACTTAATACTATTTAACTGCAAGGACCTTACAGGCAACACAGTGGAACGGAAGAGTGAGAGTCCTGGAAGGCATTACCAAAGCATCCCCTCGACACACACTGTGCTTTTGAGCTTGCCAATTGCTATATAAAATAATATATTACAGATAAAACTGAACAGCTGAAAAGGTTAGCCTGGATTATAGCTTTTTTAAAAAGGGCAAATTTAGCCATAGCACTACAAAGAAATGAGAAATATATGACTTATTACATGCATGTGAGTCTGCATGCTTGTGGCTAGCCCATAGGTTGGTGATCAGACACATGCAGATATAAATTCATAGGCTTAATTCCAGTCTTCTCTAATTAAAGTGCAATTATTAAGCCAGGGATGGAGGATAAATGGCCATCCAAATGTTTTGAGACTGTGCCTTTCCCCTTTGATCAAATAGGTTGGCTAGGACTGGTGTGGTTGCAGATTAAATGATAATTTGCACTTGCCCCATCTACTGTGCAATTACATGATTTTCAGGGAAAACAGGATTGTTCCCAGTTTAAAGAACTGTGCAGTAGAGGCTAAATGTATCTGCATTTAGAAAATTCTAACTTTATATATAAAGACATATATGTTTTCGTAGATTTTCACGGGTATAGGTATGCATGTTAGGGTGGATTCGGGTTTCTTCCCGTGTAGAAATCTGGTTGTTTTGGCGACGTTTCGACGAGGTCTCACTCGTCATCTTCAGGCTGGTGTTCTGGCTTCTTTCTTCTTGAAGCAAAGCGTGATCTCAGTTGAAGTCCTTCTATAAATACTGCTGGGGGGTGTGGTTTGCTTGCTCTGTTGCTGATTGTAGGTTCGTTTGTTCTTTTGTGATTTGCTGTGTGGCTGAGGCGATCGTTAAGGGCTTAACTGCTGGTGGGTTAGATGGCTGTTTAGAGACATCCTGTGTGGGTGAGGTGCTGGATGTGTGTCTATTAGCCTTTTGTTTCTTAACGACCTTGGTGATGGGTGTTCTGGCAGCATCCTGGGCTTTGGTGGAGTGGGGGTCTTGTGTCTTGTGAATTCATTTTGGTCTGGCTGCGTGTCTGTGGTCTCCCAAAGTTTTTTTGGCGTGTGTAAGTGTGCTCCATGTGGTGGCTGGAGTGGGGAGTAGCGGTAGATGGTGCAGTCGTGGTTTTGTTATTGGATGGTGGTTTCGTTTTATCTGTGGGAAGGGTCTGGGTTTGTGTTTGGTGTGGATGGAAGGTGGTGGCATCTTGTGTCCTTTTGGACCTGGTGTCAGTCTTTGTGACAGAGGCTCGTCTGTTGACCAGGGCTAGTTTCCAGATGTCAGGCAAGCGGGAGGTGTCATCACGTTTATTCATGTTGTTTGGGTGTTTCTCTATTTCAATGGCTTCCATGATTATTCGACTGTTGAAGTGTTCAGTTTTGGAGATGAGTTTGGTTCTTTTAAAATCAATTTCATGACCTGTTGTTTTTATGTGCTGGAAGAGAGAGGAAGATTTTTCTTCTTTTTTGACTGCGTTCTTGTGTTCTGCGATGCGTGCGCTTATTCTCCTGTTTGTCTGTCCGATGTATGTGGCTGGGCAGACTTTGCATGGTATTTCGTAGACTCCTTGGTTTTCTAGCTCAATCTTGTCTTTGGGGTTTCTTAAAATGTTGGCTATTTTTTGTTCGGTGCAAAAGGCTGTCTTGATATTGTGTTTGTGGAGAATTTTGCTTATTTTGTCTGTGGTGCCTTTGATGTAAGGGAGGAGGGCAGTGCCGTTGTTCTCTTCTGTTTCTTGGTTCTTGGGGGGTGTTTCTTTTTGGATTAGTTTGGTGATGGTGTTTTTTTTGGAATCCGTTCGCAATTAAAGCATTCGAGAGGGTGTGTAATTCAGTTTTTAGGTGGTCTTTGTCAGCGAGGCGTTTGGTTCTGGAGATGAGGGTTTTTGCTACGGAGTTGATCTGTGCAGGGTGGTGGTGTGATTGAGCATTTAAGTAGCGGTTTGTATGTGTTTTTTTCCGGTAGATGGTATGTCCTAAGGAGCCGTCGGGTTTTTTGTAGATTAGGACGTCCAGGAAGGGAAGTTGGTTGTTGGCTTCTATTTCCATAGTGAATTGTATTTTGGGGTGTAGGCTGTTGAGATGTGTGAGAAAGTTGTTCAGTTTGTCTTTCCCGTGTGGCCAGATAACAAAGGTGTCGTCAACATATCTGAGCCAGAGTTTGGGTTTATGTTCGGACTTCTGTAACGCGTTGGTTTCAAAGTGTTCCATATATAGGTTTGCGATGACCGGTGAGAGGGGTGATCCCATGGGTGCTCCTTCTATCTGTTTGTATCTTTGTCCATTGTGGATGAAGTATGTGTTGGTTAGGCAGTGGTTGGTCAGATCTAGGATGTGCTTGGGGGGTTGTATTTGTTGTGGATAGCTGTCAAGGCTTCTTGAATGGGCACTTGTGTGAAGAGCGAAACAACATCGAAGCTCACGAGTAGGTCATTGGGTTGTAGGTCTTGTTTCTTTATAATTTCTATGAAGTGGAACGAGTTTTGTACGTATGAAGAGATGGATTCTGCATAGGGCTGGAGTTGTTTGGCAAGAAATTTGGCGAGGTTTTGTAGGGGTGAGCCTATGGAGCTGACTATGGGTCTGAGAGGTGTTCCTTCTTTGTGAATCTTGGGGAGGCCGTAGAGCTTGGGGCATCTGGAAGATTTCTCTCTGGGGATGATGCTTGGCTTGATTTCTTCACTTAAGGGTGAGGCTTTTATTTTGGCTTTGGTGGTTTTTTCCAGGTAGGTGGTGGGGTCTGTGTTCAAAGGTATGTAAGCAGGGTCTTGTAGTAGGTTGGATAGTTTGGCTTGGTAGTCAGATGTGTTCATCACCACTGTGGCATTGCCTTTGTCTGCTGGGAGAATGATTATGTTTGTTGTCTTTCCTCAGGTTGGTGAGGGCTTTTTGTTCTTCTTTGTGTAAATTGCTTCTGGGTGGTTTGCTGGAGCAGAGGATATTGGTGACTTCGAGTCTGATTTTGTTGGCTTCATCTGGGTTGATTTTGGTTAGGCTGGCTTCCACTCCGCATATGATGTTTTCAGTGGGGATGTGTCTGGGGGCGACTGCAAAGTTGAATCCTTTGGACAGGACTTTGGTCTCTGCGATGGTGAGTGTCCTGTCTGATATGTTGTGAACTGTTTGTTTCATGGGCTGCTGTGGGGGGTTGGGCTTCTGGCGTTTTTCCAGTTTGTGGAGTTTGTTGGTGTGTATGTCTGTCTTGTGGGAGGTCTCTGTTTCAGCTCTCCAGGCGGCGAGTTGCTTGGATTTGTTCCAGAGTGTTGGGTGGATTTTGTTGCTGAGTTTGAGGTGGAGAGTGAGTAGGTCTCTGTTGGTTTGATCTAGTAGGTATCTTTTCTTGTGTAGTTCGTTTCTGATTAGGGCTAGTTCTGTTCTTTTCAGGATCCTTTCGCTGGATGGGGTTTTTGAGTGGAATTTCAGTTGGAAGCTTGTGGGGATCACATTTTTATCTCGGCAGTTGCGTAGGAATGCAATGTCACATAAGATGGTGGCTCTTCGGACTTCTAGTTTCTCGTAGGTTCTGGTCAGCTGGAAGGTTTCCTCCCCGTAGAGGTCGGATATTTGTTTTCGTAGATTTTCACGGGTATAGGTATGCATGTTAGGGTGGATTCGGGTTTCTTCCCGTGTAGAAATCTGGTTGTTTTGGCGATGTTTCGACGAGGTCTCACTCGTCATCTTCAGGCTGGTGTTCTGGCTTCTTTCTTCTTGAAGCAAAGCGTGATCTCAGTTGAAGTCCTTCTATAAATACTGCTGGGGGGTGTGGTTTGCTTGCTCTGTTGCTGATTGTAGGTTCGTTTGTTCTTTTGTGATCTGCTGTGTGGCTGAGGCGATTGTTAAGGGCTTAACTGCTGGTGGGTTAGATGGCTGTTTAGAGACATCATGTGTGGGTGAGGTGCTGGATGTGTGTCTATTAGCCTTTTGTTTCTTAACGACCTTGGTGATGGGTGTTCTGGCAGCATCCTGGGCTTTGGTGGAGTGGGGTCTTGTGTCTTGTGAATTCATTTTGGTCTGGCTGCGTGTCTGTGGTCTCCCAAAGTTTTTTTGGCGTGTGTAAGTGTGCTCCATGTGGTGGCTGGAGTGGGGAGTAGCGGTAGACCCTTCCCACAGATAAAACGAAACCACCATCCAATAACAAAACCACGACTGCACCATCTACCGCTACTCCCCACTCCAGCCACCACATGGAGCACACTTACACACGCCAAAAAAACTTTGGGAGACCACAGACACGCAGCCAGACCAAAATGAATTCACAAGACACAAGACCCCACTCCACCAAAGCCCAGGATGCTGCCAGAACACCCATCACCAAGGTCGTTAAGAAACAAAAGGCTAATAGACACACATCCAGCACCTCACCCACACAGGATGTCTCTAAACAGCCATCTAACCCACCAGCAGTTAAGCCCTTAACGATCGCCTCAGCCACACAGCAAATCACAAAAGAACAAACGAACCTACAATCAGCAACAGAGCAAGCAAACCACACCCCCCAGCAGTATTTATAGAAGGACTTCAACTGAGATCACGCTTTGCTTCAAGAAGAAAGAAGCCAGAACACCAGCCTGAAGATGACGAGTGAGACCTCGTCGAAACGTCGCCAAAACAACCAGATTTCTACACGGGAAGAAACCCGAATCCACCCTAACATGCAAAGACATATATATATATATATATATATATATATATATATATATATATATATATATATATATATATATATATATATATATATATATATATATATATATATATATATATATATATATATATATATATATATATATATATATATATATATATATATGTTTTTCGTAGATTTTCACGGGTATAGGTATGCATGTTAGGGTGGATTCGGGTTTCTTCCCGTGTAGAAATCTGGTTGTTTTGGCGATGTTTCGACGAGGTCTCACTCGTCATCTTCAGGCTGGTGTTCTGGCTTCTTTCTTCTTGAAGCAAAGCGTGGTCTCAGTTGAAGTCCTTCTATAAATACTGCTGGGGGGTGTGGTTTGCTTGCTCTGTTGCTGATTGTAGGTTCGTTTGTTCTTTTGTGATCTGCTGTGTGGCTGAGGCGATTGTTAAGGGCTTAACTGCTGGTGGGTTAGATGGCTGTTTAGAGACATCATGTGTGGGTGAGGTGCTGGATGTGTGTCTATTAGCCTTTTGTTTCTTAACGACCTTGGTGATGGGTGTTCTGGCAGCATCCTGGGCTTTGGTGGAGTGGGGTCCTGTGTCTTGTGAATTCATTTTGGTCTGGCTGCGTGTCTGTGGTCTCCCAATGTTTTTTTGGCGTGTGTAAGTGTGCTCCATGTGGTGGCTGGAGTGGGGAGTAGCGGTAGATGGTGCAGTCGTGGTTTTGTTATTGGATGGTGGTTTCGTTTCATCTGTGGGAAGGGTCTGGGTTTGTGTTTGGTGTGGATGGAAGGTGGTGGCATCTTGTGTTCTTTTGGACCTGGTGTCAGTCTTTGTGACAGAGGCTCGTCTGTTGACCAGGGCTAGTTTCCAGATGTCAGGCAAGCGGGAGGTGTCATCACGTTTATTCATGTTGTTTGGGTGTTTCTCTATTTCAATGGCTTCCATGATTATTCGACTGTTGAAGTGTTCAGTTTTGGAGATGAGTTTGGTTCTTTTAAAATCAATTTCATGACCTGTTGTTTTTACGTGCTGGAAGAGAGAGGAAGATTTTTCTTCTTTTTTGACTGCGTTCTTGTGTTCTGCGATGCGTGCGCTTATTCTCCTGTATGTCTGTCCGATGTATGTGGCTGGGCAGACTTTGCATGGTATTTCGTAGACTCCTTGGTTTTCTAGCTCAATCTTGTCTTTGGGGTTTCTTAAAATGTTGGCTATTTTTTGTTCGGTGCAAAAGGCTGTCTTGATATTGTGTTTGTGGAGAATTTTGCTTATTTTGTCTGTGGTGCCTTTGATGTAAGGGAGGAGGGCAGTGCCGTTGTTCTCTTCTGTTTCTTGGTTCTTGGGGGGTGTTTCTTTTTGGATTAGTTTGGTGATGGTGTTTTTTTGGAATCCGTTCGCAATTAAAGCATTCGAGAGAGTGTGTAATTCAGTTTTTAGGTGGTCTTTGTCAGCGAGGCGTTTGGTTCTGGAGATGAGGGTTTTTGCTACGGAGTTGATCTGTGCAGGGTGGTGGTGTGATTGTGCATTTAGGTAGCGGTTTGTATGTGGTTTTTTCCGGTAGATGGTATGTCCTAAGGAGCCGTCGGGTTTTTTGTAGATAAGGACGTCCAGGAAGGGAAGTTGGTTGTTGGCTTCTATTTCCATAGTGAATTGTATTTTTGGGTGTAGGCTGTTGAGATGTGTGAGGAAGTTGTTCAGTTTGTCTTTCCCGTGTGGCCAGATAACAAAGGTGTCGTCAACATATCTGAGCCAGAGTTTGGGTTTATGTTCGGACTTCTGTAACGCGTTGGTTTCAAAGTGTTCCATATATAGGTTTGCGATGACCGGTGAGAGGGGTGATCCCATGGGTGCTCCTTCTATCTGTTTGTATCTTTGTCCATTGTGGATGAAGTATGTGTTGGTTAGGCAGTGGTTGGTCAAATCTAGGATGTGCTTGGGGGGGTTGTATTTGTTGTGGATAGCTGTCAAGGCTTCTTGAATGGGCACTTGTGTGAAGAGCGAAACAACATCGAAGCTCACGAGTAGGTCATTGGGTTGTAGGTCTTGTTTCTTTATAATTTCTATGAAGTGGAACGAGTTTTGTACGTATGAAGAGATGGATTCTGCATAGGGCTGGAGTTGTTTGGCAAGAAATTTGGCGAGGTTTTGTAGGGGTGAGCCTATGGAGCTGACTATGGGTCTGAGAGGTGTTCCTTCTTTGTGAATCTTGGGGAGGCCGTAGAGCTTGGGGCATCTGGAAGATTTCTCTCTGGGGATGATGCTTGGCTTGATTTCTTCACTTAAGGGTGAGGCTTTTATTTTGGCTTTGGTGGTTTTTTCCAGGTAGGTGGTGGGGTCTGTGTTCAAAGGTATGTAAGCAGGGTCTTGTAGTAGGTTGGATAGTTTGGCTTGGTAGTCAGATGTGTTCATCACCACTGTAGCATTGCCTTTGTCTGCTGGGAGAATGATTATGTTGTTGTCTTTCCTCAGGTTGGTGAGGGCTTTTTGTTCTTCTTTGTGTAAATTGCTTCTGGGTGGTTTGCTGGAGCAGAGGATGTTGGTGACTTCGAGTCTGATTTTGTTGGCTTCATCTGGGTTGATTTTGGTTAGGCTGGCTTCCACTCCGCATATGATGTTTTCAGTGGGGATGTGTCTGGGGGCGACTGCAAAGTTGAATCCTTTGGACAGGACTTTGGTCTCTGCGATGGTGAGTGTCCTGTCTGATATGTTGTGAACTGTTTGTTTCATGGGCTGCTGTGGGGGGTTGGGCTTCTGGTGTTTTTCCAGTTTGTGGAGTTTGTTGGTGTGTGTGTCTGTCTTGTGGGAGGTCTCTGTTTCAGCTCTCCAGGCGGCGAGTTGCTTGGATTTGTTCCAGAGTGTTGGGTGGATTTTGTTGCTGAGTTTGAGGTGGAGAGTGAGTAGGTCTCTGTTGGTTTGATCTAGTAGGTATCTTTTCTTGTGTAGTTCGTTTCTGATTAGGGCTAGTTCTGTTCCTTTCAGGATCCTTTCGCTGGATGGGGTTTTTGAGTGGAATTTCAGTTGGAAGCTAGTGGGGATCACATTTTTATCTCGGCAGTTGCGTAGGAATGCAATGTCACATAAGATGGTGGCTCTTCGGACTTCTAGTTTCTCGTAGGTTCTGGTCAGCTGGAAGGTCAGTGGAAGCCAGCCTAACCAAAATCAACCCAGATGAAGCCAACAAAATCAGACTCGAAGTCACCAACATCCTCTGCTCCAGCAAACCACCCAGAAGCAATTTACACAAAGAAGAACAAAAAGCCCTCACCAACCTGAGGAAAGACAACAACATAATCATTCTCCCAGCAGACAAAGGCAATGCCACAGTGGTGATGAACACATCTGACTACCAAGCCAAACTATCCAACCTACTACAAGACCCTGCTTACATACCTTTGAACACAGACCCCACCACCTACCTGGAAAAAACCACCAAAGCCAAAATAAAAGCCTCACCCTTAAGTGAAGAAATCAAGCCAAGCATCATCCCCAGAGAGAAATCTTCCAGATGCCCCAAGCTCTACGGCCTCCCCAAGATTCACCCCCCAAGAACCACTGCCCTCCTCCCTTACATCAAAGGCACCACAGACAAAATAAGCAAAATTCTCCACAAACACAATATCAAGACAGCCTTTTGCACCGAACAAAAAATAGCCAACATTTTAAGAAACCCCAAAGACAAGATTGAGCTAGAAAACCAAGGAGTCTACGAAATACCATGCAAAGTCTGCCCAGCCACATACATCGGACAGACAAACAGGAGAATAAGCGCACGCATCGCAGAACACAAGAACGCAGTCAAAAAAGAAGAAAAATCTTCCTCTCTCTTCCAGCACATAAAAACAACAGGTCATGAAATTGATTTTAAAAGAACCAAACTCATCTCCAAAACTGAACACTTCAACAGTCGAATAATCATGGAAGCCATTGAAATAGAGAAACACCCAAACAACATGAATAAACGTGATGACACCTCCCGCTTGCCTGACATCTGGAAACTAGCCCTGGTCAACAGACGAGCCTCTGTCACAAAGACTGACACCAGGTCCAAAAGAACACAAGATGCCACCACCTTCCATCCACACCAAACACAAACCCAGACCCTTCCCACAGATGAAACGAAACCACCATCCAATAACAAAACCACGACTGCACCATCTACCGCTACTCCCCACTCCAGCCACCACATGGAGCACACTTACACACGCCAAAAAAACATTGGGAGACCACAGACACGCAGCCAGACCAAAATGAATTCACAAGACACAGGACCCCACTCCACCAAAGCCCAGGATGCTGCCAGAACACCCATCACCAAGGTCGTTAAGAAACAAAAGGCTAATAGACACACATCCAGCACCTCACCCACACATGATGTCTCTAAACAGCCATCTAACCCACCAGCAGTTAAGCCCTTAACGATCGCCTCAGCCACACAGCAGATCACAAAAGAACAAACGAACCTACAATCAGCAACAGAGCAAGCAAACCACACACCCCCAGCAGTATTTATAGAAGGACTTCAACTGAGACCATGCTTTGCTTCAAGAAGAAAGAAGCCAGAACACCAGCCTGAAGATGACGAGTGAGACCTCGTCGAAACGTCGCCAAAACAACCAGATTTCTACACGGGAAGAAACCCGAATCCACCCTAACATGCATACCTATACCCTTGAAAATCTACGAAAACATATATATAGAAGGACTTCAACTGAGATCACGCTTTGCTTCAAGAAGAAAGAAGACAGAACACCAGCCTGAAGATGACGAGTGAGACCTCGTCGAAACGTCGCCAAAACAACCAGATTTCTACACGGGAAGAAACCCGAATCCACCCTAACATGCATACCTATACCCGTGAAAATCTATGAAAACAAACATATATATATATATATATATATATATATATATATATATATATATATATATATATATATATATATATATATATATATATATATATATATATATATATATATATATATATATATATATATATAAAACCCTCAGAAAATATAAATTTTAGAAATCCAGGAAAATGAGAAGAAAACTAGGCTAACATACTTTACAAAAGTTTTTCTGATTAGCATTACATTCTCAGTATATCATGGATTTTTTCTTGAGAGAAGCATGCTTCCAAAGAATGGCTTTTAACCCTCTCCTGACACTTCAACAAACAGACCTTGGGCTGCTCCTGCCTGCGTGTGTGTCCAAAGAAGGGTTTTTAACCCCCTCCCGTCACCTCAGCAAACAGATCTTGGGCTCCTCCTGGCAGTGTGCACCACCACCACCAGCCCCAGATCTGTTTGCTGAGGTGTGAGGAGGGGGTTAAATATCTCTGTTTGGACACTCACACCAGCAGGAGAAGCCCAAGGCCATTTTGCTGAGGCATCTGCATTTCACAGATTTTCCTTTATCTGTGGGTGAGTCAGGCACTTAACTCCTGCAATAAACTGGGGAGTTCTGTATGACAGAAGGTAGAGGGCACTGTAGAAGAAGCAAAATTGTAGCCTTATAAGAGTGAGCTCCTCTTTTTGGAAATCGATATCTTTCCCCTGAAAAAATATCCCCCTGCCCACAGAAAAGATTTAGGTGTGACCACCTTTGGTATGTGCAGTTTAAAATCGCATTCTTCAAAGTGATGTAGATCCACCTCTTCCTTCAGCAATGCTGGGGTTAGGGGAACCTAGGCAGCTGCATATAAAGATGGTGGTGATAGAGGACAAAAAGGAGGAGACAGCAGAGACAGGTAGGATGGTGATGAGAGCAGTAGGAACAGGTTGGGTTTCTGCCATAGGGGGTAGAGGCATTAGTTTCCCCTCTCCCGAGTAAAAATTGGGACACAAAAGAACCACAAACTTGTCATTTTCCTGGGGTTTGTTGTTGGTTTATGCTTCAAGGGTCTCTATAAACCACCCAATTCATAGGTTTTCTGGTTCGTGCCCATCTTTGGCCCCAAACAGAGTGTGACTGGCTTACCACGTTAAGAAGCAAATGAAGTAAAGCAACTTATTATCCAAATTCTCTCTATATGCCTGTGTGGCAGTAGCGACTCTGTAGAACCATTAAATCCAAAGTTAAAATGTATCCGACTGCACCACCGTACATAATATACATTGTGTGTGAAGTGATAAGACAAAAAGTAGGAAAAGCACAAACTCATGCTTTTCTCTAAGAATATAGAGCCCATTCCAGTGTGAATGGTTTGTAATGCTTAATGGAGAAAAGTAGTAATGGTTTAGAAGAGCTGCAATTAGAATTAAGAATTAATTGATTTTGGGAAAAGTAGATTCAGAGGATTAAATTATTTCCTCTCCAATCGTTAAGCTCGCAATGGAAAAAAATTGAGAGAGATTATAGTCTTTATAATAGAAAGACATGGAAACACTGACTCTCTCTCTCTCTCTCTCTCTCTCTCTCTCTCTCTCTCTCTCTCTCTCTCTCTCTCTCCCACACGCACACACACACACACACCATATGTGAGGGTATAATTTTGCATAGATGTTGCATAAATCATCCAACAATATCCCTTTCCAGTACAGGGAGGTATAAAACAGAATAATTTCAGGATAGCTAGGAATATAGATCATTTGCAAATGTTACTTTTAGGGAAAGGTTGTGTGGTATTAATAATCATAGAGATAAATAATCACAGACATCCCAATACTGCCAAAAAGGTTTTTTAAAAAAAAGGCTATCTGCTCTCTCTCCCGCCCCCAGATATTGATTCTCTGTGTGGAGTAGATGAAGGGATGCGCAGAACCATGAGCCCACCTTGATATCTCCTTACTTGACCTCTCCAAGCTTTGCATACAGGCAAAGGTATTTATCATGGAGGGGGGGGGCTGTAAGGTTTGTGTGACTCCTCCCCCACAGGGCCTCCCAAACTACTTTAAAAAGGGATTTCCTTTTTTTTAAAAAAAAGTTTTTCTGATCCTAGAAACCTCTGTTAGCCATAGTGCTCCCAATGGATCTCCCCAGAGGTCATCCAATTCCTCTCAAAACCTCTAAAATGGAACCTAGAAGTGTATTCCAGTTGTTTCTTTGGGAGGGAAGGGATTCTGGGCCATTTGGGACCATTTTTGAGTGTGTTTCTGGGGTGAAAATTCAGCATGCTTGGCCCACTGAGGTTGCACACCTCTGGTTTACGTGTGTACTTGGTGCCTTTTTCCAGACCTCTTTTGGCCACATACTATTATAAACAAGCACAATTTCACACCATCTTTCACCAATTCACTTCACTTACAAAGTCAAAACCCGAGAGACATGGCTATAGTATTCTGAATAAGGATGGCAGAGAATTTCTGCTTTTGTTTGTTTGTTTGTTTGTTTGTTTGTTTTTTTTTTTTTTTTTTTTTTTGTTCTTGTTCATTTTAAATCTGAATTAACCAAACTTGATTTTTTAATGTATATCCAGAGTAGGGGAAAGAAAGAGGCTTGAAGATGAGATTAAGATAGAGATGTGAGCGAAACAGAAACTGAAAGTTATTGCCCTCTGGATCTAGGGCTTTGAGTCCTTCATTGTAGAAAGTCTGAAGGATCGGAAACACAGCATATTCCATCATGTTAGCAGTGAATTAGGGTTGCAAATTCTTTTTTTTTTCTTGAAAGAGGCTCTTCTCTAAGCCCTATGTAGCACACCAGCACAGCACAGTCTTTTCTTATGTTGGGAACAGTTGTACCTGTAAACTGTGCTGTTGCTATGAATGAGCATTCTCCAAAATGTCCTGTTCTCAACAGCCCATCTAAGCTCTTGAAAACTGAAGCCTGTAGCTTCCTTTAGGGAGTCAATCCATGTCCTGTTTATTTTTCCCTGTTTCCTGCTGCCTTAAATCTCCCAGGCATCATTATCTTTCCCAGAGTATTCTGCCTTCTCTGGATGTGACCCAAGTAGGGCAATCACAGCTTCAGAATTTTTGCCTCTGGAATCAAGCTTGATTTGACTAAGACCTACTTGTTTGTCCTTCTGGCCTGTTGATTTTGGCAGATGCGAATAGGGGAGATGTGGCTCCATTAAACTCTGAATAGCACTTGTTAAGGGTGTGTGTGTGTGTGTGTGTGTGTGTGTGTGTGTGTGTGTGTGTGTGTGTGTGTGTGTGTGTGTGTGTGTGTGTGTGTGTGTGTGTGAGGTAAACATGTAAAGGGATCAGTCAAAATGTCCACAGTATAGTACTGTGGTACCTCTGCTTACGAGTTAAATCCATTCTGAATGCATGCACATAAGTTGAACAACTCATAAGTAGAGCAGCCATACCTTAAAAAAATAAAAAAAAATTCTTTTAAAAAATTAAAAAAAAATGTAAGTAGATCAGACCGCATCTAAAATTTGTAAGGCAGCAGTTAAAACGCCAACGGGTTTCCACTCTTAAGTCAAATTGCTTGTAAGTAGAGCTGCTCGTAAGTAGAGGTGCCATTGTATGTATGTTTTTTAGGTAAATAACATGCAATATGCTCTATAGGCCATATTTTCAGAATTTCCTTTCCCTCCTTTTGGTCTTGGGGGAGATATATTTCAAAGACATCAGGGAAGCCTTGTCTATCCTGAACCATACCATTCAGACTTCAGTGGAAGGACTTCTCACATGTGAATATGTCTCATACAATGAGTGATAAGCAACATGAAAAGCTCCAAACAATGTACAATTCTGCCTGTGAAGGTTTGATGCTATTGTCATTGTGAGATGAAAAAATATAGGTCTGAAGTTTGTGAACCCTGGGTAAACATGCTTGGGATTGAAACAAAATGCTTCAATACATCCCAGTTAGGCAGAGCTTAGAAGAGTAACTAATTTGGGTCACCTCTCAGAGCTGACACAGTCCATTTCTATTTAGTATTTATTTATTTAATTTAGAGTATATTTACCCTGCCTTTCTCCTTGGAAAAGGACCCAAGGCGGCTTACAGTAATGAGGGATAATATACAGTTGATAGGAACGGGTTAACATGCCTCAAAATCAAAAATAGACCCAAATGAGCTCACAGGGCATAAGGTCAAATTGAACCAACAAACTTGGCACACTTCACACCCGTGGGCGAAAACCTCTTGCAGGCAGGAGACAGGATGGCGCACCAGAGGCATCCAGATGGACATAGGCCAACATAAACAATCACTTGTATGCGTACTAAAATACGTCACCACATCATGCAAAAGAGTATAAAAGGACCACGGAAAACCATCACTCGGCGTCCGGGGACAGCGAGGCCTCTGGCCGTGCTGCTCCTAGGATCCCTTAGACTAACCTACTGTAAGAGTCCGGGGACAGCGAGGCCTCTGGCCATGCTGCTCCTAGGATCCCTCAGACTAACTTACTTTCTGTACTGTAAGAGTCCAGGACAGTAAGGCCTCTGGCCATGCTGCTCCTAGGATCTCTTAAACTAACCTATTTACTGTACTGTATTGTTCTGTGTTATAACTCTATCTGCCTTAAATAAACCTTTTGCTATATAACTAACTCAGCGTGGCAATTTTGATGAACCACCAATGGTGCATTTACAATTTATAATGGTGCATTGGCAACTAACAAAGAAAACCAACCAACAACTATTTTTTAGACAAATTTTATTCTTATCAGATGGCGCAATTGGCCGGGAAACCACGCTACGCTGGAGAAAGTTCTGCCAGCGGCGAGGGTGAACGGGTCTCTTTGTTTTTTTCCCTTAGACTGTCCTTGTTTCCAACCAATAACAATCTCCTCTAACTTCTGCCCTATTTCCATTTTCCTTTGATCGTCTGCATTTCCAGCTAAGGTAAGCCAAAAAATTTTTTTGCTTGGTTAATAGGGGAGAATTTGACTCCCTGACTTGTTTTTCTTCTTGCCCAGAAATAAATTATGGCCTGTTTTTATATCTCTGTTTTTATATTAATTGGCTCAAGAAGTCCCAAGTAACGTGTGTGTGGCAGAAACAGTTAACAAATCAAGTGTCTGCCTTATTGTAAAAGCTCATTTAAAAAGCGGCACGCCGCCCCCCCCTTCCTCATTTTTAAAAAGGAACGCAGCCCCCACCTTTTTTCCTCTGAAGCCCTTTCCATCAGACAGTCAAGAACTTTTGCCGCTTCTGTTGCAGAGTGCTCATTTCAAAAGCGCTCATTTCAAAAGCGACACCTTTTTTCCTCTGAAAGACGAATTCCTTCCTCTAAGAATGTAAACGTGATAGTGAAAGCCATTTCTTATCAGCCAGCCAAGGACTTCTTGTGTTTTGCCATTCCTCTGTTGCATATTGTTTAGTTAAAAGCCGAAACAGCAGACTGGATTTTTTACAAAACAAAAAGGCAATTCCCGTCAGTTCATGATTTGTCAGACATGGCTCAAAATCCTTATCAAACACTAATTGATGCCATGCAGAATCTGTCCGTAGCCCTCCGAGACCTTTTAAAGGTAATAGATGATATTACATCATCACCAGAGCTCCAGTTTTCGTTTCCTTCACAACAGCCTACTGCCCAAGAATGTTCTTTTAATCTGCATAATGATTGCGGCCCAACTTGGCCATCTCCTAATGACAGCAGACCCATGCCTTTTCTACAGCAGAATGTGTTTTTTTTCCTCTTAGATGTTGTTTAAATGGGCTTGTGTAGCCGGAATTTTAAAATATAAGACCCAGAGTGCGTTCTACATCCCCCTTCCTTGTGTGTGTGCAAAAAAATAAAGGTCTGGAGAAGGCTTGTGTAGCCTGGAATGTTTGTGTAATTCAGTTGTTTAAATATGAGAATTTTGTTTTGTTTTGGGGTTAAGTGAAGTCTGTGTGACATTTTATTAGGTAAAGATTTTCTTTGTTTTGAGTTTAATTGAAGCATTGTAATAGAGATGAGATTCTGTTTTAAGAAAAGAGTTTAGGGACATTGTTATAGAGCTGTTAGAGAATTTACTTTGTTTTGGGGTTAATTGAAGTAATGTCTGTGTGACAATTTATTAGGTAATTAAGGACAGGAATTCTCTTCCTGTTTCTGCATAGGGTTTCATAATTCATAATTCTGCTGAAGAAAACTGGGTATTTCTGCCTACGCTGATTTTTTACAGCACCAAACCAATATAATGTGATTTTTTTGGCTAGCAGTGACTATTTTACTCCAAATTGATCATTTTACTGCAAAAGTTTGATTTATGGAATTCTTCCCTTCTAACAACTTAAACTTAGAACTATTCCAAACACTCTCTCATTCCATCTGCGCACATATATGCGTGTTGTCTAAGGCTGCTATTCATGTTGTGTCTAAACGCTCGGTGTGTCTTTTGTCCTCCAAATATCTGTTATTGTGTTGTCTAACATTTATGTTGCCCCTTGTAATAGAATAAAAATTGGGTGTCACTGAAACTTAAACCCATGACAATTTAACTCTTGAATGAACACTGATCCATAATATGATAAATATTATACTGTAATGAATTAGATCTTGATATTTAACAATAATGCTATGTTGCTAATTTGAATTTAGACTGAGGAAAAAAAAAGCCTATGTGAAAGAAAAAAAAAGTGGTTACGACAATGAATGAAAAATAGAAAGAGATATTTCAAAAAATATATAAAGGGGGGTTGTATACAGAAAAGTGTTATTGAGATTTAAGTGTTAAGTGAGATTTATAGGAAGGAAAAATATATGGGGCATATGTAAAGTTGCAGTAGGTCTGCGTAAGTAAAAGAAAAATATGGTGTTGAGTAATGTTGTGTTTTTTTGATAAACTTTTAAGTAGGAAGACAAGTTGGCAAGATACCATGAATTGTTAAAATATATATCCCAAACCAGCTTCCAATTTGCCTAAAAGTGATCAAAAAAAATGTTTAGGGGAAAACAGCATTGCTTGATTGGCACAGCAGCAAGCAATCAGCCCCCCCTATTAGATATGGGAACCTATTCTGCATTTGCCTATAAACATCCTGCTTGTTTCTGTTTTGTGTCCACAGACAGATGTGTTCATGTTTAGACATGAGACATATCTGAATGCCACCATAAAATGTTAATTCACTTAGAAAAAAAAATGTTAAGTTAAAACATTATTTAGTAAATTTGAAATTAACACTCTTTTCATCCTATCTGCCGCTTATCTGTTTTGCTCTGTTCTTTGAATCTGTCTTAGCTAGCTCACTGTAATTTTAATCAATTGTCCAATCGCATACCATCAATCAGTGTTGTTTTATCAAAAAAAAAATATATTTGATGTGTGAATTTGTGTACTCAAATTTGGACTACAGTTAAGAAAAAATTGCTTAACATAATTTCATTTGGAACAAACTGATTCCTTTGTGCAAGGTACCACTGTAATTTCTTTGTTATATTCTGAGACAAACTTCCTCTGACTGCTAAAGAAAATAGTTGTATAAAAAAAAATTGGTTTTGATAAATGTATTGACTTTTAGTAGAAACCTTTGTTAGGATGCCATCCTGAAGATTTAAAACTTAGTGGTCTATCATTAATAACAATATGAAAATCACCTACTGACATCTTGAGGAAAAATGAGGAATAGCTATGCTATTGTCCTGTTTTTGTGTTTTAAATTAGGTTTCAGAAATTATGTTTCAGAGAATTTTAAAGTGTAAATTTTGCTATTGCCCCCACTGTGCAGTGTGAAAAAGATCTGTTTCAGATCATGCTGATAATCTATACAGCTGTCTCTGTGCTAGTCATCTTTCCTAGGTCCACCTAGGAACACCTCCTGCTCTAAATTCTAAGACTCTGCCTACTCCTGAGATTCTCGGATGAGTCCTGCCTGAGTCAAACTGCTGATCCAGTTAATCCTGCCATCCTGTCTCTTCTGATGTGCTGCCTCCTAATCTACACCTTTCAAGGAACATCAAGACTGGTCTGCTGCTTCGTGTGGGTTCTCCTCATCTCGACAGCTCCAGCCTCACCGTTCCTGCCCGTATCAGCTTCAACCTTCAAGTGAAGTGATACCGTAGGACTTTATTATCACCTGCAGCCGTCTAGCTGCCTCAGCTGAAGCAAAACAACGAACTGGTTGCACAGCCATGGAAGCAGAAGGCACTTTAAAGAGACTGTTTACGGCAGTGTTTTCTCCTTTTAAGAATCATCCTGAACTGTTATAATGACAGCAAGCTTCACCACCATTACCAGACTGTCAGCGTGCCCTTTTGCACGTCCTTCTAGCAGATCTACCTGTTTATTTTGCGGCCAACACAGCTCAACACCTTTGCAGCCATCTACAGCTGATGTTTAGAAGCAATTACTGTTTATGATGTTTTTGAAGCATACTGTATGTTCTATAATTCTACTGGCCTTACTGAATTTTGTTATGTGCTACCTTTGCTATCATATCCCTTACCTTACCTTTGTATTGTATAAGGTACTTTCATGTGTCAACTGAACTTCTGTCATTCACAAGAAGGGTATCCACATATTTGTTCATTTTGTTTAGCAGTCAAAGGAACAGAAAGCACTTGTTTTTTTTCACAATAGTTCAATGGGCCCTATCACCACAAAGCATCATCAATGGTGTCAATCAACATATTTTACAGAATAGTTGTTCCCCAAATTCATTTTATCAAAGTTTCATTTTAACTGATGCCCATAGCCCTCCCATTCAGCCTCATGGTATATATGTATTGTCCATGCCCTCCTGATTCCCTTATACCAATCTATTATACAGTTTAAAATGGTTTGCAGAGATAAGCCACTCCAGTTATTGAATACACAATAGTTTGATTTGTGCCCCTGGTTTGATCCCAATACAGAATACCCTTGATACTATCCTGGGTCTCTGCTTTACCTAACACTCAAACAGCAGAGCACCCCACTGTCAATCAAATATCACCCTCTAAGGAAACTTTAATTGAATTTTGTGTCATGATTTTAATGTATGCTGGAAAAAAAAAATGGGGGAAGTTGTGATTATAAAAATGGCAATCTTAGGTCCTAAGGAAACAAGACCTCCTTACTGTTAACAAAAAGCACTATGTCACCTCAAGTAAATCATCCAGCAGACATAAGGCTTAAGCTAATGGATATTATACTCCTTAACTTTTCAGAGTTTTTCAGAGCTAGTTCAAGAATAGCTTTTTATTTAGTTTTTTTCAACTTTCGCGAAGAGAAAAAGTAAGGACTGATAGGAACGGGTTAACATGCCTCAAAATCAAAAATAGACCCAAATGAGCTCACAGGGCATAAGGTCAAATTGAACCAACAAACTTGGCACACTTCACACCCGTGGGCGAAAACCTCTTGCAGGCAGGAGACAGGATGGCGCACCAGAGGCATCCAGATGGACATAGGCCAACATAAACAATCACTTGTATGCGTACTAAAATACGTCACCACATCATGCAAAAGAGTATAAAAGGACCACGGAAAACCATCACTCGGCGTCCGGGGACAGCGAGGCCTCTGGCCGTGCTGCTCCTAGGATCCCTTAGACTAACCTACTGTAAGAGTCCGGGGACAGCGAGGCCTCTGGCCATGCTGCTCCTAGGATCCCTCAGACTAACTTACTTTCTGTACTGTAAGAGTCCAGGACAGTAAGGCCTCTGGCCATGCTGCTCCTAGGATCTCTTAAACTAACCTATTTACTGTACTGTATTGTTCTGTGTTATAACTCTATCTGCCTTAAATAAACCTTTTGCTATATAACTAACTCAGCGTGGCAATTTTGATGAACCACCAATGGTGCATTTACAATTTATAATGGTGCATTGGCAACTAACAAAGAAAACCAACCAACAACTATTTTTTAGACAAATTTTATTCTTATCACAGTCCAGTACAATTAAGACATGTTCAAGTATTTGACAACAAGGAAATGAGGGACATCTTACAGCATTAATAGATGACATTACATTAAAGCTACAAGTTTATGAGTAGCTATAAACACAATGTCTATGTGAACCTATAGATTCATATAAAATATACATGGTAGTCCATCATTCAGGGAAAGCTTGCCTGAAGAAAAAGTTCTTTGCCTGTTTCTGGAAGGACAACAGAGATGAGGCAGTCATGGGCTCTAGTGGGAGGGAGTTCCGGAGTCCAACAGTTGAGAAGGCCCGTTCATCTATTCCCACGAGACATACCTGTGAGAGTGGTGGGATGGAGAGAGGGGCCTCTCCTGATGACCTTAACACCTGAGTCGGTTCAAGAGCCTTGTGGTGCAGTGGTTAAATGCCTGTACTGCACATAAAACTGTGCTCATGACCTGGAGTTCAATCCCAGGTAGCAGGCTCATGGCTGACTCATCCTTCCATCCTTCCAAGGTCGGTAAAATGAGTACCCAGCTTGTGGGGGGGGGGCAATGTGTAGCCTGCATCTAGAGACTACTTGAAGTGGTATGGGGCGGTATATAAGCAGAACACTTTGGTTTGCTTTGCTTTACTGTGAGATCCGATCCTTGAGGTAGCTAGGACCCAAATCGTATAGTGCTTTGTAGGTCAAATTTTCTTTATTGGAATTCACAGGAAGTTTGATTAAATCCAGTGGTATTCACATGTGATAGGATATCTTTAGACGTGGGCTCTCAATGCGGAGAGAATCTCAGGTTACACAAAAGCATGTTGGGAGAAAGAAGAAATACAGGTTTCTTTTTTTTAAAAAAATAGTTTAATTTTTTTCCATTTGCAATCAAGGTCTGTTTTGGCCATGCTTTCTGAGGCATTAGAAATATTTCCAATTTGTTTTTATATGCTTTGCATTTCAGTCTGCTTCAACATACCTTTCCATTAGTTCTCCAAACAAAACCACAGCCACTGACCTTTTAGCTATTCAATAAGATTCAGAAGTACCAGCTTCCGCTTTGCACTTCTGTAAGTCACTGGTTTTTCTAGTAGTGGTTTTTCCAGTAGTGATGTATGGAAGTGAGAGCTGGACTATAAAGAAGGCTGATCGCCACAGAATCGATGCTTTTGAGCTGTGGTGCTGAAGGAGAGTCTTGAGAGTCCCTTGGACTGCCAGGAGATCAAACCTATCTATCCTGAAAGAAATCAACCCCAAATGTTCTCTGGAAGGACAGATTTTGAAGCTGAGGCTCCAGTACTTTGGCCACCTCATGAGGAGAGAGGACTCCTTGGAAAAGTCCCTGATGTTGGGAAAGATTGAAGGCAAAAGGAAAAGAGGATGGCAGATAATGAGATGGTTGGACGGTGTCATCAATGCAACCAATATGGATTTGATAAAACTCCGGGAGGCAGTGGAAGATAGGAAGGCCTGGCGAGCTCTGGTCCATGGGGTCACGAAGAGTTGGACATGACTGAACGACTGAACAACAACAACAACAAGGTCACTGAGGCATAACAAGATGAAGCTATCAGTCTAGAATCCCTTTCTGTTTCCATCTAGCAGCTCATCAAAGGCAAATAAAGAGGACTGCAGTCCATGATCACTGGACAGGCATCCCAGGCCATCCCAGGAGCCATGTCTCCTCTCTTTTTTCCCATGAGGAAGGTCAACAGGTAGAGAATAATATTCAGCTTTGCTTAACTTGACCAAATTTTAAGTCTTACCTCTCATTATACAGTTGCAACTTGCATCAATAAAGTGTTTTATATAAGGGTTTTTTAATGTGTAATAATTCATGAGTCTCAGTAAATTATCAAAGATGTCTGCATTCTTCAATTATAATGTAAGACAGAGAATAAAAGCCCACCAATGACACTGGTAAATTATTTAACTGACATTTAACCAGAGAACTTGCACAAATCTGTGCACCACTTGAGACATAGCTGCACCATTTTTAAAAGAGGGGGAGGCAGAGGGGGACACAGAGGATTTGCTTCCGCAAGGTTAAACATTATTCTTCCCAACAAGTGGTACAAAAATGTAAATCAGTGAAAAATCAGAATTAGGCACCAGCTGGAGGTACTCAAGAGGAAGTTCCGCAAGCTAACCTTGAGTTGAGTCATCTATTAACATTCAGAAATGGTCACTCCTCCTTAAAAGAAAAGTTCAAACACTTTGGAGTTCTCAGTAGAGACTGAGATTTGAGAACAGTTTAGAATGTAAGCCTTCTTTTGTTCTTTTTTTGTCCTCCAAAGACACTGACATTTGGGTGTCCTTCCCTCCTCCCAGCTTTCAGAACTCTGTTTTCAGCTCTTTCTTCCTCCAGAACAATTTAGCAGCTTGTGTAAAATCATATTCTAGGGAAGAAGTGCTTAAAAACTTCTTCTGCGAGAACTGTAGACAGCATGGACTGATATGCAGCTGCAGCAGCTCATGAACTGAGTCCATGGGGTCCTTACTAGAGATGGGCACGACTTGAAAAAAAATTTTTTCGAGTTGTCGTTAGTCGGGCCGGTCCCGTTTCGGCTCGTTTCTGGTTTTCGTGAAAATTCGCAAAAATTAGTCGGTTTGTTTTTTCATTTTTTCGTTGTCGTTAGTGCTGGTTTTTGGGGGGGAGCGGGCTCCTGGAGGCTCCTCTGTGGGGTGGGTGCCTCCTCTGGCCCACTATAAAGGGAAAGTGGGCTCCTGGGGGCACCCGTGGGTGCCTCCTATCGAAGCAGGCTCCAAGAGACCCCTCTACATGGGGGTCTCCCCTCCTCACCTGCTGCTGCTGCAAAATGCTATGCAATAGCCATATGGATATTGCATAACATAATGTGCAGACAGTGAGACCAGTGTGAGAGTGATAGCGTCATGCCTTCCCTGCACAAGGCTCCCGCACCACCATGTCTCACACAGAAGGGAATTGTACTTTCTGCGTGTAGTGCAATGCAAGCAAGTAGATCTGGCTTTAAGGTGGCTTAGTGCAATGGCTAGGGTTAGGCTAGTGACGGGTAAGGTTACGGTGGGCTAGTGGGTTGCACCTCTGGTTGTCTCTCTGACCCACTAAGAAGACAGTCTGTGACGTATGGGTACGGAGTCAAGGGTTAGGGTTAGGGCTAGGGCAGGTTTTAGGGGGCTTTTTGGCACATCCCAGAAGTCTCCATGGCCAAGTGGCCATGCGACTGGTGGGATGGCTCCAAAAATTTGCATGGTTGTCCACTCCCACATGGCTGGCCACTCGGCCAGCCCATCATTGCGCACTGCGCAGGTGTAAAAAAAAAATAAAATAAAATAAAATAAATGGAGGACAGAGGAGGAGAGGAGAGACATTTTGTTGCAAGAAAAAACCCACTGCTACTGTGAAAAATCTGGCAGTTTACAAATTTTCGCGTGTTTCTGTTGTGCTTGTGTGTTTTTGGACCACGATTTCAAAAACAATATTGCGTTTGCTGCCCCATTTTGGATCCCCCGCCCGCACCGCATGGCATGGCGAAATGGCAAGTCGAGTCCGGCTGCCCAGGACGGGGGGGAGGCGGGACCCCCCCTCCAGAAACCACCCCTCCGGTAGGTGCCCTGCGCCCTTAGTCAAGCAGGCATTTTTCCGCCTGCTTTTTTGGCCCGGGAATGGGTGGGGGGGAGAGTTTAAAAAAGTTTTTTCCTGTGCCGTCCGTGCCGCTTGCTTGCGCTTTAATTGCGGGGGGGCGGCGGCGAGACTGGGCTTTTTGCTGGCTGCGAGCCTGCGGCGAGTCCCACCAGAGCAGCCCAGGACGGGGGATGAGGGGGGAGCCCGGGGACCTCCAGAAACAACCCCTCTGGTAGGTGCCCTGAGGCACGGCAGGCATTTTTCTGCCTGCTTTTTGGCCGGGAACCGGGTTTTTTTTTAACTTTTAAAAACTTTTTTTCTGTGCCGCGTGGCATCGCGCAATCGCGCGATGCAAGGAACGAGCACGACAAATCAGACCAAAATTGTTCGTTCGTCGGTTCGAGCTCGAAGTCTGGCGGAGTAATTCCCGTTACCGTTTCCGTAGAGTAACGGAACCGAGTAACGGAAACGGAAACGGGAATACCGCTAAGTCGTGCCCATCTCTAGTCCTTACTTGCAAACTGGGGGGGGTACTGAAACTGGGCAGTAAATCAACTCTTTGGGCAAACGAATCAATATGTAAGGAATTATAAAGACACCTGATAGTCCTTTTCAAACTAGTGGTTGGCATGTGCGTTTTGTGAAGGTCTCTAGTACAACAACAACAACAACAACAACCTTTATTGGCATACAACGGAGCACAGATATGTGGTGTGTCATAATGAATATCCCTTCTAAAGTCAAAGTTTACATTCTTTTTGAATATTCCAGACTACCACAAGAACTAAAACGCGAGTTTAATACAAGGATAAAATAGTAATACCTTCATTAAAATGAATACTAATGAGCATCCTAGGCACGTGCTGTAACTATCGCTGCTAAAAACATGGCTACTTTTTCAATTATAAAATCAGATTTGGACCCCAACAGATGATGGATTTTATCCTGGTCAGACCCGACTTTTAAATTCCTTAGGACTTGTTCCAGAAATTTTTTCACATGGCTCTTTATGTAAGGGGCAGTAAAATAACATGTGGTCAAGCGTTTCCACACTTCCCATACCACAAGAACAGCATCTCTTATCCAAAGGTAAGCCTTGAAACCTGCCGTACAGAACGGCAGATGGCATGACGTTGCATCTGGCTAAGGTGAAGGCTCTACGTATTCGTGGAGATTTAAGCAGCGCTAGATATGGGGCCTGCTGGCTAGGCGTAACCGTAATATGCCAGTGTAGTGGTGAGCATACGCTATGGGCTAGGCTCCGCAGTGTCTGTTGTTCTATGTCTAGCACCCGTCTTTTTATGACCCGGAAAGCTTGTTTCTCACCAAGTGAACCAATATGTTCAACATGTAACCCCCATGTCTGCAATTTTTTTATCCAAATTGATGATCCAAATGGTGGAGCCCTATCTTTTAGAAGGTGGTATAAGAGAGAATGGTTGTCAGTATTGTAATAGATTTTTAGCCAGAATTTAGTTTTTTGCAGCCACGCTATAGTTTCCAACAATGAAAAACCAGTCTCTAGGCATAAAGCAGCATAGGGAACACATCTGGGGAGTCCCAGGATTTTCCGAAAAAACTGGGATTGAACTTGTTCCACTGACGCGTCTATAGCTGCCTGCCAGAGTGGAATGCCGTACAATAACTGTGGGATGATCTTTGTTTTCCATACCTGTAAGGCTGCAGGTACAAATTGGTTACCTTTGGAGAAATGAAAACATAAGGTGGACTGTGCTGTAACTCTTGCTAGGTTTACAGCTGCTCTCCGTTGTGGCACCCAGGACTGTTTGAAGTGAAAAAGGACACCTAAGTATTTGAATTGTTTAACTTGTTCTAGGTAGTGTCCGTTTATTTTCCACAACATTTTCTTCCATGATCTGGAGAAAACCAGAATCTTGGATTTATCGTAATTAAGTTGTAGATTGTTTGTGGCAAGGTATTCAACACAGCTGGTAAGCAGCCGTCTTAAACCTATGCGGGTTTGTGAGAGCAGTACTGCATCATCCGCGTAAAGTAATAAGGGCGTAGGATGCAGCCCTAATTTTGGAGGATGGCCGTCGACCTTCTCTAAGTGGGAGGCTAAGTCATTTATAAAAAGATTGAAAAGGGTAGGTGCAAGAATGCAGCCCTGCTTCACTCCTTTGTTGGTAGGAAATATTTGAGTTAATTTCCCATCCCATGAAGATCTCACTTGTGCAGTTGTAGCAGAGTGTAGGGATATGATAAGGGACAAGAGTCTTTTATCTATGCCCATTTTTATTAGTTTAGACCATAGGATGTTCCTATCCACTGGATCAAAGGCTCCTTTTAGGTCAAGGAAAGCTACGAAAAGTTTAGAGTTCGTCCGCCTTATGGAGCGAATTATCAAGTGGTCCAAGATTAGAGAGTTGTGTAGTGGGCCCCTCCCCTTTCTGAAACCCGTTTGCTCTATGCCAAGGATAGATTCTGTGTTTATCCACTGAGTAAGTTTGTTCAGCAAGTGTCTGCATAGAGTTTCCCAATTACAGAAAGTAAACTAATTGGTCTAAAGTTTTTGGGGTGATGCGGGTCACCTTTTTTATATATTGGTACTATAATTGCATGGAGCCACTCCCTGGGGATAATTCCCATTTGGTCTAAGGTTGTAAATAAGGGGGCCAGTAGCTTCCCCACCAAGCAGGTTCGTGTATTAGTAAATCTGGAGGGATAGCTTCAGGTCCTGCGGACTTATGAGGTTTTAGGTGTCCGATGAGCTCCATGATTTCCTCAGGTGTTACGGGGGGCCATGTCAGTAATCTCGTCAGGTTCAAATCGAATGATTCTCTGGGAGATATTTCTTTATCGAAAAAGGTGTCAGAAAAATAGGTTACCCATTTTGGGGGGGGGAATTATTGCAGGATCATGAGATTCATGTTTGAAGGTACCTGCAACGATGTCCCAGAATACTTTGTTATTATTGTCATTTATTGCCTTCAGTAGCCTATCCCATTGAACAAGTGCAAAGGAATGTCTTTTTTCATTTATCAGGTGTCTCAGTTCCTTTTAAAAAAGAAAATAATTGTTCATAGCACTAGGGGAACCTGAGCCTCTGTACACCCTATAAAGTTCACGGATATAGATTTTCAACCTGACGCAATCCTGGTCAAACCATTCTTTCTCATTTGCAATAGGCGGATACCTGTGCGAGGTTGGTTTGTGATTTAATTCAGTTTTTAGAAATTCTAGTAGCTTTTCATATGAGTGGATTCTAGTTTTGAGATCCACTTCTGTGGTGACTAGCGACGTTAGAACCTGGCATACATGGCTAGATACAAGAGCCAAAAATTTCTGGTGTGTTTGGCTGTTCCACACTAATTTTGCTGGTGGTATTAAGTCATGGTTTTGCTTAGCCCTTTTGTTTCCCTTAGGTATACCCAAGTTGAATTTTTGCGGTTATAGGAAGATGGTCGCTTGATAGAACATCACCCACTGTAAATTATTTTACCTGTGATTTCATTGTTATTGGGATCAAAATATAATCTATGACACTTGATCCGTATTTTGTTATATGGGTGAATTCACCGGATTCTGGAAATTCTACCAACCCATTTAACCAACAGAGATTAAATCTCATGCAAAATTTGGCAAGTTCTATCCCCGCAGCATTATGATGTGAATCTTTGGATTGTCTGCTTAAAGTACACCAAGGAGGGGTGGGGTCGTCCTCCTCCACACCTAAAACCTTTAAAAAGATCCTCCCGTCACTCCCTACCCTAGCATTAAAATCGCCTGCCACTATATATTCGATTGATGGAAACCTCCTTTCCAAGGACTTGATTGAATTTGTAAGGCCTGCCCAAGAGTCTCTACGTTGAGTTCCATTTATCCCTGGAGGGATGTAAATGTTAATTAGGATCCAAGACTTTGTCTGAAATTTAAGCTTGGAGGCTAAGATGTATCCCTCTCCATTGGGCATGGTGATGGGTTCGGAGGCTAGGTTTGTATTAATTAGAGTGGCTAGGCCAGCTATTGGCCTCCCTTTTGCTTTCGTTTTATGTGCTGGGAGACAATAAGCCCTATAGCCTGGAAGAGTAATTTCTTCTTGGGACCAAGTTTCTTGTAAAAGAAGAATGTCAAATTCCCTTAAGTATTCAAGACATGTAGGGTCATTATGCTTCCCTTTCCAGCCCGCAGTGTTCCACGATAATACTTTTAGAGGTGTACAGACATCTAGGGGGCTGTTGGCCCCTTCCAGTCAAGAGACCACATTACAGTCTTTTTGGGAGACCCGAGTGTCCAGAGGGGGTAAGGCCCTTTTGACCAGGGCTACGGGATAATTGTCCATTTTCTCATTTTCAGACATGGCTGGATGGTGAATGGAGGCTTGAGACAGTGATGATAGCAAGCCAGGGAGTGAATGAGGTGCATCTGGAGGCGCACAAGGGTCTGCTGAGATGCCAAACTCGATGGAACCAGAGGATGTGACTGATGTTCCATCGTCTGGGTTTGTTAGATGGACCAAAGTATCATTTAAATTGCAAAGCAGTTCCATCCTCACTCGTTCTAAGGAGGACAGGATCCTAGTTTTCTCAGACATGTGAAGCTTTTTAAAGGAGTCTATTTTTAACTCATCCCCCTCAACATCGAGTTGTACAAGCAAGTCATCTCCCCGTTGGCTAGGCATCGGTTTATTGTGGCCCTGCTCTGTGGTTTCAGGAAGGAGGGCCAGACTCTGCGTTTCTTTTACCTCCCTTGCGTTGAGGTCATCTAATGAGACATTGGTAGTCAACTGGGATTGAGTCTTAGTCCGTCTGTTATCCATAACTCCCTGCTTCGCGTCTATTGTGTGTTCTTTGTATTTTGCAAGTGTTTGTACTAAGGAGTGAGTTAAATTCTGCCGAGTTTTAACTTCATGGGACATCTGCCTTTCTGGGATTGAATGGGGCTGCTGTGAGGGTTCGTCCTTGTTGTTTGGGCTGCCCTTAAGCAAATGGCCTGTATTATAAGGTTGTGAATCAGATGCGACAGTTGGGAGAGAGTCCTTCTTATGTGGTAACAAGGGCTTGATGCCATCATCCTTGAAAACTCTTCTAGTTTTTATACTGAAGGCTTCCAAAAAGTTCCTCATTTTCATCAGCATGAGTGGAATTGTTGCAGTGTAAAATTCCAGCAGTATCCTTGTATAGTTAAATGTTCTGGGTAAGAACTGAATAGTCTTTAGGTCGACTGCTGATGGTATTATTCTAAGCAAAGAGCTTAAGGACGATAACGCCTTCTGTCTATTTGACCATTTCCCTCTGTTAGTGCAGGTGTCTGCTACCTCAAGCATTATTTTGGATGGTTGAAGGCGACGGCAATAGGACCTGTTACGGGGGTCACTCGAGGGAGGCGGGACACTGCTTTTGTCCTCAGCCTCTAGATGGACATTATACCACATCTTGTGAGAGGGCTGGCCGGTGGAATTGTATTTTATTGCTTCTACTTTGTTACTAAATAATTTTTGGACAGATCTCAAATGGGCAGCTATGTTTTCCAGCTTTTCAAAAATTGCAGAGACTGTTCTCCCCGTGGCAATACAATGATCCCCAATCAATTCCACTAATTGATACTCAACTCCCCTATTCTCGGTGCACAAGGATGGATGGGTTGCAGCCTCGTTTGGGTTACAAATAAAAGAGGTCTGAGTACCTTCTTGTCCTTTGGGAAGAGGCCCAGAGACGGGAGGGGAGGAGTCCGTCGATCCAGAGTTGCCATACGATGACCTTGGCAGTTCCTCCTCTAATACTGCAAACTTGTTTGGAGAACACAATCCTGACAGCACGTCCAGGGTTTCAGCTGCCGGTCGCTCCAACATTTCATCAAGATGCAGTTGTTTTACCGCTGGAACAGGTGAGCTAGAGGAGGGCCTCAACCTTTTTTTCCTCTTTCCCATTTTACTCAGAAAAGGGAAAAAAGTGAAACAGTTTAAAAAAGTATTCAAACAGACTGGCTGCTTCCTCTTTGCTTAAGATATCAGGGTAGTAATTACATTGTAAATCCAAGTGAAAGCCGGCGGCACAGTCTCAAGGTTAGGTCAGCTTCCTTATCGTTGTTGACGAGATGAACCCAACAACAGAAGCTGAAGCTGAAGCAGAAAGGAACAAAATAAAATGTGCCACACCAACGGCAGAGGTAGCAGTAATGCTCCCGTGGCTTGTTGAGAATGTATAAAAGATAAAAAATTTAACTAAATAATAGTAGGAGAGGTATAAACAAGGAGCGGCAGAGACGCCGCCGCATGTATATTATGCTCCAAGGATAGCTTCTTCCCCTTACATATCCTGCACAGGAAGATCAAATACTGACAGAGATACCTAGCTCAACCTTCTTGTGCCTTAAATCCGCTTCTCCTAGCAAATAATACACTGGCAATGGATAAAACCTGGGCAAACTATGGGCTGGTTTTGAGGAAGAACTTGAATACAGTTTCTCTCTAAACTAGAATTGATAGCCATGGATTCCTGGATGTTTCTCATTCTTGTTTGAAGGTACATCCTGTAAGTTTGCTTCCTGAAAAGGAAGAATACAAAACCAAACCAACATAATACGGGAAGACTTCTTTCTTTCTTTCTCTCTTTCTTTCTTTCTCTTTTTCTCCCTTCCTTCCTTTCTTTTTCTTTCTTTGAGCCTTTTTACAAGACCCCTAAACTCCGCCGCAAATGGCTCCCAGCTCCGGAGCTTAAAATTGTTTACCCACCAGCTCCGGAGTTTACTGAAAATTAAGTGCGACCATGCCCACCTAAGCGCGTCCCAGCGCACTTTTCATATACCTGCTCTCCAAGGGTGAAAAATCTTAATGCGGATGTGCCGGGCTCTCCTCGCTTCCTTTTGCTGTTGTTTTTTTGCCTCCCGCCCCTTTAAGAGAAGGAATCACGACGACGGGGCGGCATCCACCGGCACCGGAGGTAAGCCTGCATTCTTTTGTCCCTTTTTTTCTCCCTCCCCAAACACAGCCAGCAGCTAGGAAGTGCGGAGGGGTGGGGACGCACAAAGAGCGACAAACCCCTAAGATCTCTGGTCCAAATGCCACATTGCCACATGGTAAACAAAAACAGCACCCAAAACATTTTTTTCTGGGTGTGTGGACAATTTTTCTCTTTCTTAGAAACCTGTCCCAGAGGTTTGGGAAGTTCAGTGGAAGTAGCGTATATGGTACCATGGAGGGATATATAAGGAGAGGGACAAGAAAGTCCCATCTCTACTGGCCTCAATGTACTGTAGACTGTTGGATCTTGGCCAGTGCTGCATTTGTAATTTCATGAGATTATGAAATATAAAACACACTCCATTAAAGCCGATTTGCCTAACAAGTGAATCTACCAAAGTATTACTTATTGGTCACTATATTATCGATTACATGGTAATTATTACTATGATGATGCTCCATGTATTTAAATGCACAATGCCATCTAGAGATAGCACAGGAGGGGGTTGTGGGAGGGGTGCTCGAGGCTATATTTTCACCTGGCCTCCCAGTGTCTTCTTTGCATTTTTGTAAATGTTGCTCTTAGTGAATGCAATGTAAGCTAGCATTTCTTGAAAGGTGCAATGGAAACAGACCTGAACTTTTTCCCTGTTAGGGCTTGATTATATTGCAGAGGTAGGCTATTAAACCTAGAGTTTCTATGCATTATTTTTCATAGGTGCCATGTTTAATGTTTCTTAAACTGTGTGCTACATATCTTTCAATGAATGCTATACCTGTAGTGGAACAGCTGTGGATAGGCTGCATGGAGTGCCTTAATGCACACTGGCACATCTATCATGCCCTTGTAATTATGCCAGCCTCACTTTTTACTACATTAACTGAGAGTAGCATGCTGGTTTCTCAAGCAGAAACATAAGAGTTGGGCTAGTGTCACACTGATTTTTTGAAACCACCACCAAGTTCTATTAATTTAATTTTATGCCAACAATTTCTCTGCATCATCCTGGCCACATTAGGGTTGGTTTTATTCATTCACTCAAGTTGTAAAAGCAAAACAAAACTTGCCTTTCTTGAAAGATGCTACAGACTAGTGACACCCAGCCTCAGTTCCGCAGATATTCTTAGACTAAAACTTCTAGAAGCCTTCACCGTGACCTGTGCTGGCCTAGATTTCTGGGTTTGTAGTCCACATGCATCTGGAGAACCAAGTTTGGGAACCATTGCAACAGACCAGCAGATTCAGGCATTGGAAAAGTGACTTTTGTAGACATCATCTCTCAGATTTCATTGGCCAAGAGCCAACTGGGAGATTCTGGGAGGGATACTCTAAAAGGAAAAAAGGAAATACAACTTGTTGCAATATATTAAAAAGACTCTGCACCCCCTGAATATGTCTTTCCATATTCACTCTTCTCCAAAAAATATACATTGCTCTGATCAAACACTGCATATAGAAAAGTGCATATTAGGGAGAAAGTGCCCATTAAAAAGCTTATTATAACAGTAAAAACACCAACCCAAATTTAATGTATTGTGAGAAATTGCTTTCAAAAATGAATATATTAGGAGAGACCTATATTAGAGAAGATGCATTAAAATGCATATGCATTTTTGCTTTCTGGTTATTTTTATTTCTCAAAATTGTTTTGGAAATGGAATGGGCAAAAAATATGAAAATCCGAGGAACTGAGAAAAAGTGAAACTCACAGATGCACCGTTCCTTAGTCACAGTTCAGCACTTCTGGTTTCACTGATTTCATCATGAGAGATAACAATGTGCTTTCATTTTTTGTTTACTGATATCATTCAGAACTAAATGTATAGACATGTTAACCAGAGTTGGACTGTCCTTTATTGCCTCCAATCTGATAATGGACTGTGTTCTTATTTAATGATGCAGTGGTTGTTTGCTGTCTAGAAGGTTCCAGTAAACATTTCAATATTTAGCTCTAACAAAGGTGGCTCCAAGGCAGCACATGCACTGCCAGAGTGTCATTGCCCTCCCCCACGTGAATAACACGAGACGGGGGAAGGCAATTAGATGGGGATGCAGATGGGTGGGGCGAGCCTATATAGGCTGCCCCCGCCCCGGGCCGAAGACTCTTCTCTCCTTGGCTTGTCCTCCACACACCCACTGCGTTAAGAAGCGCTAACGTGAGTCTAACTGGTCGCCTAAGGGCCGGATAGAAATTTTTGACCCGTCTCAAGGTTGGCACGTAGGGACAGGGAGTTTTCGCCTATCCCATGCTAGCCCTCGGGGGTGGTTTTCCCCTTTTTCCTATGTCCTGTGTTGGTCACACTGGTGGTTGTTATGAGGGAATGGAGCAGGTGAGGACAATTCTAATAACCTCTACGCTACCATCCGACCCCTAACACTGTGGATCCTGAGATTACAGCGTGGGGGGGAAGGATGCTAGTGGAGGCCTTGCCTGGGACACAAGTCACGAAGAAGGTGGCTCAGGACCTGGGCAAGGGGAGGGAATTGGCCGGCCCTGGGAGTCTGATGACGGGTCAGACCACCAGGGGGCTTGCCTCGCCCTAAGGCTCCCTAGTCGGTGCAGTCCTGGGAGAGCCCCAGGTACCCAACGTTAACCTGCGTGACGGCAGGCCCCTCAAGAAGTTCCAGATGGTTGAAAATGGTTTATGTGTTGTGTTAATTAAGGGTGGCCCTATTATATACCCAATAAGGTGGTCTTGTGTCTTCATTTGCCATGGGAGGGCAATGTTTTGTGTGTCTCTGGTTGATATCCAGTTGCTTATAATAGTAAGTTGCAATTAAGGTATACCCATTGAATTAATGGAACTTATGGAGGAACTGACTCACCAAATCTCCACTGATTCAATGGCCTCTCACTTCTACACTTTACTGTGTTAGATATCAGGATTTCAGCCTCTGTTTTTCAGTGACTTTTATTCTTCAGTGGTCATTCTAGTTTATCCTTCCACGTAGATTGCAGTAGTAGCACAAACACATGCATGTCCCCTCTACCACCTTCACATAGCCTCCATAAGCCCTATAAAATTTCACACTGCTGATAATAAATCACACAGCAATAATAAATAAGTCTCTAAGGTCCCACAGGTCATTTGTTGTTGTTGTTTACCCTAATATTGCTTCTGAACAAACCAATTAAGCAGCTGCATTTTGTGTTAAGTCCATTAATAAATCACAAACAAAACATCTTAAACCAAAAGCCCCAGCTTAATTACTTCAGGGAGTGAGTAGTTCATTATCTCTTTTTTCCCCTCTACATATGGTCTCAACTTTTCAAACACAACAAATTTGGCTTATTAGGTAACTCTCATCCACATATTTTTCTGTTTTCTGAATTTCAATGGCTGCTGCAGAAAATGAATTTAGCCTGACTTGTCAGCCAGCAATGAAATCAATACAATATCCATTAAGTTCACTCCTGGAGATACTGTATTTATTCAATCTTTATTATTGCCCTTCATTTTAATATGTCTTCCAAAATCAATCTATGATTTTCTCCTTGTGAAGAAGCATTTATGCACCTCCCATAATAAGTCTTCATCTTGGGAACTTTTTCATATAGACAAAATACTGGATCAACATGAACCTTGACTGGATTTCCATGAGGACTTCATTTTATTTTAACAGTATCTTAGGAAGCTTCATAGGAGGGTTTGGAATTTAAATTATATTAAATATAAAAACACAATATGAAAAAGAAAACTGTAAGACAAGAACAGCATAGTAAAATCCAGTCTACCTGTACAAAGCAGCACGTAAGATTTATAAAAATTGTCTCAGCTTGCACCTTGGAATTCCTGGGCAATTCTTCCTTGGCCAAGAAGAGAACCACCATTGGTCAAGTAATGTTCTTTGGAGAAAGTGAGCCAAAAGAACGTAGTGCCATCTCTCTCGATAGAAGGGGGGGAATCAAGTTGACCTTATGCCTTGCTCTTCCTTTTCTGCAAGAAGAAATATGTGCTACACTTGCCTCTGTTGTCAGAACAACCCCCTCTGGTCAATTTCCCAAAGTAAATAAATAAATAAATAAACCTGTTTGCAGGTAGGAGAGAACATGACGATGGAAGAATATCAGCACTTTTTGAGCAGTTTTGATACAAACTGAGTACTAACAAACATGGTAGTATTCCTCCCTCATACTTTGTGAAACAATTTTATCAGTTTCACACAATATACTTAACTTGTTACAGCATATCTTCATAATTTCAGGTAAGATTGTTTTTTAGTCCTACCTGGTAGTATTAATATTTGAACCTGAACTCTTCTGCATACAAGACATAAGTTCTACACCTAAGCTATAGCCACTTCAGATTCCGAACCATTTTCTTCTTTTGCAGGTTGAAGGACTAACGCTTTCCAACTCGGACACCCTCTCCTTTGATCACACACAGATAGCAACAGAGACATGCTCACACATTCTCCATTTGCCCTGCTTATTTATGGTTGGTCCATTTTTTGTTGTTGTTTTGTTTGCATTTTGGTGCTCTAGCCACTCCACCCTCTTCCCCATTATAGAAGTATGAAACTTGGGGAAGTCATGCATTTTATACAGTTGTAGCTAGAGATGGGCATGAAACAGAAAAATAGTCTTTCATTTTATTTCTGTAGTAGTTTTGTTTTGTTTCATTTGTAATGAATTTTTAAATTAGTTTTGTTACAAAAAGGACTACCCTGGGTCCTAAAGGACCAAAATGGCGGAGGAGCTTCCTCAAGCAATTCCAGGTAACTTTCTGATATTTGGAAAGGTTTGGGGGTCAGGGAGATGAGTTATGAAGCTCCAAAGGAGGTGACCCTAGGGAAAAAATATTTCTATTGGAATCAGAACTTTGGAAGCCAAGCCATGGGTGAGCGTAGCACCACTGCAGCTTGGCTTCCAATTCTAATTAGAAAGATATTATCCTAGGAGCCCCTTTGGAACTTCATAACTCAGCTCCCTAACCCCCAAACCTTTTCAGATTTGGGGGGCTTTCAGGGAAGTACCTGAGCTCCCCTGCCATTGATTCCTCTAGGATAAATCATTTCATTCTAGAGAAGAAAATGGCATTTCATGACACAAAAGAAAAAAACCAAAATGCATGCTACAGCATTTCGTTATTCGTTTTGTTATACCACAGGTCCTCATTTGAAATGAGGTAATTTCAGGGAAGACCTTGGATAAATTGTACCTCTGAGATATTTTCCCTGTTGGCATACATACAGGTTCCTTCACAAGATGGGCTCCATTCAGTCAAGGCAGCATAAACTGGAGTATGGTGTGTAAGTGTATCCATGTGCCTTCACACCCAGAAGTTACAGCAACCTTTGCATTCCTATGCAAATATCTTATGTACACAAGTACAGTAAGTACCTTGAGCTGAGCACACCTATAGTTTCCATGCTTTAAGCTCTATTTGCAGTGAAATCAGGAGAGCTGCTCTCAACCTAAAGCAAATAAATGGTTTATTTATTAAAATAGCTGTATAATTTTTGGTACATGTATTTCAGATTCAATGTATTTCTGGACAGAAATGAGAAGCCTGATGTCTTAAGGATTTTAAGCATGGAATAAGCCCTACCTGTAAGTGGGAAGTGAGTTGCATGGGGTTTGTTTTGCTGTTTGTTTTGCTTTGTGTTTATACTGTGTTTATGTGTGTGTTTCAAATCGGTACACAAAAGTGAACCATTTTCCTACTGCTAGCCCTGTTCACCACACTCTAACTCATCTCCCTGGTTCCTCACTTCCTCTTACATCCCCACACTCTGCCCCTCTATTATTTCTACTCGTTAATCTAGCCACATACTGTATATACTACTGCTACATCTTTCCTTTTCAACAATTCAATACAAGTTTTGTTGTTTTTGGTTTTTGTTGTAGTGGGAGGGGCTAGAGTTTACCAGCACACAGCCCATCAAAACTTCACTTTCCTCACATGAAGGTTCTGGGTGAGGAGTGAATGGGGCGGGGCTTACCACATGCTCCTATCCTCACCACCCTGTTATCCCTCTATGCAGTTTCAGGCACAGCTTGTGAATTGGGTTGTTGTCCATCTACTCCTCCGAGCTTTCTGTCTCATCCAAAGGAAGAAATAGCAAACACACCACCAAACCAAAACATGTGACTCTCCAATCCATATGTTCTTCGTTTCATTTTGGCTCAGAGAACTTCTCCACCCTTCCCATCCTCCATTACCGACTGCATTCAGAGGCAACAGATGAATTTCCAAGGACAAATATGAAACATTGGCAGGCATTCTTCCGCTCCTGATCTAATATGCAAATGGCACAGATTCTCAGCTTCTTCCAAAGGACTATTAAAAACTGATCCAAGCCAGAACTGTTTATTAATTTGTTGTTAACAAAATGGAAATATTGAAATGTTCCAAGAGATTTAATTACACATAATTATACCATCACAGCTCTTTACACACACCACACGTTGGTTTCGTCTCCTCTATACATAAGAGCAATGCCAATGAGGATGCTAGAATGTCACAGGTCAGCGGTTCAAGAGAGTGTGTGACATCTGCAACCCTGGTCCTGAGACAGCCCCATGGATGTAGACTACTAATAACCAGATGTTTGTTTGCTCTGGGAAGATGTTGCCCTCTTTAAATGGAAAGAAGTTGTACAAGAGTCTCATTTATTTAACATGGTCAGATAATTGGAAGAGATAGCACAGAGATGTGGGATATCTGGCTGAAACATTGCCTCTTTGGCAGGGGTCAGAATCAATGATTCACAGGGTTCCTTCCAGCTTTGCAAATCTACAATGATGAAGATTACTATTTAATCTATCCCTTTCCTCTGTGCAATAACAGTTGACATTTCTGAGTCCCGTTCATTCAGTCTGCTGCCATTGAGAGTACCAATTGGATTTAGCTTGATAAAACCATTCAAATTCTGGTTCAGAATGTAAAATAACTGGTATGTATGGGGGAACAGCATGTACATGAAATGTTTGGTGGTTTGGAAAGGAACACTAATACCTGGAACATGACTCAGGGATGGGCACCATATGAAAAATGACACACTATTTTGTCATGTTGTAAGGTTTTGAATCGTTTTGAAACAAAAAGGCAACCAGCGTTTTGTTACAAAAGGAAATTGATGCTGGCCAGTCAGGAGCTGTTCAGGGACATGCATCATCCCACCTCTCTGTCTGTTTGGCCAGCACCAGGGAGAGTGAAAGATGACACATCCGAGGCTGCTTCTTCATTGGAGTTTAGCCCTGCACTACCCAAAACAAGGTAATAGACTGGTTGGTTTCATTCTGGAAGGTGGGGCCCAGTACCAAATGGCAGCTGTTCTGCTGTGTTTTGTTTCGGAACTGGACTCCTTTTGAAACAAAATGCAAATATCTACTTGCTATGCCAATGATGTAATTGAGAAATAGAGTTGAGTTCATTCACCTACTGAAGAAAGCTTAACTGCACACAACACTTGTTATAAAATTACCATATAGCACTAGGAACAAGATTGTGCTGAAAATCTGAGCACACTAAATCTATACACTGGTGCTATAAGTAGTAGGTACTACTGCTATATCAAAGACCATGAAGATTCTATGACTAATAATTAGAGATGGGCACGAAACAGAAAAATTGTGTTTTGGTTTTTCGTTTGTCGTTGAGAGGTCTGTTTCGGTTCATTTCCGTTTGTTGGGAATTTTTGGAAAAATTTTGTTACCGTTTTTCGTTTTTTCGTTTGTCATTTCTACCTGCTTTTTGCGTGATTTTTAAAGCATTTCCGTGCGCAGGCATCCTCCAACGCCCCAGACCAGAGGGAAAAACACTAAAAAAAATGGATGCTGGCAGAGGCACAGTATAGACTAGGTATGCAGGGAGGCTGCAAAGGCAGCGGCGGGCGTTGCCCAGGGTGCAAGGCAGCCGCAGAGTGACTGCACTGCGGGGCAAGGGAGGGTACTCACCGAGAGGTACGCAGCACGCACGCACACAGGGAGGGTGCAGGACTGAAGCTAGAGTCGCAGAGACCGCATCCCACCCTAACTCCCACCACAGACTGCAAGGAGGACGGGGGCTGCCAGAGCTTTTTATGCCCTCTGTGGCTGCCAGACCTGCCCACCCAGTCTGCATCCTGGGCATGCTATTGGTTGAACATGATCCAATCACATGGCTTGCCTCCATTTTGTGGCTGGTGGTGACATCCATTTTAAAGGGAAAAGAAAAATACATTGCGATGGGAGAAGACAAAAACAAATGTTTTAAGGACCCCCCCCCGGTAGGTATTATCAGACAATATTAATAATTATCGCTGTGCTTTTACGGATGTCCAGGGCGTTTAACATTTAAAACAGCTCATTTCATTGCGTGTCGCCATTAACGGAAACAAAACGTAACGACCGCAATTTTCGCGGTTCTGTCCGTTTCATTGCATTTTCATCACAATTTTCGTTTGTCGTTTAGTTACGTAACGGAAACGACAAAACGGTAATGGAAACGAAAAAATGTTCGTTCCGTGCCCATCCCTACTAATAATCATGGTAACTCTGTATAATCTCTAATATCAGGTGCTGGTTTCTGTATAGCAGTGCTTATGAGTTCCCCATGAGCATGGAGGTGACCACCTTGGGTAATTGGAGAAGGTAGCCATGTTAGTTTGTGCAAGAATTCCAGACAAATATAAAATAAAAATAAAACAAGACAAAAGACAAAAAAGTGGCACTTTCATATTTTAATGTAATGTTTCGTGGACACGTCCACTTTTTCCAGACATATAGCAGCAGAATGAAGTGTGCAATATAATGTGTAATGGAATATATGTTTCGTACCAAATAGTCATTGGTTGTTGTATGTAGGTATGTTTTCATGCAAGCTCTGTTGCTGGACTAAATAGGCCATTGGTGAGATCCAGAACAGCTCTTTTTTTATTCTACATGGTTTGTTTCATTACTTTGGTCGTCTACCCTTCATTCATTTGTAGTCCTTTCTTTCTGCTTGAGGAACTGGTGAGCATCTGCTTAAGGGCTACTTATATGGATATGGCTGACCACTATGGGAGAAAAATGCATGACTAGCTAAGCCTTTGGTCAGCTCCTGCACAGCCTTTCTTATGTTCTTATTCTGTGAGACAAGGAGAACTGTTACACATTTCAGTGTGCTTGAAAAGAATCAACACCCAAATACATACTTATCTGGTGTAAGCTATCTTCCCATAAACTGGTGTTCTCGTTTTACTGAATTCATTTTACATTTTGGCTCGTACAGTCCTCGTATCCCAAATGCACAAGAAGAGAATTTGTTCCAGTGTGTTCAACATTCAGTGGGTGCCAGATCATTTTGCCAGAGACCTAATGAGGGTGGAGACATTCCCAAATCTTAGCAACATGTCTGTGATTATGCAGTATTTTTTTAAAAAATGAGAGAAGAATATGTTAGTCATGGAAAGTGGAGACATGCCAGTAGAACACAGCTTTCTCTATAACTTCTTAAAACCTCTTATGCTTGTATCCCAACTTGGAACCATTCACAGATCTTTGCTCAAAGCATTAACAAGTGACAGAGCAATACATGTATTTTATTACAGGATTTATTTATTTATTGGATTTTTATACCGCCCATCTGGCCGTGAGGCCACTAGGGGGGGTTAGAGGAACACATAGCTCAGCTGCTGTCTACAGTTTGGAAAAGGCTTGACCCTCTGTGTAAGTCTGTAATGTCAATTATTTTTTATTTTTAAAAACGGCTTTGCATTCAAAAGAAAGAGCAGGTTTTCTGAAATATGCGAAGAGCCTACCAACACCTTGTGCGCAAAAGAAAGGTGGTCACTTATCTTCATTTATGATAATGTTTTTTTTTGGGGGGGTGGTGAAGCAAAAGTGACAGAGTCACCTAACAAGGCAATGAATGTTGACTGTCTTTGCTCTTATGCAACTGGCCAAATTGAGTCTGTCTCCCCAACAAACTTCTCATCAGACAATAGCAGGATCACACAAACCAATCCTCTCTGCCTTAGACATAGCAGAATTGATAGAATGCAGGCAGCTTGGTTTAGTGTTAATAAGGACCTTTCAAAACCCCATAATTCACGATTAGAGATGGGCACAACTTGAAAAAAAATTTTTTCCAATTGTCATTAGTCGGGCCGGTCCCGTTTCGGGTCGTTTCCGTTTTTCGCGAAAACTCGCAAAAATTAGTCGGTCTGTTTTTTCGTTTTTTCGTTGTCGTTAGTACTGGTTTTTTTGGGGGGGGGAGCAGGCTCCTGGAGGCACCTCTGTGGGGTGGGTGCCTCCTCTGGCCCGCTATAAGGGAAAGTGGGCTCCTGGAGGCACCCGTGGGTGCCTCCTATCCTCACCCACTAGGAAGGGGAAGCAGGCTCCAAGAGACCCCCCAACATGGGGGTCTCCCCACCTCACCTGCTGCTGCTGCAAAATGCTATGCAATAGCCATATGGATATTGCATAACATAATGTGCAGACAGTGACTGTGAAGACTAGTGGATGGCACTGAACCCAGAGCCATAGTGAGATGCCTAACTAAGGCTCTTGCACCACCATGTCTCACACAGAAGGGAATTGTACTTGCTGCGTGTAGTGCAATGCAAGCAAGTAGATCTGGCTTTAAGGTGGGTTAGTGCAAGGGCTAGGGTTAGGCTAGTGACGGGTAAGGTTACGGTGGGCTAGTGGGTTGCACCTCTGGGTGCCTCTCTGACCCACTAAGAAGACAGTCTGTGACGTATGGGTACGGAGTCAAGGGTTAGGGTTAGGGTTAGGGGGCTAGGGCAGGTTTTAGGGGGCTTTTTGGCACATCCCAGAAATCTCCATGGCCAAGTGGCCATGCGATTGGTGGGATGGCTCCAAAAATTTGCATGGTCGTCCACTCCCACATGGCTGGCCACTCAGCCAGCCCATCATTGCGCAGGTGTAAATAAAAAAAAATAAAAAAAATCAATGGAGGACAGAGGAGGAGAGGAGAGACATTTTGTTGCAAGAAAAAACCCACTGCTACTGTGAAAAATCTGGCAGTTTATAAATTTTCTCGTGTTTCTGTTGTGCTTGTGTGTTTTTGGACCACGATTTCAAAAACAATATTGCGTTTGCCGCCCCATTTTGGATCCCCCGCCCGCACCGCATGGCATGGCGATGGCGACTCGCGAGTCCGGCTGCCCAGGACGGGGGGGAGGCAGGACCCCCCTCCAGAAACCACCCCTCCGGTAGGTGCCCTGTGCCCTTAGTCAAGCAGGCATTTTTCCGCCTGCTTTTTTGGCCCAGGAATGGGTGGGGGGAGAGTTTAAAAGTTTTTTCCTGTGCCGTCCGTGCTGCTTGCTTGCGCTTTAATTGCGGCGGCCGGCGGCCGGCGAGACTGGGCTTTTTGCTGGCTGCGAGCCTGCGGCAACTCCCACAGAGCAGCCCACTAGGACGGGGGATGGGGGGAGGCCGGGGACCTCCAGAAACAACCCCTCTGGTAGGTGCCCTGAGGCACGGCAGGCATTTTTCCGCCTGCTTTTCGGCCGGGAACCGGGTTTTTTTAACTTTTAAAAACTTTTTTTCTGTGCCGTGTTGCATCGCGCGATCGCGCGATGCAAGGAACGAGCACGACAAATCAGACCAAAATTGTTCGTTCGTCGGTTCGAGCTCGAAGTCTGGCAGAGTAATTCCCGTTACCGTTTCCGTAGAGTAACGGAAACGAGTAATGGAAACGGAAATGGGAATACCGCTAAGTCGTGCCCATCTCTATTCACAATTTTTTTTAAACATTTTTATTAGAAAATTTTATATACAAAAGAAAAACAAACATATTCAAAACATAAACCATGTAGAGTCAATCTATCACTAAAGTTCGGCTTCCCTCTGTTCTTCGCGCGGTTTTAACATTGTTCATCTCCCAGCCTTCCTTTCCAACGAACCCCTTTTATATACTTATAGAAAAGGTTCTAAAAATAGATAATAGTCCTTCGAGTTCTACCCTAATCCGGTAAGAGTCTTTAATTCCTTACAATTAATCTCCATGTAGTTCTTAAATTTTTGCCAGTCTTTTTGGAACCTCTGGTTGTCTTGATCCCTCAGTCTGCATGTCAGTCTGGCCATCTCTGCAAAGTCCAGTAATTTCGCCCTCCATTCATCCAAAGACGATTTATTGGATGCAAAGAACTTAGGAAACATTTGCATATCACAAAAAGTGAAACCATAAGATTTATCTATCCCTTGTCAGGAGTAGGTTACTATTAGTAATTATCAGCAACTAAAGTATTGCTCTTTTGGTTTTGCAATGATGCTGGAATACTCAATAAATAGAACACAGATTCACCTGACTATGACTCGTAGGCCTTGCAGGGGATGAATGGTCCTGCAGGGTATAGTTCTAGAAGATCACGGTGAAGCAGGCAAAGGAGAAGATCCTATCTTCCAAGTACTAATTATTCAGCATTATTGCTACTCAACCTAATGTGCTGCTAACCATGGAGTCTGTGGAAATGCAGGGAATATTTGTGAGCTCCCTATCTGTCAGCAGCTTGTCTTCTAGTTTCCTTCCCTCACTGGCTGGTATTCAGAAGTGGTCTCAAATAGCCTGTCAAGCTTTCTTATAATGCTAATGCCAGAGCTTCCAACCCTTAAGTCCCCGGGAGCAGAAAAGACAGATGCTGCTCTGGGTGAGGGATCTCCTTGCATTCTTGGTAAGTTACAGCTAGTGGTGGGTTACAGTTGCATGGAGGGCAGGCTAAAGTTTATGAGAAAAAGTCTGAGAAAATGAAATAAGGGAGTAACTCAAAACACAGTAGCAAAGGGGGAAAGCTGACAGTAGCTGGGCAGCATCCAGTTAGAGAAAGTGTCTACTTGAATAGTGAGAGGATGCAAACATTATTGAGCAGAGCGAGGAGCTAGTCACCAGCACTCCAGCAGAAGAATGCAAGAAGCAGTCTAATGATGCAACTGGATTCAAAAGACTGCATCTGAAAAGCATCTATAAATGCTTGTATGCAAATGCCAGAAGCACCCAGAACAAAATACTTAGCAATAGATAAAAATATTGATATTATTAGCATCACTGAAACCTGGTGGATGGATGATAACCAGTGGGATACAGTTATCCCAGGCTACAAACTGTACAGGAATGATAGGAAGGGGCAAATGGGAAGTGGTATAGCCTTGTATGCCAAAGAAGTGATAAAATCGTACAAATTGGAATATCTAGGTGATTTGGAGTCACCATTAGAAACTCTATGAGTAAGAGTATCTGGCCGCAAGGATGGTCTAACAGTAGGCATATGCTTTTGGCCTCCGACCCAAGCCCCTGAGGGAGATTGGCAGTTGGAGAATATTGTAAAGGAGGCATCCAAGAAGGGAAGCCTGGTTATAATGGGGGACTTCAATTACCCTCACATAGACTGGGTGAACTGTTTTTCAGCACTCCCTAAATGCAGACCTTGGTTGCTCAGATAAAGCTTGTCTCTGCTTCTCTTAGTTGTAAGTCTTTGCTGCCTTAGGGCCTTTTTACACGACCCCAAAGATCCGCTGGCCACTTAAATTCGGACCAGAGATCTTAGGGGTTCCTTGCTCTTCCTCTGTCCCCACCCCCCTCCACACTTCCTGGTTGCTGGCTGCCTGAGGGAAGGAGAAAAAAGAAAGAAAAGCATGCCGGTTTACCTCCATTTTGTTCCCGACAGCATTCAGATCTCTTAAAGGGGTGGGGCGCAAAAAAAGAACAAACGGAAGCCAGGAGAGCCCCGCACTCACTATCCTTACACCGGATCAAATATTTGTCACCTCCAAAAAGCAGGTACAAGAAAACTGCTGTTTGGTCTTGCTAAAGTGGGCGGGGTCGCACTTAATTGTCTGCAAAGTCCGGAGCTGGTGGGTAAACATTTTTAAGGTCCGGACCTTGCAGCCATTTGCGGCGGAGCTTAGGGGTCGTGTATAAACGCCCTTAGACAAGCAGCCCTCTGTGGGGGTGGAGACTCTCCTGAAGATGCTGAGTCACTCTGCTGTGCAGCTGCTGGAGGAACTGAAAGCTCAGAAACCCCATCTGGGACTTCTTCAGGCATTAACTCTTCAGACTCTGGAATAGGTTCTGGCAGGGGCCTAACACTGCATTTCATTGTGAGCATAGTTTGTTTTCCTTTTGTACAGAAACAGCTCTCTGTTTCTGTGTACTGCAGGCTGGAGGGAAGAAGGGGCTGGCAGACTGCTTAATCCCTGGTTGCGGACACGGTGTTCGGTTTTACTCACGCCCAACTAGCAACTGTGGGCCGTTTGCCTTGTGTATCCTTGCTGCAGATTCCCTGAGGCACATGGAAGCCTCAAACTTTGGTTTCTTGGTGGCAATGGAACTCCACGTGTCATCTCTTAAACATTGACACTCCTACTTTTGTTCACTTACTAATGCCACATGAAATTGCTCAAAAAGTGAACTTTGTCATGTATAAACATTAACAAAGCAGGCCGAATGCATAAACAAATGGTAATTCTATTAGTTTTCATTAAGAATTATAATTCATTTTTGTTTACATGTTAGTTTTTAATTTACTTAAAATGTGTAGTTAAAATAGTACGTGACTATTACTTTGTTAATTGTAGTAATCTTTGCAATGTCAAAAAGACGCCAGTGGTGGGAGAATTATGTTGCTTATGTATTCACTTGCACGATAGAGAAAGACAGTACCCCAAACCCACAATGCATTTCATGTTGCATGATATTTTCAAACTCCAATATCAAAACATTGATGTTGTTAGATATCTGAGGATGGACACTTATTGTATATTTGATGCTTTTGGGGAACAATTTGGTGCTGACCATACTGTGGTTCTTTATCACACTGACATAAGTTGACACTCCAAGGAATGTATGCTAAGCAGGTTTTCTTAAATGTGTGGGGAAATTATTCAGTTTCTTAATTTAGTTAAATACTTTGAAAGAAGAGATGCTCTCACTCTGGGTCAAAAAGAAAAAAAAACCCAGGGGGGAGTGGCTTTATGATATCTTCCTGTTAGCTTTAACATAGATGAGGGAAACAGTGGAAGCTGCTGCATAGAGAACTGCACAGGGAAAGAACATACAGGCACAAATCTTGGCCAGTCAATAAATAAAATAAACACAACACTCACATCCCTTATCCATGAAAAACTGTCCAAACGTTCAACTGATTTTGACATTACTTTCCAACTGCAGTAGAACAGTTATTGTTTTTAAAGGGTGGGGATGGCATAGCACTAATGTTGACCTTTATTAATACATGACAGCCAACTGATATACACTAACTGGGAGCAAACCTCTAACAGGAGAGTGGCATTTACTTTCGAGTAAGCATATAGGACTGGGCTATTTATTATGTACTCCAGGGATGCTGACCTTTGGGATATTTTACTTCAGACTCCCATCTTTTTTGTAGAATTCCCAGCTGATCCTACTGAACTCGGGCAAGAAAGCTCTGGAAGTGTAGCTTTCAGTCTTTTGAACAGAAATCAATGCTGCCTAAGAGACACTCTTTGAAAAATGAGTTGAAACAGGGTCTCTCTCTCTCTCTCTCTCTCTCTCTCTCTCTCTCTCTCTCTCTCTCTCTCTCCCATCTCTCTCTTTTCCTCCCCCCCTTTCTGTTCACACATTCCCTTTCAGTGGGCCTGATCTGCCTGTGGAAAATCATTTTTTCCTTGTGGTAGGCAAGATTACCCCTGCTGGTGCTTCTTATACTTAGAATATTGACGTGCACTTGCAAAGGTCAGGCAACTGGAACAGTTAGTGGGAGTGAGAATACTGACTCCAGTGAGTCTCTCCACAAAGACATTCCCCCCTCTCCTTGCACAGTTCCAACAAAGCTTTGAGGAGATGAAGTGCTGTAGCCAGCAATGAACGTTGGTCTGCTCCTGGGGAATGTGATGTGATATGTTGTTCTTAATGTTCCTTTAGCAAATAGAAAGAGTACTTGAAATTGAAGATGGGCAGGGAATCAGTGATTCAGCCGTACATTGGAAGAGATCTTGCTTACAGAAACACCCTGTCTTTGAGCTCCTCAGATCACTGAATGGAGGCAAGTATAGTTTAATATCACTACCGCACTTTAGATTTGAAACACCTTTTCCTTAAAGACAAATTGCCTTTAAAATCACTGTCCGCTTTTCAAATCTGTTTCTGAAGAGCCCCCTTGGCCACGCCCATTTTTGACTGCTGTGTCAGTTTTTCTTGCAACGACCACTGGAGGTGGTATTTTGTTAAATCGGTTCCTGCACACCCTTTTATAGTGATTTGGTTGTGTTTGTGGACATACTACGCCACCTTTTTTTTGTTTCCCCCTGTTTCTGCCGTTTCCCTGTCGTTGGTTAAAGCGGTTCAGCCAAGTGTGAATGGGCAAGCCAATTGCTAAGCATCCGTTGAATTGCGGACTGCCGAACTGCTGTAGCGACCACGGGACCATGGGAGGAGATAAGGCAATGCAAAATAAAAAGCGGCTGCTCAAGGAAGTGCAGTAGCGGCCAATGAGGCCTTCGGTCACAGTGGGCATAAGCACCACATTTAATTATTTAAATTGGTTTAGATTTTATTGTTCATGCAACTCAAGGGTGAAACTGATTTGCATGGGCTGCAAAGTGAGGGTGTCCCATGACCAACAACTGGTGCACATGGACCTTTTAAAATACCTTGCATCTAAAATTGATTCAGTTCAATGCAGTTTTGGGGATGTGAATGCTGTTGTTGTTTTAATTTGTGCGTAGATCGATTTTGGGTGGTAGGGGTACCAATTGGATTTTGCATTACAAGAAGAATCTCTTAAAAGGTTTACTTCTGCATCACTTCATCAGTAGGTTTGGCATTACAACCACCTACCCCGTTCTCTCCATTCAGAAGATCAGCAGAGAGAGGGGGGGGGATGGGGCACAGAGCAACTATGCCTGGACATGGAGGATGATCTGCATGCCAGGAACATCTCTTCCCAATGCAAATGGAAGTCTTCCCCCACTTCTCATTGTTTCCATCATTAATGACCTCTGCAAAAGTTTCCCCAATAGTTTCTAATGACAATCATGACACCAGATAGTACCTCCTAGATACTCGTTTTAGCGATGTATCACTTACTTTTCCTTTTAAATAAAGTGAAATCACAATCTTTTTGGAGCAGCATCCTCCGAAACAGAAAGAAAATGAGCGATTTCAGCAGTCTATCTGCCAAAATCAGTTAAAATCACCAGAAGTGAATTCATTTCCTTTCAATTCATGTGAACGTGGCTACCAGCTTAAATACTACATGACTTGACACCTGATTTTGAAAATGTCTGAGCAGACATTGATTCAAACTGCCTGTGTGACCAGACTAACTTGCTGCCTTCAGAACTGACACAGAATGTGGTTCATTTATTTCATTTATTTATTTCCTGTCCTTCTATGTTGCCCTTCTTCGCACAACAGGACTCAAAAAGGTTTAAAGATCATTAAAAGAAACAGGAATTACGACAACATATAAGAAATATTACAAATTTTAAACATGTGACTATTAATAGCATCACATATAAACCAATGGAGACCCATTAAAACATTTTAAAAGGATGGACACAAAAATGGCAGATTTCTCTTTCCAGGTTCAACTTGTGGTCAAGTCGGATTCCACATCCCAGAGGAAGGTCTCCTTGTGTTTTGCCTCAGACAGCAAAATGCCTTCAACCTGGCAATGGTATACCTTAGTTCTGACAAAATAAATCCATTATAGTAATCTGCTTATTTGTAAGCAATTACTTCCATGTCCAAAGAGAACATCCCATTCCACTCTAAGAGCTAGGTGGAGATTGCTGTACTAACTCACAAGCAAAATAATAGGTCTTTTTCTGTATTAGCTGCCTGAGTATACAAAATATAGGGTTGTTTTTGTTTGTTTGTTTTGGGTGGTTTGGATTTTTTGTTATGTTTTGTTTTGGGGGGTTTTTTGGAGCCTTGTGGTTGCAGTGGTAAAATTGCAGTATTGCAGTGAAGACTCTAATCACAACCTGAGTTGGATCCTAGGCTTAGGTATACAGCTAAAGGTTGACTCAACCATCCATCATTCCAAGGTTAGTAAGCTGAGTACTCAGTAGAGATGGGCACGACTTGAAAAAAAATTTTTTCGAGTTGTCGTTAGTCGGGCCAGTCCCATTTCGGGTCGTTTCCGGTTTTCGCAAAAATTCGCAAAAATTAGTTGGTTCGTTTTTTTCGTTTTTTCGTTGTCGTTAGTACTGGTTTTTTTGGGGGGGGAGCGGGCTCCTGGAGGCACCTCTGTGGGGTGGGTGCCTCCTCTGGCCCGCTATAAAGGGAAAGTGGGCTCCTGGAGGCACCCGTGGGTGCCTCCTGCCACTAGGAAGGGGAAGCAGGCTCCAAGAGAGACCCCTCTACATGGGGGTCTCCCTTCCTCACCTGCTGCTGCTGCAAAATGCTATGCAATAGCCATATGGATATTGCATAACATAATGTGCAGACGTGAGACCAGTGTGAGAGTGATAGGGTCATACCTTCCCTTCACAAGGCTCCCGCACCACCATGTCTCACACAGAAGGGAAATGTACTTGCTGCGTGTAGTGCAATGCAAGCAAGTAGATCTGGCTTTAAGGTGGCTTAGTGCAAGAGCTAGGGTTAGGCTAGTGACGGGTAAGGTTATGGTGGGCTAGTGGGTTGCACCTCTGGGTGCCTCTCTGACCCACTAAGAAGACAGTCTGTGACGTATGGGTACGGAGTCAAGGGTTAGGGTTAGGGCTAGGGCAGGTTTTAGGGGGCTTTTTGGCACATCCCAGAAGTCTCCATGGCCAAGTGGCCATGCGACTGGTGGGATGGCTCCAAAAATTTGCATGGTTGTCCACTCCCACATGGCTGGCCACTTGGCCAGCCCATCATTGCGCAGGTGTAAATAAAATAAAATAAAATAAAATCAATGGAGGACAGAGGAGGAGAGGAGAGACATTTTGTTGCAAGAAAAAACCACTGCTACTGTGAAAAATCTGGCAGTTTATAAATTTTCGCGTGTTTCTGTTGTGCTTGTGTGTTTTTGGACCACGATTTCAAAACCAATATTGCGTTTGCCGCCCCATTTTGGATCCCCCGCCCGCACCGCATGGCATGGCGATGGCGACTCGCGAGTCCGGCTGCCCAGGACGGGGGGGGGAGGCGGGACCCCCCCCCCTCTCCAGAAACCACCCCTCCGGTAGGTGCCCTGCGCCCTTAGTCAAGCAGGCATTTTTCCGCCTGCTTTTTTGGCCCGGGAATGGGTGGGGGGAGAGTTTAAAAAAGTTTTTTCCTGTGCCGTCCGTGCCGCTTGCTTGCGCTTTAATTGCGGCGGCCGGCGGCGAGACTGGGCTTTTTGCTGGCTGCGAGCCTGCGGCGAGTCCCACCAGAGCAGCCCAGGACGGGGGATGAGGGGGGAGGCCGGGGACCTCCAGAAACAACCCCTCTGGTAGGTGCCCTGAGGCACGGCAGGCATTTTCCCGCCTGCTTTTTTGGCCGGGAACCGGTTTTTTTTAACTTTTAAAAACTTTTTTTCTGTGCCGCGTGTGGCATCGCGCGATCTCGCGATGCAAGGAACGAGCACGACAAATCAGACCAAAATTGTTCGTTTGTCGGTTTGAGCTCGAAGTCTGGGGGAGTAATTCCCGTTACCGTTTCCATAGAGTAACGGAACCGAGTAACGGAAACGGAAACGGAAATACCGCTAAGTCGTGCCCATCTCTAGTACTCAGTTTTCTAGGGAGGTAATGTATCTCCTGAATGAGTAATTGTAAACTGCTGAGAGAGTTTTAAGCACAATGCTTTTGCTTTGATGGAGAGGGGGTGGGAATCACACACCGAAATGTAACAGGCTCCAGTATATATCTACCAGGTTGAGTTTGACTTTGTGGCTCCCATGCTTTGTAAGGGCTTAATCACATGTCCTTTAAAAGGCTGATTAAATTTCAAGATAAAGTGGCTCCAAAAATATTGTCCCCATGGCCACCAGGCTTTAAAAAAAAACTGGTTATGCCCCCTTTAGTGAGTTTTCCATGACCTACCAGAGAAGTTGAGAATTTTTTGCTCCGATAAAAAATGCGAGCAGAAGTCCGTGAGAGCTCGTATATGATCCAGTTTTCTGTTGTTTTTTTCCTAGCCCTGACCAACTCGTCCTGAGGCTGGTCAGGGCTTTTGTTTTTTTTTAAAAAAATCTCTCCCCCCCCCCGGCAGCGCTGATCAGCTGGCCTTCAGGCTGTCAGCACTGGGGTTTTTTGGGGGGGGGGGGGTGTTTTCATTTTTTTTCCTAGCCCCACCAGCTCCTGGGGCTGATCGGTGCTTTTTAAAAAAAATTATAAATTTTCCCATTGGGCTGTCAGCCTTTGGGCTGTCAGTGTTGTTGTTGTTGTTGTTGTTGTTGTTGTTGTTGTTGTTGTTGTTGTTGTTGTTGATGTTGATGATGATGATGATGATTTTTCCCTAGCACCACCTGCTGGCCACGGGGGCTGAAAAGTGCTTAAAAATCTTTGTATATGGGAACGGAGATCCCACATCTTCCGTTATGTGACCAAGAAAGAAGAAAAGCCAGACTTTCACTATATCTGGATCTTCCCCCAGGTGAGATAGCGGCCTAAGTCTCCCTGATGCCTGATTGCATTTAATAATTGCTGTGACAAGCTGGGAGCCACTATGGGAAAAACAGATACACTTCAATCTAGATGATAAAGCCTCACTTAATGTTAACATATGCCGCAGCTCTGCATTTCCTCAGCTTAACCCCATCTGGATGTTTTGGACTACAGATCTCATGAGCCTGAAACAAGCACAGTATAGTTCAGAGAAGAATAAGAATTACAATTGAAAATAGTTTGAAGACTGTGAATTGGGGAGGCATTTATAAGTTTTGGATAAGCTTTTGTCCTTCATCCTTAGTTCTTTCTGTACAAAATATATATTGGTGAGTAATGATCTATCAAACAAAGAAGTTTTTAGAGTGATAACTTTTAAAAGCATTGGATAAAATAAAAAGGCATAGTGGTAGATTCATGGGCAAAGGAGGGGAGAGAAAGAGGGAGAAAGAAAGAAAGAAAGAAAGAAAGAAAGAAAGAAAGAAAGAAAGAAAGAAAGAAAGAAAGAAAGAAAGAAAGAAAGAAAGAAAGAAAGAAAGAAAGAAAGAAAGAAAGAAAGAAAAGATAATTTAAGGCCCCTGGCAATTTGACATTTCTGTTAATAGCTAGAGAAGATGGATAGCAGAAAAAGGGAGGGTAGGAAGAACAAAAATGCACTTTTCATCATGATGGAAAGTAGAAAAAACCAATATTTTTAATTTTTAATAAAATGCATTTATATTGTCACAGTAGTACCAGAAGAAGTTGGACTGAATACTGATGAACATGATAGCTCTTGCAGAGAAGGTACAGAGAAAAAGACATAATGATGAAGAGAGTCTTTAACAACCAATAAAGAAGGAGAAGACTGCATCTCAGATGTCTTCAAAAGGTAATGTTTCCTTGATTCAGAAACGGTTCTTATAAGCAGTGCTATTACTTTTATAGTTTTACATTTGACATCAGCTAGATTTCAGACTGTACTATCATCCTTAATGGTCTCTTTGCCTCATCACGGGGACACAATTTGAGTAACAGAGTGCCAATCAGTGGCTCTTGTTCTTCTTTAGTTTAAATACATTACTGGCAGGTTCTCTGCGATGTCATGGTCCTAGGGGTGCAGGGAGAGTGTGCACGTCTTGTGTCCCTTATTAGAGCTGCACCGAAAGGCTGTTGTTTGCATGTTTTCATGTTTCGATGAAATGAAAAAAAAAATGCAGAATTTTCCTCTTTTTTTTGTTTGCACAAGAGTTTTTGTTTTTCTCCTCTTTCATTTAAACTTTTTTATCCTTTGTTTGTCAAATTACCTAGAAAATCTTTCAACCAATAAGGCTTTGAGGGTTTCTATCAGCAGACAATCAGAACATCCTGGAGAGGGGGGAATAAATGTGGAATCTTGCAAACAAATCTGGAAAGCAAGAATTATTCTCTGTACTCGGCCATATCAGCATAACTGAAAATGTGCCCAGCTCAGAATAGAGGACAGAGGTAGCAACATAAGGCCCCAGTAGTTATGTGCTGCCCAGCATTATCTGCACTCATTTTTAATGGAAAAGCTGGCTAGCAAAACAAATAGTGAGATATTAGGGGATTTGCATTCCCAAACTATGTAGTGGGCTTCAATAGCCAGTCCTGCTCTTCAGTACCCAGATTAGACAGTTCCCCTCTAACCTGCAAACCTTTTCCTTGCAGCAGGCAATATTTCCCTTAACCTAACTATGAAATCTCCATGTAAACAATCAGTTCAGACTTCTGACAAGACGGATCTGCCCCATTTTTAGCAGTCTGATGATGATGATGATGATGATGATGATGATGATGATGATGATGATGATGATGATGATGATGATGATGACGACGACAACAACAACAACAACAACAACAACAACAGAAAAACAAACAAGAGGAGGCCTCTGGTTTCAGCATTGCACATTATCATCATGCCTCAACGATATAGTTTGAAGTGGTGGGAGAGAGACCCAGTGTCATGTAGTGGTTAGAAGGTTGGACAAGGACCTACGGAGAAGAGAGAGGAAGAGGAATATGTAGCAGAATGCAAGACAACACAGATTCTGTCAGCCTAAAGTCCACTGCCTTTAGTAAATCAACAATGAACAGGAAGACTGTTCTTATTGAAGTCATTGCGCCCTCGCATGCTGCTTCTAGTAGATTTGGCTTAGAAGGCCTTTTGTGGACTGGAGTGACCATCAGTCTGTCCAGCACTAGCCAATTGTTTCTTCCCTGTTCTGAATTCAAAGAGAGCCATGCTTCTCTGCTAAGTTATTTCCCCCGTCTTTCAGTTTGTGGAAGTCACTGAATCTGTTGAGGACTGTTGGTCGAAGCAGCCATGTTTGTTCTTAGTTTACTATTTTTATTTCTTCAGTTGTAAGTAAAGGAAATGGCCTTTGTTTTTCATCAACAAATGTCTCAGAATGAGTTATCAAACCTTTAAATGCCAATTAATAATAATAATAAAGGGGTAGATTTGAAGCTAATTCTGTTCTGTAAATCTCTGCATTTCTCCTGTGGAGCTACAGGAATTTAACCAGAAATTCAAAAATCGGCAACAGTTCTCAGTTCCACTAAGACTAATATCTAAAGGGGCACCTGCATTACTTAGCAAATGCAACACATAATCATTTGCCCACCCACACCGAAATAAAGAGGTGACACAGCTCACTTTTGGGTTAAATATGGGCCACAATTTATTAAAACTGCAAGAAATCAAACTTTATTATTAAACTGGTACAAAGAGAGGGCCTGTGCCGTAGCACAAGTATAATTAGGAATGTTATAAATTCCCGGTCCCTCCTCCTTGGGATAAATTAACTGGTTACATACGATGATGCCGAGGGTGGGATACCCACCCTATGCCAGGGCATCCTTGTCCCCAGTATGTAAGGGATTGGCAGCCCTTCTTATCTTGGCCGGGATTATTTAGTGGAGCCTAACTGTGTTTTCTGTGCTACTTAATTTATTTAGGGCTGCCGTGCACCTTACGGGTGCCATCACGAGGAGGGACCTACCTAACCTGGTGTTAATGCTTGTGCTACCCGCCACCTTAAAGATGGGCACTGCCTTACTCTTTTACCCCACAAGGCCGACTACTTCAGCCAACAGACCCTCTCTTAAGTCAACTAGGAAAATGTCCAGGCCCGCATCCGAGAGATGCACTCCATCTTGGCGAAAAAGTTCGGGGCGTCTAGCCGTAATGTCGGGATGCCAAATAACAGAACCTAACTCAGGTGAGACAACACGTGCCACTTCCCGATTCACACCTTTCCGGGCCTTGTGCATCTTTTTCGGATGATGAGACGGTCCCCAGTAAAGTCTGGGGACAATGGCGGACCAGACAATCCTGGTCGCCGGATACCTGGCCTTAAAGGCTCTTAGGTCATCAATGACCTTAAGAATAAGTGCCTTGCCCATCATACGGGTAAGATCATTGCCTCCCAGGTGCACCAACAACACGTTTGGCAGAGGGTCAGAAGGACCAGCAAAGGAAATAGCCCGAAAGCCATCGCATTACATCCCCCATTTTCCTCTCCACACAACCTCAGCCCATTGGCCGAGACCGAGGTCCCGGCCATGGCCAGAGCGTGCCGCATACTTGGCGGCCCAGAAAACGAAACTGTGGCCACAGATGACAATCCTGGCGCGCTCGCTCAGGGCAGCTGCAACAAGAAACACAAGAAACTGGCCCGGTTTTACCGGTCCGTCAAAGGGCGAACATACGCCTTAAAACACTGCAACCTCCAGCGACCAATGCGTTGTATCACCTCAGGACTCAGTCCGATGGCCGCCGCCGTAGAGGCATCGCCAATCCTAAAAGAATGGGTCCCAAAATGCCACCCTGAGATGCCAGCCGCTGCTAAGGCCCGAGAAGACACACGCCAAAACTGAAATTGGGTCAATGGAAAGGCGTCTCTATGCTGGAAGAGATAGCCCTGGGCCCTACCGGCCAAATGTGTATAGACATGCAGCGCTGTGACCGGGCAGATTGCATCAATCAAATACCTACTAAGGTGTATCATGTGCCCCTGTCCGCGCTGGTCCATTTTGGATCTCTGGATACGGAGAGTGACTGAGTCACGTTCGAGGGTGAGATCGCCCCATAGCAATGCGTCACGCGACTCTTCGTGCTGTGATCGGGCAACCAGCTCACTGACCCTCAGGGTGGCAAAGAAGGCTACAAGAGTCGCGGCCTGAAACAAAGCAACTTCAAAGTGATTAGAACAAATGTGCAACCATACACTCGCTAACTTAATCAACATTGTGGGCGATATAGGTGTTCTGGTATCCGCCCGCTGACCCCGCTCCCTGGACCAACCCTCCACCATCTTTGCTATGCGAAATTGGCAGTTGGGCAGTTCATACCCCTGTGCCTTAGCTAAATAATATAAGGCCGACATCTTGCCCTGAATGGTACGGGGGGCTAGACCCTGGAAGTGGAGGTAGACAGCAAACTGCACCAGCTGGTCAGAGGAAGCGGGCCACAGGGTTCGAAAACCCGCCCTGGCACAGAAATGGGCATATTCAGCACACACGGCCGAATAGGTGCGTCGTGTGCTCAGTGCCAACACCAGCCCCATCGCCCTGTTAGCTTCTAACCACCAATCTTCCATACCTCCAGCGGGAGCACGTCTGGGTCTCGAGATGCATGTGGGGCCAATGCTCTGAACCGCATCACCTGTTGGCAGAACAGAGCATCGGCTAAGTCATTCTGAAGGCCAGGCACATGCACATCACGGAACAGGATGTTAAATCGCAGGCATCTAAGGGTAAGGACCCTGACCAAGCATATCACTCTAGCGGATCGCGATGACAGTGAATTAATAATATGGACGACTGCTTGGTAATCACAATTAAATCTGACCACACTGTTGGCAAGGAGTTTGGCCCAGATCCAGACCGCGTCCACTATGGGGAATAACTCCAAGAAGGTGAGATCGCGCGTGAGGCCCGAGCCATGCCATGCCTCAGGCCACATGCCCGCACACCACCTGCCCTGGTAATAAAGGCCAAAGGCGAACGCACCGGATGCATCTGTCTGCACCAGGTGGTCGGTGGCCGCCATGGTCTCGGAGCGCCCAAAACAGACACAGTTGAATTCAGAAAGGAACCGGAACCAAATTCTAAGGTCCTCTCTCATTTCGGCTGTGATACCCCATTTGTGATGGGGGCTACGAAGCCCGACCAAGTTGTCACACAACCTCTTTATCATCTAAGTCCTTGAAGGTTTGGGAGTCAATCTCCCTGTTCAACAGGTCAAATAGGTCTACAAATTTTCCTGACACAATTCTTTCAATCGTAGCCTCAGACAGGTGGTCCCCTAACGGAAGTGACTCATCATCCTCGGGGAGGTCCAAACAGATGAATTTGCCTTGCTTGCAGCCGGAACCGCCATTTCAGGTGGTTCAGGCCGGGCTTGGGAAGTGTCAGGGTGGTTGGGTGATGTTGAAAGATCCCCAGTACCTGGAGGGTCGGTCTCTGTCTGTGCTGCTGCGTGGACGACCCCCGGGCGGCCTGGCTTCTGGGCATACGGGGCCGCCGGCGTGGCCGGGCGCTCCATTGACCAAGAGGCCCACGGGTGCTGAATGCACTCCTCTCGAGGCCAGGGCCATAGGACCTGGCTGAGTGGAAGAGAAACACGCCCCTCGGACTCACCTGGTGGCAAGTTCCTCACAGGCCGGTCCTGCTGGGGCCTACATGGAGTCGTGCCAACAGAGAGGTCCAAGGCCTGAGGTTGGCGGTCTTCAACTCCGGGGCCTGCTGCCCTCGCCACTGGGTCCGAACGCAACTCAAGGGGGGCAGCCGGTTCCATCACTGCTGCTTGGGTACCTGCAGAAGATGTAGTCGAAAGGCCTGCTAGGGCGCCCTCTAGGAAATCAATGCGTGACATCATTAGGTCACCCATCATCTTTAATGTGGCCCTCTGCTGGGCTTTCATGTCACGATGGGTGCAGCCCCCCCTGATAAGAGGCCTCCATGCCCCGATACTTGGCATGCTCATGCTCAAGCCGGGACAACTTTTGCCATGCAGCGGTGAACTGGGGCCACTCCTCATCAGAGGATGAGGAGGCCTCAGGTGCCTGCCGTGGCGTGGAGCACCGTTTAGCAGGCACCTTCCCCTTTCCCTTACCTGAGCTCTTTTTGGGAGGCATGGTTGCCCTAAGAAAAACTACTGTGGGGCAAGCCCAAGTAGATAAGTTGTATTGATTTGATAGTTTATTATTATTATTATTATTATTATTATTATTATTATTATTATTATTATTATTATTATTATTATTATTATTATTATTATTGGAATTATAATTTTTTTAAAATTGGTGATGTAGTGATGTGCTGCTTGTGTAACAGGTGTGTGATTGGTGGGGGCAAGAAACAGGGGGGTGTTTGAGAAACAAAAAATTCCCCTTCCCCCAGGCCACGTTCTAAGGAAGAAAGGCGAGGGGGTGGGGTTAGCCACTAATCGGCAGAGCTGTAATAGCCAGTTGGCAGGGCTCCTGACCAGGCCGCAGGCCTGCAAAATATGGCCCAGGCCCATCCCCCACCCACCCGCACTGTGTGAGAACAGAGGGGTGGGGAGAGTATACTGGGTGCCAAAACATTGCGGGCCCTCCCAGGGACTGCACAGCCTGGCAGTATTCCCCCCAAAATGGCTGCCACAATGTCAGTGGCAGTGGGTTGCTTAGGCCTCCGCCAGGCCTAGGCGCCATGAGGCGCTGGTCCAAGGGAGCGGCCACCCCTGCAAGCAACACACTAGAATGGCACCCCGCCCACGCAACCAGTCTAGCGGGTCCAAAATGAGGCTTCCCAAAGCGCTTCGTGGGGGGTGCAACTGTGGAGGCTGCACCGGCGCTCAAGGAAGGCACCACTATTCGCCGACGCAGGGACGAGGCTCGGCCGCGCCGCCAGTAACAGGCTGCAGCCGAAGGCGAGCGCGGTCAGCAGGGCAGAGGCGGGATCCCGACCCTACCAGGTAAGCCCGTACGCCATAGCACACCAGGGCCCTCTCGCCTTTTCCGCTCGGCCGAGCCCGGCTGAGAAGACCCCTCTCCCTCCCCCTCCCTCACCCCGCACTGGGCAGACTCACTAGAAGCTGGCCCCGTGCGGGGCCAAAACGATCCCTCCCCACACCCATTCCCTCCAAGAACTGAGCCTGCAGGCTCGAAGTCACCAGGCAAGGTCCCTCGGAGCTCCAGCGCTTGTCTCTGACGGGTTCCCTGTCCAGTGAGGCTGTGTCAGAGGAACGCGCCCGTGCCTGATATAGGCACGCCTCCGACGTAGCCTACGCAAAGTGCACCGGCTACGCCCGCCTCCATCCGGAGGGGCGGCAAAGGCTCCCCGCGGGCTGTAGCCATGGCGCGGAGCACGCATTAGCACCTTGATGGCTAGAATGTTTATGGAACATTCTTGAAGTACAACATTTTCCAGGCATAATGTCCTTAAGCAAAAGGGCATATTGAAGAAGACTCCAAGGAGTAGCCATGTTAGGGTGCTGCAGCAAAAACAGCCAAGTCTTGAGTAGTTGTGTCCAGCATCCTGTTTTTCAGTGAGCTTAAAATACCATGAACAATTCTCCCTCTTCTACTTGCTCTCCACATCAGCTTTCAGAGGCAAGACAGGATGAGAGAAAATGATTAACAGCGCTATCTCATGACGGGGAAGATGCAGTGAATGTGAAACTCCAGCTTTTGTCCTTACCTGGTCACGTGACTGATGATGTGGGTTTGGAGTTCCCCTTACCTTGCTTCTATAGATGAAATTAGAAACAAAAAGTGCGGACAGCCCAAAGGCCATTTGGTCAGCACTGGGAGGGGAGGGGGGAATAAAAATAAAAATAATTAAAAAGTGCCGACCAGCCCCAGGGACAGCTGGTTGATGCTAGGGGAAAATAAAATAAAATATAAACAAAATTTTAAAAGCACTGAAGGCCAGCTGATTGGCACTGGGATGGGAATAAAAATATTTTTTTAAAAGCACTGAAGGCCAGCTGATTGGCATGGGGGTCTTGGTAAAAAAAAAAAATTTAAAAGTGTCCACCAGCCCCAGGGCCAGCTGGTGGGTGTTAAGGAAAAATTGGGGGGGGGGGGGAACCATTAAAAATTAAAAAGCGCTGACCAGCTCCAGGGCCAGCTGATCGGCCCTGGGGTGGGAAGCCAAAAACCCAGATCATGGCTCCAGAAAAATGTGCATTTTTAACCAGAGCAAAAAAAAATGCCCAACATCTCCAGTAGGTCTTGGAACGCTCGCTAGAACCCGCTAAAGGGGGTGTTACCGGGTGTGTTTGTTTTTAAAGCCCGATGACTGTGAGGACAAGATTTTTGGAAACGGTTTATCTGTAAATTAGATCAGAATTTTAAAGGACGTGTGATAGAGCCCTAAGAGAATGACTGTGCTTCTCCCCTTGTTCATCTCATATTCCAGAGTGTTATCTATATCATCATCATCATCATCATCATCATCATCATCATCATCATCAACAACAACAACAACAACAACAACACACACACACACACACACACACACACACACACACACACACACACACACACACACACACCACCACCACCACCACCACCACCACCACCACCACCACAACTGTGACCCCCTTTTGCTGTCCTCATTTAATCAACTACATATTGGTAGATATAAAGGCCAGAGAATACCTAATAGAGATGGGCACGACTCAAAAAAATGGTGTTTCATTTGTCGTTTGTCGTTTAGGGGGTCCGTTTCGGTTCGTTTTCATTTTTCGTGATTTTTTTGCAAAAAAAATCATTTTCGTTTCGTTACATAATGAAATGAAAAAACAAAAACAAAAACGAAAAATTGCTGTTTTGTTAGCATTCATTGCAGTTCAATGTATTTGCCGCAACAAAAACGAAACGCACGACAAAATTTCTGTTGTTTCGGTTCGTTTTGTTTCATTTTGGAGACAAAATTCATTTTTCGTTTTGCTACGTAATAAAATGAAAAAATGAAAACAAAAACAAAAAATTGCTCGTTTCGTGCCCATCTCTAATACCTAATACTCTGTGTGACACCTCTTTCACTCCCTCTGTTTTCTCCATCAGTTCTTTCTCTCTCCATTACATGAGAGGAATGACCACCCCAACTGTCCTCTTGGGCCAGTGTAACCCTTTTACAGTAAGTGAGTCTACTGGCAACAAAGATCTGGACAAGAGGAGCTGTGTATCAGAGAGAAAGAATTAAAACAAGTTTCTAGGAGCTGGAGAAGGAAATTAGAAGAATGGGGGTCAACATAATTTTAGGAATGAGGTGCACACCATAGCCACCATTTACAAATCACAGTGCAGGAAGAGGGAAAATGTACTCTATAAGGATGCAAACTAAGGCTGAGAAATGAAGGTGGGAGTCAGGCTACTTCGTGACATGTAAGCATAAATCCAATTATTAGCCTAATTAGTATAAAACAACTGAATCACTGGCTCTCATGCAAGTGTTTACTTACCATGTTTTCCATAATTCAGTGGGTCCCAAGTGACTTGGGGTAACAATTAGATTTAGGCCACAGTTTCTGAATATTAGAAGACTGTAATCTTCAGTTTCTCCCTTAGAGAGCAGTTCAGTAGTTAAGAGTACTAAAGAATCATAGAATCGTAAAGTTGAAAGAGGCCTACACAGCCATGGAGCCCAATTCCTGCTCAAGGCAGAAATACAAATCAAAGGATGCCTGCTGAATCATTGTCTAAATTTCTCTAGAATCCCTCCAGTGTAGGAGCAGTCCACATTAAAGATGGGCACAAAATGAATTTTTTTGTTTCATTATTTGTTATTTGTTTCATTACGTAATGAAAAGAATAACGACCATGGGGCAGATTTAACACGAAACGAAACAAACCGAGAAAAATTGGTTCAGTTAGTTTCATTTTGTTAATGGGGGGCAGAGATGTCTCCTATCTGGTACTGGTCCAGAGATCCTTTCATGCCAAGCTGCACGGAGGGAGCACGCACCTCGTTGGTGCCATCAGCCGAGCCCCGGGTGACAGCTAGGCGGGGTCCCCCTTTTTACTTCTTTCGTTTTTAAAAAAAAACCCTTAAAATTGTCTGTCCTCAGATTTACCTGCAGTTTGGGGGGAGTTTGTGAAGTGACGCAGGTCCGCAGCCGCCCTGGCGTTGAGGCCCATTGACGTTGCGCGCCCCCTTGCACCTTCCTCCTGTGGCCCGTTATCTCAGGCCGAGCGGGAGGAGAGATAAGAAGCAGGCCGCGCTTAGGCAGACAGAGTAGTGTGGCTTCGAAGCCACCCCCCTTGTGCCTCCCTCCCACGGCAAATCAAAAATCCTTCACCACCAAGGCCATAGCTAACGATCCATTCTTTATAGGTTTCAGCACCTTAGGCTATTGTTCACCTTAAGTCTATGGATTGTCTCCTTATTGTCTCCTTAGCGAGCCTATTCAGGCCATTGTTCATCTTTGAGCCTATTTCAGACCAGGGTGACAAGAGGTCAAAGCTGACTATAAGATGGAGGACTCGCACTAGCTGTGTTCAGACTGATAAAGCTGTTTGGATGAACAGCAAAATGTTTCTATCTCTCAAGAAAAAATAAGTCCAGTAGCCATGACTCAACTTCCAGATAAATTCACCTGGATGACTGAGAATCTTCACAGACATTAGCACCACACTTTGTGCATGCCAGAGGTTTTTTTTATGGCTGCCAAAACTGACTTGAAAAGAGAGATGTTGAGAGAGGGGCTGGGCCTTGATTCCTCAGCTGGATCCAATGGGAGATTTGTTTTTTCTCTTGCCTTTTTCTCCTCCTCCTTCCCTCTTCTCCTTGTGGGCCTCAAAGTATTTTATGGCTGGAATGGAAAAGTATGAAAGGAAAAGGTATGAATAGCAAAGTAAATAATATTCTGAATTTTAGGAGACTGGAGACTCTGGGGCCCTCTTTGTGATTGCCACCATGGAAAGAATTGGCATGTTGGGCTATTGGTGTGGGAATGAGGAATAAAACACACTTATATACAGAAATATATTTTCTCTCCATAACAGATGCTTCTGTGTTTTGTTGAGTGCATAATGATTGCAGGCCTTTCCTCTATAGTCATGAAACTTTAAATTGTATTCCCTTCTTTATAAAGTACTTTGATATACATGTAGGATAAACACCGTTATTTGAGACCAAAATCCATTCTGTGATTTTTTTAAAAATTAACGTCTCAAAGACTTGGGGGGGGATGACAATTCTAAACATATTTCATGTGTCAGAAGCTTTGGAGGTGGATTCTGTTGTCTTAAGAAACAGAGAATATTACTTTTCTGCCTGCAGTTATTAATATGAACTCTAAGCTGATATTGGAAAGTTGAAGCTACAAGCCATTAAACATGAATCTTTTCTACTCTGACTCAATCACAATCACCATCAACAAAGATATATACTTGGGGAAATCAAATGGTCCATGGAACACATGAAACAATCTGAGCAATGGAACTGCATGTGTTTTACGTAGTATCTAAAGTGCAATTAAATGGCAAAAACACTGTTTTCAGTTGTGCTCTATAAAGTTGTGGTCATTGTTTTGGGAGTTCATAACAAAATTAGAGCAGGCTGTACTGAGCTTCAAGGCAGAGAACTGAAGAAAATTCCTTAAACCAGAGTAAAAAAAAAACATTATTGGGAAGGCAAATGCCATTATTATCTCTGTTGCTACCAGTTTCTTCTGAAGCAGGAATGTGCTGTTAAGAATTTTGTGTTACAATCTGTAACTGGTGGCTGTGAGGACCTTCTGGTTTCAGAGATACCCATATATACTTGAGTATAAGTCCACTCGAGTATAAGCCAATGCCCCTAAGTATGTTGTGTCAATATTTCCCTCTGCTGCCTTCCCCAAGCTTTTTTTGTACGTGAATTTTTGTGTGGGTAGAAATACTACTGAGGATTTATCTAATTGGCCTTCCGGGCATATCCGGTCCTGCACCAAGTGCAAAAGGAGGGCATGCCCGGCTGCCTGGGTGGCACTGTCCAGCCCTTGCCTGGCTGCACTGGTGGTGCCTCCTAAGCCCATGGAGAGCAGCAATGCAACAGCAGCAGAGGAGGAGGAGGAGAGGGATAGGGTGCCCAGAGGGGAAGAAGCCTCACCGGTGGCCGAGCCAGCGCTGCCGTGCCCAGAGAGCTGGAGGTTGCACCTCCCTCTGTTGTCCGACCACTGCTGCTGCTGCCCTCCAACTCCCATGAAACCGCCAGCTGGAGCACCACAGCCCCACCATGTTCCTGCACCCACTGGGGGTCTGCACTGCTGCTACTGCCATCGCCTTCACCGAGGAGGAGCCTCCCATTGCCCGAGTGTCCCCACCAAACACCTGCTCTTACCCAACGGCCCTGTGGCCGAGGATGGAGCCAGTACCTCCATGTGCACCTGCCTCACTACCAATTGCACCTCCATGGTGCGGCAGCTGTAGGGCAGAGCTGTGCTGCAAGGTAGGCATGCCGCTGCTTGGTCCCTGGTGGCTGCAGTGAACCCTTAGGTCCTGAGCCTTGGACAATGCAGCTGAGTGCGTGGGAGGCAGTACACCAGGCAGGACTAGTCCTCTGCTGTCTTCCCCAAGCTGGCTACCCTATTCACCTGAATATAAGCCAAGGGCATTTTTTCCCCCTGACAAACATAGGGGCTGAAAAACTGAACTTATATTTGAGTATATATGGTAGTTTGCTTCTTCACACTAGATTCCATCAGAATAGGGAAGGTCTATTGCCTTCATATGCAACCATCCTTCTTTAAACTAACTTTCCAACTTGTGCCTTTAGGCTATGCTTACAGACTTACTGGAAGCAGCTGGTTGCTGTGATAAACATAACAATAGACCTTTTTCTGGTCAAGCAAGGTTCTTGGTCTGATCTTTATTAGGGACAGTATATTAATTTGGCACCTCATACCATGAATGATTCCAGAAGATTTCTAAATTCACAGTAATTTGCCTTATCTACTCTTGCTGTCAACAGCTCTCCAAGGTTTCAGAGAGCAGCTCTCACCAGTACTAGTGTCAGAAGAATTTCATGCCTGCCAGATTTACCACCTACCCCTGAGGCATGGTTCTTCACCCAAGAAGGGAATCAAGTGTTCTCAAAGGGTCCTGATAGTATTTTGAATTGTCAGAAGTGTTCTAAGTGGTAATAACCAGGAACTGAGCCCAATCTGCTGAGCGGGATTTCCCCTTATGTTCCACCTCAAGTCCCTACTAATCTATCCTTTCTGACTGGTGCACATATAATAGAGTTTCAGATTATGGATATAACATTTGGGCAGTATCATAAAGGAAGAGGGAGATCTAAAAGTTTTTAAAGTGTTTATAGTAGGGGTGCATCTGGACTATTCTAGCATTCCTTATCAATCAATAACCCATCAGTGTACTGAGTATTGTGAGGGAAGTGTTCTCACTAGGAACTAAAAGGTTACAATGAAATAAAAGGAGGAGGGGAGCCATGTGGCCATTGCAAAATACAAAGGCAAGAATAGGCGATACAGGTGATAGATTTATGGGCCACCGATAAAAAAATATCATTCCACTTCTTTAAGGCAAATACCAAAATTCCAAACATGGCATGGGAAGTCAATCTTAGATGTAAAGTTTTTAGCAAGATACATTTCACCAGGCACATCTCTTTTTCTTCTTGACAAATACAGACCAGCTGGGCAATTCCAGACAAAAGCCCTAATGCAGTGTTGGCGAAGCTATGGCACGGATGCCAAAGGTAGTACTCAGAGCCCTTTCTGTGGACACCCAACATCGCCCCTTCACAGCCACCTGTATTCAGGTTAAATTGCAGTATTGGCACTTTGGGAAAAATTAGTGGGTTTTGAATTGCAGTTTGGGCACCCAGTCTCTAAACATTTCACCATTACTGCCCTAATGGTAGGACTTAAATGTACATTTGTGGGATCTTGCCCGAGAAACTGATCTAACAATAACAAGATTGCTCTTGAAACAAAAACAAAAACAAAAAACAACAAGCCCAATGCCAACCTGTTTTACCAACATTTATTTCTGCATCTTATGTATGACAATAATGCATGATAATTGTGAGCTGTCAAGTCAATTCCAACTTATGATGGCAATTTCCAGGGTTTGCTAGGTATGTGTGCGTGTGTGTGTGTTGTGTCGTTACAGTCGTGACCGACTCTTCGTGACTCCATGTCCATGAAGTTTTCTTGGCAGGAATACTGGAGTGGTTTGCCAGTTCCTACTCCAGGCGCCTATAGCAATAGAGAACCCCAAAGTTATTTACTATTCCCTTCTCCTGGGTGCACTCTCAACCTGTTCAACTAGCCCAAGGCTACAAAGACTCCTGGTAACAAGATAGCTTGCACAAAATTACAAAATGAAATTATATCTGGATGTTTACTTTAGAGAAGAAGGAAGGTTGTCAAGAGCCCACATAAAAACTGAAAATGATCATCAATGTCCTCCCCCCTTCCACCCCCTTCCACCCCCCACACCTTTGCCACCTCTCTATAGATGAACATTGTTCATAAACGAACATTGTTCATTTTCAAAATTCTGCTTTGTAGTTCATTCAAGATTACCTAATTATCTCTTAATCATTCATCTAACTCTTCTAGGTTATTACCCCATAACAAGAGTTAAAAGACATACAGTAGCAGTTCAGATCATGGATAAAACAACTTTTCTCTTTTGTGTTGAAATAAAACCATGTTTAATATTGGGTACAAATCCCCTTTTAATCTCTCATACAGCTTTCAAAGAGCCTTCTGTGATGGCTTTGTGGCCTCAAATGAGCGTCTCAAAGAAATACTTGTAAAATTTCTGCTAAATCATAATGGCCATTAGCTTGGCTTGAAATGGAAGAAGAAAATAGCTTTTTCGACAGGATATATATATATTCTAGTGTTTTAAATGTGTCAACAATACCAATTAGCTCTAGAAACTTAATGGGAGTGTATTGCTATCTGCAAAGACATCTGCAGCACATCACATCCTGTTTGCAATGAAATCTTTACCGTATTATTATGAGCTTTTTTTCATCATGTCCATATTTTGCAGTGGGGGCTGTTTCTTTGAAATGCAGCATTACTACTGAAATCTCCATCGGGGCTTGTTAAATCAACACTGTAACTCCTTATTCTTTCAGTGACTGCCTAGCTTGAATATGCCTCAAAGTAGGTCACCCTGTACATTAGCTTCAATTTATAGTAGTTTAACTTTGCCAGATACGACTTTACAAGTGATGTGGAGCTGCATGGAGCTTTATTTTAGCTTTATAATATTTCTCAAGCCTTGATCTTTATGGGCCATCATTCTGTGAGCTTTTAAAAAGAGAGGGAAGCTTGTATCCTTGTTTGTCCTTTGCTTTCAAGAAGGCAATTGCTGCAATACATCTTTCTCTCCTCCCCACCCCCGCCCCATCAGTTCTTTCGACAAAACATATACTAGAACAATGGGGTTGTGGGAAGAAAAAGTTTAGCTGGTTTGTCATTACCTGAAAACACTGCTTCTGTTTTTCTTGTGAACCCTTTATTGAGAGTGATGGTTGCTTTTTGACACTGCCAGCTGGAAGCTAAAGGGACAGGGGCTCTAAGTGGTGTAAATCGCAGCTTGCCTTGTTCTCAGAGACAGCACCAAGGAAATACAAAGTCCTTCTTCTCAGTGGCAGTGGAGGAGAAATTTCCTGGCACTTGGGATAGAGTTCTCACAATTTCTAAACAGGGCCATACATCTGAACGCTCTCAGCACAAAAGAGATCTCCACCAGTAGTAGCTGCGTGGTGTTAAATTAACTATCAGTGGGAACCAGGAGAGACTGCATTTAAAGGTTCTTGGATTATCAGCATCAACAATAGCTGTCATTGTCACTTGCCATATTCAGTTGCTGGTAGATAAGCCTATCTGTTTCTCATTCATTTGGGGCACTTTTACACGACCCCTAAGATCTGCTGGCAACTTAAATTCAGACCAGAGATCTTGGGGGTTTGCTCCTCTTGCTGTGTTCCCACCCCTCTGCATGCCATTGCTCCTGACTGCGTGAGGTGAGGGAGAAAAAAGGGAGAAAAGAATGCAGGCTCACCTCCGCTTTGCTGTCTGGAGCTGCCCTGGGAAGCATTCCAGTCTCTTAAAGGGGCGGGAGGCAAAAAAAAAAACAGAAGGTGAGGACAGCCCGGCACTCACTGCTTTGCCATCTGCATCAGAAATTTTTCACCTTCGAAGACCAGGTACTTGGAAAATGTGGTGGGATGTGCTTAGGTGGGCATGGGCATGCTTAATTTTTTTTTAAACTCCAGAGCTGGTGGGAAAACAATTTTAAGCTCCGCATCTGGGAGCCCTTTGCCTCGGATTTTAGGGGTCGTGTAAAAGCGCCCTTAGGCATTGCGAACTGATGGCAAAAGAAAAGATGGCAGGGCTGCGAATAGGCTAAATAGTGGTTTAATTCTTGAAAATCAGTATTTGGTAATTTAGAAGTGACAAAGCTTTTTTGAACAGGGCTATCAAATGCTGTTTCCTGGAATGCAACCAGCAGTTCAGTGGAATGTCCATAGTTGGTCCTTATTCTTGTTTGAACGAGTCTACTGTGTTGAAAGAGCTACAACTTTGTTTTAAAATAACTATATTCTTTTGTTTCTGCAGATGTAGTTTTTCAACACCTGCTATTATTCCACAGGACTGCACTTTTGATATTTTCATTTTCCTTGCACTCATTTTGTTCATCGTTATGTTTGTGTTTGGGGTTTTCATTTGAAATGTGTTCATTAAATTAAGTCCACAATATTTTCTCAGGAAAAAAAAAACGATGTGCCCCTTAGATCTAACGGACAATGTAAAATAGTGGCCTCTAGATGTCATTACCTGACATTCACAAATTGGGGGGGGGGAGAACAATGTTAAGAGGGGTAGGTAGTTAAAAAGAATAGGGAAGAGGGGGACTAAAATCCATATAGGAAAATGATGAGTAAAAAAATAATCTTTTGCAGTTGAAATGAGGATTTGCTTAGTCTCATATGTCTATAACAAATATACATACTGAGAAGCTCTTTGCATAAACTCAGGTCTTGCATGAAATGAAACATCCTATTCAGATCTTGCTTAGCAGAAAACTGGGGTTCTAGCCAACATGGACAGAATAGGTGAACTCAGAAAATTTCTTACATGGACACATTGTTCTCTCTGAGAAAAGTAACCATGTACTGCCTTCAAAGCATTGGGGGGGATAGAATTAGCTTAATAAAGTCTAAATAGACTTGTAGTTGATCTGGGTGCACAGTATGAACGGAAGTCCTTCTTCAGTACTAGTATGCTTGAAAGTTTGCTTTCCTGTTCAATGCCAATTAAATAAGTCTAGAAATTGGTGCTAAACCTCATTTTAAAATATCTATTGGTAATCTGTGGCTTCACACTTTCTATTTTCCTTCATTTTAGACAACTCTTACTTTTAAAAAAAGAAGATGAATTATCATTCCCCAGCAGACTGAGATGAAAGAGATTTCTACCAGTCTCTCTTCCAAGGGCTCCTTGGGATAGGAAGCTGTTTCAAAGCAAATGCATATATAAAGTCACTTTTCCTAGCTCAGGGAGTTTCTAGCAAACAATGCAGAGCACCTTAAAACAGATCCAAATTGCAGCTACCTTCTGTTTTCAAAACAGTAATGTTTGTCATTCTGTTGATATAACCTATCAAGGCATTTTGTACTCCTCTAGCTGAGCCTGTGCATTTTATAGTTCAAGACTGTGGAAAATGCAGCATATCAACATTAGCACAACTGAAAAGTAGTTAGCTGATTCAGTGGCTGCCCATTAGAATTTAATTAACTCAAATGGTCTGAGAGGAATTGTCAGCCTAACAATTGTAGAAAAGGTTAATGAAATCCCCCATAGAGAGAAACTGTGTCCTCCTCCTCTAACTATCCTTAACACTTGATCCTTCACTTAGATCACAGGGATTTTATTAATCCTTCTAACAGAGGCAAGAGAATCCAAGTTCAAAACAATAAAGCTCCAAGTTGCTCCTTCTTTCTCAACCAATCTCTGCTATTCAAACCAGCTTCTTTTCTCTACATCAGGATGTCCAAACTTTGGCCCTCCTGATGTTTTGGACCACAACTCCCAGAATTCTAAGCTTAGAATGACAGTGGCAAAAGACTGTGGGAGTTGCTGTCAAAAACATACGTTCAAGAGTGTTGGCGGACTCTGTGGGTTTAACAAACAACAGGGCTTGGGCGCTGGACCACAACTAGCTATTGCAGAGAAACATTGGAAATTGCACTCATCAGCTGTATAGAGGGACCACAATCGCCCATTCTTATAGAGTGCTTTCCCAGCTTTGTTTTTTCATTATATTTCTCAGATACTTACTGTTATCAGTGCATTTTTATTTCATGCTGGTATTGCTTTAACCCAGGTAACCACTCCATTTAAAATGGTCTCATTTGCATTACATTTCATGGCATTTTACATTGTTTGTCCTTTTGTACTTGGGCATGATTCTAAGGAAAAAGAAGCAGTACATTTAAATGATAGCACCACAAAATATAAAATGCCTCTGTGTTCCAGCAATTGAATCTATCTGTTGGGGGTGTCCTTAAAGTTCTGCTTGCATAGCCAAAGATCAAATTGTCTTTGGATTATACTACCCATTAAGATAAGCAGACTGTATGTATATAGAGATTGTTTCTTTTGAGAAGCAGCAGGGAAGGTACTCAAAATCAATATCATCCAATGCTGGTCATCACTAGAAAACATACCCATAAAGGCTCCTTTTTAAAATACCCTTTCAATTGTATTTCTGTTTCCATAGCTTATTGAGCCATACCAGTTAAATAAGGAATAAAATAATCATCACCACAAGGGCATTTTGCATACAGTTGTGTCTTTAACACAAACCAGTAATACAGAAATGGATATTGTATGGGTTGCAAACAAATCAACTTTTAACCTTCTTTAATGAATTTTCTATAAAAAGACAAGAGGTTGAATTCACAATCAAGTTTTCTGGGCTATGAGATTTTTGTGCCAGCCAAGACTTGCCACAGTACTTCTGACTGGCTAATTTCTTTTGGTCCACATTCACAACCTTACCAGTATGCACTCTCCATATGGTACAGTATTTTCCATGCATAAGACCATATTTTTGTCCAAAATTGTTAGAGTAATGTGAGGGTCCTCTTAGACAAGGAGAGAGCTGCATGGTTGCAAAACAGTAATTTTAGGTTAGAAAAGTGGGAGTCATCTTATACATGGGGGAGTCATAGACAGGAAAATACGGGAAAATTAGCAAAATTGATTTGGTCTGTATATATGCACACTCTTGCTGAAATGCAAAATATTTACCCAAGATGAGAACTTAGAAAAGATTACAAAAGCAGCCTCTTTCCTATGCAACCTTGAGCAATTTAGAAGCCACCGCATTTGACTTACATCTGAATTAAAATCTTAAATCAACAATCCAAATGTGTACATCTCCATTAGAGTATCACACTAAATCAAGAAATGGCTGTAATATTGTTTCTGTTTAATTTAATTTATTTTATAGGTATAGCATCTCCTTAAATACATAATAACGATGTGCCATCAAGCCAATTCTGACTCATGGTGACCCTTTTCAGGGTTTTTTTCTGGTAGAGAGTTCTCAGAATGGGTTTACTATTCCCATCTTCTGGGACCATCCTGAGACTCTACAGGTTGCCCAAGAGCACACAGGTTTCTCCCAGGAGGCACAGTGGAAGACTGAACTCTCAACTGCTGTCTCTGTAGCCAGACACCTAACTCACTGAGCTATTATCTAGCCAGCATCCTCTTAAGACAGGGGTGTCCAAACTTTTTGCAAGGAGGGCCAGATTTGGTGAAGTGAAAATGTATGTGGGCCGACCATTCAGCCACATTCGGTCCCCGGGCCAGACTTTGGACAAGTCTCTATAACATGCAAGGAGGCGGCGAGGATGCTACAGCAATGGAACTGGGGGTGAGTAGGCTGGGCTGGTGGCTGGGGGATTGGACAGAGGCAGGGATGGCAGGCCAACCATAAAACTGCAAGCGAATGCCTCCATCTGGTATGGGGAGGGGCCAGCTGGCAGGGATGTGTGACAGGCTGAGCTGGTGGGGAGAAGAAGCCGTGGGCCACTTAGAATTTGAAAACAGGCCGCATTTGGCCCCCGGGCCTGACTTTGGACATGCCTGTCTTAAGAGGATTATGAATGCCAAACTTCTGATAAAGAAACTGCATATTTATTTCTTTTAGGGGGAGAACTGGATGACATTGCAATCTTTTTTTGACATTTCAATGAATGCCTCCGTTTCTGTAGAAAGCAAAGCAAAAAAGAATAGCTACAAACCTCCCTCTCTCTGAAAAAAAAAGAAATCTTTAAAATAGGGAGAGTACTGGAAGAGAAGGCATTTTTTTCCATTAAGGGAAAGCTGGCAGGAAAGAACGAGCTACAGTATCTTCAGGCTTTCTTTCTTTCATTCTAGTAAATGGTCCAGAGTGAAGCCTAATTTGTTCAGGTCTATCTTTCCTGTCCATGCCTCCCTAGTCCCTACATCCTGGCAATCAAGACAGACCCAATAGGAGGGACACTCAGGCAGCACTCCTCCTGGTGGGTGTCCTCATCATATTTCTGAGAGGCATACGGAAGCTGTCATGTTGCCCAAATGTGAGCCTTCACAACCCAAGCCCACCACACTGGGCACCAAAGTGGAAGTGGCAAGTACCTCTGATCCTGCTGTTTACATAACTGTCTACCTCCAGGAACATTGAAAATTGGGAGATCTGCATTCATTGTGTTCAATAGAACTGTTGGTCAAGAAATCACCTTCTTTCCCTCGCTACTGCTTTGTTTCAGTGGACTGTTTCCCAAATGACTTTTTTTGACTGACAATTTGAAATAAATTACTATGTTTCCAAGACACACTATGACCAAATTCCTGTTGGTGTATCTGCGTATGGTTTGCTATAGGCTAATTGCAACTAATGTTAAAAGCTAATTGCAACTAATGAATGAGGTGTTGGGGTGTTTCTCAGTTATTGAGCCTGGTCACATTTCTGATTTTATACCAATTAGCCACAACCAGCCATTTCATTTCATTAACTGAATTCCAACCTATGGTATGTCTCTGAGTCCTTCTGAATCATAATAGCTCACCAACATTTAGAAGTGATCCGGTTCCAGAAGTCCACGTTGATTCAGATTTGTTCCAGAGAGTCAGAATCTATTTCTATTCAGGATTCAACATTTGTCCAAACTTGAAGTGCAGTACTTAGTCATTAGATTCATTATTATAAATTTAATTCTTATTATTTTACTGACTGCATGAGGGGAGAGCATCTAGCAAATGGAAGGAAGGAAGCATATATTTGATCTGCAATATCTTCATTTGCTCTTAAATTTAAGCAGATGAAGAGGAGCGGAGGGAACACTGATGTGGAGAAGACAGAAGGAAAACTTTGAGTAGCCTTTCCTTGTTGATTATTACAGTAATGTGACCATATGACAGTGATATTTGGAATGTATAAACGTCACATCATATCAGTAACTTAGTCGTTGTAGGAAGGTTTAGTTAGTTTCTTTATAAACAAATCACCAAGATACATATCTGATTTCAATACACATGCATGCACAAGTATGCGCACGCACACACAAACAAACAAACAAACAAACAAACAAACAAACAAACAGTTGTAATAAAAGTGCAGGTAGGTTACTCTCTTATCACTAGAGAGAGAAAAGAAAGTTAATAGTAACTTCTCACATTCTTTGATCCCCCTGCTCTTAAATATCAATTTAATACCCCAAGTCTTTTGGGGGATTTATTACATATGCTGGTGATAGCAAACACAGGACAAAAAGAATTAGAAGATGTAAGAGCAGAAAAAATTAAGGAGTCGAAGGGGGATAATATTGATTAAAAAAAACAAATTCCACATTATACTCAGTGCTTCAGTGTATTGAGTAAATCTTCAGACTGAAAGCCTGTTTATCAAAAGCAATGTGCACAAATGACTGCATCCAACAAGAACATAATTGGAGCCGAGCATGAATATTAGACTCCCATTGGAATTTTGGTTTCAAATATCATGGAGTCAGCCAATTAAAATGGGATTATTTCTTAGATTTTCCCAATTTTTGTTCTGCTCTGCTGCTCTTTCTTTCTTTCTTTCTTTCTTTCTTTCTTTCTTTCTTTTTAGCCTAATCTCAAAGTGCCCACTGTGGGAAACCAAGATCAAAATAGCAGCTTTCACCTGACCTTTTAAAGTCTGAGTTCACCCGGCAAAAGCAAGCAGTTGCAGCTTGACTTGTAAAACAATACAAAACTGCAGACCAAGATCACACTTATGGGTTTCTCTGCTATGCTCTCGGAGTGGAGAGGTTAGCATCTTTTTCTATGGATAAGTTAAGGAAATCCTGGCTAATCACAGTTGAAACTACACTGATTAAGTGTGGCTTATTCCACACTGATATTCATATTTTTTGTTTTTGATTTTTAGAAATGTGCTCGTAGATCATTACTTCTCTATGGGCCTTTTTACACGACCCCTAAAATCCGCTGGCCCTTTAAATTCAGACCAGAGATCTTAGGGGTTTGTCGCTCTTCGTGCATCTACACCCCTCCGTACTTCCTTGCTGCTGGCTGCATGAGGGGAGGGAGGAAAAAAAGGGACAGAAGAATAAAGCCTTACCTCCCGGTGTTGGTGGACGCTGCCGGGGGAGCCCCGGTCACTTCCTGGTTCCTCTTAAAGGGGCGGGAGGCAAAAAACAAAAACAAAAAGAAGCGAGGAGAGCCCAGTACTTCCGCATCAAATATTTTTCACCTCCCAAGAGCAGGTACAAGAAAAGTCCAACTCTCTGGAATGAATTCAACCAGTCCCTTACCTTGCTTTGGGCTCACGTGGGGCTAAACTCCAAAGAGGAAGAAGCCTCCAATGTCATCTTTCCTTCACTCTGCTGCTGGCCAAATCAGGAGCTGTGCAGAGAAGTGCATCATCTCACCTCCCTGTCTGATTGGTCAGTGCCAGGGAGAAGAACATAAGAACATAGGAAGAGCCATGCTGGATCAGGCCAACAGCCCATCTAGTCCAGCTTCCTGTATCTCACAGTGGCCCCAGCAGATGCGTCGGGGAGCACACGAGACTAGATATCTGTTTCCTGATACCACTCCCCAGCATCTGGCCCTTGAAGTACCCCGGTTTTAAGCCTGGAGATTGCACATCTCCATCATGGTTTGTAACCTGTGATGGACTTTTCCTCCAGGAATCTGTCCAATCCCCTTTTGAAGGCATCCAGGCCAGATGCCATCACCACATCCTGTGGCAGTGAGTTCCACAGACTAACAACGCGCTGGGTGAAAAAATATTTTCTTTTGTCTGTTCTTACTCTCCCAGCCCTCAATTTGAGTGGATGTCCCCTAGTTCTGGTATTTTGTGAGAGGGAGAAGAGCTTCCCTCTATCCATTTTATGCATGCCCTGCATATTTTTGTACGTCTCAATTATATCCCCCCTCAGGCACCATTTTTTCCAGACTAAAGAGGCCCAAATGTTTTAGCCTTTCCTCATAAGGGAGGTGCCCCAGCCCAGTCATTATTTTAGTCGCTCTCTTCTGCACCTTTTCCAGTTCCACTATGTCTTTCTTGAGATGCGGTGACCAGAATTGTACACAATACTCCAGATGCGGCCTTACTATTGTTTTGTATAATGGCATTATAATGTTGGCTGTTTTATTTTCCATCCCGTTTTTGATAATCCCTAGCATGGAATTGGCCTTCTTCACCGCTGCCATACATTGGGTAGACACCTTCATGGAGCTGTCCACCAACACACCAAGACCTCTTTCCTGATCCGTCACGGATAACTCAGAGCCCATGAGTTGATAGATAAAGTTTGGATTTTTTGCCCCAATATGCATTACTTTACATTTGGCTACATTAAATCGCATTTGCCATTTTGCAGCCCATTTCCCCAGTTTGGAGAGATCCTTCTGGAGTTCTTCACAATCTTCTCTGGTTTTTACCACACGGAAAAGTGTTGTGTCATCTGCAAACGTGGCCACCTCACTCTTTATCCCTGTCTCCAGGTCATTTATGAACAGATTGAAAAGCACCAGTCCCAGGACAGAGTCCTGGGGCACACCACTTTTCACTTCTCTCCGTTGTAAAAATTTCCCGCTGACACCTACTCTTTGTTTCCTGGTTCTCAGCCAGTTCTCAGTCCATAAGAGGACCTGCCCTCTTATCCCCTGACTGTGCAATTTTCTCAGCAGCCTTTGGTGAGGGACTGTGTCAAAAGCCTTTTGAAAATCCAGATAGACTATATCCACTGGTTCACCCAAATCCACATGCCTGTTGACCTTTTCAAAAAATTCTAAAAGATTTGTCAGACAACACTTACCCTTACAGAAGCCATGCTGATTTTCTCTCAGCAAGGTTTGTTCTATATGTTTTAAGATTTTCTCTTGGATGAGGCTTTCCACCATCTTGCCTGGGACAGATGTAAGGCTAACTGGCCTGTAGTTTCCCGAGTTCCCCCTCCTTCCTTTTTTAAAACATTGGTGTGACATCTGCTATCCTCCAGTCCTCCGGCACTGTGGCCGTTTTAAGAGACAAGTTGCATATTACCGTTAAGACATCTGCAATTTCATTTCTCAGTTCCCTAATAACCCTTGGGTGGATGCCATCTGGGCCTGGTGACTTGTAAATCTTCAATTTATCAATTAGTCCTAAAACATCCTCCTTTTAAACCTGTATTTGATTTAATTCTTTAGTCAAGAGGGGCCGTTCAGGCAGCGGAATCTGCTCACAGTCCTCTGTCGTGAAGACAGATGCAAAGAACTCATTTAATTTCTCTGCTATTTCCAAGTCCTCCTTAATCTCCCCTTTTCCTCCCTCACCATCCAGAGGGCCAACTGGTTCTCTGGCAGGTTTTCTACTTCTAATATATTTAAAGAAGCTTTTATTATTACCCTTTATATTGCTAGCCATGCATTCCTCAAAATCTTTCTTTGCCTCTCTTATCATCTTCTTACATTTCTTTTGCCAGAGTTTGTGTTTCTTTTTATTTTCCTCATTTGGGGAGGATATCCATTTATAGAAAGACCTCTTACGCTTTAGAGCCTCTCTAACTAAACTCGTTAACCATGCTGGCACCTTCTTGGACTTAGAGGAGCTCTTCTTTCTTTGTGGTATACACTTGTGCTGGGCCTCTATTATTGTTGTTTTAGGCTCCATGCACTCTGATTTGCTTGATACTCTTCCTCCAACATGCATGGCAAAGGAGATTGCAGCATGGTCACTGTTCCCCAGAGGCTCAGTGACATTCACATCCCTGACCAGGTCCTGAGTATCACACAGTATTAGATCCAGAGTTGCCTGTTCTCGGGTGGGCTCCATGACAAGTTGCTCTAAGGCACAGTCATTCAGCAAGTCGAGAAACCCGGTTTCTCTTTCTTGCCCGGAGCTCGCATTGGCCCAGTCAATGTGGGGATAATTGAAGTCCCCCATGATTACTATCCTATCCCTCTTAGAAACCTCCATGATTTCTCTCCTCATTTCAAGTCCCCCCTCAAGTTTTTGATCTGGTGGACGATAGAATACCCCAACTATCACATCACTCCTTGGACCTGGTAGTTTAACCAACAGTGATTCTATGGTGGAGTCAGGCCCTCTGTCCATCTCCATTCTGCTGGATTTTACACCTTCTTTGACATAGAAGGCCACTCTCCCTCCAACCCGCCCCTCTCTATCCCTTCTTTAGAGTTTATAGCCTGGGATTGCTATATCCCACTGGTTCTCTGCATTCTACCAGGTTTCTGTTATGGCTATTATATCTATGTTATCCCTAGCTGCCAAATGTTCAAGTTCTCCCATTTTGGTCGGAGGCTTCAAGCATTGGCGTAGAAGCACCTGTACAGTGGGTTCTGCAACAACAGCTGCTGCTTTGTTCTCTCCCCCCCCCATAGCTATTATTTTCAGTAGACAAACTATCACATTCCATTATTCTCCCAGTGCTAATACCTGCTATGTCATCTCTATGTGATTTTCTACCCTCTCCAACCTCTTTCCCTGAGGATAAGGTGTTTCGAACTGGATGCAACTCAGCTCCTGTCGGCTTTCCCCCAGTTATCAGTTTAAAAGCTGCTCTGCAGCCTTTTTGAGGTTGAGTGCCAGCAATCTGGTCCCACCATGATTCAAGTGCAACCCATCCCTCCTGAACAGGTTTGGCTTGTCCCAAAATGTTCTCCAGTTCCTGACAAATCTAAAGTCCTCCTCTCGACACCATCACCTCATCCATGCATTGAAGCTCCTGAGTTCTGGCTGCCTGTCGGGTCCTGCACAAGGAACAGGTAGCACTTCGGAAAATGCTATCTTGGAAGTCCTGGACTTCAATCTTCTACCTAACAACCTGAATTTGGCTTCCAAGACTGACCGCTTGGCCTTCCTGACATCATTGGTACCAACGTGTACCATAACCACTGGCTCTTTCCCAGCTCTCTCTAACAAGCTATCTAGATTTCTCATAAGAGATGGGCACGAAACAAACAATTTTTTGTTTCCATTTTCGTTTTTTCATTTCGTTATGTAACGAAACGACAAACGAATTTTGTCTCTAAAATGAAACGAAACGAACAGAAACACCGGAAATTTTGTCGTGCATTTCGTTTCCGTTACTGCAGTATGAGTGAATTGCTTAAAATCCTTTAAAAATCACAAAAAATGAAATAAATGGTAATGAAATGGTAACGAAACGAACAAAAATGAAAACAATTTTTTTTCAGAAATTCGTGAAAAACGGAAACGAACCGCAATGGACCCTCCAAATGACAAACAACAAACGAAATGCAATTTTTTTGATTCGTGCCCATCTCTACTTGTGATGTCTGCAACCTTTGCACCTGGCAGGCAAGTGACCATACGGTTATCATGCTCATCACAAATCCATCCCTCTGGATGGAAAAGATGAAACTGGAGGCTTCTTCCTCATTGGAGATTAGCCCCATGTGAGCCCAATGCAAGGTAAAGGATTGGCTGAATTTGTTCCAGACTGTTGGATCACTTCTGAATGTCAGCTGGGCTCCCTCATTTCATTTCAGAACCAGCCCACTTCCAAAATGAAATGCTGATGCCTAGTCCCATCCCATTGTGCCTGGCTATTTTGCAAACATGTTAATATGCCTTTGGCATTCAATAAACTCCCAACATGTCCTTATGCTTCATTTTCATTTATCAAGACAATTATTTTCGGCACTGAAGTTTCATTTTCAGCATGGCTGAGATAAAGCAAATTTGTTTTCCTGATTTATTTCTGTGATGAGCTGGCTTGCTCAAAACTAACTTGGCCAGCAATTGAAAAAATGTTTCTTGGGCTGCACATCGTGTTGTTGATAGTCGACATAACCCAAGGGGCTTTCGTTGCTATTTGGAGTTTTATTCGATTGTGTCAGAAGTAGTGAAATGGATAATTATTTTTCAAGGAGGAAGGGAAACACAAGCAAATGATAGGCGACACTTTTAATTCTGATGTCTGCTGTAGACAGAAAACCTGTCTTTTAATTGACATTTATCAAAACTGGGGAGAAGGGAGTCCATGAAAAGTTTGTTTCATCATGCTCACTTAAATTTTAGCCTTCCTGAATCTGTACGAGTAATAATGTATTATAAAATTAACATTATATTGATTAATATGGCATGCAGAGAGAGACAGAGGGAAAAATCACTGATAGAAACTGAGTGCCAGAAAATCCTCCCCCCCCCCCATGTCCCTGGTATGTCTACCAAGTCAAGAAAAATTAGGAGACCTTCTTAAACAGATATTTGAGCTGCAGGAGGGAGGAAAAAGCTGAATGAGTATACATCTGCTTGTACAGTGATGGATTTCAGACGCTTTTGTCGTACTTTATCCTCCCATATAGATTGTTCCTTCACTCTTGGGGACATGTTCTGCATTTGGATGCGGTATTGGAAAAAAACTTCTCTGTTGTGGAAACTACCAGGTAGAATAGTTCCTCCAATGGAGATGAGACAGAATGCCAGTCAAATATTTTCTCCACTGGGTGAATACCTATCTTCATGAGGACATTATCCTGATCACTTTGCACATTTGCTAGTAGACATGGACACCTGATTCATAGAATCATAGACTCATAGATTTGGTAAAGATCTTAAGGGCCATCTAGGCTAACCCCCTGCCATGCAGGACCTCCCATACAAACTCATACAAATTTGTACAGAGTAAGACTGGAGTGCCACATGGCAGCTTATCACCTCCTCGCTCTAGAATGGCCACTCCATTTACTGGGCTCTGTGTTCCACTGGGGTCCTTCTCCTGCACTAGCATACCAATCTGGTAAGGAGCTTGGCTGGCCTCCCCAGGCAGCCAATGGCAGTGCACAGAGCCCTGGACTGACTGGTCCAAGGGGGTGAGGCATGGGCCATCACAACACCCATGCCTCGTATAAGTTTGTACAAAGCATGTAGTGCCCATGTCTAGGTACTATTTTTAGACACCTGGCTGCAGAGACAGAGGCTGGGAGTTCAATTCCCCACTGTGCCTCCTTGAGAGGGGCTGGAATTGATGACCCATAGAGTCCCTTCCAGTTCTGCAGTTTTAAGTTTATTGTTATAGGTTTTATGTGTGGAAAATCAAGTATGGCAAAAATGTTATGATACTTTCCAGTCACAATAATACATTGAATCCGTATCTCTCAAGGAAATAATAGCCCCTGTTTTCTGCTGATTGCCACCTTTCTTCGCCCCTGAATCACTGTGTCACTCCTGGAGAATTTTGTTGCACTCCTAGGCATCTATGGGGTGGGTAGGATGCTAACAAGAAAATAAGTAGTGCAAAATAAGAGCTATCTCAAGAGAATATCATCAGAACCCGAGTTGCATGGCACCATATCATTGTTTCTTTATTTATCTATACCAGCAATGCATATGGCTGCTTTGTGTGGTCTCTTGTCTCACCGTTTTGCTCCAGAAATAATCATGTGGGGTAAAATTAGCAAGAAATATTAATTGGCCAAAGGTAGCTTTGTGTATGTGCAGAAACCTGAACTTGGTTCTGCATGTTCAAAGTCCAACATTCCAACTATACTAATTCCCTCTGATTGAAAGTTATTATGTAAATAATATCAAGGCAAAAACATAGTGGTAGATAAACAACCAACAATTAAGGGTCTGCATTTGCGAAAATCCATATTACTTTGCATAATATAGATTTGCAAGTCTGTAGATTATGTAAATAAAGCTGCCTAACAATAATTTGCATAATATACACATTACGTTTCTGGGATTCGAAGAACTTGAATAGGGTAACTTTAGTCAAACTATAATAATGGACTAAGCCTGTTGAATGAAGTAAATATTATTTCTGAGTACCATAAATATAGATTGCTCAGTGAATTAGATTAGGTGTTTGGCTGTGAAGCCAGAGGCTGGGAGTTCAATTCCCCAGCCACTGTGCCTCCCAAGAGAAAAGCCAACCTGTGTAGCCTCTGGCAACCCTTACGGCCCTATGATGCCTCCAGAAGAGAACAGTAAGGCTAGAAAACCCTAGAAAAGGGTCATCATACATAAGAACATCCGAACATAATAACATAAGAAGAGCCATGCTAAATCAGGCCAAAGGCCCATCTAGTCCAGCTTCCTGTATCTCACAGTGGCCCCACCAGATGCGTCTGGGAGTGTGCGAGACTAGATATCTGTCTCCTGATACCACTCCCCTTCACCTGGCCCTTGAAGTATCCAATTTTTAAGCCTGGAGATGACACGTCTCCATCATGGTTTGTAACCTGTGATGGACTTTTCCTCCAGGAATCTGTCCAATTCCCTTTTGAAGGCATCTAGGCCAGATGCCATCCCCACATCCTGTGGCAAAGAGTCCCACAGAATAACTGATGGAACTGACTTGACAGCACACAGTTATTAGACATAAATAGGTTTATGCTGTCAGTCTTCAAACAAATTGATTGTTCCGTATACTCCCCCTATGACAATTGTGTTTGTTGTGCCATTTTGGCCCCCATATCCTTTCCTGTAATGAGATGACATTGTGAAAACAGGAGTCAGCTTCATGGAATATGCATAGCTTACTCTTAAAAAATGAAAGTACTTTTCAGGCTAGAAGTGAAACACATTCTATCTTAACAAGAGATAAGAGAAAGTAGCAAATTTGTTCCTCACTGCTAAATAACATAAGATATTACGTCCTCACTGCTAAATTTTTATTGTCCATTTCATAGTAGCTGAGCCACTGTGAAAATTTGTCAAAAATAAATTGGAAGTTCTAAATTATTAAACAAGTGTTAAACTATCCATAAATAATTATTATACTCAGAAAAATGTAATTGTCAGGAAAGCTGAAAAATTTGAAGGTATTTTATAGTCCTTCTGCTTGCCTTCATTGGATAATAAATGAGAATAGATTTCTAATACCCCTTTCTATGAGCTGAATATCTTTGTCCCTTTACGAGTTGGAAAAAGAGGAATGAAAACTTTTCCTCCAAGAAAGAAGGGCAATTTATTTGCTCAAAATGGCTATTTATGTGGTGAATGGGATATGAAAGAGCACACTTTGTCCCAGGGGCTTTTAAAAATGCATGCCTTAAGTATCACTAGAAGTGGAATATAAAATTATACCCACTATTTCAAATGAAATGCCACCTCAATTTGTTTTATGCTAATCACCGATGTGCAAAAGAATAATCATAGATCCTGTCTAGGGGATTGTACATATTTCCTCTGCCACTGCAACTAGTGGGAAGGAAAATTAAAATATTTTTTAAAAAATAAATAGAAGAACAAAATACCCCTCTCCTTCCATCTGGCTTGAGCAAGGAAGAATTTGCATTAGGACTGTTCCTTCCCATAATATTTTTATGTATGGAAACATTATATTAGTTCAGGCAGTCAAAGGTTCTCTTGGACTCTATCTGGGCAATTGGCCAAACACACTTTCAATTAATTACACAGAGCCCATTTAGGCTTTAATAACTCAGCCCTCTGGAAACCAAATCTCTCCAAATTTGGGGGTCTTAGGTAAAATTGCTTGGGGAAGCTAAGCTTGCCATTTCTATGCTGAAACATAGAGGTTGCAATGCATTTTTAACTACTTGAAAATATGGATCATAGCTTCCATGTTTGGGCATGAAAATGGCAGGGTTAGCTTCCTCAAGTGATTCTAAGTACAACCCTGAAATTTGGAAATGTTTGGTTTTCAGGGGGCTTAGTTATGAAAGTCCAAAGGGGATGCCCCTAGGAAAAAATTTCTAATTGGATTTGATCAGAAGCCAGGTGGCAGTGGCGCTATCACTCACCCAATCAGCTTCCAATTCCAATAGAAACATTTTTTCCTAGGAGCACCCCCTTTGGAACTTCATAACCCAGCTCCCTGACCCCACAAACCTTTTCAAATTTCGGGGACTTACAGAGAAGAGCATGAGGAAGCTCCCTAGCCACTTCCTCTAGAGTTGTTTCGTTCTGGAGGGGGGGAAAGGTATTTTGTTTTGTTTCATAACAAAACACTGTCTGCCATTTTGTTTCGCATTTCGTAACCTTATGACATGATGAAACAGTATGTTGTTTTTCATTTTGTGCCCATTTCTAATCATTCCTCATTTTACGTTCTCATTCTTCACTTTATGTCTAGTCCTTTTCATGACCTTCCTAGAGGAATGAGGACATGACCTTTCTCTCATTGACAGCATTGCACCTGCAAGAAGAGATTCTTGCAAGCTCAACAGAATCTCTCTCCCATTCAACTCCTTTCCTTGTTGGGTTTTTTTAAGGGCTTAAATGGAACACAGTCTACGGGGCAATCACTACTATCAAATACTGATAGGCTGTGCTTGTTTTATTCTTATTCTTCTCGTTACACTTGATATTATTTATAGATGCCCCTGTGTCCCAGATCTTGAAGCAATTTATAAATGTATAAAAGCAAAACAAACATTTCCCTCCCCCCCAAATGAAAGCAGCATCAAAACTAAGATTGTAAGATACAGTGCTTAGTGATCTTTTTTTAAAAAAATCCACACAATACTGATTTTAATATGAATCAAAAGCTTTTGGCCACTGTTGAGTTCCATGCGACAAGGTCAATAGCTTTCCAAGTGGTGGATGCTCCATTTGGACTGTCCATCAAATTGGCCTGGTTGCACTGAAACCACACATGCAATCACTGTTCCAAAAATGAATAGCTATTTAATCTATGTAGAAACATAACCACTGATACAGTATCTGATACAGATAGGCATGTGTAATGCCTGATGAACTATAATCTATGAGAAAGGAAGCACTTTGAGTTGCTTTATTTATTTGTCCAAATGGAGAGAGAACCATGAAAATTGGTAAACCTGGCTTCAACCTGCATGGTGGAGGTGAAACAATCTATTACAGTCTGAGCTCCAATACGCAGGCAAAGGTTCCACCAATTTCCTTCTTTTCTTCCCATTACCCTAGCCATGCCAGCTTGAGTTATTTTCGTAATTCCAATATGACTCACATGATGACACTGCACATGATGGTACACATTTTACACAGAGACAGGCACTCAGTTGACTGGACTGACATCTGTGGCTGCATAAAGGAAAAGAAAAATAAATACTCATTCTACATTCATATACTGGACCTTGAAAAGCAAAGCAAAGCAAATGCAAGTGTCAACGAATCTCACAAAAAAAATACAAAATGGCTACCCATCACAGCCACAGGTGAATCTCCTCCTATGGGTTCTGTGATTGGGGTTTCCAAGAAAAATTGGTTTATTATTATTTATTATTATTTCTATATTATTAATGTCTTGAAGAACACAAACAAATTCTGTCTGAGTGCCACTTTGCTTTGAATCTGTTCTGAAAACCAACAAAATCTACTATTTACATCAGATTGTAAATTATTTCAAACCCGAAGCATGTGCCTAGTAACAATTCCCTTGCCAAGTATTTTCATTGGTACAAGCATCATGTTGTCTACTTAAATCCTTTCCCTTTGTCCACATAGATAAGAGGGCATTAGATGCAGTTCACAAATAAATTTGTGCTGCTTTTCTGCGATGCATGCCCATCTGTAAATGAATCAACCATATGGGTAGAACTAGAGGCATAAGTTTTTTCCCATAGAATGCTCCTTTCCCTCATGTTCCGATTCTGAAAAGATCCACCGAGTTAGCCTTCCACAGTTTTTGAGAGCATAATGCAGTGACAGAGGATAGAGAGAAAGAGAGATGCAATGACATCATATATTGGCATATCCTTGGAAACACAGGATATGATTTTCATTATGAAGAATAAATCATGGAAAGGCAGCTTATATGTAACTTAGGAGCTTCATTTGAAGGGCTCTAGATAAGATACCCTGTTTCCCTGAAAATAAGACCTCCCCCCAAAATAAGCCCTAGCAGGATTTCTATGCATTTGTTAAATATACTGTAAGCCCAACCCTGATAATAAGACCTAGTGATGGGTTGTGTGCAGGGCTGAGATTCAAGCATATTATACTTAATAAAACAAGAAATCCCCTGAAAATAAGCCCTAGTGTGTCTACTTGAGAAAAAATAAATATAAGACAGTGTCTTATTTTTGGGGAAACAAGGTAACTGAATATATATATATATATATATATATATATATATATATATATATATATATATATATATATATATATATATATATATATATATATATATATATATATATATGTTTTCGTAGATTTTCACGGGTATAGGTATGCATGTTAGGGTGGATTCGGGTTTCTTCCCGTGTAGAAATCTGGTTGTTTTGGCGACGTTTCGACGAGGTCTCACTCGTCATCTTCAGGGTGTTCTGGCTTCTTTCTTCTTGAAGCAAAGCGTGATCTCAGTTGAAGTCCTTCTATAAATACACCCCCCCAGCAGTATTTATAGAAGGACTTCAACTGAGATCACGCTTTGCTTCAAGAAGAAAGAAGCCAGAACACCAGCCTGAAGATGACGAGTGAGACCTCGTCGAAACGTCGCCAAAACAACCAGATTTCTACACGGGAAGAAACCCGAATCCACCCTAACATGCATATATATATGCACCCCTCTCACCGGTCATCGCAAACCTATATATGGAACACTTTGAAACCAACGCGTTACAGAAGTCCGAACATAAACCCAAACTCTGGCTCAGATATGTTGACGACACCTTTGTTATCTGGCCACACGGGAAAGACAAACTGAACAACTTCCTCACACATCTCAACAGCCTACACCCCAAAATACAATTCACTATGGAAATAGAAGCCAACAACCAACTTCCCTTCCTGGACGTCCTAATCTACAAAAAACCCGACGGCTCCTTAGGACATACCATCTACCGGAAAAAAACACATACAAACCGCTACTTAAATGCACAATCACACCACCACCCTGCACAGATCAACTCCGTAGCAAAAACCCTCATCTCCAGAACCAAACGCCTCGCTGACAAAGACCACCTAAAAACTGAATTACACACTCTCTCGAATGCTTTAATTGCGAACGGATTCCAAAAAAAACACCATCACCAAACTAATCCAAAAAGAAACACCCCCCAAGAACCAAGAAACAGAAGAGAACAACGGCACTGCCCTCCTCCCTTACATCAAAGGCACCACAGACAAAATAAGCAAAATTCTCCACAAACACAATATCAAGACAGCCTTTTGCACCGAACAAAAAATAGCCAACATTTTAAGAAACCCCAAAGACAAGATTGAGCTAGAAAACCAAGGAGTCTACGAAATACCATGCAAAGTCTGCCCAGCCACATACATCGGACAGACAAACAGGAGAATAAGCGCACGCATCGCAGAACACAAGAACGCAGTCAAAAAAGAAGAAAAATCTTCCTCTCTCTCCCAGCACATAAAAACAACAGGTCATGAAATTGATTTTAAAAGAACCAAACTCATCTCCAAAACTGAACACTTCAACAGTCGAATAATCATGGAAGCCATTGAAATAGAGAAACACCCAAACAACATGAATAAACGTGATGACACCTCCCGCTTGCCAGACATCTGGAAACTAGCCCTGGTCAACAGACGAGCCTCTGTCACAAAGACTGACACCAGGTCCAAAAGGACACAAGATGCCACCACCTTCCATCCACACCAAACACAAACCCAGACCCTTCCCACAGATGAAACGAAACCACCATCCAATAACAAAACCACGACTGCACCATCTACCGCTACTCCCCACTCCAGCCACCACATGGAGCACACTTACACACGCCAAAAAAACATTGGGAGACCACAGACACGCAGCCAGACCAAAATGAACTCACAAGACACAGGACCCCACTCTACCAAAGCCCAGGATGCTGCCAGAACACCCATCACCAAGGTCGTTAAGAAACAAAAGGCTAATAGACACACATCCAGCACCTCACCCACACATGATGTCTCTAAACAGCCATCTAACCCACCAGCAGTTAAGCCCTTAACGATCACCTCAGCCACACAGCAAATCACAAAAGAACAAACAAACCTACAATCAGCAACAGAGCAAGCAAACCACACCCCCCCAGCAGTATTTATAGAAGGACTTCTACTGAGATCATGCTCTGCTTCAAGAAGAAAGAAGCCAGAACACCAGCCTGAAGATGACGAGTGAGACCTCGTCGAAACGTCGCCAAAACAGCCAGATTTCTACACGGGAAGAAACCCGAATCCACCCTAACATGCATACCTATACCCGTGAAAATCTACGAAAACAAATATATATATATATATATATATATATATATTCAGTTACCTTGTTTCCTATAAAAAATAGTTCTCAACTCCCACATTGTGTTAGACAGGATTAAGTTTGTTTGCTATTTCATACTCAAATCATTAAGATAAATATTTGCTTAGAACTCAGTTTCCCTTAAGAAAATAGTAAATTCAAGTGATTTGTTGCATAATATCTATTTAACACCAACAAGGGTATTAATTGAATTATTTAAATTCATTCAGATGAAGTCAGAATGAACATTCAAGTAGTTTTAAAAGGTTGCTTTATTTGCTGTTAAGCCATTGACAAATAACAGGTGGAGACAAGTCAGCATGCATTCATTGCTGGCTTCCGTTTGGACAGATGGCCAGCCACCACAGACACTGAAACTTTTTTTTATCCTACTTTTAATTATATAAGCTGTGATAGCTCTAGCAGTATGTCAATTGTGTGTCTGTGTCTTAAATATGCCGAGGTGGAAAATAATGTCAGATGAATTTTCTTTAATTTTACAGAGGCTGTCCCATATTCCTTCCTTTCCTTCTTATTATCCATGTCTAGAATATTGCCATATCAAATGCCACTGCTCCTAATTCCTGCAAATACAGTATCTTATAAAACCACTTCAGGTATTTGGCTGCAGAGCAAAAATGGTTGAGTTTCAGTTCCACACTGTGCCTCCTCTAAGGTGGGCAGCCTGTATTGCCTTGGGCAAGCTGCACAGCTCCAGGAGGTCCCCAGAGAAAGGGGGATGGCAAATGAATTCTGCGTGTTCTCTAACTAGAAAAATCCCAGGATCACCATAAGTCAGATTTGACTTGAGGGCACATAATTATTAATTATTGTTTAAATTTACTATATAAGAAATAGGGATTGGTAGACTCTCATATTTTCATTGTATAATTGTTCTGGGATTCCAGTTGCTTCTGCATCAGCTCAATGTGGGTCAGGGAAGCTGATTTCGGGCCTTTTTACATGACCCCTAAGATCCGCTGGTCCCTTAAATTCGGACCAGAGATCTTGAGGGTTCATTGCTGTTCCTCCGTCCCCACCCGCTCCGCACTTCTTTGTTCTGTCTGCGTGAGGGGGGGAGGGGGAAAAAGCCTTAGACAGGGAGAAAAGAATGCACTCTTACCTCCGGAGTGCTGGTGGAAGTTGCTCCGACCTCCGTTTACTTCCTGGTTCCTCTTTAAGGGGCGGAGGCAAAAGAAAAACAACAGAAAGAAGCGAGGAGAGCTCAGGCACTCTCCGCATCAAATATTTTTCACCATCAAAGAGCAGGTACAAGAAAAGTGCTCTGGGTCGCGCTAAAGTGGGCGGGGTCGCACTTAATTGTCTGCAAACTCCGGAGCTGGTGGGTAAACATTTTTAAGGTCCGGAGCTTGCAGCCATTTGCGGCGGAGCTTAGGGGTCGTATATAAACGCCCTTCATAACAGAGATGGCAATATTGTATGGACATACCATTGCCTTAAAGGTAGAAGAATAAATGCTGGAATCTTCTGTATTGTGACTAGACTTTAGAATTCAAAAAAGGAATGGAGGAAGGTTTGGTTTGTCAAGCAGATGTCATGATGACAAATCACCAACAATAAGTTGAAGCTCTGCTCTTAGACCAGAATTTTTTCTATTAAATATAGTAGATATTAATATCTCATATGACCAGAAATATGTACTTCATCATGTAATAGTTGCAGCAAGGATATTGTATGCGAAATTTTGGAAACAACCAGAAGTGCCAACAGAGAGAAACTTCCACGAAAAGATAAGAGAATGTATTGAAATCTACAGACTTTCCAGTTTTCTAAAGGGAGACTACGATGAGATTTTCCGGAAAAGATGGCAAGAAGTAACAAACTTATTAGTACTGTGATATTATTTGGTGATTTGTTAATGTGTTAAACTGTTATTTTTGGCTTGATATACTTAATGTAATTTTTATAGTGTACTCCCCCCTCCCCCACATCCTCCCCCCTTCGTCCCCCCCAAAAAACCCAATAAAATTACTTAAATTCAAAAAAAAAATAAGTTGAAGCTCTGCTCCTGCCCTGCCGCCACCACTGCTCTGGGGGCATGTGTTTGTTGGTTCCTGCAGCTTCAGTGGCATGGCAGTCACTATCCTGGAGGATCTTCTTTTCCCTGGCCCTTACTGTGGTGGTCATAACTGGCTCCTGTCCTGGATATGAATTGGTCAATTGGAATGACCAATAGGGAGGAGCATGTTTTCTGGTGTATCAGAAGGGAGAGGCTTCAGGTATGATCCACTGGGGACTTTAAAAATGTAGACCAGCTGCTTCAGAGCTCTCTTCTTTCTGGAAGCTTCTTCCATCCAACTACTTCATGTTGTTTCAACTTTGCATTTTTTAACAAACAGGTGTGAAAAGTATATGATGAGTTAATAAAGTTTGAACTAGATTTGGTGGACAGAACACCTGAAGAACTATGGATGGAGGCTTGCAACATTGTACAGGAGGCTGCAATGAAAAATATTCCAAAGAAAAGAAAATGCAAGAAAGCAAAGTGGTTGTCCAACGAGGCCCTACAAATAGCGGAGGAGAGAAGGGACGCAAAATGCAAGGGAGAAAGGGAAAGATACAGAAAATTGAATGCAGACTTCCAAAGAATAGCAAGGAGAGACAGGGCGGCCTTCTGGAATGAACAGTGCAAAGAAATAGAGGAAAACAACAGAAAAGGAAAAACCAGAGATCTGTTCAAGAAAATTGGAGATATTAAAGGGGTATTTCGTGCAAAGATGCATATGATAAAGGACAAAAATGGTAGGGACCTCACTGAAGCAGAAGAGATCAAGAAGAGATGGCAAGAATATACAGAAGAATTATATCAGAAAGATCTGGATGTCCCTGATAACCAAGATAGCGTAATTGCTGACCTGGAGCCAGACATCCTAGAAAGTGAAGTCAAGTGGGCCTTAGAAAGCATTGCAAACAACAAGGCCATTGGAGGTGACGGCATTCCAATTGAACTCTTTAAAATCTTAAAAGAGGATGCTGTAAAGGTGCTGCATACAATATGCCAGCAAATTTGGAAAACCCAGCAGTGGCCAGAGGACTGGAAAAGATCGGTCTACATCCCAATTCCAAAGAAAGGAAACGCCAAAGAATGCTCCAACTATCGCACAATTGCACTCATTTCACATGCTAGCAAGGTTATGCTCAAAATTCTACAAGGCAGGCTTCAGCAGTATGTAGAAAGAGAACTTCCAGAACTACAAGCTGGATTTCGAAGGGGCGGAGGAACTAGAGATCAAATCGCCAACATGCGCTGGCTTATGGAGAAAGCCAGAGAGTTCCAGAAAAACATCTACTTCTGCTTCATTGACTATGCCAAAGCCTTCGACTGTGTAGACCACAACAAACTATGGCAAGTCCTTAAAGGAATGGGAGTGACTGACCACCTTATCTGTCTCCTAAGAAATCTATATGTGGGACAAGCAGCAACCGTCAGAACTGGATATGGAACAACTGACTGGTTTGGAATTGGGAAAGGAGTACGACAAGGCTGTATACTGTCACCTTGCCTATTTAACCTATATGCAGAGTACATCATGAGAAAGGCCGGTCTGGATGAATCACAAGCCGGAATTAAGATTGCCGGAAGAAATATCAACAACCTCAGATACGCAGATGATACTACTCTAATAGCAGAGAGTGAGGAAGAATTAAAGAACCTCTTAATGAGGGTGAAAGAGGAGAGTGAAAAAATGGGCTGAAGCTCAACATTAAAAAAAACTAAGATCATGGCCACTGGTCCGATCACCTCCTGGCAAATAGAAGGAGAAGAAATGGAGGCAATGACAGAGTTTATTTTCTTGGGCTCCTTGATCACTGCAGATGGCGACTGCAGCAACGAAATAAAAAGACGCCTGCTTCTTGGGAGGAAAGCAATGGCAAACCTAGATAGCATCCTAAAGAGCAGAGACATCACTTTGCCAACTAAGGTCAGGATGGTTAAAGCTATGGTTTTTCCAGTAGTGATGTATGGAAGTGAGAGCTGGACTATAAAGAAGGCTAATCGCCGCAGAATTGATGCTTTTGAGCTGTGGTGCTGGAGGAGAGTCTTGAGAGTCCCCTGGACTGCAAGGAGATCAAACCTATCAATTCTGAAAGAAATCAACCCCGAATGTTCACTGGAAGGACAGATTTTGAAGCTGAGGCTCCAGTACTTTGGCCACCTCATGAGAAGAGAGGACTCCCTGGAAAAGTCCCTGATGCTGGGAAAAATCGAAGGCAAAAGGAAAAGAGGACGACAGAGAATGAGATGGTTGGACGGTGTCATTGATGCAACCAAAATGAATTTGACAAAACTCCGGGAGGCAGTGGAGGATAGGAAGGCCTGGCGAGCTCTGGTCCATGGGGTCACGAAGAGTCGGACACGACTGAACGACTGAACAACAACAACAATGTTATTTGGCTACATGTCAAAGATTTTTGGGGTGAAGCGGGGCCACCTTTTAATCTTTTATATTTTTATGTGAACCGCCCTGAGTTCCCGCTTGGGAAGAAGGAGCGGTATATAAATAAATAAATAAATAAATAAATAAATAAATAAATAAATAAGAAGGGGGAGGGGGAGGGGCTCTTTGTTTGTTTGTTTGTTTGTTTTTGCAACTGGGAGAGGAAGGGGAAAATTTGTGGTTTTTTGTGATTGGGAGGGGAGGAGTAAGGGAGGGGGCACTGATTGTGTTTGTGTACATATGTTTTTGTTTGCATGCGTGTGCTCCAATGTGTGTGCGCACATTACACCTCCCCCCTCCTGTCCCAGCTGGCACCAGAGAAAACTTGACAGTAGAGATGGGCACAACTCATCGAAATTTTCATTTTTGTTTTCGTTTTTTCGTTTCGTTTCACAACGAAAACGAAAACAAAAAAAATTTCAGAAGCAAAACGACAACGGAAACGAAACGAAAAATTTTGCCGTGTTTTTCGTTTTCATTACGGCAGACACATTGCATTGAAAAGAATGCTAACGAAACGAAAATTTTTCGTTTTCATTTTTGTTTTTTTGTTTTGTTTTGTAACGAAAACGAAAATGAAAAATGTGCAAAAAAACCCCTGAAAAATCGAAAACGAACCGAAACGGACCCCTCAACGAAAAACAAAAAATGAAAAAATATTTTTTTGAGTCGTGCCCATCTCTACTTGACAGCTGTGATCCTGGGTGAGTTGCGGTCCTTTTATTTGCGTTATCCACTTGGATCCCTTGAAGTGGCTGGAAAGTAAATTCATTTCTCCCCCTTATGTCTTTAGTTAAGAAGCTTAATATAAATTATGAATAGTCTTGTCTTCTGTTTTATGGGATGAAATTATTCAATTTCAAAAACACAATCTTAAAATCTATTCTGGGCACAGTTGATAAAATCACAGCTTCTTTTGACAAATAAAAACACTACTCAATCAGAAACAGGAGATATTCAGAACCTCAGGACAGTAGAAGCAATGGAGAATAAGGCATTTGTGCATAAGTACACATACACCTTCCACTACTTTCAACATTTTTTCAACAACGTTGTAGATCTTCCTGGAACAGCTTGAGAGATGGTCCTGGGGGCTGGTGAGTGCCAGACAAATTATACTCTGGTTTTTCTTCAAATCATATAAATCTTTATCAGAGACTGCAGCCTCACCCTAAGGGTCTGGAGCATAATATTTAAGGGTGTTCCCAGACGGGTAAAAGAAATAAGGGGTCCAACTTAATGGCAATTCAATTATAAAACTTTTTGTTTCACAACAGTTGATGATAATGTTGCCTTTTGGTGTGTTGTTGTTGTGTTGTGTCGTTACAGTCGTAACCGACTCTTCATGACCCCATGTCCATGGAGTTTTCTTGGCAGGAATACTGGAGTGGTTTGCCAGTTCCTACTCCAGGCGCCTACAGCACCTGGTATTCCCAGGTATTCCCAGGTAGGTCTCCCATCCAAGTACTAACCAGGGCCGACCCTGCTTAGCTTCCGAAATCAGGCAAGATTGGATATGCTTAGGGCATCTAGGCAGCTTGCCTTTTGGTAAGCTCATTCAAACAAAATGCTTAAAAACCTTTATCTTGATTCAGGTCATAGTTTCAAGAATTGAACTTCTTAATAAACCTCAGTAATTTTAATAGCTTATTTGAATTTTTGAAGGATTGCACTAGAGCAAAGGTAAGTTCAGTATGGAGCTTGTCTTAAGAAATTCATCCATTCTGAAACGAGTAGGATTGCAGCTGGAAAGTGACAGATATTTAGGGAAACCTCAGGCAGATAGCTGGGTCAACGTTTAATCAGAGAGAGCCAGGCTATATCTTGAGCAGTAAAATGCTACTTGAAGAGCTTATTCTGAGGCCCTGAAAAGCTTTGCTGTATTTTATGTGTAGTTTATGTTTTATTAAGATTTTTGTTTATTTTACAAATCCAACATGAAGATCTCCCTTTTAAAGAAAAGTGGACTACTCTGGCCCTCCGGATGCCTGTGGAGTACAGCACCCTAATCCTTCACTGTGGGCTATTGGCTACAGCTTATGAAAGCTGTATGCCAAAGAAACCTTATAGGACCACCAGGGTGCCTTCGTACCTTAAATGCCCTTTACAACCACCACCACCATTGTCATTATCACCATCACCACTAGGGACGGGCACAAATTAGAAAAAAATAGTGATGGTGATTCATTTCCATCTGTGAATTGTAAATATCAAATATTAAAGCATTATTATTTATTAAAGCATTATTATTATTATTTAAAAATCAATGAATCGCTTTGTCAATTCATTTCTTACTTCTCCCCAAATGTCCCAGTTTGGGTCTATCCAAACTGGAGGAATGGGCTATGAAATGGCAACTGTGTTTCAATCCAAACTTTATCTACAAACTCATGGGCTCTGAACTATCCGTGATGGATCAGCAAAGATATCTTGGTGTGCTGGTGGACAGCTCAATGAAGGTGTCTACCCAGTATGTGGCAGAGGTGAAGATGGCCAATCCCATGCTAGGGATTATCAGAAAGGGAATTGAAAATGAAACAGCCAACATTAAAATGCCATTGTACAAATTGTGGTAAGGTCGCACCTGGAGAATTGTGTACAATTCTGTTCGCCACCTCTCAAAAAAGACATAGCGGAACTGGGGAAAGTGCAAAGGAGAACAACTAAAATGATTACTGGGCTGGGGCACCTCCCTTGTGAGTAAAGGCTAAAACATTTGGGGCTCTTTAGTCTGGAAAAAAGGCGCCTGAGGGGGGATATGATTGAGAGGTACAAAATAATGCAGGGCATGAGTAAAGTGGATAGAGGGACGCACTTCTCCCTCTCACAAAATACCATAACTAGGGGACATCCACTCAAATGAGGGTTGGAAGAGTGAGAACAGACAAAAGAATTTTTTTTAAACCCAGCATGTTGTTAGTCTGTGGAACTCCCTGCCACAGGATGTGATGATGGCATCTGGCCTGGATGCCTTCAAAAGGGGATTGGACAGATTCTTGGAGGAGAAGCCCATCACAGGTTACAAACCATGATGGAGATGTATAATTTCCAGGCTTAAAACCAGGCCAAATGCAGGGGTGTGGTATCAGGAGATAGATAGCTAGTCTTGTGTCCTCCCAGACACATTTGGTGGGGGCATTGTAAGATACAGGAAGCTGGACTAGATGGGCCTTTGGCCTGATCCACCATGGCTCTTCTTATGTTCTTAAGAAACCTAGAGGTATTAGAATTACAGCAACTTTTCCGCTGGCTCTCCTTTACAAGTTATGCAAGTATGGTGAGCTTTGGGTTCTAAATGTTTGAGTTCTTCTCTCTCAAAAAGGGATCCCCAGAAAAGTGCACCCAGGCCCCTAGATATACGAAACTTGGTGAGACCTTCTCCCAACTCATCTCTACATCTAAAGCAGTGATGGCGAACCTTTTAGAGACCGAGTGCCCAAACTGCAATTCAGAACCCACAATTTTTTTTTGCAAAATGCCAATACAGTAATTTAACCTGTTACATGTGGCTATGAAGGGGCAATGTCGGGTGCCCACTGAAAGGGCTCTGAGTGCCACCTTTGGCACCCGTGCCATAGGTTCGCCATCACTGATCTAAAGGTTTAGTAAAGATTGGATTTCAGTCATGTGAGTTATACACCCACAGGGAGGGTGGGTAGGAAAGTGCCCTTTAGCAGCAGACCTGGGGAATCCCAGTCTTCATAAAACTTGGAGAAATCACAGAGAGTCAGAAAAAGCTTCTCTGCAAGGTATGGGGCCTCTAGATTCATGGAGGAAATTTTCCTGGGGAGGCCTCTTTGGGGGTGCATATCCGGACATCAGAAACCAATCTTCACCAAACTTCAAGAGACTATAGATTCAGAGGAAGCTTCCCTGCAAGTTTGGTGTCTCTAGATGCTGGGGAGGCAGGAGCATTTTATACCCCAATAGATCAACAAATCAAAATCACTAAAAATTCATCAATTCATATTCCTTGGAGATTATCAATTTTGCACAAATGTGAACTGATAAATTCGCTATTTTTGAACAAATATAAATCTGTGTCCATTTCCAAGTACCACTGTTATATTCACACTCCACCCTGCAGCCTCAAATGGTTATCTATATGTTGAAAATTGTCCTGTGCAATCTGTGTTCGTTACCAATATGTATATATTGTGGAGCTCTAGAAATGTATCCTCAAAAACCTCTCCTGTTGGCACCATCTCTCAAATATGTGCAGCTCTCCTTATGCTACTGTCACATGCATATTAAATATGAATGTCTGCCGCCAGTGTCATTGATATAATAACTTGCAGAAAATCACTAAAGAATATGGATTTGTCCCCTGTGAAAGAACAGATTGCCCTGGATACGTATGCAATCAGGAAAAAAAGTGTTTCATGAAAACATATACTACAGTAGGACCCCTGTATCCACTGATTCATTAACCACTGATTCCGTTATCCACGGTTGATAGAGGAAAAAATTAAATAACTAATTCAGCAGCCACAAAGCAAGCTACTGTCACAAACAGTAGCCATAAAGCAAGCTACTATCACAAAATAGCAGTTGGGGGGGGTGCATTCTCTCTTATCCATGGTTTTCAATATCCATGGGAAGTCCTGGAACCAATCCCCAGCAGATACCGGGTTATTATAATTAATATTAAAAGGCAAGTAATCAATTGAAATATTTAGCATTTTATTGTCTTACAGTGTATTAAGAACAAAAGTTGGAAAGAGGTCTCATTAAATGCGCCTGTAAGAATTTCTGAAGCATTTTCGGCAAACCCTGTTTTCTCTTTTATGAAACAGATGAATGTGCAAAGTATATTATCTAGGCAAGGTTAATGGAATTAATGCTCACACCTTTTATGACTTCTGTGTCAAAGGCCTATGTCAGGTCTCTGCTATCCATAATTTTCACCAGTTGTGCTATGTGGCAGACAGACAATGTCTGTGCCATGCACAAAAATAATACTGGCAATTAAAAGACTCACAAGGCAAATTGAATCCATACAAAGATGTGTAAAGAGGTCAGTTTTAATGCAGTATTTGCGAATTTAGAAGGAAGGTAGCATGAATCTTAGTGAAGGAGAGAGGACAAGACCTGCATTTTCTCTTTGTGTATTCTTAATTCATATTGTGGATTTCATATTGTGTTACTTTACACAGAATAAGTCTCAGGTCTGCACACCCAAAAGGGGGCAATTCATTTCATGTGCCTAAAATAAAATGAGTTTTTAAAAATGGCCAGTACTGTCCAGAGAATTGTTGGTAGGAAATCAATTGTATGGCCAGCTGTGTGATTTATTTGTTTGTTTGTTTGTTTGTTTGTTTGTTTGTTTGTTTGTTTCCCAAGTTCAGGAAGAGCACATGAGACACTTTGCCAAAAGGGTGAAGCACTGCTTAGATTCCCTTCTTGCACAAGAAAAGAGGGAGTGGGCAGGTTCCCTGTTGATCAGTTTGCAAAGGTAAAGGTTCCCCCCACATATGCATGCTAGTCGTGTCCGACTCTAGGGGCGGTGCTCATCTCTGTATTCAAGCCGGAAGAGCCAGTGCTGTGCAAGTCCATGGCCATGTGTCCGGCATGGCTGCAAGGAAACACTGTTTTTTCTTCCCGCTTTTTAGAGCGGTACCTATTTATCTGCTTGCATTTACATGCTTTCGATCTGCTAGGTTGGCAGGAGCTGGGGTTTTCAGCAGGAGCTCGCTCCGCTGCGTGGCACCCGGGATTCGAACCGCCGGCGTTTGGTGCATTATAGTGGGCATTTCCACTAAAAACAGCATTGCCACAACAAGGATAATCTGCCATGTAGATTATTAGCCATCTCCATCACCAATGTTCTCTAAAGTTTTTTTTCCAGAAACAAGGGCACTTGTTCCTGTGGTTCAGGAAAAACTGAAGGATGCAGCTTGATGGAGAAAATATAACACCCAGAGTCCTAAACCAGGAAAGAATCTGAGAGCAAATTATACTTGATATTTCATCCTCTCCAGAGGACTATCACTATGGTTGTATTACAGTGAGGCATTATATAAATATATAGGATGAAGAAGCCGGGATGACTGGCTTTTGTTTGCTGGGGATCAGAAGAACTTGACATAGATCTGTTGTCTCATCCTTGTGTATTGTTTACAGATAATCCAAGATAATTGGATTGTTTTCTTCCACAGTATGGATGCCAATTTAGAACACTTATGGCAGCCACAGGGAAATGGGTGGAAATGAAAGCATCACAAACAGAGATTCAGAAAAGAGCACTTTTATCAATTTGATGTGAAAGTTCACAGAGATGAGCAAGTAATTTAGAATAGCACAGGGAATTTGACCCTCTCTTTTTGTCTTTGACTTAACTTTGACAAAGTTGCAACAGGGCCCTTGCCAGAGTTCTAGTTAAAGTTATTTTCATCAGCATGTGTTTATGGGAAGATATGGCTGCTTGAAGGAAACCTAGATGGGAGTTGGAAGATGGGTAGAAGGACTAATTCAAGAGAAGATCTAGTAAAAAGGGAAAGAATGGATTAAGGTTCCGGTTAGCAGGTCTTTATGTTGTCCAAGCAGTGACGACAATTTATTTTATTTATTTATTAGATTTATATACCACCCATCTGGCAGCAAGGCCACTCTGGGCCATTCACAACAGTGCAAAAAAACCCCACCCTATAACAAGACAACCACAAATGAATAAATTGAAAACAAATAAAACAATATGTAACGTACAGAAAAAAAATAAAAACAGATTAATGAAACAGTTAGAAAAGAGCAAAGGCAATAATAATGTTTAAAAAGGGAATTGAAAATAAAACAGTCAGCATTATAATGCCATTTCACAAAAAACGATAGTAAGGCCACACCTGGAATATTGGTCACCACATCTCAAAAAAGACATAGTGGAACCGGAAAAGGTGCAAAAGAGAGTGACTAAAATGATTACTGGGCTAGGGAACCTCCCTTATGAGAAAATGCTAAAACATTTGGGGCTCTTTAATGTGAAAAAAAAGGCGCCTGAGGGGGGATATGATTGAGATGTACAAAATAATGCAGGGCATCAGTAAAGTGAACAGAGGGATGCTCTTCGCCCTCTCACAAAATACCAGAACTAGGGGACGTACACTCAAACTGAGGGTTGGGAGAGTGAGAACAGACAAAATAATTTTTTTTTACCCAGCATGTTGTTAGTCTGTGGAACTCCCTGCCACAGGATGTGGTGATGGTGTCTGGCCTGGATGCCTTTAAAAGGGGATTGGACAGATTCCTGGAGGAAAAGTCCATCACAGGTTACAAACCATGATGGAGATGTTTAATCTCCAGGCTTAAAACCAGGGTACTTCAAGGGCCAGATGCAGGGGAGTGGTATCAGGAGACATATATCTAGTCTCATGCACTTCCAAAAGCATCTGGTGGAGCCGCTGTGAGATACAGGAAGCTGGACTAGATGGGCCTTTGGCCTGATCCAGCATGGCTCTTCTTATGTTCTTATGTTCTTATAAGTAGGGCCCCAGTGTCCAGGTAGGGATGCAGCTGGTTGATGCATTGGAGTTCAAAGTGGTCAGAAGAGACCACAGATGCTACCTGGGATTCCATGGAAAGTACTGAGTCCAAATGGACACCGAAGCTGCTTGCCCCTTCAGAGTGGAAAGAGTCACCCCTAAATGAAAGGGTGCTTCCTAGCCCATTAACAGTGGGGGCCACACCCACAGGACTTCCATCTTGCCAAGATTCAGTCTGAGTCTGTTCATCCTCCTCCATCTCAGGACAGCATTCACGGCAGAACATAGAAAGGAGAGATGGAACTGAGTGTCATCAACATACTAATGACATGAAGCTCCAAAACTCCTGATGATTTCTCCCAGCATATGGTCTGATGTAGATGTTAAATAGTATTGGCAAGATGGTCAGTCACTGTGGAGATTCACAACAGAGGGTCCACGGGGTGGACATCAACTCACCAAGTTGCACTCCCTGAGGAGGGTCTCCCAGGAATGACTGGAAAAAGGCCAAAGGAAGGCATCCAGCCCCCAATCCAGAGAGCCTCCCCAAGAGAATATTGTGGTCAATAGTAGCAAAGGCCACTGAGAGATCAAAGAGGACCAACAAGGACATCTTGCCCCCATCAGTCTCCCTCATGATGACATTTTGCAGAGCAACCAATGGTGTCCCTGTCCATGATGCAGCCTAAACCCAGACTGGAATGGATCAAGGGCATGTCAAGAAGCTGTAAGTGGGAATAGAATCATAGAATCATAGTATCATAGAATAGTGAATTTGGAAGGGCCTACAAGGCCATCAAGCCCAATTGGTTGCTTCATACTGTAATACAAATCAAAGGATATCGGCCAAAGGTTGTCCAGATTTCTCTTCAATGCCTCCAATGTTGGAGTGCTAAAAACCAGAGAAGATTGTGAAGAGCTCCAGAAGGATCTCTCCAAACTGGGGGGATGGGCTGTGAAATGGCAAATGTGTTTTAATGTAGCCAAATGTAAAGTAATGCATATTGGGGCAAAAAATCAAAACTTTATCTATCAACTCATGGGCTCTGAGTTATCCGTGACGGATCAGGAAAGAGATCTTGGTGTGTTGGTGGACAGCTCCATGAAGGTGTCTACCCAATGTGTGGCAGCAGTGAAGAAGGCCAATTCCATGCTAGGGGGGGGGTATCAAAAAGGGGATTGAAAATAAAGCAGCCAACATTATAATGCCATTATACAAAGCAATAGTAAGGCCGCCCCTGGAGTATTGCGTACAATTCTGGTCACCGCATCTCAAGAAAGACATAGTGGAACTGGAAAAGGTGCAGAAGAGAGTGACTAAAATGATTACTGGGCTGGGGCACCTCCCTTATGAGGAAAGGCTAAAACATTTGGGGCTATTTAGTCTGGAAAAAAAGGCGCCTGAGTGGGGATATGATTGAGACGTACAAAATTATGCAGGGCATGAGTAAAGTGGATAGAGGGAAGCTCTTCTCCCTCTCACAAAATACCAGAACTAGGGGACATACACTCAAATTGAGGGCTGGGAGAGTAAGAACAGACAAAAGAAAATATTTTTTCACCCAGTGCGTTGTTAGTCTGTGGAACTCCCTGCCACAGGATGTGGTGATGGCATCTGGCCTGGATGCCTTTAAAAGGCGATTGGACAGATTCCTGGAGGAAAAGTCCGTCACAGGTTATAAACCATGATGGAGATGTGTAATCTCCAGGCTTAAAACCAGGGTACTTCAAGGGCCAGATGCAGGGGAGTGGTATCAGGAGACAGATATCTAGTCTCATGAGCTCCCAAACGCATCTGTTGGGGCCACTGTGAGATACAGGAAGCTGGACTAGATGGGCCTTTGGCCTGATCCAGCATGGCTCTTCTTATGTTCTTATGTTCTTATGAGGTAATTGGTTCCAAGCCATACGTGATACTTTCCTGGTCTAAAGCTCAAGGCCTAATACATATGATGTTCAAGATTATTTTTAAAACAGGTCAAGGAAACTTCTTGTCTCCAGTATAGACTTGATGTACTCTTGAATAAGAATCTACAAATCCAGACTGTAGCCAAAGGTTGGTGCGAAGCAGTTTTGCTCATGAAAGTTAGCATGCCTGATTTTCATTTGTTTTCTCTTTGACTCCCTTCCAAACCAATTATTCAGAACTGATTCTAAAAGAAGGATGAACAGAAAATGAGGTGTGGTTTTGAAGTAAAGACAAGCTTAGAAGAAGCAAAAGGCTTTTATTTATAGAACTCCATCTAGGATATGACAATTACTTATGATGATATACTAATTATTAGCTGTAAAGAGCTGGAGGAAGTCTGAATGGGGCAGAAACTACTGTCAATCTAAGTATATAAGTGTACAATACAACGTGAAATGTCTGGCAGATTCACTCTTTGGAATACGCTAGCTAAACTCCTATTGTGTCATGCAATACGTTGCACTACAGTAGACCCATTGAATAAGTGAGGATTTGGTAAGTCAACTTTTCTGTATGTTCCAGTGATTCAAAATGGGCCTTTTCTATTTATTTATATATTTAAAATATTTTATACTGCCTTTTTCCTTGAAAAGGATCCAGAATGCCTTACAACATTGAAAGACAATATCAAAATTAAAAATAATAAGCATACAGCAGTGGCTAACATCATTAAGAGATGATGTTTAAAGCTAAGTACAATGAGTAAAGAGGCATCTTACATAATTAAAAGTCAATATTGAAGCTCAGAACAATAAATATGCACTTTAATATGCCATTCCGAGAAATGGAAAATACAAAAATGTAAAACACCAGTAGTACTAAAAATTTAGTCAAGGTAGTAATACATAACAATAACAATCTGTTGGGGTTGGGTGGTGTTACAAGTTTCTACAGATTATTTTTGAGTCCGTGCTTGGCTTGGAACCAGTGTCTAATAATTAAAATGAAATAAAATAAGGAAGCGCATACACTGAACTGTTTAAGACTGATTTATTGAAGCCAAGCCAAAAGTAACAGTCAGTGGTCTCACCCTGGATGGTGTGAGTGAGCCCTGATTATTTGTTCAACATCAGATTGTATACATAAGAAACCAGTTCAAGGTTTCCCTCAATCTGCTTTATCTTGATGAACCAATTTCCTGAGCTATTAAGCTGTTGATGGTCCAAATCCTTGAGTCAATGTTCCATAGATTGGTGCCCTGTTGTTCAACTGGGCCCAGTCTGGCTGAGACAGGGAATGTGGACAATCTCCTGTCCCTCAGGCACAGTTTACCCTGGGGATAATCCTCTCATCCAGGTGTTCTGCCACTTCCTGGGGTCTTATACTTCCAGTTAATTTACATTCTTAATGTATTCAAGTTCCTATAATTTATCTAGCTAGAATAAATATTTTGGAGCCTGACTTCTCAAGGTAACAGTGGGATTCCAATTACCAACAGGTAGGTAGTTGCTGAGGGAAATGCAGTGGACCCAAATATCAAAGTCACCAGGGAAAACACCAAAAACAACAGATTGGTCTTTGTGGATGCAGTTATAATAGGACTCGACTATGGCTTGGAAATAGAAGTTTACAGGAAACCTACTTGCAGAGATCACTACTTAATGTTTAACTGTCATCATCCATTACAATTACAACACAAATCAGGAGTTATCAGGAGTAGGACTCTAAACCATAGAGCAGAGAACATCCCCACCTCCAGAGAAGCTAAAAAGAAGGAAGACAGGCACCTAAAGACAGTGCTTAAGACCTGTGGATATCCAAAATGGACCTTCAACAAAGCAATATCTCAACCCAGAACAATGGATCTCATCCTGAGACCCATAGCTGACAGAAGAACGTGGCAATTTCTTACATGTCTAGAGTGTCTGAAAAGCTTAAAAGGATTTTTGGCAAACACCACATACCCATTTACTTCAAAATCACAAACACACTAAAGCAGAGACTTGTCCACCCAAAAGACCCAACACCAAAATACAAGAGGAGTAATATAGTATATGCATTCCAATGCAGTGAGGAGTGTGCAGAACTCTACACTGGAGTAACCAAACAGCCACTAAACAGGAGGGTGGCCCAGCACAGGAGGGGCAACAGTTCAAGACCAGAACCAATGTTGTACCTTCACTTGAAGGACAAAGGACACTCATTCAAAGATGAGAATGTTCAAATATTAGACAGAGAAGATAGGCAGTTTGAGAGGGGGATCAGGGAAGGCATTCATGTCTGTACAGTATTGGCATAATCTGTCTCCCCCTTATCATCCCACCCTTTCAACCATCTCCAGACAAAACAGAAGCATTTCACACCTCCACCAGGAAGGCTTTAGCTAATGACACATTTTTGCAAGTTATTTTCCCTACAATAATATTTTTTGTGTGTTATTTCAAGGATTTACACCTTTTCCGGCTCAGCTGCATCAGTTTATGGGGGGCTTGCAGTTTGCACCAAAAATACACATATCAAAGGATAAATTTCCTTTTGATTTGTGTGTTAGTTCAGGAAGCATTAATTAGAAAAAAAAATACCCACCATCTTCACTTCTGATTCTGAATATTTGCTAAACCAAAGCTACCAGTAGAACCTATGGTTGAACCTATGGATCATCTCCCACAGAATCTGTTCTAGCTTGATGAACAAACACCCTTTGTGATTTCACGCTGCACATTTTAAGAGTTGCTTTAACTGACATATGGTGTAGGAGATTAACATTCCTTTAAAAGCAATTTTCTCATCCCTATTCATGGTGTTCATAGTGATGCTTCTATGTTTGTTTATTTGTTTTCTGTTTGCACTCTGTTGCATTTGTGCTGATTGCTTAGGGACAACATTTAATACAGTCTTTCTCAAATTCACGCCAAGAATCCGTGCCACAGACCTAAATAATAAGTACACATGGTAGCAGAGCAATCTGCCACCAAAGGGAAACAATAATTTGAATGAATGATAAAAGGAAACAAAAGCATCTCACCAGTGTGTGATAAGGAAGGTAAATTATACATCCCACTGCAATGGCATGCTGCCCGAATGAAATGCAGATAGATTAAAATAGTGGGGAGAAAATGTGAAACCACCACAGGAGTAAAGGCAAAAAAAGAAGAGAGAAAACATTGGGTTTTTTGGGTCTGAAGGAAAAAGTGTACCAGCAAGGACATCTGTGACTTGTAACTTGGAAAAGTGCTTCAGAGCATCTGGGTAAAAATCACAGTGTTGAAAAAAAAGGAAAACATTATCACGTCTCTGTGTCATTCTGCCATAGACCACAAAGCCAGACTGATCATTTGGCTAACACTCTCCTTATCTTCAGTCATAGCACTTTCAGGGTGCAAACATTTATGATGCCTAGTACACAGATTTCTGAAACTAGCTGTTTGACATCAACCCTCTTTAGGGTTTACCCTGTCTCTAAAGTTTATTCTATATTAATGCTAAACATTCTAGCTGTTCCTTGTCCCAAGGAAAATCAATGGATGAGCTGGAGATCTAAATTTAAAAACTGATAAAATAGAAAAAAGAAACACTAAATTTAGAAAACTGATCAAGATCTGGAAAATAAACTGAATTAGGCAATGCTCAGATGAACACAGACCAAATTGGGATCCATCCCAAAAGTTTGAATTAATTTCTGAAACAATTTACAGGTCTAATGTAAATATTTACTTGTAAATCTTTGACCGCGGTCATACCTGCGTTTTCTGTGTAGTTTCCCGTTGGTGAAAAGATCGCGTGCTAACCAGGAAGAGAAGCAAATTCTGCTCCCGGCTGACCATGCCCCTCAAACAGCAGTTTCAGTGAAGTTTCCTAAACCACCGCCAGGGGCTGGATTTAGAAACTTCGCTCAAAAATGCTTACTTGTTTGCTTCTGATGCAACAACAGGACACTGAAAATACGCAGTAAATTCAGTTTCTCCGCTTTCTATCCAGCTTAAAAGATGGAGCCTTGGAAACTGGAGCTGGAAAGTAGGACAAAATGCGTAGTACACAGGTTAGGACAGAGCCAGAATAGAAAGGTACAAGTCAGAGGAGAGGACACCAACTGCTCATTATAAACCATGTGACCACTCCCAGAAAAAAATATGCAGGAAATTTAAATACGAAGGAAACCCAGGTATGACCACGGTCTTTGTTTTTTGTACAAGTGTAAAACTGTTATCTGAACTGTAAAACTGTTAACTGAAAGGATGGCATTAAAGTTACAACTTATATATATATATAAAGTTAATTCACTTAAATTCAGTTCCACATGATCTTTTATTCCCCATGCCCTCTTTGGTTAGCTGACTCACAATTCCAATCTTCTTATAAAATGAGGGAGAAGTTGAGGTCAGAATAGCTGGAAAATAATGACATCACAATGAAAGACTAAGCCTTAGTTAAGTTGGGACTCTTTCCCCTCCTGTCAGGTCCATTTGCCTATAATGAAAGCATTTGTGTGTGTGTGTGTGTGTGTGTGTGTGTGTGTGTGTGTGTGTGTGTGTGTGTGTGTGTGTGTGTGTGTGTGTGTTTATCCATGTTGGCACGAGTAGATGGGTTTCCTTTTTTCCTTCATGTAATTCTGTGAATCACAATTTAACATGACAAGTTCTTTTGGCGCTTCCTTCCACTGATTAGTACAAATTAAATTTCACACTAATTAGCACAAGCTGTTTGTACATAATATAGAAAAATCTGATTTCCATCGATGGCTGTAAATATAGTTCTCCAACTGACACTTGATTGTCACTGCAATAATTAAGTTCCACATCATTCTTAATAGGACTTGAAATATTTCCTGACACAGGGTTTGGATATATCTGACTGTACTTCCTGCAAGTATGTTCACAGTTGAACTTCAACCTGCTAATGTTTTTTTTACAGTTGTTGAAAAATGGTTTTCACGTGAAAATTGCAAGCCTAGGGGCCCAAATGCTACTTCAGGATTTCTTCAGAGCAGGAAGATCTTTTCACAGCTTGATTGAATGGTGGGCTTTTGCTTCTGCACAACACAAAAAGCCTAAGTCATAACTCTGCATTTTCATAGTAGAATAGCTGAAATGCCATTCAAGTTGAAACGTGCCAGGCATCATGCCAGAGAAGTCAGTATTGCAAAATTTGAGTGTACAATTGATCACATGGCTCACATTATTTACAAAACACAAGAGGAACTGCTTTTAGATGTTGCTTCCACCCTGATGCAATTTTCCCCTACCACTTTCTAAAGAAAATCAAAATTAACATCTGTATACAAACTAGGGGATCTTATGAAAGGAGAGGGGGAGGGTTAGCTGGGTGGTGGCTTCCCCTCACTATCTTTCAAAAGAACCATCAGTTTCAAGTGTTATAAAGTAGGGATGGACACAAAATGGAAAAATTAGGTTTCCTTTCATTTTGTTTCATTCCCCCGAGTCGTTTTGTTTGGTTAGAAATGATTTTTTTTTAAAAAAAGATACAAAATGAAGCAGTAGCAAACCAATTTGTTTCTCTACAAAACAGGTTCCCTGGGTCCTAGAGGCACCAAATGTGGTGGGTACCTTCCATGGACACTCCCCTTTAAACCCTCCAAATTTGGAGATATTTGGGGTTAAGGGGGCCAAGTTATTCAACTCCAAAGAGGATTCCCCTAGGAAAAAACCTTTTAATTGAGTAGGAAGCTGATCGGGTGAGAGATAGCGCTGCTGCTGCTTCCCATATGATTCCAATTAGAAGGTTTTTTTCCCTAGAGTACACCCTTTGAAGCTTCATAACTCAGCCCCCTTACCCCCAAATGTTTCCAAATTTCAGAGGGTTCCCTAAAATCACTTTCTTAAGGTACCCCTGCTACTTTGGTGCCCCAAAGGTAAGTAATTTTGAGTGCATTTTTTTAATATGCACTCAACATTTGCTGGGAGTGTGGACAGTTAATTGGCAACGTGTGCTGGGAGTGTGGACTGAGGAGGCAATCAGGGAGTTTACTCTATGATATTAACTCCCTAATTCCCTGCACACACACCCAGCACACATTGCCAATTACTACCCCCCAGCCCCTTTAGAGCTTCCTAACTCAGCACCTTTACCCCCAGGGGGTTTATCCTTTCAGGGGGTTCCCTAAAATCACTTTCTAAAGGTAACCATGCTACTTTAGAATCCCAAGGTAAGTAAATTTTGATTGCATACTTTAAAAAATAATTTTCAAGTGCATATATTTTAATGTATTATAAGGTGGTTGTGCTATGAAGCTCCAAAAAGGGTGTCCTTAAACATTCTCATTGGAATCATATAGGAGGTGGAGGCAGCACTATAGCTCAACCAATCAGCTTCCAATTCTAATTAGAAGGGTTTTTTCCTAGGGGCACCCTTTTGGAGTTGAATAACTTAGCCCCCTGAACCCCAAATCTCTCCAAATTTGGAGAGCTTAAAAGGGAGTGTCTAAGAAAGGTTTACACCTAATTTGGTGTCTCTAGGACCCAGGGGAGCCATTTTACATATAGATTTTAAGAAGAAGGAGCCAACTGGCTGTCTCTGTGCATGCACCTCCCTCTCAGTTAATAAATGGCACATGGGCAGAGATGACAGTCAGGGCTCCCATAAGGGAAGCCGAGCTACTGTCTCTGGAGATGGTGGCTGTGGTGATGCAGGGGGGTTTAGTTTTTCAAAAGATAGCCACTGGGCTCTCTCTAAAAATCATAGCCCTGATGATCCACAAATCAGTTCATAATTCATCAGGAAAGCTTAGGAAATCCATTGTTTGTTGAAGTCAGTGAACCACAAACCAAGATGAACTGCCATTTTTGTGATTCATGTCTATCTCTAGCTGGCCCTTCATTAGAGCAATTAGAAATTTTCAGTGTGATGGGAAACTTTGCTCCATCACAATGGAGGAGAAATACAATATAGGACTGTGGCTGTTTTTTGAGTGGATGAGGTCCATAGCTGTGGATCCAGATGTTGCGAGTTAAATCTCCCACGGTGTCTCCTTGATGGGCAGAACTTGATGAACCACAGGGTACCTTTCCAGCCATGCAGTTCTAAGATTATTAGATTAGAATAATATATGACATATATCACGATCAATAAATGATACTGAAGACCAGTACTGTAGACAGAAAAGATTTGTGGGGGAAGTTCAAGTGGATGGTAATCTAACTCTATGGTCATACATTGGCTGGGAGATTCTTGGAATTACCATCCAAAAGAGAACAATTCCAAATTTTGAAACAAAAACAAGATGGATGACAAGCCTTCAGTGTTACCTTTTGGGAGCAAAAGTACTGAGCATCATCCATTTTTCTTTTAAGATATTGGCTCATTAGAATATGGTATTGCTGCACATTGAATTGAAACAAATAGGTTCAATTTAGAGTCTTGCTTGATGTTTCTTAAACTCTTGAGCTACTGCCAAAGAAAGGGAAAAAGACTGCCCAAGAAAAGAAAATTTGGGGGAGAGAAGTATAAATCCTTTCTCAGACTGCTTGTTCCTTGTGTTGCTGCTGCTATGTATCATTTAAAGACAAAAATGATGGACTATTTTAGCTGAGGAAAAAGTTTCTTGAAGTTGAAATAATTACTATGAATGGTAGAATATTTATTTCCCTCAAGTATACATATTATGCAAATTCATAAAAATCATTAGCTGTTCCCTAGTCTTACCCGTAGGTGCCATTAGATATTTCTGTACATTGCTGTATGTAATCTATTCACATTTTTGTCAGAATTGGATTTATCAGTGCCATGGGAAGATGTCTGTTCCACTGGTACATATATTTGTTGCTTAAGAAGCTATAATTGGGCAGATGTTTTTAATTAATAGATTCTCCTTGAAGGATAAAGCATGCATGATATCATTCAAATGCATTCCCTTCAAAAAACGCAATGGTGATATATGCAAGAAATGTAGAAAATAACGGTGGTTTGTCTAATGCAGTAGCTTATGGGTTGTGTGTGAAGTGCTATTATAGTTAGTTCTTGGTCAGTTAATACTCTTCTCAAATAAATATACTTGAAAAGAAAAAATACATTTTAGAAAATAGTAAGTTTAACTAAAGAAGAAACCATAAAATAAATGTAAAAAAAACATTATTCAAGGGAAATTATCAGAATGCAATACAGAGCTACAGAGCAAAGTAAAACTACAAAAGTAAAAAATATTATTGGTGTTGTAGCCCCTTGTGAAACTAATTTCAGTTTGTAGGAATGGGTTATTCTTGTCATCCATGTGTTTCCACAGAGAAACACCTTTTTAAAGAAATGGAAGGCAAATGACAAAATATTGAAGTACAGTTAAAAAACAACAACCCACATCCGCTAATTCACTAACCATTGAATTTTCTCTGAAGGTAAAACTGATGAAACATTTGGGCATATCATGAGTAGGGCAAGATTTGCTGGAAAAGATAATAACACTTGGACAAATTGAGGGCAGTGGGAAAAGAGAAAGACCAAATACAAGATGGATTGACTCTATAAAGGTAGTCATAGGGTTTATTTGAGAAGAGCTGAGCAGGACTATTGAGCACAGGACATTTTGGATATCCCTCATTTCATACAGTCATCATCCATCAAAGGCAAGTTGACAGCACCTACCAACAACAACCTTAAAAGCAAACATCTGTTTCTATGTGAGCTTTTGTGGATCAGATCCACTGTCTCAAATCCACTTCCTCAGACACAAATATCTAAATCTTGAAGTTTTTCTCCACCACCTCCCACTTTTGACACTATCCATATGTTTCTTAGATGGCTTCCCCGTCTTTCCCCTTAAAGAAACATAGACTGTATATTCTCTACACACAAGCAGCTTGATCCAACTTTTACTATGAAAGCTCCATCCTGTCCTATTCTGGGATTTATAGTTTGATGGAGACCTAAAATTATCTGTAAAACAGCCCTTGTGGTCTCCCCAGACTACAGTGCTAGAGCATACAAGCAGACAATTACAGCTTCCTCACTAAATAGATATCTGTTAAAATAGTATCAAACTGTTGCAGATCTGTAGTGCTGATATTTTTAAACAGAAGCAATATAGTACTCAGAGCACAAAATAGACCTACAGTGGCATATGATATTACAGATATCACTTTCATACTCCCTCAGCTGTCTTAAGAACATAAGAACATAAGAAGAGCCATGCTGGATCAGGCCAAAGGCCCATCTAGTCCAGCTTCCTGTATCTCACAGTGGCCCCACCAGATGCGTTTGGGAGCACATGAGACTAGATATCTGTCTCCTGATACCACTCCCCTGCATCTGGTCCTTGAGGTCCTTGTCTTATAGGCCTATAGCCTGTTTTATTGAATAACCTAGGAGGAGAAATCTAAATAGTCATTCACCTTATTCTCATGCACAACAAGAAATTGTATATTTTTCTGCACATATACAAAACTGTAATATATTTTCTTGGACTCTTAAAAGAATTCTAACTTTCACAAGGACCTTGTGTGTTCAAACGGCAAAACTTGTAGAAACCCATAGTATCTCTGTGACATCAGCTTTTTAAGATCAGAAACACCAGATGACTACTTTATCCCTCTTTGATCAATCATCCAGACCTTCTGAGCTTATCCTGTAAGTGTTTATATGTGTGCATGTTTGTTTAATAGAAGTAATCTTTTGCCTAGATAAAATTTGTGCAAATTACAAACATGGGGGGGTGGAGAGGCTGGGAATCTATTTATTTATTTATTTATTTATTTATTTATTTATTTATTTATTTATTTATTGACTGCCTGATTTTCCCAAAAGAACTCATGGCGGTGAACAGTATAAGCAATTAAAAATGAATAAACCGATTCCACAATAGGGAATATAGAAGAACAAACTCAAAACCAATAAAAATACGAGAACAAGAATACCAAGGCAAGATGGCAAAACACAGGCAGACAAACAAAACACATGAAACAAATCAACCTCCCGGATTGCCGAAAGTAGCCTTAAAGAGCCAGGTTTTCAACAGCTTCTTAAAGACTGAGAGCGGCTCTGCAGTCCTAACTGTGGATGGGCATGAAATGAAAAAAATATGTTTTCTTTCATTTCCCTTTGTCACCTCCACACATTTTTTCATTTCATTTCTTACAATTATTTTCCACAAAAAAAGGACAAAACAAAAAATTTAAAAAATGGTTCATGGGGGGGGGCATGGAAAGTGGGGGGGGGGTTAAAAAACAAACAAACCTGGGCTCCTTTTATAAACTTTTTTTCCATCCCCAAGCCCCACCTGCCAGCTGATCAAGCTGGGGTGGGGGAAAAGGTTCCCCCCACAATAGCACCCATCAGCTGGCAGGCGGGACTTGGGGGACAGAGAAAAGGTTTTTTTTAAAAAAAAATTTTGGCCTTTAAAGAAAAACTTTTTCCCCACCCCCACATCCCGCCTGCCAGCTGATTGGTGCTAGATTGGGGGAAGGTTTTTTCCCTCCACCCCAGCGCCAATCAGCTTGCAGGCAGGGCTTAGGGGATGGGGAAAAAGTTGGGTTTTTTGTTAAAAAAAGCCCTTGACTTTTTAAAAAGTATTTTTCTTCCCAAGCCCTGATTAATGCTAGGGTGGAGAATAAACAGTTTTTTCCACCCTAGCACCTATCGTTGTTGTTGTTTTTAAAGCCTGGAGCTTTTTTAAAAAAAATTCCCCTCCCCCAAGTGGGGGAGAACAAAATGGTTTGTTTCAACAACAACAAAACACCATTTTGTTTCATCTATAATGAAATGCTGCTTCCTCATGTCATTTTGTTTCATTTCATTTCGTTACATAATGACACGACGAAACAGCATTTTATTTTTCATTTTGTGCCCGTCCCTAGTCCTAACGTCACTTGGACACTGATTCCAAAGTGTGGGGCCAGCCACAGAGAATGCACGATTCTGGGTAGAGGCCTTACTCCTGGGGAGTGGCGACCTGAAGAGCAAGGGACTGTGATGTTCTGGTGGGCCGGGCCAATGTTGACCTTAGGATGATATGCTCTGTCAGATATTCTGATACCAAGCCATGAGGGGTTTATCTCTTTTTCACACTGAGAGCAAGAACTTGTGCAGAGGCTAGCAAAGAATTGACATGCTGTCTTAAGGTGTCTGTAAGTATCTTCATCACTTTTTTCATATAAAAGATAAGTGAATGCACCAATTCTTTCAGTCTGATGAGCACTGACAGGCAACTTTATGGTGACTGGTTGTTCCTGACATCTGTCTCTACATCTTCAGGGCCTACCTCTGGAGCTAACCTGTCTCATCTGCTCTTCCTTTTTGGAAATATGAAGGAGATTTTATGACATGTGGGAGAGACAGTGACAATGCCCACACTTCTCCCTGAGCAAGGGAGCCTAGTGAAAATAATGGATTTCTCAGATCCTCTGGATTCCTGGGGTCCAAGTATGCACTCATGCTGTGCTGTGCTGTGCCTCTCACTATCAAAATGTTGTCATCTTCCTTCCTTCCTTCCTTCCTTCCTTCCTTCCTTCCTTCCTTCCTTCCTTCCTTCCTTCCTTCCTTCATAAGAACATAAGAACATAAGAAGAGCCATGCTGGATCAGGCCAAAGGCCCATCTAGTCCAGCTTCCTGTATCTCACAGTGGTCCCACCAGATGTGCATGGGAGCACATAAGATTATCTGTCTCCTGATACCACTCCCCTGCATCTGGCCCTTGAATTACCCCGGGTTTAAGCCTGGAGATTACACATCTCCATCATGGTTTGTAACCTGTGATGGATCTTTCCTCCAGGAATCTGTCCAATCCCCTTTTGAAGGCATCCAGGCCAGATGCCATCACTACATCCTGTGGCAGGGAGTTCCACAGACTAACAACGCACTGGGTGAAAAAATATTTTCTTTTGTCTGTTCTTACTCTCTCAGCCCTCAATTTGCATGTATACCTCTGGTACTTTGTGAGAGGGAGAAGAGCATCCCTCTATCCACTTTACTCATACCCTGCATTATTTTGTATGTCTCAATCATATCCCCCCTCAGGCACCTTTTTCCAGACTAAAGAGCCCCAAATGTTTTAGCCTTTCCCCATAAGAGAGGTGCTCCAGCCCAGTAATCATTTTAGTTGCTCTCTTCTGCACCTTTTCCAGTTCCACTATGTCTTTTTTGAGATGTGGTGACCAGAATTGTACACAATACTCCAGGTGCGGCTTTACTATTGTTTTGTATAATGGCATTATAATGTTGGCTGTTTTATTTTCAATCCCCTTTTTGATAATCCCTAGCATAGAATTGGCCTTCTTCACCGCTGCCACACAGATCTCTTTCCTGATCCGTCACAGATAGCTCAGATCCCATGAGTTGATAGATAAAGTTTTGATTGTTTGCCCCAATATGCATTACTTTACATTTGGCTACATTAAAACACATTTGCCATTTGGCAGCCCATTCCCCCATTTTTGAGAGATCCTCCTGGAGCTCTTCACAATCTTCTCAGTTTTTCCTTCCTTCCTTTCTTCCTTTCTACCTTCCCTTCCTTCTGGAAAAAGCCCCTCCTAGCCACCCATAGCTGTTGTTTTCTTGTTTGTCAGTTTTGTTCATTTCTTTCTTCATTTGAAACATGTATTCTGAGTGTGAGGGGGAACCAAGGAAGTGGTGACCCACCTCTTAGAATGACAAAATAATAACCCCACTCATCCCAGAAGATAGATATTTGAGGAAGTTTTTAAAAATAATATGGAAGGAAGAAACCCTATGTGTGCTGGTAGGGTATGACACTTATGTCCCCAAAACCTGTACTTTGCCTACCCTTGCTGTTTAGGTTTGCCTCCTGTATAGTCACCCATGGATATCCTGTTAGAACAGTGGTTCCCAAACTTCCTAATGCCGCAACCCTTTAATACAGTTCCTCATGTTGTGGTGACCCCTTGCCCTGCTTGGAAGAGGCCACAAGGCCCCTTTGGCAGGCCACTGCTGCAGGTGCCATAGAGAACTTTCCTCTACAGGTACCCTCAGCCAATCGGAGCCTCCGGTGCCATTGACTGACATCCCCTCCAACCTATCAAGCTGTAACTCACTTCCCCCCTTCTTCCCCCTTCCCCTCCACACCCAAGCCATTTGTGCCTTTTTCTTCACTGTCTTATGACGACTAGAGATGGGCACGACTAGGGAAAATGACGTTTTCGAGTTGTCGTGTGTCAGAGGCAGTCCGTTTCAGCTCGTTTCCGTTTTTTGCGAAATTTCGCAAAAATTAGTCGGTTCATTTTTTTGTTTTTTCGTTGTCATTAGTACTGGTTTGGGGGGGGGGTAGCGGGCTCCTGGAGGGAGCTGCAGGAGTCAGCCAGAGCCACAAGTGACGGACTGGCAGACTCTTTGCACCCGCTGTGTCTCACGTACTTGCATGTAGTGCAATGCAAGTAGATCTGGCTTAGGGTTAAGACGGGTTAGCGCAAGGGCTAGGGTTAGGCTAGTTACGGGTGAGGTTAGGGTGAGTATTGGGGTGCTCCTCTGGAAACCCCCCCCCCAAATAAAACACCCTTCTGGCCTGGTAGGTGCCCTCAGACAGTTTTCGCCTACTTTTAGGGCCGGGAATCAGGTTTTTTTTAACTTTTAAAAACTTTTTTTTCTGTGCCGCTTGGCATTGCGCGATGCAAGTAATGAGCACAACAAATCAGACCAAATTGTTCGTTCGTCGGTTCGAGCTCGAATTCTGGTGGAGTAATTCCCGTTACCGTTTCCGTAGAGTAACAGATACGAGTAACGGAAACGGAAACGGGAATACCGCTAAGTCGTGCCCATCTCTAATGACGACCCCTGTGAAATGGTTGTTTGACCTTCCCCCAAAGGGGGCCCGACCCTTCCAGTTTGGGAACCACTGTGTTAGAAGATTAAATAAACCAGGCTTGAATTGAACTAAATTACCTGTGCTCCAACTCTTTTTGTGCTGTTACCACTTGCAATAGTCCCATACAACTGAAAGGAAAGAAACAGTAGCCAGTGAGATGTGTGTGATGTGGTGGTAATAGACAAAGTAAATGTTTGGGGCTGACTTATTTGTGAAGTTGAAAGAAACACTGAAGACATGAAAGATTGTGCAACTGGAAACACTGGGCTTTACTGAAGTTACATTTAGCAACACCACTGGATTTTGTCTCTGTCCCTTTTCTAATAAAGATTATCTGGGTATTATCCCAGCAGTCAAGTGCTTACTGCTGGCATCAGAGCCAGAGCAAAATCAGTTGTTAATAGTTTTGTGCTTCGAATTCAAAGTTTCTGCAACAATGAAAATGTGATTGAAAAATAATTAAGTTTAATAATCAGGCTATTAACCAGAGATATTTGCTACATTATAGGGAGACAGATTAAAAAGTCTACACTAGTTCCCACAAAACATCTGTTAAACAATGTCAAGTTGATGATAAAGAAAATTGAGTTCCTTTTGCAGTTGACTTTAATCCAGAAGTACCCAGCTATAAAAGAGCTATCAGGGAAAGCAGCCCATTTGTTGTTCATTTAGAAAGGCTATCTTTAACCCTCAAGTGATAACTTGCTGTCAGATTGTTACACCACTGAAGCTGAAATACAAAAAAGATTTATTTGTTTAAGAAATGTGACCTGATAGCTCTGTCTAGCTGGAAAGGTAGGGATGGACAATTCCATCATTTTGGATTCTATCCAATGTCTTGTTTTGTCGTCCTTAAGATCATTCGACTGCATTCCTATGCAATTTTTAAAAGCACCACAACAATCCATGCACATTTCCATGCTCGTTTTGTACAAGTTAATGTATCCCTTTCCCCCCAATGGACTCGCATTTTGCAAGCAATTTTCTTTTTCCCCCCATGTAATTGTCAGTAAAGTATGCATTTCTGCATGCATTGTTAAAATACAAGTGTACTGCTGCACTTCTATTCATTTATCGAGCTGAGAGATATGAATTTAGTAAGTTTACGCAGCACTATGTATTGTGTGAATTTATTTTTCTTGTCTATAGTGGTCAGTGTACCAGATGCCCTAAGGATATCCTGTCTCGCCTGATTTTTGAAGCTATACAGGGTTGGTCCTGGTTAGTACTTGGATGGGAGGCCACCAGGTATACCAGGTGCTGTAGGCGCCTGGAGTAGGAAATGGCAAACCACTCTAGTATTACTGCCAAGAAAACTCCATGCACATGGGGTCATGAAGAGTCGGTCATCATGACTGTAAGGATGCAACACACACACACACACACACACACACACACACACACACACACACACACACACACACACACACACACACACACACACACACACACACACACACACATAGTGGTCAGGAGCTAGTGGTTAAAGTAGGCTCCTTCTGTTTTCTCAGACTAAGGAAGGACTGATCTAGGAGGAATTCCCAATTGGACTGCTGTAACCAGTCAAGGTATAGCGTCTAGCTCACTTGATGTAGCCTTCTCTGCATCTTCTTCTACTATAACTTGTTAGCCATACCTGCACATGTCTTAAGATGGAAGCAAATTAAAAACTCCCACTGAAGCCTGCACAATCTGCATTAAGTGGAATTTCTGTGGCAGTTGTCCTATCTGGAAGATGTTACGACATGGACAAACTTGGCCAGATTGCTTCTACTCAACAGGAGTCATAGCAGTGTAGCAGCCCTGGCCTGCGAAAAGCATTCCATTGCCATAGATCCAGTGTTAAGTCCAAAGCTAACAGGACCACAACCAGAAAACTGGTACAGAAAGGCAAGGCTGTCCAAAATGGGATGAATGCTACTTTCCCAATTAGCTGAACCACACGCTCATGTTATGGGCCACACATTGGGGAGACACCTTCATGGAGCTGTCCACCAACACACCAAGATCTCTTTCCTGATCCGTCACGGATAACTCAGAGCCCATGAGTTGATAGATAAAGTTTTGATTTTTTGCCCCAATATGCATTACTTTACATTTGGCTATATTAAAAAGCATTTGCCATTTCGTAGCCCATTCCCCCAGTTTGGAGAGATCCTTCTAGAGCTCTTCACAATCTTCTCTGGTTTTTACCACACGGAAAAGTTTTGTGTCATCTGCAAACATCGCCACCTCACTGATTATCCCTGTCTCCAGGTCATTTATGAACAGATTGAAAAGCACCGGTCCCAGGACAGATCCCTGGGGCACACCGCTTTTCACTTCTCTCCATTGTGAAAATTTCCCATTGACACCTACTCTTTGTTTCCTGGATCTCAACCAGTTCTCAATCCATAAGAGGACCTGCCCTCTTATCCCTTGACTGTGCAATTTTCTCAGCAGCCTTTGGTGAGGGACTGTGTCAAAAGCCTTTTGAAAATCCAGATAGACTATATTCACCCAAATCCACATGCCTGTTGACCTTTTCAAAAAATTCTAAAAGATTTGTCAGACAAGACTTGCCCTTACAGAAGCCGTGCTGATTTTCTCTCAGCAAGGTTTGTTCTTCTGTGTGTTTTAAGATTTTCTCTTGGATGAGGCTTTCCACCATCTTCCCTGGGACAGATGTAAGGCTAACTGGCCTGTAGTTTCCCGGGTCCCCCCTCCTTCCTTTTTAAAAAATTGGTGTGACATGTGCCATCCTCCAGTCCTCCGGCACTGTGGCTGTTTGAAGAGACAAGTTGCATATTACCGTTAAGAGATCTGCAATTTCATTTCTCAGTTCCCTAATAACTAGAGATGGGCACGAAATGAACAATTTTTCGTTTCTGTTTTTGTTTTTCATTTCGTTATGCAACGAAATGACAAACGAATTTTATCTCTAAAATGAAATGAAACGAACAGAAACACCAGAAATTTTGTTGTCCATTTCGTTTTCGTTACAGCAATACACTGAACTGCTTTAAAAGCTAAAAAAAATCACAAAAATTGAAATAAATGGAAACAAAACGGTAACAAAACGAACGAAAACCAAAACGAATTTTTTGCAAAAATTCACGAAAAATGGAAATGAACCGAAACGGACCCCCTAAACGACAAACAAAACATCATTTTTTTAATTCGTGCCCATCTCTACTAATAACCCTTGGGTGGATGCCATCTGGGCCCGGTGACTTGTTAATCTTCAATTTATCAATTAGTCCTAAAACATCCTCTCTTTTAACCTGTATTTGATTTAATTCTTTAGACAAGAGAGGCAGTTCAGGCAGCGGAATCTGCTCGAGGTCTTCTGTCGTGAAGACAGATGCAAAGAACTCATTTAATTTCTCTGCAATTTCCTCCTTAATCTCCACTTTTCCTCCCTCACCATCAAGAGGGCCAACTGGTTCTCTGCCAGGTTTTCTACTTCTAACATATTTAAAGAAGCTTTTATTATTACCCTTTATATTGCTAGCCATGCATTCCTCAAAATCTTTCTTTGCCTCTCTTATCATCTTCTTACATTTCTTTTGCCAGAGTTTGTGTTCCTTTTTCTTTTCCTCATTTGGGAGGATTTCCATTTACAGAAAGACCTCTCCTTGCGCTTTAGAGCCTCTCTAACTCCACTCATTAACCATGCCAGTGCCATCTTGGACTTAAATGAGCTCTTCTTTCTTTGTGGTGTACACTTGTGCTGGGCCTCTATTACCGTTGTTTTAAACAGGCTCCATGCACTCTGAAGAGTTTGGATATTTCCAACCTTCCCCTTCAATTTCTCTCTAACTAGTTTCCTCATCTGAGGGAAGTTTGCCCTTCGAAAATCAAGGGTTTTTATGTCTGATTTGCTTGACACTCTTCCTCCAACATGCATGGCAAAGGAAATTGCAGCATGGTCACTGTTCCCCAGAGGCTCAGTGACATTCACATCCCTGACCAGGTCCTGAGTATCACAGAGTATTAAATCCAGAGTTGCCTGTTCTCGGGTGGGCTCCATGAGAAGTTGCTCTAAGGCACAGTCATTCAGCAATTTGAGAAACCCAGTTTCTCTTTCTTGCCCGGAGCTCGCATTGGCCCAGTCAATGTGGGATTAATTGAAGTCCCCCATGATTACTATCCTATCCCTCTTAGCCACCTCCGTGATTTCTCTCCTCATTTCAAGGTCCCCCTCAAGCTTAGGACCCGGATAATTCTACGACACAAGGAGCAATAATCCACCAACATTATATCCAGAAACCAATAGGTAGTTTAGAAGTAAAATCCCCATAGCTCATTGCAATCATTATCTAAACAGATACCCCCACAAGGATACCAATGATATATAATACTGCAGTAAAAGAACTTCCTGTTATACCTTTCAACCCAATGAGAGTCTGAGTCTTGCATTTGGGAAGAAATTAATTACTTTAGTCATTACAATGATAGTACCAGCAGCAAGTATATATGTGATGTTATTTCTTAAAAATACACATGGCAATAGGTATACTTTTGATCTAGCAATGGTTATGCTGATTTTCTTCTTCCAGCAGAGGTGTGTCATTTCTAGAAGTCAGCTAATCCGAGTACTTCTGAAACATTTCATCAACTTAAAATTGCTTTGATTCTTATGCTTTTCATAGTGTTAAAAAAAACCCTCTAAGCCTTATGTGTGATCTTTTGCAATCACAAAATGCCTTTGGCCAAAGGCACCTCAACTTAGTAAATTATTTTGGCAGATTTGTACTTCCATGTTATTAAGGCTATTACATCTTAACTGCATTTCCAAATCTAATAAGCTCTCGAGTACCAGGCTCTTATGTTTTGCCAAGCTCTTATAACTTCCTTCAAAGAAACTTTCTCCACTGCATAAAAATCTTGTACGTATCGACTGTGTTTAGTGTAAACTGCCAACTGATTTGGATGCATACACTCAGAATTTATTTTCACTTGATTTATTCATGGCACACATTTATACCCTACACTTCACTCCAGAAGTTTCCAGGACTGCTTAGAGATATCAAAAACAAGGCCATCCCTGCCAGCAAGTCAATAAAGACACTACGCAAAAGGAAAAGAGATTGGACAAGACAAGGGGGAAAGCAACTATGAGCACTCATAGTTCTTGGTTGCAGAGAAAATTCATACACCATTGAATTTCAGGCAAAATTCAAAGAAAAACCAAAAATAAATTATACAGCTCACCATTTAATGTTCTCACCAATTCTACTAATTAACTGTTTCTCCTCTTCTCCCCCTCCTCCCCCCTCCCCTCCCCTATACACACACCCCAACTCTATTTGCTACAGCCTATAATATCTAGGCCACAACCAATGAATGTCTGCTATGAAATGTATATCTCAGCTCATATTATATCTTACACCTCATTCTGCTGCTATATATGTCTGAAGAAGTGCACATGTGTACGGAACGTTACATTAAAATATGAAAGTTAGTCTTTAAGGTGCCACATGCTTGTGTCTTTTATTTTGTTTTGTTTTGGTTTTTCTTTTAATGTTGCCTGAAATTCTTGAAAAGACTAACACGGCTACCCTCTCTGAAACTTATACACCATTAAACAAGTCATAAACATTAATTTAAGCATAACGGAAAAGCTGATGATTCTTCTCTTTTCTTGTTCCTTGACTGACCAATGGCAAGTTGTTGCAGGGAGAAGTGAGACACATGGGATCAAACTATGCTAGAGATAACATCATTAAAGTTCTAATCACCTTCACGTTAGCATTCCAGGGGCATGGTTTAGGCAGACGATTGTATCTGAGAAGCCAGAAACTACTTGAAGACTGTCATTATTTCCTCAGAAACAGTCAGAAAATGAAATAAGCAGATTTTCCAAAAGCATGAAATGAGGTGGGGGGGGGGGAGAGAGAGAGAGAGAGAGAGAGAGAGAGAGAGAATCTCATCCTATGCCAATCTCAGGCTTTCAGTAGGTGGGGAGTTCCCTCTTATGAGAAAATGATTGTTTGTAACATCCACATGCTCAGTAAAAATATGTGCAATGATCTGTAACCTTCAGAAGGACAGAAGCAATGAGAAGAATGGCATTTTAAATCAAAAAAGCAAAGTGTTCTGCTTATATACCACCCCATACAACTTCAAGCAGTCCCTGGGTGGTTTGCAGTTTTTAACTACAGTATGCAGGCTACACATTGCCCCCCGCCCCCGCACCCCAGCAAGCTGGGTACTCATTTTACCAACCTCAGAAGGATGGCAGGCTGAGTCAACCATAAACCTGCTACCTGGGATTGAACCCTGGTTCATGAGTAGGGATGGGCACGAAACGAGCGATTTTTCGTTTTCGTTTTCATTTTTTCGTTTCATTACGCAACGAAAATGAAACAAATTTTTTTTAAAAAACAAAACAAAACAAAAACGAAACGACCAAATTTGCTGTGTTTTTCATTTTCGTTGCAGCAGATGCATTGAACTAAAAAGAATGCTAACGAAACAGCAATTTTTCATTTTCGTTTTCGTTTTTTCATTTCATTACCTAACGAAACGAAAACAATTTTTTTTGCAAAAAACGTCACGAAAACAAAAACAAACTGAAACGGACCCCTAAACAACCAAACGACAAACGAAACACCATTTTTTGAGTCGTGCCCATCTCCAGTCATGAGCAGAGTTTTAGCTGCAGTACAGGCATTTAATCAATGTGCCACAGGGCTCCTCCTTTACTTCTAATCCAATATCTGGCCCCTCAGTTAACGCTAGATCCAGGAACAATGGGTACCTGACAACTAAGCAAGAGAAGCAGCAGAAGTCTCAACAGATGGGACAGTAGCTTGTTTCATAAGTATCTTTATGTTAAGTGAAATTATTTATTAGCCTTGACATTTTTGGTTCATATCTAGAGATGGACACACTATGGCAGTATGGCAGGTTGGACCCACAGGTGTTGGCCAGAGGGCATAAATTTTGTGTCCCACCTCCTCCCTTAAGTGCTTCGTCAGAAGCAGAGCTCCAAGCTTTCCCTGCCCTATCTCCTCCTCTGAGTGGGAGCCCCATGGTAAGAGATGGGGCACGGAATCCAGGGTTCCTGGGGGCCCAGCCTGCTGAAACACGGTAAGTCCTGATCTATTCATCTCAAAAGCAATGCAGTGGTACCTCTGGAGTTGAAGGATTAGCCAATAGGGTGCTGGGCTGTTGCTGCCAAGAGGATGCGTGAACATAACATAAGAACATAAGAAGAGCCATGCTGGATCAGGCCAAAGGCCCACCTAGTCCAGCTTCCTGTATCTCACAGTGGCCCCAACAAATGCATCTGGGAGTGCACAAGAGTAGATATCTGTCTCCTGATACCACTCTCCTTCATCTGGCCCTTGAAGTACCCTGGTTTTAAGCCTGGAGATTACACATCTCCATCATGGTTTGTAACCTGTGATGGATTTTTCCTCCAGGAATCTATCCAATCCCCCTTTGAAGGCATCTAGGCCAGATGCCATCACCACATACTGTGGCAGGGAATTCCACAGACTAACAACACACTGGGTAAAAAAATATTTTCTTTTGTCTGTTCTCACTCTCTCAACCCTCAGTTTGAGTGAATGTCCCATAGTTCTGGTATTTTGTGAGAGGGAAAAGAGCATCCCTCTATCCACTATGAATATTTTCACAGTCTTCGTATGCTTTGGGGAGGCTTCTTTTGTACCTCACATTTGATGGATATGACAATGTCATTTTGATCTATAATTTATGTATGTAATGACATGCAGATTTGCCTCCATGTGCTAACCCATGGATAACATTTTAACTATTTTGGGATTCTTGCACCAAGCTGAATCCTGGGAAGTATTGATGTCACTCCTGTTAAGTACATTGAAGAACTGCTGATTTCAATATGACAATTAAGCATATTAAATGGTCTTTTTGAAGCAAACATTGGGTTGCATCATAGCTGCAGAGATTAAAGAGGAAAATACGGTAAACCACAATCCAAAAAGATAGAGCATTTCTTCAATGTGGAATCAACCGAGCACTTAGATTATTTTTAAAGAAAATAATGTGTACAGCAATGCAACATTTAAATTCTTTACAAATAATTACAAGAAAAGCTTGCAAATAACAACCCTCGGAAATGGATTAGACTCCCACAAGATGCACAAAAACTCAGGCCTAATGGAATTCATTTCCCTAATATAAATTGCCGTATAGAATGTAAACAAATCAAATGAGAGGCAGCAGCTGTGGCTCAAAATTACCAGTGAACACCAAAAATTATCCAAAATAGTAATTAGAGAAAGACAGCCATTAACAAAGCAGACAATGCTGCTTGTTATGCTAATCTGACCATCAGATGGTAAATGGAAATCAGATACACATCCCTTTAAAAAAAAAAGAGGGGGCTGAGCCAAAGGCCTTTGGGGGGAGGGGAGGGAGGCACTTTTGATGATAACCTATTAAAATCATGGCTGAGTTGTTTGAAGTTGAGATCAGAAAAGACTGACATTGTTAATCCACACAGAAAGATGGCAAATATCATCCACCGATTCTGAATTAACATGAAATATGTGGCATTGCAGTATTGTCCAGCCACTTAGATGCTCCCTTCAATTCCCAGGAAGAAACCTGGAATGCAGTTTGATTTCAGATGTGTGTGTGTGTGTGTGTGTGTTGTGTCATTATAGTTGTGACCGACTCTCCATGACCCCATGTCCATGGAGTTTTCTTGGCAGGAATACTGGAGTGGCTTGCCAGTTCCTACTCCAGGCGCCTACAGCACCTGGTATTCCCTGGTGGTTTCCCATCCAAGTCCTAACCAGGGCCGACCCTGCTTAGCTTCCAAAATCAAGCGGGATCGGATGTGCTTAGGGCATCTAGGCAGCTGATTTCAGATATACCTTAACTTTAAATAAATGTATGAAAGAGAGAGAAAGCAAATGGTTTCCAGTTTCACAGTTTGAATGAGACCCCTAGTTTTTTTGTGTGTGTATTGCAGGAATAGTCCCATTTGGCTCAGCTGCAGGGTATAGTGATATAAGTTGTGTGTGTGTGTGTGTGTGTGTGTGTGTGTGTGTGTGTGTGTGTGTGTGTGTGTGTGTGTGTGTGTGTGTGTGTGTGTGTGTGTGTGTGTGTGTGTGTGTGTGTGTGTGTTGAGCCCCATAATCTGCTGCATTCAGCCATGGTCTTTTACTGCATAACTGTATAGCCAGCCCTGAATTCTCTGTATCTGCATATCAGCTCAAATGTGTACTGTAAAAAAGTGGGTGCTAGTCCAAAACCAATATCCCTTCAGCCTGAGGAATTCTGGGAGTTGTAATCGAAAATCAGTTATCTGCTCATCTTTGATAATGGTCTTTCTGTGTGGCATGAAAGGAGATCCCTGCTTTTGCATCTTCATTTCGGTTGTTGCCAGATAGGGAAGAATCCATATATGGTATTGCATCTTTCCACTTCACAATTATGCATTAAGATTAGTGGCTCTAACTCAGGCCTGCCCAAGGTCCAGCCCGGGGGCCAAATCCGGCCTGCCAAGCCATTCTGAGTGGCCCGTGGCTGGCTGGCCCGCCCCTCCCTCCCCCTCCTTCGCTCCATTTTTTTTACAAATCTTTCACCAACACTGACACCGCCGGAAAGCTTGAGGGGCTGGGCGGGCCGGCCGGCCGGTGAGCAGAAGCTTGTGGGGCTGGGTGGGCAGGCGAGGGGGCAGGCCACCACCACCAGCACCGTTGGGAAGCTTGTGGGGCTGCGCGGGCTGGCTGACCAGCCATCGCACGGGCTGCTGCCACCGGCACCACCAGCAACCATGTGAGGCTGGTTGCGTGGGTGGGGGTGGCACGTGGGCGGGCTGCTGCCACCGGCATCACCGGGAACCTTGTGAAGCTAGGCATGTGTGTGCAGGGTGGCATGCAGGTGGGCCGCTGCCACTGGCATAGCCGGGAACATTGTGAGTTTGGGTGCACATGCAGGGCAGTGATTGGGCGGGACGCACCACCGGCACTGCTGGGAAGCTTGGGCAACTGGGCGGCTGGGCAGATGGGTGGTCTTCCGCCATCGGCACCACAGGTGAATGTGTGGGGGTGGTCAGGCCAGCGGGCCTCTGCCACAGTCGAGGAGCTTTGGGGCAGGCTGGCAGGTGAGCCGTCGCCACCGCTGGGGTGCTTGGGGGGGTGCAAGGTCGCACAGATCGCCTCTTCCAAGGGGCGACCTGTGGCCACGGCTCCCTGTGCTTCCTTTGGCCCCCACCTTCCTTCTTTCCTCCCTCCCTTGGTCCCCACCTTCCTTCCTTCCTTGTTTCCTCCCTCCCTTAGTCCCCACCTCCCTCCCTCCCTCCCTTCCTTGTTCCCCACCTTCCTTCCTTCCTCTATTGGTTTCCACCTTCCTCCCTCCCTCCCTTGGTCCCCGCCTTCCTTCCTGCAGGTGGGGTTGCAAGGGGTCAGTGGGTGGGCCTTATGGGTCAGTGGGTGGAGCTTGCAGTGGGGTGGTAGGGTCGGGGAGCAACCGGCCCCTGACACATTCCCAGTCACCAAATCTGGCCCTCCTTACAAAAAGTTTGGGCACCCCTGCTTTAACTCTTCCTATTCTGTTCTTCTCATTGTTCAACTTCCTCCACATTTGATGAACAAAGCAGAACTTTTTGCCCTATATCAAACAGGGGAGGAAAGTTGACAAGGTGTACAGTTGTGTTTCTTCAAGAAAATTAAGCACTTTGATCTCTATTCTTTTCATTGTGACTGAAGAATGAACTCTGCTTGGCTTGAAAGAACCTTATCAATGTATTTTGAAGATGAAAAGGTTATTCCACTTGTTTTGCTGAACCACATGCTACATCATGTACATTTCTTTTTCAACAATCACTTTCAGAGATGCATTGCTCTTCCATCCAAGGTCTTTTTCAAAACAGGAGGAAGTGTTTACCCGATAAGCCTTGTGACAATGCCAAGTAGCATACATACACTTTAGCCAAGGATATATTCAAGTGGTCAACAGCCTATTGATGAGACTGCTGTTAAAGACGCTATCAGATAATTACAGGACTTCCTGAAGAAGAGGGATTATTTAATATTAATATAAATCAATGTGGCCTCCCTCATTTCCCATCCTTTCATAGCTTTCCAAGTAGCATTCTGCCAGCCAAGGTTTCAGGAAGTTGCAGCCCTAGGGCACCTGGGTTACTCACAGTTGGTAACCACTGCTCTACATTATGTGGTTCTCAATTGTCACTTGCATGTTGCATGTTGAACTATTTATTTTTATTGATTTAGAGTGTTTTTACGCTGTCTTTCTCCTTGGAAAAGGACCCAAGGAGGCTTGCAGTAATGAGGGACAATATACAGTCCAGTACAATTAAGACATATTCAAGTTTCAGAACTGGGAATTGAGGGACATCTTACAGCATTAGAAGCCAACATTAAAGTTAAAAGAGAATGCAATCAATTAAAGCAGGCATGTCCAAACTTCGGCCCTCCTGATGTTTTGTACCACAACTCCCAGAATTCCAAACCTATATTTCCAATGGCAAAGGACTGTGGGAGCTGTGGTCCAAAACATCTGGAGGGCCGAAGTTTGGACATGTCTGAGTTAAAGAAAGAGTAAAAGTTCCTTGTCCACCCAGCCCTAAATAAAGAGATGAGACATGTTATTTGGGATTAATAATTGGCCACACTTTTATTAATAATTTATTGTACTATTCATCCTACTGGGGAACCTGAAAGGGCAAGTGGCGCTGAGAGAGTTACCCATTACAAAACTCAGGAATTAACCGTGGGGGTTTAACCCCCCTGAAATAGAGTTATGGGAAGCCCTTTGCCGAGCTTTACTTTAAGGGTCATAAATCACTATTTACTGTTTTATCTATTTCTAGGCCTAAAGTGGGATTTTAAGCACTGCCCTGGTTCTAAGCACTATTACCTCCTATTCCCTAAGGGACTTTTTGCCATCTGCCCTTACCGCCAAGTGTGACTGGTGATAGTAAGGTAAGCCCCATAGAGAAGAGAATGGGATGGGCGAAAACACACCACCGCTCAAGGCCAATTAGAGCAGCGGCCAAAAATTCCCATCCAGCCCTTACACGACCAGCTAATCTCATTCTCCTCAAGGGGAGGGGGTGGGTGAGTGCAGCTAGGAGACAGAGACCTCAATGATGCCGCTGCTAGCCCTTTACCTGGGGCTTTCCTTGGTGGTCAGCTGACCCAGTGGTCAGCTTCTGGCCAATCTCACCAGCTGTGCTGGCAATGTCCAATTGGCCAGCCCGGCAGCTCGCCAGCGTGTATCCATTGGGTGAGCAGACAGAGAAGCCCCTCCCAGTACAACACTGGTTGAAGCCCCCATGTAATCATGCACAGTAGACCATCCAAAAGTTATGGGGGATGGAGACTAACATTGAAAACATGGTGTCAAAGCAATCACACAAGGGAGATAGAAACACAAAGTTATAAGTGGTTATGAACACAACCAGTAGACAGCATAGGTAATGGCACTGGATGATGGGAATTGCAGTCCAACAGCATAAGGAAAGCTATGCACTAACCAACTGTATAATGAATGACTGGTTGCTTAGCAAACAAAGCCACTGTACTGTAATTTGCCAATCTAACATATGCTGGTATATTTTTCAGGCAAAGTACATGGTGATTTTGCCAACCTCCTCTCAGGTTACATACAGAAGATGAATGGAGTTGACTTTTGAATTTTGCTTCAGCTTTGCTGGAAGAATATCACAGTGACATCCAAGAGCAGCAACATTTCATACAGGACAGAAAAAACACACCATAATACAAATTGCTTCCAGCAGCTGCCACTGCCCCCTGCCTCCTCTTTTTACACAAGAAGATAAGAACAGCCTTGCTGGAACAGGTCAGTCCAGCATTCTGTCTCACACAGTGGCTCACCATTTGCTTCAAAGTATTCCCAAGAAGATGTCTGCACCTGCTTATGATTCCGTGCAAATGGCATTGAGAGATATCCTGCCTATCTCTCCAACCTGGAGGTTGTCCTTAGGCATCCATAATGATATCCATTGATACCATTGTACTCCATGAGCTCATCCAATCCTTTCCTAAAGCTGTAAAGGCTAACAGCTGTCACCACTTCTTCTGGCAGGGAGTTCCACAGAACAGTGATCCTCTGGGTGAAAAAGTATTTTCTTTTATTTGTTTGAGATTTAGCACCCAAAAGTTTCATGGAGTGCCCCCTAGTTTTAGTGATGTGCAATAGGGAAAATATATTTTCCTTATTTACTTTGTCCATAGTGTGTGTGATTTTATAAATTTCAATCCTTCAATCAAATCACATCTTATGCGCCATTGTTCAAGAATGAAGAGGCCTAGCCATTGCAGCCTCAGATGGTAAGGAAGGTGTTTCAGTCCCCAAATCATTCTGGTTGCCCTCCTCTGCACTTTTTTTATTTTCATAATGTCCTTCTGGATGTTAGGTGACCAGAACTGTACACAATACTCCAGATTGGGCCTCACCATAGATTTATAAAGAGGCAAAATGACACTTGCTGTCTTTTTTTCTATATCCTTCCTAATGATTCCTAGCACTGAGTTTGCTTTTTTCACTGCTGCAGCACACTGGGTTGACACCTTCATTGAGCTGTCGACCAGGGCACCAAGATCCCTTTCCTGGTTTGTGGCAGAGAGTTCAGACCCCATCAGTTTATAAATGTAATTGGGGTTTTTGGCCTCAATGTGCATCACTCTGCACTTGCTAATGTTGAAGTTCATTTGCCACTGGTTTGGCCACTCCCCCAGTGTCAAGAAATCCCTCTGGAGCTCCTCATAATCTTTCTCAGTTCTTACTACCCTGCCCCCTGTCATTGGCAAATTTGGCTACCTTGCTATTTACTCCAACGTCTAGATCATTTATGAAGAGGTTGAAAAGCAGGGGACCCAGTATTGAACCTGGGGGAACCCACTCTTTACCACCTTCCACTTGAAGAAATGCCCATTTAGTGCTACCCTCTGTTTCCTGCTGCTGATCCAAGACACCTGCCCATTTATTCCACATATAGCAAGTTTATTTTGTATTTTTATAATGCGCTTGTGTTTGGTTATGTATTGGGGTTGTAGTTGTGTAGTCACTATTTGGTGATGTGCTGTACACCGCCCAGAGTTCCCTATGGGAAAATTGGGCAGTCAATAAGTACAAAATAAGAGCCTTTGGTGTGGTACTTTGTCAAAAGCCTTCTGAAAGCCCAGATAAACAATGTCAACTGGATTTCCCTTATCCTCATGTTTGTTGACACTCTCAAAAAAATTCAACAAATTAGTGAGGCATAATTTGCCCTTTTAGAAATCATGTTGGTTCTCCTTCAGCAGTGCCATCTCTTCTATGTTTCTATCACTTTAACTGGGACACATGTCAAACTGTCTGGTCGGTAATTTCCTGGATCACCTCTGGATCCTTTTTTGAAGATTGGTGTTATGTTCGCTACCTTCCAGTCATCAGGCACCAAGCCTGATTTGAGGGAAAGATTATATATTTTGGCTAGGATCTCAGCAATTTCATCTTTAAGTTCCTTGAGAACTCATGGAGGTATTCCATCTGGTCCTGGTGATTTGTTACCATTGAGCTCAACAAGACATGCAAGGACCTCCTCCCTTGTTATTTCTATTTGGCTTAATTCTTGTTTCCCTCCCTACAAAAATATGCTCTGTTTGGGGCATGTGGTCTCTGTCTTCAATGAATACTAAAGCAAAGAATTCATTGAATCTCTAATCTCTGTTTTCTCTTTAAAGATTCCTTGCCTTCAAATATCATCTAATGGTCCAATGGCCTTCCTAGTTGGGTTCTTACTTCTAATGTACTGTATATACTCGTATATAAGCCTAGTTTTTCAGCCCTAATTTTGGGCTGAAAAAAGGGGCCCTTGACTTATATTCGGGTCAATACTTTTAGCCACTGAGGCAAGTGCTTGGGTCGGTGGCTAAAAGTCATTTTAAACATTGTGCACCACTTATCCTTAACCCCCCCCCATGTTGCAGGGGAGTGGCGTACAATGTTTACAATGACTTTTAGCCACCAACCCAAGCACTTGCCTCGGTGGCTAAAAGTCATTTTAAACATCACACACCACCCTGCCCCCAGCTCACAAAGGAGGAGTTGCCAGGCCCTGTTGTATTTCCCACCCTAGACTTATACTTGAGTCAATAAATTTTCCCAGTTTTGGAGGGTTAAATTAGGGCCCCGACTTATACTCGGGTCGACTTATACTCGAGTATATACGGTACTTAAATAATTCCTTGTTATTTCTTTGAGTGTTTTTAGCTATGCACTCCTCCAAGTCTTACATTGCTTTCCTGATTGTTGCCTTGCACTTGATCTGCCAGAATTTATGTTCCTGGCTATTCTCCTCGTTTGGACAAGCCTTCCATCTTCTAAATGAGCTTTTTTGGATTTTGAGGACTTCCCAAACAGCTCCTGTAAACCACTTTGGAGTCCTCTTGGACTTCGCAGTGCCATTTTTCCTTGGGCCTCTGTTATTGTTTTTGTGAACAGCCTCCGTGCCTCTTGGAGTGCTTGGGCTCTCTCAGTTTTCCCTTCCAGCTTCTTTTTTACTAGTTTTTTACTCATTTTTGGGAAAGTTGTCTTTTTGAAAATTTAAGGCCTCTGTGTTAGATTTTATCAGTGATTGGCAGTCTATAATTAAGTTAAAAGTAATTGCATTGTGGTAACTGTTCCCTATTGGATCACTCACATTAACATTTTGCACAAAATCCTGTGTATTACTTAGAATCAAGTCAAGGATTCTTATACCTCTACCATCTGTTCCAGGGAACAATCATTTAGCATATCTAGGAACTTTATCTCTTTATCATGTGCTGTTCACTTAGTCTATGTGAAGATAATTGAAGTCCCCCATTATAACCAGGCTTCCCTTCTTGAGTGCCTCCTTTACAACATTCTCCAACTGCCAGTCTCCTTCAGGGGCTTGGGTCAGAGGCCGATAGCATATGCCTACTATTAGCCCACTCTTACCCAAAAAGTTTCTAATGGTGATTCCAAATCACCTGGATATTCCAATTCATATGATTTGATCACTTCTTTGACATACAAGGCCTACACCACCTCCCGTTTGCCCCTTCCTGTCCATGCTGTACAGTTTTTAGCCTGGGATAATTGTATCCCATTGGTTATCATTCGTCCACCAGGTTTAAGTGATGCCAATAATATCAATATTTTTATCTGTTGCTAAGTATTCCAGCTCCCCTATTTTGTTCTGGAGGCTTCTGGTATTTGCATACAACCATTTATAGATGCTTTTCTGATGCAGTCTTTTGAGTCCAGTTGCATCATTAGACTGCTTCTTTCATCCTTCTGCTTGAGTGCTGGTGACTAGTTCCTGGCTCTGCTCAGTAATTATTGCATCATACTCACTACTCAAGTAGACACTTTCCTGAACCGGATGCTGCACAGCTCCTGTCAGCTTTCCCCCATTTATCAATTGAAAAGCTGCTCTGCAGCCTTTTTGATGTTGAGTGCCAGCTATCTGGTTGCATCATGGTTCTCTTGCAACCCGTCTCTCCTGAACATATAATAAATATAATAAATATAAATATAATAAATATAATAAATATAATATAATAAATATATAATAAACATATAATAAACATATAATAAATGGGATAGATAGTGCTACTGTTAGGTGGATTTGTAATTGGTTGACTAATCGCACCCAAAGGGTGACCATAAATGGCCTCTCTTCAGCTTGGAGAGACGTGACCAGTGGGGTGCCCCAGGGTTCTGTTCTGGGTCCAGTGCTGTTCAATATCTTTATTAATGACTTGGAGGAAGGAATAGAGAGTATGCTAATTAAATTTGCAGATGATACCAAATTGGGAGGGGCTGAAAATCCAAAAAGACCTTGACAGACTAGAGTGCTGGGCCAAAGCTAATGAAATGGATTTCAACAGAGGGAAATGTAGGGTACTACATTTAGGTAAAAAAAATGAATTGCACAAATATAAGATGGGGATACTTGGCTGGAGGATAGTACCTGTGAAAGGGATCTGGGAGTCAAATTGAACATGAGTCAGCAGTATGATGCGGCGGCCAGGAAAGCCAATTCGATTCTTGGTTGTATCAACAGAACCATAGTGTCTAGATCAAGGGAAGTGATAGTACCACTCTATTCTGCTCTTGCCAGACCCCACCTGGAGTACTTTGTCCAGTTCTGTGCACCTCAATTTAAAAAGGATGTTGACAACTTCGAGCGGGTGCAGAGGAGGGCTACCAGGATGGTTGAGGGTCTGGAGGAAATGTCTTATGAGGAACGGCTTAGGGAACTGGGAATTTTTAGCCTCTCTGAAAGAGGACTGAGAGGGGATATGATAGCTATGTTTAAATATTTGAAAGGATGTCATATTGAAGAGGGAACAGGCTTGTTTTCCATGGCTTCAGAGACTAGGACTCGGGGCAATGGTTTCAAACTACAGGAAAAGAGATTCCATTTGAACATTAGGAAGAACTTCATGACAGTTAGAGTTATTCGACAGTGGAATATGCTGCCGCGGAAGGTGGTTGAGTCTCCTTCTTTGGAGGTTTTTAAGCAGAGGCTGGATGGACATATGTCGGAAATACTGTGATGGGGGTTCCTGTATGGCAGGGGGTTGGACTAGATGGCCCTTGAGGTCTCTTCCAACTGTATGATTCTATGATTCTATGATTCTATGATTCTATGATTCTAACAGGTTTTACTTGTCCCAAAATGTTCTCCAGTTCCTGACAAATCTGAAGCCCTCCTCTCGACACCATCACCTCATCCAGGCATTGAGGCTTCTGATTAGAGATGGGCACAACCAGGAAAAATGACATTTCGAGTTGTCGTGTGTCGGAGCTGGCCCGTTTCGGCTCGTTTCCGTTTGTCGTGAAATTTTTCAAAAATTTGTCATTTCGTTTGTCGTCTGTCGTTAGTACTGGTTTAGGGGGGGTAGGGTAGAGGGCTCCTGGAGGCACCTCTCTGGGGTGGGTGCCTCCTCTGGCCCGCTACGAAGGGAAGGCATTTAGCGGGCTCCTGGAGGCACCTCTCTGGGGTGGATGCCTCCTCTGGCCCGCTACAAAGGGAAAAGGAAGGGTACATGACCGTGTAGCCATTGCGTACCAAGTGGCACTGGCAGAGGCACCTCTCTTTTGGGTGCCTCTAGCTCACCAAGAAGGACAGCATACTGGCGTACAGGTTTGGAGTTTTTTGGAACTTTGGACTGTGAGCGAGGTGAGAGAAGAATGCCTCTGCTGGGCGCCCTCTGACTCACTAAGAAGGACAGTGTACTTGCGTGTAGTGCAATGCGAGTACAGATCTGGCTTAGGGTTGGGGTTAGGGCAAGGGCTAGGCTTAGGGTTATTATGGGTAAGGTTATGGTGAGTTAGTGGGCTGCACCTCTGGGTGCCTCTGACCCACTAAGAAGGACAGTGTACTGGCGTATGGGTTAGGGTTAGGGTTAGAGTTAGGGTTAGGGCTAGGGTTATAGTGGGCTTTTTATGCCCGACTGGCACATCCCAGAAGTCTCAGTCAAAACCTGGCCAAGTGGCCATGCGATTGGTGGAACGGCTCCAAAAATTTGCATGGTCCCATCCCATGGCCAGCCCATCATTGCGCAGGTGTAAAAAAATAAAAATAAAAATAAAAATAAAATAAAATCAATGGGATTGGAGACAGACGTTTATTGCAAGAAAAACCCACTGCTGCTACTTAGAAATTCAGGCAGTTAAAATACCTAATTTTCGCATGTTTCTGTGTGGTGCTTTGGTAGGTTTTTGGACGACGATTTCAAAAAAAAAATATTGCGGTCGCCATTTTGGATCCCCCCGCACCGCATGGCATGGCGAGACGACAAGGATGCCCCCCACCAGAGCAGCCCAGGACAGGAGAGGGGGGGAGGCTGGGGACCCCCCATAAACCACCCCTCTGGTAGGTGCCCTCACTCAGGCAGGCATATTTTCGCCTGCTTTTTTGCCCGGGAATCGGGGGTTTTTTTTAAAACTTTTTTCTGTGCCGCTTGGCATCGCGCGATCGCCGCAATGCCATGAACAACAATGACAAATCAGACCCAATTTTTCTTTTATCGGTTCGAGTTCGAGTTCTGACGGCTTAATTGTCGTTACCGTTTCCGTTGCGTAACGGAAACGAGGAATGGAAACGGAAACGAGAATTTCGCCAAGTCGTGCCCATGTCTACTTCTGATCAATGCTTGCCTGGCAGGTCTTGCATGAGGAACCGGCAGCACTTCTGAAAATGCTAGCTTGGACGTTTGGGGCTTCAATCTTCTTCCTAACAACCTGAATTTGGCTTCCAGGACTGACCGCTTTGCTTTCCCAACATCATTGGTACCAACGTATACCATGACAACTGACTCCTTTCCAGTTCTCTCTAACAAACTATTTAGATTTCCTGTGATGTCTGCAACCTTTGCACCTGGCAAGCAAGTCACCATACGGTTATCATGTGCATCAAAAATCCATCCCTCTGTATTTCTAATAATTGAATCACCTAGTACAAGGAGCCTCTCTCCTGAAGACTCTTCCTCTGCACCTCATCATCTTCAGTGTTTTCCTGTTATTTGTCTTCCTTCATCTCATCATGTGTGATGAGGGAGAGATCCTCAGGTGGAACCAGTTGGATATTATCTTTCTGGGCACATGAAGACAAAGGTATTTTGTGGAAATACAATACTTAGCATTTAACTGTTAACAACACTTGTTAAGTGATTGTGTTTCATTAGTGACCATCTTCTGATCAGGTTCTGCTCTTTGGCCACCAATTGGTGATCCTTACTATACAGGCTATTTTACATCTTTGGTAGCTTGAATAAATACTTATGGTATAAAATACAATAATAAGCAGTCACAAAATTCAGTTGCTGATTGAAATTCTTGCCTCTGTTGAATTCTAGAAATCCATTTTTGTACAGTTTCCATGGAAATAGCCTATGGAAATTTCAATCTTAGTACAATTGATATTTGTTTCCAGATTCGCAATGCATTTTCTTCGGCTTAATCAGGAATTGCCCCATTTTCTCTACACCCATTCTCTACTAGAATTATTCGTATTAGATTCACATTTATCTCCTTGCTATTTAGGCCTATTTCAATCATACCTACCAAGATAATCTCATTCCAGTTTGTGAGCTGTTATGTTAATAGGCTCACAATTCATTGGTTTTCTTCTTGGATTCGCTTGAAAACACAGAGTCATAGAATAATGAAGTTTGAAGGGGCCTATAAGACCATCAAGTCCAACATTTGCTTTTATATTACCAATTTTCCTATCTCCTGGTAAAGGAGGTGATATTGGTGGCATGTTTTGGAGCCTAAAAGATAGGTAACCTACTTAAGCTTTTTGCTGCTTGCTGTCCAGGATATGCCTGGTGACTATGCCTTATAGGTACTACAGTAACAATCAAAAAGAAAAATGGAATCCAATCACACAAGGTGGGTCAAAAAAGTTACTACTTCCTTGCCTTGTGGTTTTAAGGAATGTGAAAACAATTCCACTTCTGTTTCAAATCCTACTTGCATTTTTTTGTCATGTGAAAATACTTGAGGCAAGGAATGTTTCTTCCTGGAGAGAGTTGTAAAACATTGTGAAAGATTGCTTTAATTGGGAGGGTGAAATCAAACAATATTGTTTTTCAACCCTAATTGGCATGCAGTGTCAAGGTCTTTAGCGCTAACTACCCATATCATTGCCTTCAAAACATCCATTGTTGGCTTCTTCTCTGGTAATGTTCCTCATTCTTAGAACCCTGAGTCATCCACTTCATTAACTCAAAATACATAAGAGATATGTCAGAAATGTTGCCATTACTTTTTGTTATATTACCCTGAAACTGTTTGTCTAATCTTGGACATCATTGTGGTTATATTGATTGGGATGTGAACGTTCTAAACAATGTTGTTCTTCATCCAACCCAGTTTCCCAGGTTGTCCAGCCAGTAAGTTCTTCTTCAGTACCTTCTCCCATTTTCTTAATCTTGGGCAAACATCTTTAACAATCAGTTTCTCATTATATCATCAAAGCCTTCTAGCTTGCAGCACTTTGTGAATTTTATTATTTCAATGATATTTCTCTCTCTCTCTCTCTCTCTCTCTCTCTCTCTCTCTCTCACTCTCTCACACACACACACACACACACACACACACACACACACACACACACACACATTTAATTTAATATTGTTGACTGAAAGTTTGAGGATGAAATTATTTCACAAGGACTACAACACATATAAATTGACCCAAGGGCCCCCAGAAAACTCTTTGTGACCCTTGTGTGGGTCGCAACCCGGAGCTGGGTAAACACTGCATTAGGGTGGAGTGACTGGCCCTAAACCCTTTTTGCTCATCCATTAAGATATTTTCCTGTTCCAGTCAGGTCCAAAACATGAAGCAAAAGCTTGTTCATAACACTGAGCAGCAAGAATAAATATTGATCAGAGCCAGGAGAATCGGAAGCACCATAAAGTTATATGGGGGTACATAAATATTTCTCCCTTCATTTAATCTATGTAACACAAAGTATGTGTTGTGAATTTTTTTGTAATACTGTATAAATTAATACATACCTATTAGAGATGGGCACGACAAGGAAAAATGACGTTTCGAGTTGTCGTTTGTCGGGATGGGTCCGTTTCGGGTTGTTTCCGTTTGTCGCGATAATTTTCAAAAATTTGTCGTTTCCTTTTGTAGTTTGTCATTTGTGTTGGGGTTGGTTTTGGGGTTGGGGTAAGTGGGCTCTTGGAGGCACCTCTCTGGGTGCCTCTGACGTCTGACCCACTAAGAAGGGAAGAGAACAGAAGCGTTTTGCGTAGCCGCCACGTACCATACATTACATTATGTTAGGGTTGGGGGGTAAGTGGCAGAGGCACCTCTCTGGGTGCCTCTGACTCACTAAGAAGGAAAGCATACTGGCGTACTGGCGTACAGGTTAGGGGTAGGGGTAGTGGGCTCTGGCTGGGAGGCACCTCTCTGGGTGCCCCTGTGACCCACTAAGAAGGGAAGCGTACTTTCGTATGGATCTGGGTTAGGGTTGGGGTTAGGGTAAGGGCTAGGCTAAGGGTTACGGTTAAGGTTAGGGTGGGTTAGTGGGCTGCACCTCTGGGTGCCTCTGACCCACTAAGAAGGACAGTGTACTGGCGTATGCGTTAGGGTTAGGGTTAGGGTTAGGGTTAGGGTTAGGGTTAGGGTTAGGGTTAGGGTTAGGGTTAGTGGGCTTTTTATGCCCTCTCTGGCACATCCAGAAGTCTCAGCAAAACCTGGCCATGCGATTGGTGGAATGGGTTAAAAAATTTGCATGGTCCCATCTAGAGATGGGCACGACTTGGAAAAAAAATTTTTTTCGAGTTGTCGTTAGTCGGGCCGGTTCCGTTTCGGGTCGTCTCCGTTTTTCACGAAAATTCGCAAAAATTAGTCGGTTCATTTTTTCTTTTTTTTTTTTTTTTTTTGTTTCCGTTTCTGCCGCGATTTCGCGCATTTTGACGTCCGACCGAGACTTGCGGCTTGCGGGCGCAGCGCCGGCGGCGGTGGCGCGGGGGTACATGCATGGGCGGCGGCAGCGGCAGCGGCAGGGGGAGTGGCTAGCGCGCGGTCGGGCGCGTGGGGCGGGCGGGCGGGCGGGCGGGCACGCGCTCGGGCGGGTGGGTGCGTGGGCAGGTGGGCGCGGGTCCCGCAAATGAGCAGGCGAAATACAGTTTAAACCTGCCTGGGTGATGGACTTGCTGCTGCACAACAAGGCTAGTGCATCCTAAGCAAACAAAGTGGGGCAGAAACAAATTTGCATTTCTTTTTTTTCTCTTGGTCTGCTGTGCTGCTGAATCTGCTGATGCTGAACCAGCCAGCCACCCTACTTGGTCTGGCTGACGTGCCTGTTTGTTGTACTTTTTTGTTGTTTTGTTTTGAATCCATCCCATCTCCCCTCCACCTCTCTCAGAGGCAGCAGGAGAAACAGACATTCCGTTCCTCCCCAAATCTGGATGAGGGGTCTACTCCTCTACTCCTCTCAAATTGGCCCCCCATCACCAAGGTCCTTCTGCCTTCACTTCACATTCACAGTCAAAGTCACACACACTTAAAGGACAAGCAATAAAGCCAAAGCCAATGCAACCCTGCTTTTGGTCATGGTCAACAAAAACATTAGCAGTTAGAGCCTGAGGTGGTTAAGCTACGTACCTAGCTAGTAGCTACAGCCAGGAATAGTTTTGGTAGGGATGGGAATGGGATAGGGCTCTGGGTTGCTCTGGCTTAAGTTTTACAGCCCACAGCCCAGCCCACTAGGCTATACAAGGAGGAGGACTATCTCTGGTCGACGCGTCCATAAGGCCAAAGTAAGGGCGGCCACTCCGGTCAGGCCACAAAGCAGAGTATGAGAGCACCACAGCACAGAGCCAGAGTGCGGCAGGCTCCTTGCCAGCTCCAGTATAAAAAGGATGGAGCTGAATGGCATGACAGGAATTTAAATGGCACTGGCCTTGGGTCACAGTGTCTTGCAGCCCAGAGGACTGAGTTGCGGAGGAGGCCAATCACCTTGAGTCTGGTCTGGCACCACACTGCCTTCGATGCACCACATGGCACTTTCTGACAAACTCTTGGGTGGTGCTGTACGTAGTACGAACGCTGTTCAAATCAGTACCCCCCTTCCGTGTGAAACACGGCGTCTTGCAGCCCAGAGGAAAGACTGGCGGAGGAGGCCAATCACCTTGAGTTTGGTCTGGCACCACACTGCCTGCAAAAAGGACAGCAAGCCACATTCTGAGTCTGACTCTTCCTCCCCAAGTCCCCAGCTGTGTGCTGGTAGACTTGCTAACTGCCGGCCCGGCAGTCTACTACCATGCCCTTCTTTGTGAATCACAGTTGGTTCCCACACAACTCCAAGAGCCAAGCCTGCAACTTTGCAATAAACTAATGGAGGGCTGGCACCCAACTCCTCTTCCCTTCCTTGTGAGGTACAGTGTCTTGCATCCCAGAGGAAAGAGTGGCGGAGGCCACAAGCTGGAGTAATTGAATGCTGGGCCAGCAATCCACGACCATGGCCTTCGTTGTGAATCCCAGCTCCTACAACTCCAACAGCCAAGCCTTGAAGTTTCGGAAAACTGTTCTATTTATAAATGGTGGTGCCACCACCACGCAACTGGTACATTTTTCCCTTCTTTATGAGCCACAGCTGGCAGCCCAGTGGAAAGAGTGGCGGAGGAGACAGAGCTAGGTCTGTGTGAATTACAAACTCCCTGCAAACTACTAATCACCTTGAGGCCAATCACCTTGAGTCTGGTCTGGCACCACACTGCCTGTGATGCACCACATGGCACTTTCTGACAAACTCTTGGGTGGTGCTGTACGTAGTACGAACGCTGTTCAAATCAGTACCCCCCTTCCGTGTGAAACACAGCGTCTTGCAGCCCAGAGGAAAGACTGGCGGAGGAGGCCAATCACCTTGAGTTTGGTCTGGCACCACACTGCCTGCGATGCACCACTGTCCACCACATGTCACTTTTTGACTAAGTCTTGGTGTGGTGCTGTACGTACGAATGCTGTTCAAATCAGTACCTCCCTTCTGTGTGAAACACGGCGTCTTGCAGCCCAGAGGAAAGGCTGGAGGAGGAGGCCAATCACCTTGAGTTTGGTCTGGCACCACACTGCCTGCGATGCACCACCATCCACCACATGTCACTTTTTGACTAAGTCTTGGCGGTGCTGTATCAGGGACCCCCTTCCATGTGAAACACGGTGTCTTGCAGCCCAGAGGAAAGACTGGAGGAGGAGGCCAATCACCTTGAGTTTGGTCTGGCACCACACTGGCTGCAAAAAGGACAGCAAGCCACATTCTGAGTCTGACTCTTCCTCCCCAAGTCCCCAGCTGTGTGCTGGTAGACTTGCTAACTGCCGGCCCGGCAGTCTACTACCATGCCCTTCTTTGTGAATCACAGTTGGTTCCCACACAACTCCAAGAGCCAAGCCTGCAACTTTGCAATAAACTAATGGACGGCTGGCACCCAAGTCCTCTTATCTTCGTTGTGAGGCACAGTGTCTTGCACCCCAGAGGAAAGAGTGGTGGAGGCCACAAGCTGGAGTAATTGAATGCTGGGCCAGCAATCCACGACCATGGCCTTCATTGTGAATCCCAGCTCCTACAGCTCCAACAGCCAAGCCTGGAACTGTCAGAGAAACTACTGGAGTGCTGGCACCCAACTACTCTTCCCTTCTTAGTGAGGCACAGTGTCTTGCATCCAAGAGGAAAGAGTGGCGGAGGAGACAGAGCTAGTTTTCTGTGAATTACAAACTCCCTGCAAACTACTACCATGCCCTTCGTAGTGAATCCCAGCTCCAACACCACTCCAAGAACCAAGCCTGGAACTGTCAGAGAAACTACTGGAGTGCGTGCTGCACACACAACTTCTCTTTCCTTCTTAGTGAGCCACAGTGTTTTGCATCCAAGAGGAAAGAGTGGCTGGAGGAGCCCACATAGCCTGAGTCTGAGGCCACAGGGCCTCCATAGGGGAGGAACATTGCCAGGAAGCTCCAGCCTGAGGAGGACGCCAGGAAAATGCCCTTCTTCGTGAGCCACAGTTGGCAGCCCAGTGGAAAAGCAGAGTCCACATGGTGTCTGACTCTGAGGCCTGAGACCACTCTGACAAAAGGACTGCAAGCCAGAGGGTCTTCCTACACAGCTGTGTGCTGCTTTCCCCGGCCATAAACTCCTAGCAGGCCAGCACAGCCATGTTCCCTTCTCAGTGAGACATAGCTTTGCAGTCCACGGAAGACAGTAGGCCTGAGAAACACAGGCTCACTGTCTGTGTGAGTCAGAGTACCCACAAAGAACCAAGCCTGGAGTGGAGGCTTCCTTGCTCCCTCCCTTCACGGAGAGCCACAGTCAGTGCATTGCATCCCAGTGGCATGCCCTTCGTAGTGAATCACATTCCCCACAACTCTAAGAGCCAAGCCTTGAACTTTCTGATAAACTGTCCTATTTGTAACGGTGACAGAGGGCCACCAGCACGGCAGTAAGTTGCCCTTCTTTGTGAGCCACAGTGTATGGCAATGGCAGCCCACTGAAGACTAATTGGCGGTCCGGAGGCTGACAACACTCCCACACTGCGGCACTCCTTCCTGCAGAGTCCTGTCACTGTCCCAGGCAGAGTCCAAGGGTGCTTTCGCATGAGTTCTGCCTAATCACGGGCCCACCCCACGGCTGTTTTCTAGCACACAAGCACAATTCCCTTCTCTGTGAGGCACAGTGTGTGCAAACAAATAGTTGTTGAGTGAATGCACTGTTACAGTTGGTCTTCAAGAGGTTTTCCGCCAAGAAGCGGGCACAGCCGTGGTTGCTGCATGGGCAAGTTGAGGGCAGTGGCGACAAGGCTGAACTTGAAGCACTAACTGGACCATGATGTTAGGGTGAAGGAGAAGCGGCTGGAAGGCCTCCTCTAAGCCGGAAGTGGGGGGAGCCTGACAGGCAGGCAGGGAGAAGACACAGAGCTAGAGTGAGTCTGAGTCTTTGACCACACAGGCTTCCAAAAGGACAGCAAGCCAAGCTTTCTGACTTTCTTTCCCAGCTGTGTGCTGGTAGACTGCTCCTAACTGCCGTGCCGGCATTCCATCTCCATGCCCTTCGTAGTGAATCACAGCAGTTCCACAACTCCAAGAGCCAAGCCTGGAACTTCCTCCTGAAAGGCTCTTCTATTTCTAAGAAACAAACAATTATTGTGCTGAACTGTGGTACGCGCAAGTACATTCCACTCCAGCCCTTCTTAGTGAGACACAGTGTGGTGCAGCCCAGAGGACAGAGTAGCGGAGGCCTAAACATCCCCCTTAACCCTAACCCTAAGCCAACCACCAGCTGTTCCTGAAGAGTGTTCCCATAACTCAATCATCATCATCAATCACAACCTAGATTTGCAACCAGTAACTTTTCTGGTCCGGCAGCCTTTGTTCCGGGGTTAGGGCAGAAATGATTATAAAATGTTTAAGCACCAAGTGTGTGCACAATGAGTCACAGAGCACAGCACCAAGATCCACACAGGGGACTTTCGGCCAGGAGTACGCACACACAACGTTTCCCTTCTTTGTGAGCCACGGCTGGCAGCCCAGTAGAAAGAGTGGCGGAGGAGACAGAGCTAGGTCTGTGTAAATTACAGACTCACACAGTCAGTGTGGGACAGAGTATCCACCAAGAACCAAACATGGAGGCTTCCTTGGCAGGCAGAGTTTCTCTCGCCACCCCAGGAGACCGGGTTTTGGCAACCAAGAAGACAGAGTGGAAGCAGGAGAACTGGGTGGGTCTATTTCTTTAAGGCTGTAAGGAGGGGAGCTTGCCCCCTGATACTCAGTCTTTGAGGTAGGTTGTTGTAAAGTGCTTCCTCACCACTTTGTGTGTGAGAGAATACAGGTAGGCAGGCAGGCAGGCAGGCAGGCAGGCAGGCAGGCTCGTAGGGCCAAGGGAATGGTGTGAAGCACCAAGGAAGGCAGGTATTAGGGTCTCTCTCAGACCACCAAGCCATGGCAAAAGGAGAAACATTGGGCCAATACAGACAGACCCTTTCCAATGACACTTTGAGTGGCCCTGCCTGGTTTGGAGACAGGCCAGGGCTAGAAAAATTGGGCCACTAATAGTATCCTTCAATTGTGTGTGAGAGAGAATACAGGTAGGCAGGCAGGCAGTTCTGCAGGCATTAGGCACTGGAGTCGGCAGGTAGTCACAGGGCCACGCAGGCAGGCAGGCAGGCAGGCAGGCTCGTAGGGCCAAGGGGAGGCAGGCAGGCTTCCAGGCGGGCATGGAGGATTGCAGGCAGGAGGTTAGGTTACAGGCAGCAACTTAGTTCTTGGAGTGTTGGGGTAATCCCAAGGTGGAAAGGTTGAAGCGGATGAAAGTCAACCTTTCCACCGTCTCCGGGTCCAGGCGACAGCGGCGCAGCCTCAGGACATCTCCCATGTGGGAGAAGACACGCTCACTCTGGACACTGGTGGGTGGGATAGACAAGAGGTCCAACGCCAGAGTTGAAAGAGCGGGCCAGAGGTCTGCCTTTCTGGCCCAGTAGTGCAGTGGGTCCGAGCTGAGGGGTTGGAGGGGCTCGGCCATGTACTCCTTCACCATGGTCTGAGCGGGGTCTGCTACTTCTTCCTCCCTTGCCTCCACTGAGGAGGAAACTGCCATGGCTAGGGCAGAGGCCAGGTAGTTGGCTGCTGGAACGGAACCTGGTCTCTGGGTGAACGCTCCTGGAGTACAGAGGGATGTGGATCCTTGCGAGGACTCCTCCTCAGCATCGCTCTGGCTTCCGTGCGCCCTCTGAAATGCCTGGCCCTCATCAGAGACAGCCCTGACTTGACGGAATAGCTCCGTCTTCCAGGATTTCAGTTCGGCAGTGCTGGCCGCCAGGGAACCCTTGACGCGAGGGTCGCACAGGCAGGCCATCTAGTACACCTTTTCCCTTCTGAGTGGGCCAAGGCGGGTATCCACGCCTGTCAACAGCCTGTCTGCCAATGCCCTGCTCTTAGGGAGAAGATTGCCTTCTTCCCGGATACTGGTCTCTAGGCGTTGGCGAAGGGCATTGACCAGGGGGAGAACATGGCCCAGGCTGGCGTTGTAGCTGCTGAGGACGTGGGTGGTCTCCTCAAAAGGCTGCAGGATACCCGCCATCTGGGAGAGGGCGAGCCACTCGGTAGCACCAAGGTCCAATTCCCTCCCTTCATGCAGGACTGGGGTGGTTGACATGATGTATTCCACCACTTCCTTCTGCTCCACCAGACGCTTGAACATTTCGTGGGTGGAGTTCCACCGGGTGGTCACGTCCTGGATCAGGACGTGCTCCGGTCGGCCCGTCTCCGCCTGCCTGTCACGCATCATCCTGGCTGCCTTGACACTGCGAGCGAAGTGCCCCACGATCTTCCGGCACTTGTCCAGCAAGGCCCTGGTCTCCCTGGTCCCCACACCCAGGCCAATGGCATCGCCCACCACTAGATGCAGTTTGTGTGCTGCGCACACGATGCCCTGGAACCCTGCCCCAAGAACCGCGTTGGTCATGTTATGGCCCGCGTCTGTAACCATGACTCCACGATTGACCTGTCCCTCTGTCCCCAATCCCCACTCTCTTATTGCTGTCTTGAGAACGTCAGCAATGTTGATCCCTGTGGCGTTGTCCTCCATGCTTTGTGCCTGGAGAAGCACCACCCTATACCCTCTTGGGGTGCTGCCTTGTGCCTCCCCCTGCAGCTGCTCATGGGCTGACCGGGGCTCCAGGACCTCCTTGGGTTGCCACCAATGAGCCGTCAGTGAGAGGTATCCGTGGTGCCCACCGGTCCAGAGGTCGGAAGTGAAGTGGATCTTCCTCCCTCTGGCCGCCTGCAGCAGGGCCCGGATCCTGTCCCTGACAGACTCATAAAGGGAGGGAAGCACCCGCCTGCTGAAGGTACGCCGGGATGGAGTCTCGTACCATGGTGCCACATGCTTCATCAGGTGCCTGAAGCCTGATGACTCCACAAAGGAGAGGGGCAACCCGTTCATGGCCACCATTTCACCCACCACTCGAGTGGTGGTCTCCTGTGCTTTGGCCCTATTTCGCGGGCTGACAAAAGTCCCACCCAACAGCCCCACTTCCTGCAGAGTGGCCTGCCTTTTCCCACTCTCACTAGCGGAGCTGTGTTTTTCTTTCTCTATCTCTAACCCTTCTTCCCCTCTCTTCCTCCCTGAAGAGCAAGGGCCTGACAGGGTTCCAGGCAGAGTCCCAGGGTGCTTCCTCATCAGATGGCTGCGCAACCCACTTGAGGAGAGGTGTTTGGGGTCATTCCCCCTGCGCAAGACCACCCCGCATATCTTGCACACCGCCATCCTTGCATCTTGGGGGCTGTTCTCAAAATGCTCCCACAGACACCCTCGTGGCTTACAGAAAGTAACGCCCCCTCTGTTATTGCCTGCCGCTGCCGCTGCTGTGGTGCTGGTGTGGCCTCTGCCCTGCCGGGAAAGTAGACTAGTACTACTGCTCTCACTGGTGGTACTCTGGGTGGAAAGAGGGCTGCTCCTTCCGTCACTGCCTGGAGCCTGACTTAAGTCTGTCCCTGCCAACAGGTCCTCAGAATCTGGCAGGTTTAGATACAAGGAGCCCGATTCTGATTCTGATGCCATTTCAGTATCAGAGCCCTTGTCTTCTTGCTGATCAAGGGTGGGGCTGTCAGGTAACGAAGATGGGATTTGGTACGCCTCATCCATGCTTCCCTCGGTGACAGATGATGGCACATTGCTGCTTGTGCCACTGGCACTGCTACTCGAGGAGGGAGTTGCACCAGTATCACTTTCTGCACTACTTCCTGTCCCTTCCCTCAGAAACGTGCCCCTATTTATCTTAGTAGGGGTCCCCCTCCCCTGCCCTCTAGCTGTGCGACCCCTCCTCATTTTTCTCACTTCTTGTGGCTCAGGCCAGGGAATGTATAATGTGATAGTAAAGAAAAGCACCAAGGAACTGTGCAAGTAAATGAGTGACTCACAACAGCAGCACAACAAACAAGGAAATAGGAGCTAGGGGTTTGCCAATCCTGGCACCCAACTAAGACTCTCTATGCCCTGCACAGGGCAAGTGTAATTAGGAGGAGAACTGTAACTTCTTCCCAGTTGTAATTGGATTGTGTATGTAGACTGTGGTGGCAACAAGTAAATGAGTGAGATGGACTCACAACAGCAGCACAACAAACAAGGAAATAGGAGCTAGGGGTTTGCCAATCCTGGCACCCAACTAAGACTCTCTATGCCCTGCACAGGGCAAGTGTAATTAGGAGGAGAACTGTAATTTCTTCCCAGTTGTAATTGGATTGTGTATGTAGACTGTGGTGGCAACAAGTAAATGAGTGAGATGGACTCACAACAGCAGCACAACAAACAAGAAAATAGGAGCTAGGGGTTTGCAAATCCTGGCACCCAACTAAGTTTCTCTATGCCCTGCACAGGGCAAGTATAACAAAGAGAACTGTAATTTCTTCCCAGTTGTAATTGGATTGTGTATGTAGACTGTGGTGGCAACAAGTAAATGAGTGAGATGGACTCACAACAGCAGCACAACAAACAAGGAAATAGGAGCTAGGGGTTTGCCAATCCTGGCACCCAACTAAGTCTCTCTATGCCCTGCACAGGGCAAGTGTAATTAGGAGGAGAACTGTAACTTCTTCCCAGTTGTAATTGGATTGTGTATGTAGACTGTGGTGGCAACAAGTAAATGAGTGAGATGGACTCACAACAGCAGCACAACAAACAAGGTAATAGGAGCTAGGGGTTTGCCAATCCTGGCACCCAACAAAGACTCTCTATGCCCTGCACAGGGCAAGTGTAATTAGGAGGGGAACTGTAATTTCTTCCCAGTTGTAATTGGATTGTGTATGTAGACTGTGGTGGCAACAAGTAAATGAGTGAGATGGACTCACAACAGCCGCACAACAAACAAGGAAATAGGAGCTAGGGGTTTGCAAATCCTGGCACCCAACTAAGTTTCTCTATGCCCTGCACAGGGCAAGTATAACAAAGAGAACTGTAACTTCTTCCCAGTTGTAATTGGATTGTGTATGTAGACTGTGGTGGCAACAAGTAAATGAGTGAGATGGACTCACAGCAGCAGCACAACAAACAAGGAAATAGGAGCTAGGGGTTTGCCAATCCTGGCACCCAACTAAGTCTCTCTATGCCCTGCACAGGGCAAGTGTAATTAGGAGGAGAACTGTAACTTCTTCCCAGTTGTAATTGGATTGTGTATGTAGACTGTGGTGGCAACAAGTAAATGAGTGAGATGGACTCACAACAGCAGCACAACAAACAAGGAAATAGGAGCTAGGGGTTTGCCAATCCTGGCACCCAACTAAGTCTCTCTATGCCCTGCACAGGGCAAGTGTAATTAGGAGGAGAACTGTAATTTCTTCCCAGTTGTAATTGGATTGTGTATGTAGACTGTGGTGGCAACAAGTAAATGAGTGAGATGGACTTACAACAGCAGCACAACAAACAAGGAAATAGGAGCTAGGGGTTTGCCAATCCTGGCACCCAACTAAGTTTCTCTATGCCCTGCACAGGACAAGTGTAATTAGGAGGAGAACTGTAACTTCTTCCCAGTTGTAATTGGATTGTGTATGTAGACTGTGGTGGCAACAAGTAAATGAGTGATATGGACTCACAACAGCAGCACAACAAACAAGGAAATAGGAGCTAGGGATTTGCCAATCCTGGCACCCAACTAAGTCTCTCTATGCCCTGCACAGGGCAAGTGTAATTAGGAGGAGAACTGTAACTTCTTCCCAGTTGTAATTGGATTGTGTATGTAGACTGTGGTGGCAACAAGTAAATGAGTGAGATGGACTCACAACAGCAGCACAACAAACAAGGTAATAGGAGCTAGGGGTTTGCCAATCCTGGCACCCAACTAAGACTCTCTATGCCCTGCACAGGGCAAGTGTAATTAGGAGGAGAACTGTAATTTCTTCCCAGTTGTAATTGGATTGTGTATGTAGACTGTGGTGGCAACAAGTAAATGAGTGAGATGGACTCACAACAGCCGCACAACAAACAAGGAAATAGGAGCTAGGGGTTTGCCAATCCTGGCACCCAACTAAGACTCTCTATGCCCTGCACAGGGCAAGTATAACAAAGAGAACTGTAACTTCTTCCCAGTTGTAATTGGATTGTGTATGTAGACTGTGGTGGCAACAAGTAAATGAGTGAGATGGACTCACAACAGCAGCACAACAAACAAGGAAATAGGAGCTAGGGGTTTGCCAATCCTGGCACCCAACTAAGTCTCTCTATGCCCTGCACAGGGCAAGTGTAATTAGGAGGAGAACTGTAACTTCTTCCCAGTTGTAATTGGATTGTGTATGTAGACTGTGGTGGCAACAAGTAAATGAGTGAGATGGACTCACAACAGCAGCACAACAAACAAGGAAATAGGAGCTAGGGGTTTGCCAATCCTGGCACCCAACTTGGGCCGTCACTTCACAAAGAACTTCTCTTCGCAGCGTGAATGCCTTCGCTATGAATTCGAAGGTGGTCACGTGGTAGTCACGTGGTCTCTATTCGCCCCCACCCCTCTTTCCGTGTCCTCACCGGGCGAGGTTTTAGGGTCGAATCCAGTAGTACTTCACGTGCTCCCTTCGCATTCGGAAGCTTACTTGCAACGTCCGGTTTCTGCTTTCTTTTATTTTTTTAAGAAAATTACCAAGGCGTATCGATGCATCAATACCTGGCTGTCATTTGTGGTCAGAGGACTTGTGGGCGGCCATCGTGTTTCCCTGAAGCAGAGCTGCTGGGTTGGTTTTTTTTTGGGGGGCGGGGCGGGGAGAGGCTTCTCTCAGCTTCATCGCCCTGTGTGCCCCGCCGCCGCTCTCTGGGTGGGCGCGCGCGGGGGTGTCTTGCGGCGGCGGCACCGACACCCCTTCCCCCTCCCTCTGCGCAGCCCTTCGCCATCCCTTGCCAGCGGAGGGGCTCTGCTCACGTCACCCGGGGACGCTTGCCCCCCCTCTGTTGCCCCTGCCCCGTTTACAGAAGGCAAGATCAAAAGAACGGGTTAACCGAAATATCTATGCATCGGCATTTCGGAGAAAAAGTAAGTTAAAAAATAAATAAATATACTTTTTAACTGGCCACACGTGAATTTGGATACGAAGCGGGATGCGAAGCGAGGGAGATTCCCGGCCTCCGGCAGGGGAATCTCTCGCCCCGCTTGGAGCACGGTTTAGGGGCGTGGTCGGGGCGTGGTCGGGGTGGCGCCGCATCCAAAATGGAGGATCGTGCGGACAAAACCGACCGATTCGCGCAGAAATCACGGCTCGCCGCGCAGCGAGAGGTTCGTGAAGTAACGGCCTAAGTCTCTCTATGCCCTGCACAGGGCAAGTGTAATTAGGAGGAGAACTGTAATTTCTTCCCAGTTGTAATTGGATTGTGTATGTAGACTGTGGTGGCAACAAGTAAATGAGTGAGATGGACTCACAACAGCAGCACAACAAACAAGGAAATAGGAGCTAGGGGTTTGCCAATCCTGGCACCCAACTAAGTCTCTCTATGCCCTGCACAGGGCAAGTGTAATTAGGAGGAGAACTGTAAATTCTTCCCAGTTGTAATTGGATTGTGTATGTAGACTGTGGTGGCAACAAGTAAATGAGTGAGATGGACTCACAACAGCAGCACAACAAACAAGGAAATAGGAGCTAGGGGTTTGCTAATCCTGGCACCCAACTAAGTTTCTCTATGCCCTGCACAGGGCAAGTGTAATTAGGAGGAGAACTGTAACTTCTTCCCAGTTGTAATTGGATTGTGTATGTAGACTGTGGTGGCAAGTAAATGAGTGAGATGGACTCACAACAGCAGCACAACAAACAAGGTAATAGGAGCAAGGGGTTTGCCAATCCTGGCAAACAAGTTTCACAAATTAATGCACAGGGCAAGTGTAATTAGGAGAACTGTAACTTAACTTCTTCACAGATGTAAGTTATACAACAACTGCACAAAAACCAAGCTAATAGAAGCAAGGGGTTTGCAAAATCTGGCAGCACCCAACTTTCACAAATAATGCACAGTAACTAAGATGAATGGAACTTCTTCAAAGATGTAATTGAAGAAAAAGTTCTATAGAGGTGGCTGGGTGCCTGCCCTTCAACAAATGTTTGTTTGAGTGCCTGACTGCAAAAAAATGAATGAGGTGTTGGACAAGTGAAAGAAATTCAAAGAATATCTATAGTGTTAAGTAAAATGAAATTGAAAAATGTTCTATAGAGGAAGGTGACCTAGCCTTGTTGCCAAAACAAATGTGTTTGAGAAATTTGAGTGAGTGCACTGGTTGGCGAGGGAGACTCTGCCTAGTACTCAGTCTGTACTGTATAATATTTTTAAAATAATTTAATCCACAGCCTCCAACCTCCCCTTCTAAGCACTAGTACTACTGGACCTTGGCTGTTGCCTGCCACTTGCTAATAAACTGTAAAATAGAAAATAAATGGAATAAAACTATAAGCTGCTACTAGGGTAGGATAGGGGTTGCTGGATTCCCTTCCAAAACCCCAATCGCAACAGCAGCAAAAAAGCTGTAGGCGCAGGGTAAAAGGACCTTGGCCAAGTAAATGAACTTGGTGGGAAATTGGGATACAAAAGAAATGGTATGGTAGTGTAATATAAAATAATATATTTTCAAAATAAATCCGCAGCACCTCCCCTCCCCTACCGCTCCCACTCAAATCTTCCCTCCCCCTTGAAGCAAATATAAAACGTACGGAACTCTTCCTCAATAATGGAGAAAACAAAAAAGAGAATAAACACTGTGTTGCTATTCCCCACAGGGAATAGAAGAAACTATTATGTTTTGCGATTCGAATTAATATTAATTCAATTCCCTCCCTACCTAGCGAGACCGAGACCGCGACCGCGAAATCGAAACTAGACTGAGCGCAGCAATCCAGCCCTGAGTGTGACCACCCTCCACAAGATCCAAGCCCAGACTGTGACGGACTGGAACTGCCTCGGCTTTTTATGCCCTCTGGCACATCCAGAAGTGTCAGTCAAAACCTGTCCATGCGATTGGTGGAATGGCTCCAAAAATTTGCATGGTCGCGTCCCATGGCCAGCCCATCGTTGCGCAGGTGTAAAAAAATAAATTAAGAAAAAAATAAAATAAAATCAACGGAGACGTATTTTGGCAAGACAAACCCACTGCTGCTACTGTGAAAAATCAAGCATTTAAAATAGGTTACTTTCGCATGTTTCTGTGGTGCTTTGGTGGGGTTTTGGGCAAGGATTTCAAAAAAAATATTGCGGTCGCCATTTTGGACTGGGAATCGGGTTTTTTTTTAACTTTTAAAAACTTTTTTTCTGTGCCGCTTGGCATTGCGCGATCGCCGCGTGCAAATAACGAGCACGACAAATCAGACCAAATTGTTCGTTCGTTGGTTCGAGCTCGAATTCTGGGGGAGTGATTCCCGTTACCGTTTCCGTAGAGTAACGGATACGAGTAACGGAAACGGAAACGGGAATACCGCTAAGTCGTGCCCATCTCTAGTTCCATCCCATGGCCAGCCCATCATTACGCAGGTGTAAAAAAATAAAAATAAAAATAAAATAAAATAAAATCAATGGAGACGTTTTATTGCAAGAAAAACCAACTGCTGCTACTATAAAAAATCAGGCATTTAAAATACCTAATTTTCAAATGTTTCTGTGGTGCTTTGGTGTGTTTTTGGACCACGATTTAAAAATAAATATTGCGGTCGCCATTTTGGATCCCCCCCACCGCATGGCAAATGGAGACAATGAGGATGCCCCCCCAGCCTGGTACCAGCAGCCCAGGACAGGAGAGGGGGGAGGCCGGGGACCCCCCCAGAAACCACCCCTCTCTGGTAGGTGCCCTCACTGAGGCAGGCATATTTTCGCCTGCTTTTTTGGCCGGGAATCGGGTATTTTTAAAACTTTTTTTCTGTGCTGCTTGGCATCGCGCAATCGCCGCGATGCCATGAACGACAACGAAAAATCAGACCCAATTTTTCTTTTTTGGGTCGGGTTCGAGCTGGAGCGGAGTAATTCTCGTTACCGTTACCTGTTACGTAACGATAACGAGAACCGAAAACGGAAACGAGAATTTCACCGCTCCGTGCCCATGTCTAATACTTATATGGATAAATGTTAGTTACGATTCTAATTAGTGAGAAATTAGTGGCTCAGACAACCTGTGTATATTTGGTGTACCAAGCGGACTCACATGAGGCAGAGTCTGAAGGATTGTGTCCCTTTGTTCTCCCTGTACAAACAAGTGCAAGATGCTGACAGTCTCATTCGTGGTGGGAGGGGGAGGAGGCCTGTATATAACAGGACTCATCCCTTGCTTGGACCTCTTTTGGCGCTCAGCTTTCAGCAGGATGGGTCGCTGCTGCCTTGCCCCTGGCATTTTGTGGAATCTGGGGAGTGTTGCCATTTTGTGCATTGCTGAGGCAAGGCATTTGGCCCCCTTCTATGGCCACCCAAGTGCCGGTGAAGACTGGCAGGTGAGCTGAGAGGTGCGCAGGGTAGTGAGGGCCCAGCAGAGGGTGGAACTGGCTCTTGAATCTCCTGCATAGCGAGAGGAGTCAGAGGAGCAGAAGCGGGACCCCACCCCTTTTTGTCTGGGTTAGCTGTGGCTGGATCCTTGGCTCTTGGCCACCTTTATTTGATACCCCCTCCAGCCATGGGGAATGGGACATGGGGCTCAAGCAAGGGCAGAATAAGGGCAAGGGGAAGCAGCCCCTTAAGAGGGTACTGCAGGCGGCTTCTTCCTCTGAGTCGTCCTCAGATGATGGCAGCAATTGCAAGCCAGCCCTGGGTCTCAACTAGGCCATCTAAGGCCCAGCACCGGGTCACGTTAAAAGAAATGGCTGTTGACTTTGAGGCCTGCTTTGCTTGGATCACCAGCCTTTGCTGTGAAGCCTACAAGGAAGGAAGGGATGTCAGGAAGCAAGGCAAAGAGTCAGGGGAATGCGTTGGAGTGGTGTTGGAAGGTGTCAGTGCTGGCCATGGAATCAACAGCAGGCCACCAGCTGGCAGGGGAGGAAGCCCAGGCTTGCACCAGTGGATTGCAGTCAGGTAAGTTAGCCATGGCACCAGACACTACACAGCCAGCGTGTTGGCCATGGCATGTGACTCTGCCCCCCCCCAATGAGCGGGTGGGGTGGATCCATGCCACAGCAGGGTACATCTTTGCCTTCACCATGGGTGCCTCCCGTGGAGCCGGGAGGTGGATGGGGTACCAGTGCCCCACCTGGAGGTGTCTTTGGAGGGTGGCCTATTTCTTACCCCCAGCAAAACCAGCAGTCCACCAGGGCAGCCTTGGTGGGAGGGCAGACATGAGCACAACCGGTTTGCGGCCCAGGGTTGGCAGGGGTGCCAGCTGCCACCTTACCCTACGGGGATTATTTGGCCCCTCTAGGACGGCATCTGGCACAGGCCACCAAGGACAAATTTTGGAGTGGCAACTATGTTTAGCCTGCTTAATAGGGAGCTGGAAACAAGGGAACTAGACAAGGAGGACACAGCAGACAAGGAGTACAGTCTTCGCAGGAAGCTGGAGTGTTCCTGGGCCAGCTGCTGCTGGCATATATGATATATATTAGAGATGGGCACGACTTAGTGGTATTCCCATTTCCGTTTCCGTTACTCGTATCCGTTACTCTACGGAAACGGTAACGGGAATTACTCCGCCAGAATTTGAGCTCGAACCGACGAAAGAACAATTTGGTCTGATTTGTCGTGCTTGTTACTTGCATCGTGGCGATCGCGCAATGCCAAGCGGCACAGAAAAAAAGTTTTTAAAAGTTAAAAAAAAACCAATTCCCTAAAAGTAGGTGAAAACTGTCTGAGGGCACCTACCAGGCCAGAAGGGTGTTTTATTTGGGGGGGGGGGTTCCCCGCCCCCCTCTCCCTGGCTATTGCTACTGCTGCGCTGCTGGTACCAGGCTGGGAGGGCGCATCCATTTGCCATGCAGTGCGGGGGATGCAAAATGGCGACCGCAATATTTTTTTTGAAATCGTTGCCCAAAACCCCACCAAAGCACCACAGAAACATGCGAAAATTAGCTATTTTAAATGCTTGAATTTTTACAGTAGCAGCAGTGGGTTTTTCTTGCAAAAAAAAGTCTCCGTTGATTTTATTTTATTTTATTTTATTTTATTTTTTTACACCTGCACATTCGCAATGATGGGCTCGCCCATGGGAGTGGACCATGCAAATTTTCCACCAATCGCATGGCCACTTGGCCAGGTTGACCACAGAGACTTCTGGGATGTGCCAATTGGGCATAAACAGCTCACTAATCGTAGCCCAAACCCGAACCCTAAGCCTAAGCCTAACCCATACGCCAGTACACTGTCCTTCTAAGTGGGTCAGAGAGGCACCCAGAGGTGCATCCCAATACTCACCCTAACCTCACACGTAACTAGCCTAACCCTAGCCCTTGCGCTAACCCGTCTTAACCCTAAGCCAGATCTACTTGCATTGCACTACATGCAAGTACGTGAGACACAGCGGGTGCAAAGAGTCTGCCAGTCCGTCACTTGTGGCTCTGGCTGACTCCTGCAGCTCCCTCCAGGAGCCCGCTACCCCCCCAAACCAGTACTAACGACAATGAAAAAACCAAAAAATGAACCGACTAATTTTTGCAAAATTTCGCGAAAAACGGAAACGAGCCGAAACGGACTGCCTCCGACACACGACAACTCGAAAACGTCATTTTCCCTAGTCGTGCCCATCTCTAATATATATGTCACAGGTCATGAAGCCCACCCGTGGCTCATGCAACAGGACGGCCTGCCATTTTAGAGATGACTGTTCTATCTGCAGTGTGCTGCCATGCACTGTAACAAAGCAGGGCTTTCATTTTTTTTATTTCCATGATATTACACACACACACACACACACACACACACACACACACACACACACACACACACACACACACACACACACACACACACATTTAATTTAATATCGTCGTCTGAAAGATTGAGGATGAAATTATTATGGCAGATGGGAGCAGCAGCTGTTTGCGGCGGCTGCGCCACGGGGGTAATTTTTATTTTTCCTCTTTGTTTTTCAATTTTATTCTTTATTTTTAATCTGACCTGGGATCTTGCCAGTGGTCATGGGGGCTGTGGAGTGGTTTCAGGGGTGCGGAGCTTTTCATCTTTCTCACCCCACTCCCTCCTCCCCTGCCTTCTCTGGAGCCTTGGGTTCTGCCCTACCACCTCCCTTGGACTGCAGCCCACACCCGTTCTCCCCGGCTTCTTGCTCCATGGTGTCGGACTTGTTGGTGCTCGAGGGGAGGGTGCCGCTGCCCCTCGGATCTTCCCTGATCCTCCTGCCGACCCTCAGCTGTTCCTTTGTACAGGTGGTGGCTCAGCCCTGTGGCAGCGGCTGTGGTGCCCTCCCACTGGGACACTTTTGGAGCCCCCCGCCTCCTCTCCCCCATCGTCAGGGGCCGATCTGCCGGGGAGGTGTGGCTGCTGTTATGGCCACGGATTCCTCCTTGATCCCCAGTGGTCTCCGCAATGGCGGCGGCGGCCCTACCGGGGGGGGGCAACAATGGCAATGGAACATGCTTGCTTCATTCGCTGGCCGCCTTGCTTGCTGTGGAGAGCCCGCTCCTGTTGATGGCGGTGGTCATGGCCCGGTGGTGGTGAAGAGAGTAGGCCTCACCGAAGAGAACCATCTGGAGGTGGAGGCTCCCCAGCTCTACTTTGATAGCCCTCTGGAGGCTGTGGTGGTGGAGGTCCTCCAGCTTTGCTTGCCTGTGTCCAGCAAGCCTGCTCGTGGAGTTCCACCTGAGGCAGCCCTGCCCAGCCACGCTCATCTGGGCTGGAGAGTCCACCCTGCGGGGATCCATCTTGAGGAGGCAGCTGTGAGGCTACCCAGCCATGCTTACCTGGGCCTGGAGAGCCCGTCCTGGTATGGAGGCCTGTTCCTGGTGGTCTAGGTGGGTGGTGTTGCTTTGGAGGCTCCGGTGAGGATCTTACGATCTTGCTCTGGTTTCGGTCACGGTGGATGGATGAGTGACTTGAGTGACTCTGGCTGGAAGATGTCCCTGTTGGGATTTATTGACTCTGACGAGGTGGCTTTCTGCAGCCACCATTAGGCCATCTCGCATACTGCTGATTCACTTAGGTGGTAATGATTTAACCTACCAGCCTGGAAAGTCCCTGATCCTGGACATTTTGAGAGAGGGAATTTAAAGTGGCATACCCAAAGGTGCATATAGTATGGTCTACCATAATACCAAGGCTCCGCTGGTGAGTGGATTGTGACCCTCAGTGCATTAATCGTTCAAGGAGTCAGAGTCAACAGAGAAGTGTATGTTGGGCAGTGACCAGAGAGTTTGGGTTTGTTGTGGGTCACTCAGAAATTACAGCAGGAAAGTGTGAGCTCTTTTGAGATGATGGCGTACATCTGTCTGATAAAGGACTTGAAATTTTTCTGTGTGACCTGGGGAGGGGCCTGGAAGCTGGGGTCAGCTTCTTGAGTGGGTGGCATGGGCAATAGAAAGGCTAGGCCTGTGGCCGTAATGTAGTGTGGCAGAATAAAAACAATTGGTGTGTGTCATGAAAGGGAAGACCCCACTCCTAGTCAATCTGGCCTCGGGCACTGCGGATCCAGAGATTACAGGAGGAGGATGCTCTGGGAGGCACCCCCAGAGAACAAGAATCACCACTGGAAGGGGGTTGAGGACTTGGGGGTGCTGTCTTCAGACTGTGTTACCAGGGGGTAGCAACCCGCTCAAAATCTTGCTTGTTGGAAGGGTCCCAGGAGACCCCAGGGGTTCCAACCTTGAGCCGCAATTCATCAGGCCCCTTTCAGTTAAATGTTGGCATTAATGTTTATATGTTAATAGAGTGTGGCCCTAGTTAAACCCAATTTCTGTGTCGAGCCTCTTTGTTTCACTGTTGGAGGGCAATGACCAATAACTTCCTGGCATGTCTTCTTTGCTGCTGCTACTGTAGCCTTCATTATATACTGTATACCCCGTTTCCATGGAAGTCACAAAAGAAATAGATGGTCACAGTAGAACATGTTGTATATGTGAGATGACCATGACCAATGGCAAAAGAAATACATTTAATAAGTTACACTGCTTTAACAGACAGACAGAAGTGTAAAGGATTGGTTGATTAAATGTCTAGAAACACATTTAATTAATTTTTATTGGATTGACTATAATAACTGAACCACACTACTAGAAGAAGTAGTTATCCTGAAGGAAACATCACTGCCTGATATGTTTTCAACACAAAAGTGGTATCAAGGTTAGTAAAACAAATGTTTGTTGTATATTTCCATGTTTCTTCCTCCTACTTTTTTTTCTTTTTAAGACCAACTGTCTTCTAACCACAGTTCCTATCCTTTTTAATTGGTCTTGCTGATACAGGACAATAAAGATGACCTATTTTGTAATTCACTACTTTTAATTTTTACTTTGGGAATGTTCCAACCTGGATATCACTAACACACATATACATCTGCCTTAAAATGCATATTTTGCTTTGTTCCATAGAAACATGGGGGGGGGGGAGGAAAGAATGTTTACTTTTCTGAATTGAATTTTTTTTCTTTTCCAGATGGGAACTCTCAGAAGGGAATCCCAGTGTCACCTATCCCTAATTTCAGCAGCACCATAAATTCCTAGCAGACATCTTTTCCATCATCTGCAGCCTGGTCCCCTGACACCTGCTCCTCCTCATAGTTCATTGTCTTCGGACAATGAGGCTTGGGCGGATTTCAGGATCAATATAGCAAAAGCTGAGGAAACTGGAGAGGGACAGGCCTGAGGAATCAGGCGTGTTTGGAGCAGCTTTGTCCTGTAGAGCTGGAAAAGGGTCCAAATCCAAGAAAAGAGATGATTTGAAACATAGGGGGAATTGATACTTGCACATATTGCCATTCTAGGGACTGCAGACCACCAGCCTGCTCTTATGAAATCAGGGGCAAGGCAGCCTGAGGGGCAGGTTGGGGTCATTTTGGAGAAGGTTGGTTTGACTTCATCTGTGCAGGCCTCGCACTTGATGATGTCAATGCCACCCTGTGAGGGGACTGCTGCAGAAGATCAGCAGGTTTTGCACCTGTCTATGGATCAGCGTGGAGCAGAGAACTTAGCACCGCCACGTGTGTACATGCCCCTGCCAGGTGAGTCCACTCACAGATATGAAGCTTTGGGGGCATCAATCACCTGATTGTGGGTTAGAAGGAACCAACAGGTGCTTCTTCCCCCAGCCTCATCATCCTTGCCCAGGATACATATTGTGGCTGCTGCCCAGGTGACTGGAACCCAGTACAGAACTGACCCAGGGTTATCAAGGCAAAGACTTATGTAGTTTGGGGAAATACTTGTATGGACCAAATTGAGGTGTTGGTGGCATTTTTGGTGGCATTTTTGTTGCCCTGAGAATTAGGGAACTGGTTGTGGTTTCCAAAAAGGATAATTCAAGATCCTCTTTGCAAAGGAGTGACTTATCTTTGGAGGCAGACCACATCAGGATCACGTTGCGGCAGTCCAAGACTGACCGATGGGGCACTGTCCAGTTTCTTGTCCTGAAGGACTGTGGTGATGTTAGATTGTGTCCTGTGAGGGCTATGAGAGATTCTCTGGAGCAAAGGGGGGATTCATCTGACCTCATATTTAGACGTCTTGATGGGGTTCCCTTAATCAAGTACCAATTCTGGACCATCACATCTTGTGTTCTGAAGAGGGTTGGAGCTCAGGATCACAGCTTGGGGACACATTGCTTTCAGATTGGTGCAGCCTCTACAGCTGTTGCCATGGGCTTTAACCCTGTTGACATTCAGAGGATTGGCCATTGGGAGATCACAGAAGTTTTTCCTTTATGAAAGGTCGTTGCCTGACTGCTAGGTTTTTTGCCCCCCCCCCATCTTTTCTCTTTGCAGGACCACTGCCAGGGTGCCATGCCAGAGTGGTTCTGTTGGGGCACAGTTTTATTTACTGGGCAGCTGTGTACACAAGCTGTACTTGTTGGGGGCAGACCCTGGACCTAGGCGCTCATGCCATTCTGGAATGGTATTGTCCGCCAACTGCCTTTCTGCCTTTTATTTTTAAATTGATTTTTATGTGAACTGTTTATTCATTTTAGGTGTTGTTGTTCATTATTTTATCTACTCTTTGTTTTCTTTTGTTGTAAACCACCCAGAGTTCCATCCGGAAGACGGGTGGTATATAAGCTCAAATAATAAATAATAATAAATAATAAATATGCACTGGGATGAGTTATTGGTAACTGCAGCCCAGGCAGTGAGTGCGGTGTCCCCTGCCATCATGGTGGTCCACCTCGGTGGAAATAACTTGACCCAGTGGTCGGGCAAGTCTTTGATCCTGCAGATCAAAGCCGACCTACAGAATCTTAGTGATAGGTTTCCCACATTAAAGTTTCTGTGGTCAGAGATCATACCTCGATTGGTTTGGAGACATGTGTGCAACCCTAAGCAAATTGATAAAGTCCATTACAGTGTAAATAGGGCAATTGGCAATTTTGTTTGTAAACAGTCTGGTTCAGTTATCAGGTACCTAAGTATCAAGTTTGGCCACCCTAAATTATTCAGGAAGGATGACACATCCACCTTTCGGATGCTGGTTTGGAGATCTTCCTGTCTGAACTCCGGGGGGGGGGGTGTGCTGTTGGCCAAGTTAGGTTATTCGGTGGGGGGAAGGGAGTATACCTAGTAGCTCCCTTTCCTTGGTGGTCAGTGCAAGGGGCAGAACAAGTTAGACAGCACTAGAAAGTTGAAAGTTACTAGTTACCCGGCAGCTCTTTATATTAACCTTAGGATTTAGAATTTTAGTTAGAACACTCAATTGTCCCTTAGAGGTTCAAAGAGGGCTGGCCAGACCGTTGCTTTGGGAGGGGTGCTGTTTTGGTTGACAGGATCCTCCTAAATTTAATTAGACCCCAGACTTATTCCACTCGCGCTATTATCAGCTCTCCCCCCCTTGTTTTTTCCTTTACACAGTTAAATACATGGTTAATCAATAAATTGTGACCAATTTAACTCCAAAATTCATATCTTGCCTATTTATTTAGGGGCTGGGGTGTGTGATTTCAATGAATTCCTCCTAGGGAAACAAGGGCACAGTGAAAGAGTGTTGTACTGGGACCAAGGACCATCTAAAAAGTCTGTCAGTTGAACAAAAGCTGCCAGGCCTGCTCCTATCCTCCAACTGTGATTTAGCCTTACGCTTTTGCTCTTCTTTGTGATGGAAAAGAGACTTTGAAGTCTTTTTCTAAAAACAAAAAATCAAAAAAGCATGAAAGTGGAACTGGAACCTGGACTCCTTCCTTGAATAGTATTATTTGATGCTGAAGGTGACTTGTCAGTCAGTTGCGCGAAGTGAAATACATGTGCATTGTACTAAGGGAAGGGAAAACAGCCATTTTCTTTCAAATGCTGAAGATTGTATATTACAAGTAATTTAATGGAGAGAGAGAGAGAGAGAGAGAGAGAGAGAGAGAGAGAGAGAGAGAGAGAGAGAATCTCTTAATTTTAAGCTTTTCAAAACTTGCTTAAACAATTAAGTATCTGAAATTATTATATCCATAATAATAGCTACATGCCAGCCAGTCAATTCTGCCTTTCCAGGGCTTTCTGTGGATGGGACCCAGAAGTAGTTTGCCATTTTCTTCTTCTAGATGTACTCTGAGGCTATGCAAGAGACCCAAGGCTATGCATTTTCCCTCTTTTCCCAGGAGGCACAGTCAGGAATCAAATTCCTTAGATATAAGAAAGGTTAAGGAAGAAAAGGAAAATATGGAATGGAAGCCTCCTCAGATAGGGCCTGAAGGCATCTGATGCCAGTGTTTTGTTGAAGCTAAGCAGATTCCTGGACTTTTTCACTCATCCTACAGTTCAGGGTTGTTGAGACGATAAAATTGGGTTTAATATGATTAGTAGTTGCTGTTTACCATCATGTTGCTTCTGACTTATGTTTACCTTATGAATGAATGATCTCAAAATGTCCCATGCTCAATTGCCCCAGCTCAGCTCCTGCAGAATTAAACCTGTGGCGTCCTTTAGGGATTCAGGCCATCTCATTTTTGGTTCTCTCATTCTGCTGCCTTCCATCATTCCTGTCATTACTTTGGGGCAGGGTGGTGGTGGATCAGAGAATCCTAGAATCTTATGACACTCAAAACTCTTTGGAAGAATCACCTAGTCCTTGGAAGAAAGATAAGACATGAACATGATAAATATTCAAACAATTCCTGGTCGATCAGAACTTAGATCTTTAATTATTTTCTTCTTCCCAAGTGCAAGTAATTTCCTCTTTCCCTTACAGGACGCCTGTACCTTTGTCTATTTCTGCCCTTTTACCTCTAACTGCTGCTGTATTTACCTTATTTCCCCAGACAGTGTCCAAAGAGTTAAAACATCATTTCTCACCATGAGCTAATCTGCAATAGCTGTCTCATGTAGTACAACAGCATTGGATTTCTTTTATTAAAAGTTACATGCTGTCCTTAAGTTTATCTTCGTCCAGGCCATTAATAATTATCAACAAATTGGAGGGATGAAGAATACAATTTATCTTTCTGTTAATACACTATCTGGAATCACACTTTGCCGTGACGAGGTTGTTGCTGTATCATTTTGCTCTATCATTCCACGTTCTACTGCCTCAAGGTCAGGAACAAGCTACAATAATGAGAAAGGAGAACAAACAACACCTAATGGAAGGAGGGCTTTATATATACCAAAAACTGCAATGGCAATTCCACAAAGAGTAAGATAGCAAAGGAATGCAGTTTTAAGACTGAACACTCCTTGACAGATTCAATAATCAGGGGAAAGCCTTAATTGATGACACTTCATTAGCATAATGAGTTGAAGCTGGGAAAAGAGAGTCCCTTATTAATTAATCAAGCAAAGCACGGACTGTTTCAGTCTCCTACCCTCTGCCATTTTCTATTAATCAAGAGTATGTGTAGAAAAATCATTTGAATTCACCCTGTGTCGAATATCAGTCTGGGGGAACATTGTTGGCAATGAGGTATGCTCAAGTGAACCCACTTACGTACAAACCGCGCACGTCAGCCGTTCACATCCAGAAGCCTAAAATTACCATCACACAGGGTGTCATGATAATATTTCAAACTGTCTGGCTCTCAATAGCATTCGGAAGGCAAACAGAAATGGCTCCTGGAAATCTGTTACCTGGCTGCAGGTGGCTTCTGTTATCCGACTGGACAGAGTACAAATGGGAAATTGGGAGGCTGTTTGCCACTCGCTGACAGAATAACCTTTTAATGGCAACCACAGCATACGTTGTTTTCACAAGAGTTATGTTGGCAGTTATGATCCATGTTTAAGCTTGAAGAAGATAAAGGAAAAGTCAAATAAAGAGTGAGTTCCTGCTTTAAAAGGTGAGGCTTAGGTCTTTGCTCACAATGAAAGCATATTCTCTCTATGAAACCATATGGCATTCAGCAGCCTAATTTTTAAGCTTCAGCATTGTATGGCTAGTCAGTTGTTGCTAACTGTTTTTGTTTGTTTGTTTGTTTGTTGAGCTGATAGAGGAAGGAGAACCCACATCTTTCCTAGGCAACCTTTGTCACTTCACTGTATTTAAAAGATCCTCCATTATTCTGCACAAGTGAATAAGTAAGGAAGCACATAGGACTGGTGCTTTCCCCCTTTTAAATTGTAGTATAATTCCTTGAAGCATTCTACGACTAGGGGTTTACAATTGAATTAGGCAGGCTTCCCCCAGTGAGCTGGTTACTCAATTTATTAACCTTGAAAGGATGGAAGGCTGAGTCAACCTTTTGCTGGCTACCTGAGCCTATTGGGATTGAAGTCAAGTTGTGAACAGAGTCCTGGCTACAGTACTACAGTTTGACCATTGGGTGGTGGTGATGATGTAATGTTTTTTTTCCTAAGGACTACAATATCCTTGGTGCCAGTGGTGCCAAATCTACATACTAATTCTGATTCAAAAGGCTCTCTACCATTTCAATAAAACATGTTAAATAACTGCTAGCTGGATTCTTTGTCACCACCATCTTCCAGGATGTTATCCAATCAGCATTCAGTACTTTTCTATTCCTTCACCATTATTCCCCCCAGCCCTGTCCCATCAGTCCTCAGAAGAAGCTTTGCCACCATCGGTTCTGCTGGAATGTGTTTGGTCTGATTCTGCCAGTCTGATCTTCCTGCAATATGACACAACCCGTGTCAGCTTCTGAGAGAAGTCCAAGAAAGTACTACATAACCTATTCAGTTTCTTGACAGGGCTTGAGAGACAAAAGGCAATGGGAGAAATGGAGGGTACAGGAGCTTCTGTTCCAGAAGAGCATGATTTAGGCCATTAACACCTTGATTTGAGTAAAAGAACATCAAGGCATGTGTCCAGAAGAGCAATAGAAGACTAAATCCTTGCAGTAAAAGTCTATATATGTACCTGTCCTTATATTTTGGTGCTTTAAGGTTTATCCCTTGGAGCAATATATCTATGATCCTTGGATAATTTCCCAAGGTTAGACTGTGAGAGACTGGAATGCTCTGGTTTTTGAACTAAAAAGACTTTGTAGGATTTTCCAGAAAAAAAAAATCCTATTTTCTCGTTGGAGTGTCCAGGGAAGATCTTTGGCTCTACTGGGGGCCTTCAGCTGTCACCCACCGTCTCCTTTGGTGCCAACCGTTTCATCTGTTGCATTACATCTGAGGTCCCCTTTCTTCAATTCTGATCCCTGATCATCTTTGTAAGCCTATGGCTGCCAAGAAGGATATGATGGATCTGTTGTGGTGATGCAGTGATCTGGAGCAAACAAGCAGCTCCTTGATCCAAGTCATTTAGGGCTTTATAAGACAAAGCTGGCCGTTTGAATTGTGCAGTAAAAAAAAGGGGGAGGAGATAAACAGGAAGAAAAGCTGGTTGATGTCATTCTCTCAGTGCAAGTGCCCATTATCTTGGGAAAAGTACTGTTCTCAACTACAATACCCAGAATTCCAAAGCCACAATAGACTGTAAACTTGCTGGCTGCCAAAGAAAGAGAGAGAGAGAGAGGAGAGAGAGAGAGAGAGAGAGAGAGAGAGAGAGAGAGAGAGAGAGAGAGAGAGAGAGAATAGGCAATAGAGAATGTTATCAAAGTCTTCAGGAAGGAAAGGATTTTTAAAACTGCTATAGCTGTTGTGATTAGAGATGGGCACGAAATGAAGAAATTACCTTTACCGTTAGTCGTTAGTCGTTCCGTTGCATAACGGAACGAAGAACGACAATTTGGACGGGTCAGGCTCGAACCGAACAGAACCAAGAAAAATTTGTTCGGTGCTGTTCGTTTCCGTTAGTGGCGGCGTGCGATAAAATGGACTGGAGCTGTGGGGAAAAAATGGCGCAGGAAACCGCAGGTTTTTTTGGGCAGAGCCCCAAGCACCGATCAGCTGTAGTGCGGGGGGCTTGGGACTTGGCAAAAAATATTTTTAAAAGCCCCTGCTTTCCCGGCGCCGATTGGGCACATTGGGGGAGGGATGCTCCCCGGCTTATTTTTAAACCTCCTTTGCTTTTTAAAAAACAAGAAGATAATTTTCGCCGCCTCCCACTGCCACCTCCGGAACTCTGGGTCAAGCATGCCTAAACAAATCAAGCGATTTATTCCTAGCTAAGGTTTTGGTGCTCGCTTTCTTACATTCTCCTCCCCCCCCCTTGCCGTGTCATGGTAAAAAAGGAAAATATTAATGAGCGAGCTCAGCAAAGTACACCCCCTTGGCCTCACCTTTTCTCTGGATCTCCCGGGCTTGCCTCCTCCGCCCTCATGGTCATGCCCTCCGTGCTGTGTGTGTGTGTATGTACGCGCTGCGCATGTGTACGGAGAAGAGGGGGAAGCTGGTGGGGATTCTGGGAACAATGCTGTGCTCCTTAAAGGGGTGGGTTGTCTTTCCGCATCCATTTGGCAATGAGTGTGAGGGACCATGAGGCAGAGGAGGCAGCAACCCCAGGAGGAGATCCCGAATCAAGGTGGGGGTAAAAGAGGGTGTATTTCTCTGAACTCGCTATGTTGCTATTCTGCTTTTTTCTGACGGTATGGTAAAGGGCAGTGGGGGGAGGGGGGAGAATTTAAGAAAGTGAGCACCCAAACCTTGACTACCAGGAAACGCTTGATTTTATTTTAGTTTTGTTAAGAGAGACCAAAAGGATGTGGGCATATTGGGGGTTGGTGGAAATAGGCAACTTCTCCTTTTGGGGGGGGGGTGTTTTGCTGGGTGGTGGTCTGATGTTTGGGATCCTTTAGCCACACTTGTTTCAGAGTTTGGGAGGCAGGGGCGGTGGCAGAAGACGGCGAGAATTATTCTTGTTCTGTTAAAAACAAAGGAGATTTAAAAATAAGCCAGGGCACTTCCACCCCAATGTACCCGGAAAGCACGAGCTTTTAAAAAAATTTTTTTTTGCTGAATCCCAGCTGATTGGCGCTTGGGGCTGTTCCAAAAAAATATGCTGCGGTTTCCGTGCTTGCTTTTCCCCATAGAAATGCATTGCTTCAATGCATTCCTATGGGAAAATGACAATCAAACCAAATCGACAAACGGAACGAAGTTTTTCTAGAAAAATCCATTTCAACTGAACCGAACCGAAAGGAAAAGGGCCCGAACCAAAATGGAAAGGAACGCCATTTTTGCATTTCGTGCCCATCTCTAGTTGTGATTATTTGACATCTTACAAATATCTTACTTGTTCATAGAGAAGCCTACGTAGAGTGAATTTGGGGGGCTGCTCCGCCATGCAGGATATGGGAGTGTGGTGTGCAGGGGAAACGATGCTGTGATCTGCTGGGGTGAAAAAGGCAGAGACTGCTATTGACATGGCCAGCCCTCTTTAAAACATTGGCCTTAAAGGGATCAATATCTGCAGTTTCACTTAGACATAGTCTGAAAGTATTACAATTATTACAGTGGACCCTTGTATAACAAACAGTTTGTATAACATAAAATCTGTACAACATAAAAATTCTGGAGATAGGGGAAATTTGCTTAACATAATCACTTATGGGGCAAATCCATACAACATAAAAATGGGATCACTCTGTTTTCAATACATTCCTATGGGAATTTGTATAAAGGAAAATTTGCTTAACATAATTTCATTTGGAACGAATTAATTCCTTTATACAAGGTACCACTGTACTGTATATACTCAAATATAAGTCTAGTTTTTCAGCCCTAATTTTGGGCTGAAAAAAGGGGCCCTCAACTTATATTTGGGTCAATACTTTAAGCCACTGAGGCAAGTGCTTGGGTTGGTGGCTAAAAGTCATTTTAAACATCACGCACCACTTCTCCTGAGTGGCACACAATGTTTAAAATGACTTTTAGCCACTGAGGCAAGCGTATTTCCACAACACAAGAGGAGCATTGCTCATTTAAAATCTCAGAAGTCTGCAGGACCAGATGATATTACACCTGATTTATTAAAGCAGGAACCTGCATGGTGGGCAAAAGTGCTGGCCCCCTTATTCACAATCATAGATCAATCTGGAATAATACCAAAAGATTGGCTCCATGCAATCATAGTGCCTATCTACAAAAAGGCGACCCACACCACCCAAATAATTTCAGACCAATCAGTTTACTTTCCGTAATCGGGAAACTTTATACTAAACATTTACTGAACAAACTGACTTCATGGATAAATTCAGAATCTATCCTTGGCGTAGAGCAAGCAGGTTTCAGAAAAGGTAGGGGCCCACTCCATAACTCCTTGATCTTGGCCCATATGGTAAACTATTCCATAAGGAGACTGAATACCAAACTTTACGTGCCCTTCCTAGACATAAAAGGGGCTTTGACTCAGTCGACAGGAATATCTTATGTTACAAACAAACTACTTAAAATGGGTATAGACAAAAGACTCCTATCCCTCATCATATCGTTATATTCAGACACAACCTCACAAGTGAGATAATCATGGGATGGTGAATTAACAGAGGTTTTCCTACCAACAAAGGAGTTAAACAGAGTTTTATCCTTGCACCCACCCTTTTTAACCTCTTTATAAACAACTTAGCCTGTTACTTTAAAAAGGTCGAAGGCCACCCTCCAAAATTAAGGATGCGGCCCACCCCTTTATTACTTTATGTGGATGACGCAGTTTTAATTTTTCAATCTCACATACGATTAAAACGTCTGCTTAGTGGCTGTGGACTTCTGGGCGATGGGTGTTTCTCCGGTTGCACCGGATCCGGATCCGAATCCACCGATGCCTGTGGAAGCGCTCTCTGCCCTCTACCCACTGCCTCCCCTCTTCCCCCCTGATTGGCAGTTGGATGGGACTGGTCACTCCATGGGCTGCTCTGCAGTACTCTGCTGTTTCTTTAAGCCTTTCTTGGACTCATTTGATGCTGTTGCCCTGCTTAACTGGCCGGACCCCCGCGAACTAGACTGTACCGGCTACCTCCGCTCCTGCCGCCAGCTGTTTCCACCCTCGGTGGCATACTTTGTCCTTTCCTTTATTTGGCTTTCCCCTTTCTCCCTCCCCCCCCCTTGCATTTCCATTCTGCCCTGGATTTGTGCCCAATTTTGCTGTATTTCATTGTTTTTTGTTTTTTGTTTTACTATTTATACTTCTTTTCCTTCGTTGTTGTATTTTGTATTTTGCTGCTTGATTTATTGCTATTTTTATTTATTTTACTTTATTTATTTTATTTACCTACCTATACACTCTCTCTTGCCCTTTTTTTTTGGTAGGTCTCCATGTCGGCAGGGGCCCGTATCTCTGTGGTGTCCGGCCATGGGAGGTACGCTCTGGGCGGAGGGATCGGTCGGGTAAGAAGAACTCGGGTCAGGCATTTATTGCCTGTTCCCCGTTCTGAACCCCTCGCTCACCGCCAGGTACCTGGATGCCATTCCGCCAGCACCTCTGACCTGTCCTGCCTCCTGATTAATGCCAGGTCGGTGCATAATAAGACCTCGCTCATCCTCGAGTCGATAGTGGATGAGCAAGCCAAACTGGCATGCATTACTGAGACCTGGGTGGGTGCAGAGGGTGGGGCTTCCCTCTCCCTTATGTGCCCCCCCCGGGTTTCAGGTTCAGTGGGCTGACAGATCGGAGGCTAGAGGTGGCGGGGTGGCCATCGTTTACAGGGAATCCCTTTGTGTTAGCAGTTCTGTGACAATGGTGTGTTCTGGGGTAGAATGCCTCCATCTATCTGTGGGTCAGTGAGATAAGTTTGGCATTGTGCTGGTGTACCGTGCTCCCCGCAACCCAGCACAATCCCTCCCAGAGATTGTCGAGTTCATCTTGGCTACTTTATTGAGATCCCCTCGTTTATTGGTGGTTGGGGACTTCAACTTGCACGCCGAGGAGGAACTCTTTGGTGCGGCTCTGGAATTCATGGAATCCATGACTTCCATGAACTTATCTCAGCATGTTCTATGCCCCACCCATAGAGCTAGCCACACCCTGGACCTGGTCTTTTCCTCCATCTCATCAGATTCGTGTATGGGGGTTAGGGGTATTCTGCCCCTGCCTGTGTCATGGTCGGACTATTACCTGCTAAAAATTTCCCTGTTGATCGCCCCCCCGCCCCGCGGGGAGCGCCCGCCATACATCTTGGCCCACCCCCGTAGGCTCCTGGACCCTGCCAGGTTCATGGAGGCCTTCGGGGAGCTCTCTGGCGGTCCGGCAGAAGATCCGGTCAATGCCTTGGTGGAGAGGTGGTATGTGGGTACCACTGGGGCGGTGGATTGGATCGCCCCCAAGCGCTTCCTGCGATGTGGAGACCACTCCTCTCCGTGGTATACAGCTGAGTTGCGGTGGATGAAACAAGAACGTAGGAGACTGGAGGTCATTTGGAGGGCAAGCCGGACGGAAGAGAATAGGGCTGCTCTTAAGCAGCTGACTGGCCGCTATCTTCGCGTGATCAGGGACGCTAGAAGATCTTATGTCTCCCTGAGAATTGGCGAGGCCTTGAACTGCCAGGCGGAGTTATTCCGGGTGGTTCGGGACTAGAGATGGGCATGACTTGGAAAAAAAAATTTCGAGTTGTCGTTAGTCGGGCTGGTCCCGTTTCGGCTTGTTTCCGGTTTTCGCGAAAATTCACAAAAATTAGTCAGTTCGTTTTTTCGTTTTTTCGTTTTCGTTAGTACTGGTTTTTTTGGGGGGGGAGCGGGCTCCTGGAGGCACCTCTGTGGGGTGGGTGCCTCCTCTGGCCCGCTATAAAGGGAAAGTGGGCTCCTGGAGGCACCCGTGGGTGCCTCCTATCCTCACCCACTAGGAAGGGGAAGCAGGCTCCAAGAGACCCCTCTACATGGGGGTCTCCCTTCCTCACCTGCTGCTGCTGCAAAATGCTATGCAATAGCCATACGGATATTGCATAACAGAATGTGCAGACAGTGAGACCAGTGTGAGAGTGATAGAATCATGCCTTCCCTGCACAAGGCTCTCGCACCACCATGTCTCACACAGAAGGGAATTGTACTTGCTGCGTGTAGTGCAATGCAAGCAAGTAGATCTGGCTTTAAGGTGGCTTAGTGCAAGGGCTAGGGTTAGGCTAGTGACGGGTAAGGTTACGGTGGGCTAGTGGGTTGCACCTCTGGGTGCCTCTCTGACCCACTAAGAAGACAGTCTGTGACGTATGGGTACGGAGTCAAGGGTTAGGGTTAGGGTTAGGGGGGCTAGGGCAGGTTTTACGGGGCTTTTTGGCACATCCCAGAAGTCTCCATGGCCAAGTGGCCATGCGACTGGTGGGATGGCTCCAAAAATTTGCATGGTCGTCCACTCCCACATGGCTGGCCACTCGGCCAGCCCATCCAATGCGCAGGTGTAAAAAAAATAAAATAAAATAAAATCAATGGAGGACAGAGGAGGAGAGGAGAGACATTTTGTTGCAAGAAAACACCCACTGCTACTGTGAAAAATCTGGCAGTTTATAAATTTTCGCGTGTTTCTGTTGTGCTTGTGTGTTTTTGGACCACGATTACAAAAACAATATTGCGTTCGCCGCCCCATTTTGGATCCCCCGCCCGCACCGCATGGCATGGCGAAATGGCGACTCGAGTCCAGCTGCCCAGGACGGGGGGGAGGCGGGACCCCCCCTCCAGAAACCACCCCTCCAGTAGGTGCCCTGCGCCCTTAGTCAAGCAGGCATTTTTCCGCCTGCTTTTTTGGCCCGGGAATGGGTGGGGGGAGAGTTTAAAAGTTTTTTCCTGTGCCGTCCGTGCCGCTTGCTTGCGCTTTAATTGTGGCGGGCGGCGGCGAGACTGGGCTTTTTGCTGGCTGCGAGCCTGCGGCGAGTCCCACCAGAGCAGCCCAGGACGGGGGATGGGGGGGAGGCCGGGGACCTCCAGAAACAACCCCTCTGGTAGGTGCCCTGAGGCACGGCAGGCATTTTTCCGCCTGCTTTTTTGGCCCAGGAATGGGTGGGGGGAGAGTTTAAACGTTTATTCCTGTGCCGTCCGTGCCGCTTGCTTGCGCTTTAATTGCGGCGGCCGGTGGCGAGACTGGGCTTTTTGCTGGCTGCGAGCCTGCGGCGAGTCCCACCAGAGCAGCCCACAAGGACGGGGGATGGGGGGGAGGCCGGGGACCTCCAGAAACAACCCCTCTGGTAGGTGCCCTGAGGCACGGCAGGCATTTTCCCGCCTGCTTTTTGGCCGGGAACCGGGTTTTTTTAACTTTTAAAAACTTTTTTTCTGTGCCGCGTGGCATCGCGTGATCGCGCGATGCAAGGAACGAGCACGACAAATCAGACCAAAATTGTTCGTTCTTCGGTTCGAGCTCAAAGTCTGGTGGAGTAATTCTCGTTACCGTTTCCGTAGAGTAACGGAACCGAGTAACAGAAACGGAAACGGGAATACCGCTAAGTCGTGCCCATCTCTATTCGGGACCTCTCCAATCCCAGTCAGCAGAGGCCTCCTCCTAGTGATTTCACTAGTGAGCAATTTGCAGCCCATTTTAGATCAAAAATTGAGGCCATCCGCTCCAACTTGCCCCCCAGTTGCTCTAGCCCACCCTCTGAGATCTCTGGTGCCTCACCCCTCCGTTCTCCCCTCCTGGACGAGTTTGGGCCGGTTTCCCCAGTGGAGGCCTGCAGAGCCATGGCTTGTTGCCGGCCTGCGGCCACTCCCTTTGACCCTTGCCCGGCTTGGCTCATTAAATCTGCCGAAGGGAACATGCCTGAGTGGGTTTCTGCCATTGCCACGGCCTCTTTTAGGGAGGGATGCTTCCCTTCCCGATTAAAGGAGACCGTGGGGAAACCCACTCTTAAAAAACCTGGCTTGGCATCGGACGATTTATCCAGCTATTGTCCGATTGCCATTGTTCCCTTCCTGGGCAAGGTTGTCGAGAGGGTGGCTGCTGTCAGGCTTCAGTCATATCTGGAGGTAAATCATATCCTGGACCCCTTCCAGTCTGGATTCAGACCTCTTCACGGAACTGAGACTGCCCTGGTCGCTCTGCAGGATGACCTCCTCAGGGAGGCCGACAGGGGGAGTTCCTCCCTGTTGGTCCTCCTTGATCTCTCAGCTGCCTTTGATACCGTCGACCACGGTAACCTACTGGTCCGGCTCGCGGAGGCGGGAATCGGTGGTCAGGCCTTGGCCTGGCTCCGTTCCTTCCTCGGCAGCCGGACTCAGCGGGTTCAGCTGGGTGATGTCTTGTCGGCTCCTTGGGCTCTCCCTTGTGGGGTGCCCCAGGGGTCGGCAATCTCACCCAATGTTTACATGAGGCCGTTGGGGGAGGTCATCAGGAGATTTGGAGTTCGCTGTCATCAGTACGCTAATGACACGCAGCTCTATCTCTCCTTTTCGTCGTCTGCAGTGGAGGCAGTTTGCTCCCTCGATCTGTGTCTGGAGGCCGTTCTGGAATGGACCAGAGATAACCGGCTCAAGCTGAATCCGGAGAAGATGGAGGTTCTGTTCTTCGGGGCGCTCTCGTCTGGGTACAATGGCCCCCTCACTATGCTGGGGGGTGTTTCCCTCCAGCCTACAGACAGGGCCAGGAATCTGGGTGTGGTCCTGGATTCAGCCCTCTCCCTGGAAGCCCAGGTGATGGCTGTCTCCAGGGCCACTTTTTTCCATCTCCGCAGGATCGCCCAGATCCGCCAGTATCTTGATGAGTCCTCCCTGAGGACAGTTGTGCAGGCCCTGGTGATCTCGAGGATTGACTATTGCAATGCCCTCTACGTGGGGTTGCCCTTGACCCTGGTCCGGAGGTTACAGCGGGTGCAAAATGCGGTGGCTAGGCTGGTGGTGGGTGCTCGTAGATACGAGCACATCACCCCAGTCCTGGCTCGCCTGCATTGGCTCCCTGTTGTCTTCCAGATCAGGTTCAAGGTCCTGGTTTTGATTTTCAAAGCCCTCCACGGCCTGGGACCAGAGTACCTGACGGAGCGTATCTCCCAAAGGACAACTGGGTCCAGACCCACGAGACTGGCGCAGGCGTGCTCACTGAGGGTGGTCACACCCAGAGAGGCGTGGAAATCGCGCACGCGAGACCGCGCCTTCTCTGTGGTGGGCCCCTTGCTCTGGAATCATCTTCCCAGTGAGTTGCACCTGTTGGAGTCCCTGCCCGCCTTTTAGAAGTCCTTGAAGACCCTCTTTTTTAGAGAGGCCTTTGGCGACCTTTTCAGTTAGTCTGATTTTTTTTCTTTTTTCCCTCCGCCCAGGCCCTGCCGCCATCTCGCCTCACCATTGTCCTATGTTTTACTACTTGTTTTTATTAGTGTTAGCCGCCCAGAGTTCCCTTTGGGAAGATGGGCGGGATACAAGTCTAATAAATAAATAAATAAATAAATAAATAAATAAATAAATAAATAAATAAATAAATAAATAAAGTACCTTGCCATTAACAACCTACAGCTCAATTTTGACAAATCCAAGATTTTGGTCTTTTCCAGATCATGGAGGAAATTGCTGTGGAAAATAAATGGCCACAGCATTGAGCAAGTTAAACAGTTTAAATACCTAGGCATCCTCTTCCATTTTAAGCAGTCCTGGGTTGCCCAATGGAAAGCTGCTGTCAATTCAGCAAGAGTCACTGTACAGTCCACTCTACACTTTTATCACACTAAAGGCAATCAATTTGTACCTGTGGCCTTACAGGTATGCCAAGCAAAGATCTCCTCAGAAATTCTATATGGAATTCCAGTTTGGCAGGTGGCCATGGATTCTTCAGTGGAACATATTCAAGCCCAGTTTCTTCGGAAAATTCTGGGTCTTCCTAGATGTGTTTCTTACGCAGTTCTCTGCCTTGAGACAGGCTCTTCCCTTTTGGAAACAACAGCCTGGCTACAAATAACCAAATTTTAGTTAAAAATCTATTACAACACATATACTCACACCCTTTAAAATTATCTGTTTAGAGATAGAGAGCCAATTTATGGATAATTAACCTGGCTAAAAAAACTGAAAACATGGGGGCTAGATGTCGAACAACTTGGCTCACTCGGTGAGAAGCAAGTTTTGGGGGCCATAAGAAGACGAGCATTAGATATAGAGCAACAGACTCTGTGGAGCTCAGCACACAGGGTATGCTCACCCTTAATATTGGCACATTACCTTTATCCCTAGCAAGCAGGGCCCATATCTCTCACTGCTTAAATCCCCTCAAGTCTACAGACCAATATAGCACATGTGTTCCAATGCAGTGAAGAATATTCTATACTGGAGAAACTAAACAGCCACTAAACCAGAGGGTGTCCCAGCACAGGAAGGGCAACAGCTCAGGACCAGATTTAGAGGTGTAGTTTTATTTGAAGGACAAAGGACACTCTTTCAATGACAAAGATGTACATATCATAGACAGAGAACAGAGGTGATATGAGAGAGGGGTCAGGGAAGCCATTCCTATGTGTGTAGAACATCCCTCTTTCAAGGGGGGTGGGGATTAGGTTCAATCTGTTGCCTATTTATCATGCTGCCATTTCATCTATCCCCAGAAAAATCAGGATCACTTCACACCTCCACCAGCAAAGCAACTGCTAACGATGCATTCATCCCAAACAGGTTGCTTTTGCTTAGCAAACAGTATTCCCAGGTCATCACTGATCATTTGGCTACAAGAGGACGTCCCTGTCCTAAAGGGCTACAACTTTTATTTTTATCCATTTCATTTCACTTTATTTTTACTAATTTCATTTGATATATTAATATAGTTCTACATGCAGGGATAGAATGGGGTAATAACTCATAGATAAAATTCAGTCTTTGGAAAGCAATTATCTGACACGCTGGAGTCTGAAAAGTTAAAAGCATAGATGTGTTAAACAGTAAGAATTTATTTTCACCAAGTAGATTTTATGCCCTCTCAAAATAAACAAGAGCAATTTTTATTTTCCTGTTTTTTCCCTGGGAATCATAAATATAAAATCAATCTATGAAATACTGCTTTTCGTAATGCAGTGTTTAAAATATATCTTTTTGATAGCTTTTCTAATTGTACTGTGTTAGATAATTTATTGCTGTTGTAAATGCTATTGCTCCTACAAGCATTTTTCTGATTACCACAGATATGATGAAATAAACTTAACTAAGCACATTCTTTCTCCTCCCCCTGGATCCCACCATTTTAAATTGTGTGAGCTGTTTAAATGATATTTATTTAGAGATCCAAGAAGTTTTGCTGGCTTTATGGTCCTTTCAAGTTCAGGTTGTGAACTGACCAATGGAGGTAAAGGGGGTGCCTGATTTATTTAAGTGTGGGATTATAATCCAGCTAAAATCAAACAAGAGAATAAGAGTGAAATCCTAAACTCAAAACATGCTGGCTCAAAATAGATAGAAACATTGTTTACCTATACAACTGTCCTTGTGGCAACAGAAATACACCCAGGTTATTCCATTTCAGCTAATGGAATACTAGTTCAACTGCTTTTTATCTATGAAGATTCTCAGTCTTCCAAATGAGTTTATCTGGAAGTTGAGTCATGGCAACTGGACTTTTTTTCTCTCTGAAGAGATTGAAACGTTTCACTGCTCACCCAAACAGCTTTGTCAGTCTGAAGAAAGCTAGTTGTAAGTCCTTCTAGTTCAGTTCCTCCAGCTAAAGAGATACAGAGAAATGTAGGGCATGAGGGGAATCATGTTGTGGGAATCACTGTATCTTCTCCAGCCAAGGGCACACAGCCACCATTGAGGCACAAAAGTTAGGCCCCAGGGAAAACAGACTTTTCCAACACTGAGGCGGGATGCAGGATGGATTCAGATGGGCCAGAATGTGTGTGCATTAAATAGTCACTGCATTTTGACTGCCCATGTGTGAAATATAAAGGGCAAATTCTAAGGACCTCACCAAATGACAAGCCCCAAGATTCAGTTGCATGGAGTCATTGTAGTTAAAATGGAATCAAAGTGCCAGAAGTGTGCATTGGAGATCGACACTTAGGTGTCAGCTTTACATGCATTGCCAAATAGAATTGTTTTTGCAACTCAGTATTCCTATTCAGATAGAAAGTCTGCAGAATTACAAGGACAGTTGCCAGGGTCTTTTTTTATTACTGGGCTTTGCTGATTAGCAGATGAAGGTTAATGCTAATATCTCAAGATAAAGCAATTGTAAAGGGCACAGGAGCAGTGGGATTGAAACTTTCCAGAAGTGCATGCCTGAGGAGAAACTCAGAATTAGCTTTTTGGTGAAATCTGACTGCAGTCTAAAGATGTGTTTAAAGTCAGACGCTCCTTATAAATTGAATTGAATTTAATTTATTCCCTTTCTTTTAGAATTAGTTTAGACTTATTCAGGTCCCCCCGCCCCCCGTTCTTTTCTTAACATGAGGATGAATTTTCAAATCCACTTTTATTAGGGGGCTAAAGAAGGGCATTTGCCCCTGGACACAGCTATCTAGGGGTACCAAATTGATGCTACATGACCAGGAGCACTTTACTGGAGTAGGCAGCCTCCTTCAGAAGAGGAGGAGGAGGAGGAGTTGGAGGAGGAGGAAAGGGAGTTGATTGGGTGGTCTCCTTTGGAAGACAAAGTGGGAGGAGGATCTGGAGGAAAGGGACAGGGGACTGCCAATGGAACACTGCCCTGGCGGCAGCTGTTGATGGTGGCAACACCAGCATGCAAGACTGGGCCATGAACATTTGCCTTCCCTGGCCTGTAAAACAACCTCCCTCTCCCTTTCCCTTTCCCTTTCCCTTTCCCTTTCCCTTTCCCTTTCCCTTTCCCTTTCCCTTTCCCTCTCCCTCTCTCCCTCCCTCCCCCCTCTGTGTGTGTGTGTGTGTGTGTGTGTGTGTGTGTGTGTGTGTGTGTGTGCATACACACATCTAAGTTTTATGTTAGTTGGTGGGGGAGATAAGTTGTGCAGGCAGATTTGTGGGAGCACCAGCACACACACTCATGCCTGATGTTCTCAGAGATGTCGTTTCAATGTCTGTGTTGACTCCTCCTCCTTTCCTAATCATCTTATGTCCCTCCCAAGACTTTGCATGGAGCTTTCCTTTTTTTACCAAGTTGCCTTCACAACTGCCCAGCTAAGTAAATCAGGCAGACTCAAAGTCAGCTGGGGAGGTCTCAGATCTGTGGCTCATTTTGTCTTTTTTATATTAAAAATATTATTTCTATTTTGCATTTGCATTTAAATTGCTATTGAGCACAGGGCTCTCCTTTCTTTCTGTTAGCACTTGGTGGTGATGTCAGTATCAGTAATGGGTAAATGAGAGCAAACTGTGATGTTGCTTTAGGGCAGTGGTTCTCAATGGGGGCAGTACCGCCCCCTGGTGGGTGGTGGGTGGATGCTGAGGGGAGGTGGGCATGATTTGGGCAGTAGGGGGCGGTGGGCATGTTTTGAGCAGTAGGGGGCGGTGGGCATGTTTTGAGCAGTAGGGGGCGGTGGGCATGTTTTGGTTAACCCCCGGCGGGGCGCACCAGGGAAAACAAGCCGAAGGCTTGCAAACTAGAATGCCCCAAGTGTCCAATGCGCTTCCATGCCTTCTCTATATCAGGGACTGCCCACTTTGCCTGGGAAGGAGGGAAGCCCGAGTCGTGTGCCAAAGCTCAAACCCAGCCCACCTGCAGGATTTCAGGATTTCCCCATCCCGGGCAAAAGTTTCATTATTAAACAGACAGGAGAGGTGGGAGCCAGAGAGGGGCTGGGAGAGGGTGCTGGTGCCCCGTGGCTTCACCTGCTTTGCCCGCCACCCGAGGTGTCTGGCGGTGGCGATGCAGGAGAGTTGGGGGGTATGGGGAATGGGGGAGGCTGTGCCAGTGCCCTACAACAGTAAAAAGCTTTTACTGTTTACCTGCTGAAAGAAGTGGTTAATATCTCTGTGGATCTGCTACTTACCACGTTGGCAAGTGGGATTTGCAGCAGCCGTCGTGTGGTGTCCCAAGTCCTCCCCCCATCTCCACCCCCAGACCAAGTTTCTGAACAGGAGCAAGTGCGAGGAGGAAATAAAAGTGATAGGTGCTTTTTCTTGGGTTGCTTTTTTCCCTGCACCCCTTTCCGTCCATCTCACTTCTAAAAAAAAAATTGTGGAAATGGAGGAGATCCATCTCGCCATTATGCATCCCCAGCTTCATTGCTTTGAAGTTCATTTTGGGGTGTTATTTATTTATTTATTTTATTTTATTTTATTTTATTTTATTTTATTTTATTTTTAAGAGGTGAGGGAAGTGTTGCTGGCCACTCAGGGACTCCAACGGTAGAAAGGAAAGGCTGGAGTGTTCTCACGGGGGGGGGGGGGGGAGGGAGATGGGGAGCGGATAGTGACTGCAGGGCGATTGAGATTCACAGAGCTGTCTGTGGCAAGCACAGTCTGGAGCCCCCATTTTCCAGTCACCCAAGAGAAAGGAGGAGAGAAAAAATGGCAGCCATCAGGTGGGTAGGTGAGCAGAGAGAGAAGCTCGCATCCTTGCTGGTTCTCTGGATCCCTGAAAATATATACTGTATATTCGAAGAGAGGAATCAACCCACCTACCCCCAGTGAGTCTCGCTGGGGATGGGTGGGTTGATTCCATTCTCTGAATGAGAAGATGTTTTGAGACCCGCTCCCTTCCTACAAAAATTAAAGCTGGAACAAATCCCCTGGCTTCGTATAAGGAGTTGTGTGTGCGTGTTTGCTTTCTTTCTGTCTAGAACTGCTTTACAGGCAGCACATGCAGGTAGGGAAAAGAGGAGAGACAACATGGATGGAAAAGGCAGGTTAGCTTGTGGGCGTGGAGCAGTTGATCAGGAGGGGAAGAGGAAACCTCTGCCCCCCCCTTGCTGAACGGCCGGGGAGGAAGTGTGCATGTGTGAGAAGTAGGAAGTAGCATCCCAATGCTTTCAGGTGTGGGGAGAGAGAATTGGAGCCTCTCCGTTCTCTCCCACCACCACCACCACCACCACCACCACCACCACCACCTCCTCCATTTTTCCACTTTCTGTTACCCACATCCTATGTCACGTTCCCTGCACATCATCCCCCTGTGATCGTGCACAGCAGCTCCACAGTGAAGCGCAACCTCCCTTCTCCCTCACAACCCTCCACACACACACACACCAGGCAGACACCCTCACAGCCAACTTGCTGATGATGGACTCCTGCTAGCGCTTTCCATTGTAAGAGATGGCCCTTGATCAACAGGTCCACCAGCCCTTCCTGGTGACCATTCAGATGGCAGACACACACCGCCCCCATCACTTGGTTGGGACTTTGCCCTTTCTCCAGGAAAGGAATGGAGTGAGCACAGTTGCCTGGCTCAGATCCGGGACAGCCCAGGTGTTCACCTGGAGTCTCTGAGTTTTTTGGAGAGCACTGCTTAATATGCCCCCCCCCACCCACCAGCTCAGCACAGGCCAGGTCACTGAGAAGAATAGAACTGCAGCCAAATCTTTTCCCTAAAAGCATGGGTTGTTGATGATTATGTTGATGATCCAGCATGGCTCTTCTAATGTTCTTATGGTCTTATGTTCTTATTTAACATAAGAACATCCAGCCCAGCATTCTGTCTCACACAGTGGCTCACCATTTGCTTCAAAGTATTCCCAAGCAGATGTCTTCACCTGCTTATGATTCCCTGAAAAGAGTATTGAGAGATATCTGCTTATCTCTCCAACCCAGAGGGTGTCCTTAGGCATCCATAATGATAGCCATTGAAATCCTGGTTCTCCATGAACTTGTCCAATCCTTTCTTAAATATCTCAAGGCTGACAGCTGTCACCACTTCTTCTGGCAGGGCGTTCCATAGACCAGCAAACCTCTGGGTGAAAAAGTACTATCTCTTATTTGTTTGTTTGAGATCCAGCACCCAATAGGTTCTGGAATCTTTTCGACTCTGTACTTGAGTTCCTCAAAGAAAAAGATGTAGCTCTGAGACAGATTGCTACAGTTTGATTATGCTTACATGACCGATTTATTCGCAAAATTCAATGGAATTAATTTGCAGTTTCAAGGCAAAGAGCTTGATTTGATCACAACAAAATCTGTTATTTCTGCCTTCCTAAAATAAACTCACTTTGTGGAAGCAGAATTTTGGTCGCAACGAGTTCAGCCAGTTTTCATTCATGTCTGATCTGCATAAGAGCAGTGAAATCCCCTTTGATGAAACACAAGTTTATTGTCAACATCTTGAGTCTCTGCACAAGGACTTTTCTGAGCATTTTAAGGATATTTTGTCCCTGGAAGTCCCTCAATGGTCATGAACCCTTTTATGAATATTGAGACAGCAGAGGTTCAGATTCAGGAGGAATTGGTTGAACTTTCAACTAATGAAACTTTGAGAGCCAGCTTCCAGAATGGTGGTCATCTCACAGAATTTTGGCTTTGTAACATCAGTCGCCTCGACCCAGGACTGTGGACTATAGACAATGCCTTCCCTTCCTCCTACCTTGTCGAGCGAGGAGTCAGTACTGTGACTGATCTAATACCCTAAATTACAGGATTTTCAAAAAGGGGGTGGGGCATTGAAAATTTTTCTGCTCCATAGGGGGGCGGTAGCTTTTAAAAGGTTGAGAATCACTGCTTTAGGGTCATCAAAAGGGCATTTCAGGAAATGGGAATTCCTGCCTGTAACACTTACTCTGTCCCTTTAAAAAGGCATTGAATGGCCAGGAGAGTGTTGCCAGAGCATTGTCTCTAGGTATTTTTTCATGGGGTTGAAGTATTACACAGTGGCATGTGCCTTAGTTATATCTTGGATGAGTGTGATTTGCTGTCCATGGATCTACTTTTGACAAAGCATTGAAAAATCAGCTGGTCCAAAATGTAACAGTCCAAGTGTTGATCACTCGTCTTCCAACCCCACTGGCTAAAGCCCCATTTCGAGGCTCAGTTCAAATTCCTGGTTTTGACTGGTAAAGCTCTAAGCAGTGTGGGTCTGGGTTGTTTCAAGGATCAGATGAGTCTGAGTAACAGGCGGATCCTTGAAATCAAGAACAAATCCTCTTAATTTCCTATGATTTTTGCATGGGATCCTTCCCAAATCACCATCAGTTCATACATCATATTAATTTCCAAACACACAATAATAATCATGGATCCTCCAGCGCATGGATGTGCAGTGGTGCAAAAACATGGATCTCTGGTACGGATCCACTTGATTTCATATGATTTTTTTATATTTTATCATACTACAGCCCCTGTCCTATGATTGGAGCCATCTCTGCCCAGAGATTGCACTCCAAAAATCAGGGGTCGGTCAGTACATCACCCCATAGTGGCGCAAAAACATAGATCCAAGGAACGGATCCTCACAGATCTATCTGATTTTTATCCAGAATTACCGTGAGGCCCTAGGTTGACGGACCCATGGTTTTTGATGTGCAATCTATGTGCAGAGATGGGCCTACGATGGGAGAGTGGTTTTGGGGTGATCCTGAATAAAAATCAGTTAGATTCATGAGGATCTGTGCCTTGGATCCATATCATTGCAATACTGCACAGTAGAGATGGCCACGAATCGAAAAAATGGCATTTCATTTCATTTCATTTTGTTAAAGAGGCCGGTTTGTTTTGTTTTGTTTTGTTTTTTGTGAATTTTTGCAGAAAAAAATCATTTTGTTGTTTCGTTAATTCATTATTTGTTTTTACCCTTTTCCCCCAGCACCCACTGCATGGCCCCTGGGGTCTGGTAGGTGCTGAGTTTTTTTTATTATTTTGTTTATTTATTTTTCAGTGCCGAGTCGACCAGGCCACCCTTGGGGCCTGGTCGGCACTCCTTTTTAAAATTTTAAATTATTTTATTTTATTTTATTTTATTTTATTTTATTTTATTTTATTTTTTCACTTCTGGGTTTGCCCCGTGCTACAGCTGTAGCACGGGGCTTTTGTTTTCTTTTCTTTTCTTTCAGAGCCGTCCGCCCCTGGGGACTGGTTGGCGCTTTTTATTATTTAATTTAATTTAATTTTTTTATTTTAGGGTGCTGACCAGGCCACCCTTGGTGTCTGGTCAGCACTCCCTTTATTATTTATTTCTATTTCTATTTTTCTCCTCCCCCACTTCCGGGTTCAGGCCCCACGTTATGGCTGTAGTGCATGGCTTTTTTCTTTTTCTTTCAGCACCGACCGTGCAGCCCCGGAGGCCCGATCGGCACTGTTTTTTAAAAATTTAACTTAATTTAATTTTTTTATTTTAGGGTGCCGACCAGGTCACCCTTGGCATCCGGTCAGCGCTCCCTTTTTATTTTTTATTTTTATTTTATTCTCCCCCCCCCACACACACACACACACTTCCAGGTTCAGGCCCTGTGCTACAGCTGTAGCACAGGGCTCCCCCCCCTTTTCTTTCAGCACCGACCGTGTGGCTCCTGGGGTCCGGTTGGTGCTGGGGTTTTTTATTATTATTTATTATTATTATTCTAGGGTGCCGACCAGGTCATCCTTGGGGCCTGGTTGGCGCTCCTTTTTATTATTTTTATTTCTCTCTCTCTTTTTTTTTTTAACTCCCGACCACATAGCTGCACTACAGATGTAGCACGGCCGTTGGCTTTTCCCCCTGATCGCTGTCCCAGAAGCCAGGAAGGCCGGAACTCTGGACCAGCACCAGGTAGGAGACATCTCTGCCCCCCTCCATTAACGAAACGAACCTAACCAAACCAATTTTTCTTGGTCCAGTTCGTTTCGTGTTAAATTTGCCCCTAGGGTCCTTATTCATTTCATTATGTAACGAACTGAATAATGAATAACAAAATGAAAAAAATTCATTTCGTGCCCATCTCTACTGCAGAGCCATGAGCTGATCAACCTATGATGCCTAGTATGCAATCTGTGAACACAAAATGAGGCCTAGGATGTGACCATGGTTTTAGTATGACCCAATGTAAACAACACATGAATTCAGGTGGATGGGTGCCACTGATCCATGTTTTTGTGCCACTGCACAGCCATGTGCTGGAGGACCCATGATTATTATCATGTAGTATTTGGACATTAATGAGATGTATGATTTGATGTTGAATTGGGAAGAATCCCATGCAAAAACCACATGAAATCAAAAGGATCCATTCTTGATTTCAAAGATCCACCTTTTACTTTCTCCATATGGGTCTGGGTAAATGGCTAAAGCTGGTTGAGAAGAATGCGTCTGATATGAGTCCGGCTCCAGCTGAGCTCCGAGAGATAGAGGGAATACTGGGAGAGGAGGGGACACCTGTCTGGGCAAAGAGGAGCTATGACCTTACAGGGCTGGTCCAAGTTGTGTGTATGTGGGAGGAGGTATCCCCACCAGATATTGCAGACTGACCCCCCCCCTTAAGAAGGGGCCACCCTGCTGTTCGGAAGCTTTTCAGCTGGGGTAGCCTTACCCAAGGCCACATTAACCTTTCTCTGAGTTGTTAAGGTGCTTAACAGGAGGGGGTGCGAAAACTGACTTTACCTCCAGGCGCTGAAAACCCTGGATATGCATCTGACTTTTATGTCCCTTTAGTGAAGTTCAGTAGCAACTATAATCTGAACTAATTCACACTAAACAGTGAATTTCCATCCATGTGTAAATGAATTATTATTCTAGCAAGCATATTGTTTATACTCAGAAGTAAATTACTGTATCACTGCTCTTATGAGGGATAGGAATACCTCCTCAACAAAAAATGTATCCTCAATCATGAAGAATGATTATTTGGTCAAAATCTGTTGTTTCTAGAGATGGGCACGAAGTGATTTTTTTTGTTCATTTTTCACTTTTTGTTTCATTTCCTAACAAAACGAAAAACGAAGTACTTTTAAAAACCAGAACAAAATGAACTGGAAATTTTTGTTTTGTTCTGCTTCATTTTTTGTTTTATTTTTATTTTTTGACAAGTGGCGTGAGGCCCTGCCAGCCACCCCCTCCCTAGTGCGAGGCCCCACACGCCAGCTGATCAGTACTTGGGGGGCGGCTGGGAGGGCCCCACACATCAGCTGATTGGCACTTGGGGGTGCTAGCAAGGGGGAATGGTGTGGGCTTTTTAAAACATTTTATGACACTGAAGCAAGCATCAAAGGCTTGCTTTGCTGGCCGAAAAAAAGTTTAGAAAGCCTGCAGTTCCCCTCGCATCCCTCTGAAAATGGTCAGGTCATCAGTCTGGGGCTCTCTTGCTGGTGTAATGACCATTTTCAGAGGGCTTCTGCCAAGCTGTCATCTGGTGGACCCCTTTAAAAATGGCCCAGTCGGCACCAGGGGGATCCCCAGGTGGTGAATGGGCCATTTTTAAAGTGGTCCAGCCGATGACAGCTCGGCAGGAGCCCTCTGAAAATGGTTGGAATGCCAGTTCGGGGCTCTCGAACTGGCGTCTCGACTGCCGCTTGCTTCAGTGGCAAAAAAAAAAAAGTTTTAAACCCCTGTGCCTCCCCCCCCCCCCCAATCGGGTGCATTGGAGGGAATGGCACAGAGTTTTAAAATAAAATGAAAAATGAAAATAAATCAAAATGAAATGAATTTTTAAAAAATTGTTTCATGTGAAACAAAATGGGGGAATGGAAACAAAACAAAAAGTAAAACACCATTTTGGCATTTTGTGCCCATCTCTAGCTGTTTCCATAAGCTAACAAGATTTTCTTATGATGTCAACTCAAAGATTCTTTCTTCCTTCAGTGACTCTAGCATTTCAACATATTTGGAAAAATGTTACTGGCCCGAGAATACAAATACAGTGGTACCTTGTATGACGTAAATTATTTGTTCCAAATGAAATTATGTTATACAAATTTTCCTTTGTACAAATTGTGATTTCCCATAGGAATGCATTGAAAATGGATTTAATCTGTTCCAATGCATAGCCAAGGCTAATAAGATTGCCAGGGAGGATGAGCTGCTGCAGGAGCCGGTCCGGATGGTCCTCTTTTTCATTGTTGTCACCTGCAGACAGCAAGGGGTGATGATGGTGGTGGTGGTGGTAGTGCTGGCGCTTCTTTTGCTCCACCCAGGCGGCGCTCCGCAACCAGCCCCAGCTGTTTGGCCACCTGCGGGTTGCCTCCTGGCACATCCGTTGTGGGCAGCAGTGGCAGTGGAGGAGCTGGCATTGGTAGCAGTACCAGTGAGGAGACGAGTGTGGCAGTGGCGGGAAGGGAGGTGAAGAAGCTGAGCCCCCTCTGTGACGCGTAGGGAGGTGCTCAGTCCCGGCTGTGATGCTTGGGAGGGAGGAGGAGGCAAGGAGTCACGTTCGCTGCAACAGCAGGAGGCAGAGGTGGCGGCGGCCGGTGCAGGACATTCAACTGCAGCACCTTGCCCAGCTTGGCCACCAAGGCGTCCACTTCTTTGGAACCTCTGCTGATGGCCCCGACGATGGGCCCCCTTGGCAGGGACATGGTGGCGCTCTCCAGCAGCAAAAACTGCAGCCGGCCCTGGGGAAGGGTGGGGGTTCCTGGACAGTGACCGCCCAGCCACTGGCTCACTTCCTCACCCAGCTTGGCGATGGCGTCATTGGCAGCTACCAAGGAGACATCCTCCTCCCCTTCCTCCCCTCCCCTCCCTCCCTCCCTCTCTCTTCACCCGCTCTCTCAGCCTGCCTGCACTCCCCTGCTAATGAACAGTGAAGGAGGGAGGACAAAGGTTCCCGGCCTGATTTTTTTTTACATTGTGCGGATTTTACATTATACAACCCCTACGTTATATGAGGTACCACTGTATCTGAAAAACAACATTGTTTTTTGTCCAGAGATTGCTTAGATATCAATAAAGTGATTGAGTCCAAAGCCTTGCTCAGTGCAGGAATATGTATCAAAGGAGAACTGACAGATGGTTGTCATGAGTGTTGGACCACTCATCACATCCCAAGGTGAATGGTTCCATTGTCATAGTCCTCTAACAGTTAGGAATGTTTTTCCTAATATTCAGCCCAAATCTGATTTCCCATTGCTTAAACCCATTATTACATGTACTGAACTCTGGGATGATTGAGAATAGATCCTGCCCCTGCTCTGTATGACTGCCTTTCAAGTATTTTAAAAGTGCTATCATATCCCCCTTTATACTTCTTTTATGAAGGATAAACTTGCCCAGTTCTCTGTCTTTCCTCAATGAGCTTGGTTTCCAGTCACATTTGGCATACTACCTGAAAAATATACAGTGGTACCTCTACTTACGAGTTTTATCCATTCTGAATGCATGCTCATGAGTCAAACAACTCATTAAGTAGAGTAGCCATATCTAAAACAATAAATAAATAAATAAATAAATAAATAAATAAATAAATAAATAAATAAATAAATAAATAAATAAAAATAAAAAATGTAAGTAGAGCAGACCACATCTACAATTTGTAAGGGAGCAATTAGAACACCAACATTTTTCTGCTCTTAAGTCGAACTGCTCGTAAGTAGAGCTGCTTGTAAGTAGAGGTACCACTGTATAAGATCCATCGCAACAATAGACAATATGTTAACTTCTGACAAGCTTTTCTAGAGTTTTCTAGACAGAGGAGTGATTTGCCATTTCTTTTTATTGGCAGTGCTATGATTCTGTTCAGGTTATGCAAAGTTATATATCCCCTCTAGGGTCATACAGAGGAGCATCAGATTCCTAACCAATAATTCACTGAGTTAGCTAAGCCAGCTGAAAACTATCTTGAGTTGTTATTTCCTTGACATTACAACCTTCTATGCAAACATTACAGTGGCACTTCGTCTGGGGAAGTTTTTAGATCAGTGGTTTCCACACTTTGAGTCCTCAGATGGTGTTCAAGCCAATGTGGCCAATGATCTGCTGTTTTCTACAGCAATATTTAAAGACCCAAGGTTTGTGAACCACTGCTCTAGTTTCGGCTACGAATGTATAATGTTTTTCCAGCAAATCAAAAACCTAGAGCAGTTCTACCTCAGGTGGTATTAGATTCAGTGATGGTAGTAAAAGCTATATGGTGTGGGGGGGATCCGGGTCAATAAAGTTGAAAAAGATTCTGTGAGCCTATTGAATTTGGCCATGGTGATTGGCAAAACACATTTCAGTTAATTTTTGATTGATTTACCAAAATTCACAAATTTTGTATTTTTGCACTAAATAAACTCATGATTTTTTTTAAAAAAAAATGAAAAGGCAGGAGAAAGCAAAACTAGCAGGCTTTGCTATCCTTAATGCTCAAAGCTGAGAGATATGAAGAACAGCTTTGGAGTAATATGCATCTCATACCCAAATTGAGAGGCTGCCTTTTTTTACTCTGCAGTAGCAGCCAAACGCAGCACTATCCTTAGCCTCACTGAGGCAATTGTCCCGGTTCAGAACATCAACTGTGCAATCTATATACTCAATTAAAATAAGAGCTACAATGATATGCCCCCCCCCAAATGGTCCAAGTTATCTCTTTTCCTCAGATGAACCTCTCCACATGGAGTCATGTGGACTGATGCAAGAAACTGATAATGGGCGAGGAATGTATTTACTCTATTTCTACAGCTATCTGTTATCTGGAGAACATCAGGTAAATAACCATACCTCCTGGTGTCATTAAGTTTCTAAAGCTTTGTGTGGCACTTGGACCAACAACTCACATCATTCTTCCCTCCTGTAGAGAAGGAAGAACAGTAAAGAAGCATTCTCTGGTCTGTCCGTATGTCTTTTGCCTTCTTAAATTTATACCAATTTATTACTGCTTGACAGTGAGCATTCTTTCTGAATAGTAATTTCTAGCAATTTAACAAATATTGTATGTACTTTTATTACATTTGCATGGTGCATTCCTTCAACAAAAGTAAAATGACTGTGTTTAATCGTGAGAAGTGTCTCCTACTACAAGGAGGCAAAAATTTTGCCTTTAGCAAACACGTTCATTCCTTGAACAAGTTGGTGAGCTGAGATGTGTTCATTAAAGTTCAAAATAACTATTCCTGGATTGAAAAGGACATTCACAGACACTGGTCAAAATGCCTTACAAAAGGCTAACAAAGATTAATATTATGCACGGAAACAATGAAAAAAATCTAACTTAAATGTAGACATGCCACATGCTGTGAAGAGGAGATTTTACACAGGCTATACCGTGGATTGATGTTCTTAAACTGATTTGTATGAAGTGCTTAATCAAACTTGCACTTTTGACAATTATGCAAAAATATCAATAAGGAAATTAAGGAGAAGAAAATTAAGTCCTTCAACGGAGGGTACAAACTAGAAGAGAGAATGGGAGATCTGTGATTAGATCTCCCATGGTGCTTTAAAAAGACAACTACACCTTCAGGGTTCTCCAGTTTAGTTTGGGGCCATGGCACTCGAGCAAGCAATGGAGTTTGCTATATCCTATCTTTTCTGCAAGGCAGTTTCCTACTGGAGAAAGCAATAGGAAAAGAAGAAAGAGAAAGCAAAGGAAGCCATGTCCTTGATTTTGCAAACCTGAGCAGAGCTCCTACTGACAGGACCCCTGGCAGGTCGTTAATTGGTAGGGCTCTCATAAACCAGTAGTGACTTAATGGCATAGAACAACCACACATCTTTTCTGATCCAAAATTACTTTCTGGAAAATGTTGTCCTATTAGATAACCATATAAGACATGAGGAGCAACTCAGATTTTTAAAAAAGTAGTCTGAAAAAGGGTTGAGTATCATTCTTCCGATGCTATAGCCCCAGTCGGAAACCTGTACTGTTGCAGTTATTGCTGTTGATTATGATGATTACAGGCATCATGCTATATTGCACTGCACAGATATGGAATATCTGTTGTTGGAACGCCATGCATTCCTTTGCTGAGATGGGCTTTTCATTTCAGAAGTGGTCAGCTTCCAAAATGAACTGTGGGAGGCCAGCTGACATTCAGAACTGGAGAAATGAAATCAACTAATCCCCTTGTATTGGGGTTGCACAGGATTAAACTCCAATGAGGAAGAAGCCTCTAACACATCATCTTTCCTTCTCCCTGGTGCTGGCCAATCAGCCAGGGAGGTCGGATAATGCATTTTCCCTGCACAGCTCCTGATTGGCCAGTGCCAGGGAGAAGGAAAGATGATGTGTTGGAGGCTTCTTCCTTGTTGGAATTTAACCCCGCACAAGCCCAGCGCAAGGTAAAAGATTGGCTGATTTCATTCCTCTGGTTCCAAATGTTAATTGAGCCCTGTGGTTTGTTTTGGAGGATGACCATTTCTGAAATGAAAAGCCCATCTCTACTTGCTAACGAACGGCATGGTCTAGATCAGTGGTGGAGAATATTTGACACTCCATATGTTTTGGACCACAACTCGCACAGTCCTTTGTCATTGGCAATTATGTCTTGGAATTCTGGGAGTTGTCATCCAAAACATCTGGAGTGCTGAAGGTTCACCACCGCTGGTAAAGTCATGTTTCCTTTTTTTTTTTTTTTTGCTGTATAGCTTGTACCTCAGCTTCTTCTGTAAAGCAAATTGACCACACAATATTCCACAGAAAGAAATGCAGGAAATCAAATGTTCCATTTGAAGGTTTGTAGAAGGAAGTTGTTGGAGAATACGTAAGTGGCAGTGCAGGAGCCATGTTAACTTGTGGACTCAACATCTTGAAGCTCAGAAGGATTACCTGAGCACCCTTCCCCCTATGAAAAGCAATCACATCCAAACTTTTTTTTCTGAGAAAATAAGGAAGCCTTTATAGAAGAATACTTGTTATATTTGTGACATTGTGATATGCAAAGTGGTGGCTGTCCTACAGTAGTTCTAACCAAATTAGAGATCTGAGAATCCTGAGCCATGGCTGTCTCTTTTGTCTCTAGAGAACTAAGGGAGGATATTTCTCTCTTTTGAGAGAGAAGAAATGAAACTAAACCCAGACAAGACAGAGGTGTTCCTTGTCAGTTGAAAGGGAAACCAAGGGATATGGATGCAACCTGTATTGGATGGGCTCACCCTCCAATTGAAAAAAATGGTACGGAACTTGGGGGTGCTCTTGGACACATCCTTGAGCTTGGATGCCCAGGTCACAGCTGTGGCCAGGAGTGCATTTGCACAATTAAGGCTAGAACACAAGTTATGTCCATTTCTTGAGAAACCAGCTCTGGCCACGATGACACATGCCCTAGTGATGTCCCAACTAGACTACTGTAATGCGCTCTATGGAACTCCCTCCCACTAGAAGCCAGGATTGCCTCATCTCTGATGTCTTTCCAGAAACAGGCAAAAACCTTTCTCTGCAGGCAAGCTTTCCCTGAATGATGGTCTACCTATTATGTGTCTTTTATATGCATCTACAGGATCACATAGACTTTGTGTTTATAACTACTTATAACCTTATGGGTTTACATTGACACTATGTTTTCAATGTTAGTTTCTAGAGATGGGCACGACCAGGAAAAATTACGTTTCGAGTTGTCGTGTGTCGGAGTCGGCCCGTTTTGGCTCGTTTCCGTTTTTTGCGAAAATTTTCAAAAATTTGTCATTTCGTTTGTCATTTTTTTGTCTGTCATTAGTACTGGCTTTGGGGGGGCTCCTGGAGGCACCACTCTGGGGTGGGTGCCTCCTCTGGCCCGCCATGAACGGAAAGCGGGCTCCTGGAGGCACCTCTCTGGGGTGGGTGCCTCCTCTGGCCTGCTACAAAATGGCATGCATAGCCAATTGGATATGCATACCATTAAGTTGCAGTTGCAGTAGCAGGCAGAGGCACCTCTCTTTCGGGTGCCTCTGTGACTCACTGCCTGCGGTGCACTTGGGCTAGGGAACGAAGTGAGAGAGGAGCCCTACGGGCGCCCCGTGACTCACTAAGAAGGGAAGTGTACTTGCTGTAGTGCAATGCGAGTACACATCTGGCTTACTGGTTAGGGGTTAGCGCAAGGGCTAGGCTTAGGGCTACAGGTAAGGTTAGGGTGAGTTACTGGGGTGCACCTCTCAGTGCCTCTCTGACCCACTAAGAAGGACAGTGTACTGGCGTAAGGGTTAGGGTTCGGGTTCGGGTTCAGGTTCGGGCTAGGGTTAGTGGCTTTTTATGCCCGACTGGCACATCCCAGAAGTCTCGGTCAAAACCTGGCCAAGTGGCCATGCAATTGGTGGAATGGCTCCAAAAATTTGCATGGTCCACTCCCATGGCCAGCCCATCATTGCGCAGGTGTAAAAAAATAAAAATAAAATAAAATAAAATAAAATCAATGGAGACGTTTTGTTGCAAGAAAAACCCACTGCTGCTACTGAAAAAATTCAGGCAGTTTTAAAATAGCTATTTTCGCATGTTTCTGTGGTGCTTTGGTGTATTTTTGGACCACGCGATTTCAAAACCACCCTTCTGGTAGGTGCCCTCACTGAGGCAGGCATATTTTCGCCTGCTTTTTTGTCCGGGAATCGGTTTTTTTTTAACTTTTTTCTGTGCCGCGCCGCTTGGCAAGTTGGCGTGGCGACTCGACGAGGATGCGCACTTTGCGCAGCCCAGGAGAGGAGGGGGGAGGCCGGGGACCCCCCCCCAGAAACCACCCCTCTGGTAGGTGCCCTCACTCAGGCAGGCATATTTTCGCCTGCTTTTTTGGCCGGGAATCGGGGTTTTTTTATTTTTAAAACTTTTTTTCTGTGCCGCGCCGCTTGGCGAGTTGGCGTGGCGACTCGACGAGGATGCGCACTTTGCGCAGCCCAGGAGAGGAGGGGGAAGGCCGGGGACCCCCCCCCCCAGAAACCACCCCTCTGGTAGGTGCCCTCACTCAGGCAGGCATATTTGTGCCTGCTTTTTTGGCCGGGAATCATTTTTTTTAATTTTTAAAACTTTTTTCCTGTGCCGCTTGGCATCGCGCGATCGCTGCGATGCCAGGAACGACCACGACAAATCAGACCCAATTTTTCTTTAGTCAGTCCGAGTTCGAGTTCTGGCGGAGTAATTGTCGGTACCATTTCCGTTACGTAACGGAAACGAGAAACGGAAACGGAAACGAGAATTTCACCAAGTCGTGCCCATGTCTATTAGTTTCCATCACTCATAACTGTACACAGAACTTTACTCCCCTTTAACTGCTTGTGTTCTCTTGTTGCTTTAATGTGATGTTGTCTATTAATGCTGTAAGATGTCCCTCAATTCCCTGTTCTCAATACTTGAACATGTCTTCATTGTACTGGACTGTATATTATCCCTCATTCTGTGAATTATTTCTAAAAGCAAAAATAATGAAGCTGAAGCTTTGGGACCATCATAAGAAGAAAAATGTTGCGGAAAAGACAGTAAAGCTAGGAAATATTGAAGGCAACGAGAAAGGAGAAAGAACAAATATGAGAAGAACTGATTTTTTAAAAAAAACATGAAGACATTACCTTGAGTTTGCAAGAGCTGAGAGGACTCTCATAAGAGTGAAGAGCAAAATAACACCACATCACATCTACAGCAATGACAACAACAGCAGTCAATGGTATCCTTCTGACACTAAGCTGTGGATCTAAACTGATCTGGATGAAGCAGACTTTTGTAACATCCCTATAACAATCTTTCCACCTGTTTAAAATCCAGCCAAGAAGCCAAGTAGTCTGTTAAATAAATTGAAGTCATATGGTATCAAAAGATTCCCTTGCATCAGATAAACTTCCATGAGAACTGAGAACGTCCTGACACTGTTATCAAAAGTCCTCATGAATACAGGATGAACTGAAATGCCATTCCTAATTTTATTGTCCCCACCCCATGTGCAACATAATTTTGATGGCAGTGACCACTTTGTGAGCTTGACACTCCCTGGTGTCCTTCTTTTCAGAAGTTCCCAAAAGCCATGGAAACACAACAGTGCTGTATCATCATGTAACATCATGCTGAAGTCATTCAGAATGGAAGCCAATCAGCATGAGGGCAATCCTTCCCACCCTCACTCTGGAGACTATAGTGTTGTCAATGGGAGAGGTGCTACTCTGAAATCAGACATGGCAGCCATTCTGTAACAACAGCAACAGCTTTGACAACGACTAGGCTCCAAGTATATTCAAAGCATGCTGAACATGATCTCATGACACCGCAGTCATCTGAGACTAATAATCCGTCTTAATTTCCCTAATACACATACACTCATATGTGAGGAATATCTCTTGCTTACTTGCTTTCTGCTCCTTCCATATTCCGAAGAGAGAGAATCCAACAAGCACAATATGATAAGGCATCATATTCATACTGTGTTTCCTGCCCCAATAGCCAAGAATATAATCTACTTTATTCTGGGATACCAGGAAGCCTAGGATGCAAGATAATTCTGCCCGCATCACCTGCTTGTCTCAAGCAGGTATCTTGAGGGTCCCTACACCAAAAGAGGCCTGTAAATCTTCAACAAGGAACTGAGCCTTTCCGGTAGCAAGGCTTTGGTTGTGGAACCAACTTCAACCTGAAATTCAACTGGCTCCCACACTATCTGTCTTTAAAAAACATCTGAAGGCATGGCTTTATAGATCTGCTTTCCCTGATCATTAATTATTCTTTTCATTACCCAGTCTTTCCTTCTTATGCCGTCTTTGCCGATCTTTTTTTTTTTTTTTGAATATGCGTTTACAATTTTAATGTAGATTTAGTCATTATTTGTTTTGTTGTTTTACACTGTATATTGTTCCAGTTCTTAAATGATGTATTTTGTAAACTGGCTAGAGTGGTTGTGCTGCCGGATGGCATGGTATAGAAATTCTATAATAATAATAATAATAATAATAATAATAATAATAATAATAATAATAATAATAATAATAATAATAATAATAATAATAGAGGTTGGTTTGGAAAGATGTTGAAGGCACTGTTGTTTTGGGAGTTAGTTGTACAACGGTGATTTCCTCATATCCACATGCTACCATATGTGTTTCCTAACATTCATCCATGTGAAATCATGCAAGAAAGAGAAGTAATTTTTAAAAAAACTCAGTTGAAAAACAGTAAAAAAAGAATCACTTAAATGTTTGAGGCAGGAAAAAAACAAATTTAACAGAAAATTGGATCACTAGCTAAACTATTCTAGTACCTGTACTCGAACAAAGCTTCAACATTGTGTGAAAGCATACACAAAGCAAAGTCCTTGTAGCAGGGCAGCAAATAAGCAAAACATCTCTTCTAACAGGTGACTAAGTCAAGTCAAGTAACATCTGTCTTCTGTTTGTACCTTCAGCTTCAGCTTCTGGATTCCTCCAGAGTATCTTCTAAGCAAGCATCAGGGACCCTAGAACATTCACAAAGGCAAGAGCAGTTCCCCCACTGCACATGTTTAACCTATGTTCTCAATTAACTCAGTGCCAGATAATGAGCCAGCTTGAGCTTGAAGATCACTGTCTCACACCAATAAGTTGCAAGTGTTTCCCTCTTCTAAGTACTGGAAGGCATTATCTTCCTGTCAGCCAGCTAAAACCAGGTATCAAGTATCCTAAATTTTCCAGAACAACACCAAAATCACTTGATCTCTCAGTTTCTTGACACTGGGCAAGGGGCCTCAAAACCTGAAGTTCTGGTAAAAGGAGCATTCCTTTTACTGCCCTTAGCTACACTTTAATGTTGCTTCTTGTTTTCTCCTACTGTCTACCACTGAGTATCTTCTTAGACTTAAGATAGTTTCAATTTTTGCTTGTTTATTTATTCAATTCTATTTTAATTAGCATGTAGTTTAATTGTTTTTTTCATCTTTAACGTATTGTGTTTTTATTTGTATTCCTTTTTATATTGTGAGCCATCTTGAGGTCCCACTTTTGTGAAAAAGTTGGGCTATCACACAAACAAGCAAACAAATGACCAACTATTTAATACACTGCTGCCCTTAACCAATTATCCTGCTTCCTCACTTAGCCCTCCTTGCAAGTGGGCAAAAGAGCTCCTTCCATATATTTTAATGAATACACAAATCAGGCAAGTCAAGTGCAAAAATCCCTACCAAGGCTCAAAAGGGACCACTGCAAGTTGGGCTGAACCTATAGCTTGGGAAGCTGGGACATCTCAGAAATTCAAAGGCAGGTGGTGGAGCAAAGTGGAGTTAACCCCCTTCTCTTCTGCTCCACTGCAGTAGGATGCAACTTGTGATGTCATCCTCTGTGACCCACTCCCTTCCAACATGATAGATAAGCCATATCTAGCAACCCGCTCTTTAGGCACATACGACTTGACCAGAACTGGACTCAAGCATTAGAATGGTTAGGAGTGATCAGCTCATTTGACATACCCTTTATACAAATTTCCCATAGGAACGCATTGAAAACAGAGTAATCCCTAATCGCGACTATTTTTATGTTGTACGGATTCACCCGATAGGCAATTCTGTTAAGCAAATTTCCCCTATCTCCAGAATTTTTGTGCTGTACAGATTTTATGTTATCCAAACAATTTGTTACACGAGGGTCAACTGTACTGCCCTGTGCATGTGCTTTTACCTGTTAAGTGATGGTTTTGAGCCCTTCATTCATCACAGTTTATCTTCTAACAGTATTAACTAGCATTATTACCCATCACAGCACCATTACCCAACACACAATACTTTCTTCGCACGATGGAGGCAGCTCACAATGATAACATCAGCACAAAAATGAAAAGAAAATGCCATATTCAGGGGCACGGGGAGGGTGTCTGTAATCCACAATGAGCCCAGATGTTATTTTCATTAAAGACACAAAACTGCCTTCTCCAAATCAGATTCAGGGTCATGTATTTGTGATCCCCACCTTCTGTACTATAGCTTCTGCTTTGTAAAAGCCTTTCAAGCCAAATTATTTGCATTGCAATGATATTCTGAGCCAAAAGATCTTCTGAGCAAGTCACAATGCAATGCATGCATTACTCTAAATGATTCACAAGTGCTTCTTCAAGCCTCTTCTGGAGATGTTCAGGTGATTCATTTGAAAGATCTGCTTTTTGGTTAAGGTTACATGGATGAATACCCTGCATAGTATATTCTGTTTCCATGGGTGTCATGTAGTTTTTTTGTTCCCTACAAAGGATAGGGCTTGGTACATAGTTTTTTTTTATCCCTACAAAAGATAAGGCACCATTTCAGCTTGCTTGACCTTTGGTGTTCTCACACATTAGTCTTTGAATAATTGCTACACTCTTTCATCTACACTTTTTCTTTTTCTATTAATGGCTATTGTTACAGGTGAGATACATTTCCTGAATGTGCAATATTTCAGATTAAAACTGGCATGTTGCTCCTTTATTATTAAGGTGATTGCCTGCATAAGATTATCGTATCCTTGGCCTTTAGAGTCTTCAGGATCAAAGACCCATTCATTTCATGCCACATGATGTCTATCTCAAAAAGGCTTGATTTGTCCAGTTTTTCTGCAGAAGATTTTTTCCCCTTATAAGATACCAGAAATCAATGTCAGGGGTTTGGAAATGCCACTGACTGTGAAGAAGAGTGTCGTTGATTTCTATATCCGCTATTTCCCCCTGGGAGACAAATGTGGCAGCAAATGACTTCATGCTTGAACTTTGAGGAATGTACTGTCCCTTTAGTTTTTAGAGTCCTGCTTCCTAAATGCACCAGTTAGCTCTTTTATAAAATGCAGTTTTGAAGACTATGACCTTCTCACCTGCATTAATATTTCTTAGGGTTAAGGAAACATCACATTCTGGCAGACCAAGCTCCCTCCGAGAGAGAGAGAGAGAATAGAATCATAGAATCATAGAATCACAGAGTTGGAAGAGACCTCAAGGGCCATCCAGTCCAAGCCCCTGCCATGCAGGAACTGCAATCACAGTGTTTCCAACAGTTGGCCATCCAGCTTCTGCTTGAAACCCCCCCCCACAGAGAGAGAGAGAGAGAGAGAGAGAGAGAGAGAAGAGAGAGAGTTGAATATATTAGCTGATGTGACACATTTCCTGCTGTAAGAGCATCCATCTTTTGACAGCTATTTCCAGAAAACAAACACAAAGTCTGCCACCTAAGAATTATATATATTTTTTTAAATTTATGCCTTTCTCAGTGAAGGCTTAAATGTTCCTTCCTGCAATTAATGTCTTCTTTGCCTCTTCAATCCCTCCAGGGAACATTGGAATAATGTTCCATACCTTGAGTGTTGCTGGCAGAAACTAGTTGTAGAACAGATGCCAGTTCACCCCAAGCCAACACTTGTCAATGCTTCCTCCCCCGTTGGCAGAGAAGACCCTGATCTCATGCTTAAGAGACTTGCTGGCTTCACTTCTCACTACAATTCATTCCGTTATGGATGCAACTGGAGGCCATGTGATTATGGCCTGGAAGCTTGCCATCCGAAGGCATTCCGTTAAGATCCCAACTCAACTGCTAGTGAGAGGAGTCAGTTTCCTGAGTACTGATGAAAGATTTGCTAATAATCTTCAGCGGGTAAAGGGTACAGTATACATTTTTTTTGCATGTAGGAGAAAGCTGTCTTTGTAGGAAAAAATAATCTGTATCCAATGCACTATTACCACAACTCTGACATCTTACAAAGCAAAGATGTTTGACTAAGCGTTTCCATGGCAACTGGCAGACATCTCACCTCCACATATGTATCAGTCTTGCCCCAGAGTTTTTTAGATTTCTTTATCCTGCAATATTAATATGTCGACTGTTATGTGCAGGCTGTGATTTACAAGGTGCATTGATCTCCATACAATTTTTCTTTACCATGGGCAGCAACTTCAGCAGGAAAGCCTGAATGTGCTCGCACAGGATGGAAGTTCTGTCCTTGAGACTGACTTCCTGCAATACACGGGTTCACCTAGTAATGATATCTCATCACTTTTCCATTCATCTAGATATAATTCTATATTCCATTATTGCTCTTTTTAAAAATCCCATTCTCACGCAAACATCTCAAATGTATGAAGTCATGCATGCAGCAAATGCATGAAATAATACATGCTGCACATAAAAACAATAGGAACAACCACCAAATACCATTACTAGGGGACAGCTGAGGGTTCCAACCCTGAGAGAGGCCCAAAAAGTATTGATGATCAATCGAGGAACACCCTCCCTGTGGAGATCAGTCAGGCACACTCACTCTTAATTTTTAAATGCAAATTAAAAACCTGCTGTTTAACAGACTTATCCTGGTCCATCTTGCAGGGGACACATCTGAATTCTGACTGTTCCGCTATTCTTGATTTGCTTTACCCTTATATGGCTTATTTTATTATTTATACACTTTTTGATTTTGTTTCTCCCTGTTGTTATCTATAAAGTGGTACCTTGTATAAAGGATTTAATTTGTTCCAAATGTAATCCTGTTAAGCAAATTTTCCTTTATACAAATTTCCCATAGGAATGCATTGAAAACAGAGTAATCTCTAATTGCAACCTTTTTATGTTGTACGGATTCGCCCCATAGGCAATTCTGTTAAGCAAATTTTCCCTATCTCCGGAATGTTTTATGTTGTACAGATTTTATGTTATATAAACCATTTGTTATATAACGGTCCACTGTATATGTGTTTTGAGATTTTGATTTTATTAACATATGGAGGTTGTTTTCGTTTTCATTACTTGGATTATTAGTACATTGGGGTTTATGTTAATGTTAATTTGATTTTTGGCTTTGGCTTTATCTCTCTCTCTCTTTTTTTAACATTGTAAACCACCCAGAGTTTCCTTCAGTACAGATGGTATTTTGTGGTACATAAATCAAATAAATAAATGAATAAATAAACAAATAAACAAATGACATCAATAGATTAATGCACATTAAAATATCAGACAACCTATTGACTCATACTGTGAGCTGCCTCAAGTCCCCATATTGAGTCAATAAGACAAATAAAATAAAATAACTGAGGACTACAACTTTAAGTCTAACATAGATACCAACATATACTATTAGAGATGGGCACGGAACGAACATTTTTTCATTTCCGTTACCGTTTGTCGTTTCTGTTACGTAACGAAATGACAAATGAAAATTGTGATGAAAATGAAACGAAATGAACAGAACCGTGAAAATTGAGGTCGTTACGTTTCATTTCCATTAATGGCGACGCACAATGAAATGAGCTGTTTTAAATGTTAAAAAACGCCCTGGATGTCCGTAAAAACGCAGCGATAATTATTTATATTGTCTGATAATACCTACCAGGGGGGTTAGGGTCCTTAAAATGTTTGTTTTTGTCTTCTCCCATTGCGATGTATTTTTCTTTTCCCTTTAAAATGGATGTCACCACCAGCCACAAAATGGAGGCAAGCCATGTGATGGGATCATGTTCAACCAATAGCATGCCCAGGTTGCAGACTGGGCAGGTCTGGCAGCCACAGAGGGCATAAAAAGGTCTGGCAGCCCCCGTCCTCCTTGCAGTCTCTGGTGGGAGTTAGGGTGGGATTGCTGTCTCTGCGACTCTAGCTTCAGTCCTGCAGCCTCCCCGTGTGCATGCATCCTGCGTACCTCTTGGTGAGTACCCTCCCTTGCCCTGCAGTGCAGTCACTCTGCGGCTGCCTTGCACCCTGGGCAACGCCCGCTGCTGCCTTTGCAGCCTCCCTGTGTAGCTAGTCTATACTGTGTCTCTGCCAGCATCCATTTTTTTGTGTGTTTTCCCTCTGGTCTGGGGCGTTGGGGGATGCCTGCACAAGGAAATGGTTTAAAAATCGCACAAAAAGTGGGGAGAAATGACGAACGAAAAAATGAAAAACGGTAACGAAATTTTTCCAAAATTCCCCGACAAATGGAAATGAACCAAAACAGACCTCTCAACGACAAACGAAAAACCAAAATGCTATTTTTTTTAATTCGTGCCCACCTCTATATACTATAGCCGAGCTCAAATGGATAATATATAACCTGGAATTTTTCTCAGTTAATCTACACATTTTAGCAAGGAGTCACACCTTTCATTTGTGTCCTTTCAGCTCTCATCTTTCTCAGTTTAATTCCAACCTCTAACAGGAGGAAATAAAGAGTCCAACTCCCCTTTAAGACACCAATTCATTCACAAATCATATTGTCATTCCATGAGAGAATCAATCTGTCTCTAAAAGGAATGCTCCTTCAACTGGTGAAAGAGGTGTAATTGTGAAAACACATAAAAATTAGAATGGTGTGCCACTGGAATTAGACCTAGAAAGTAAGCACCAGGACTCTTGATCAGAACCCTTCTCCACTTCAGCTACATCCACTCTGACCACAGAAATGGGGAATCTTTTCAGGTGGTGCTTGCTGGCTCTGAGCTTTTGATGTAGCACTTTAAGTTAATGTCATTCTCCATGCCAGGTGATTTGGAAGGGAAGCAACACTGCAACATTAGTCGAGACTGCCGTCATATGATACTGAAATCCAACTCATGTTAGCTAAGGAAAATAGGACAAAGATGGCAGTGATCTGAAAATCAGGAAACTGGGGGAAGAATAGGTTGTGGAGATATGAAGATGAGAACAAGAGTGAATCAGATAAAAGGCCAAAAACTGAGGAAGCAAGTTGGTTATCTGTGAATTCTCAGTCTGAATCTAGATCAATGGTAGGAATAAGGCAGGCCATTGGCCTACCACTCATTTTATGGGGCCACAGAAGCTTCTTTCCAAAGCTAACCATATGAAAATAATAAAATAAAATAATTTTATGACCAAACTGGTGAGTCACACCTCTAAAAGAAGGTGCAAGTCTCACATTAAAAATGCTATTGAAACTCATCATAGAACTCAATGTGGGCTGAAATAGCATTTTTTGAAAACTAGCTGTTATTTCTACGGTTGTAAGTGGAGATGTGCTTCATTTTTTGGTTTTTTATTTTTATTTTTTTGCTTCATTTTTTCATATGTTTATTTTTCATGTTTTTATTTATTTATTTTTCACTTATGCCGACCAGATGGAGGGAACCGCCAGCTTTTCCCGATAGGAATGCATTGCTTCAATGCATTCCTAGGGGAAAATGAAAAACGAAGCGAATGAAACAAATTTCCATTTCATTTCATTTTGTTTTTCTTTGATGGGTCTCTTCGTTATTTGTTTTGTTCCCTAATGAAATGAATAATGAATAACGAAATGAATTAAAAATTCATTTCATGCCCATCTCTAGTTGTAAGTTCTCATTTTTCTTGAACTTGCAGATGAGGCAAAGGAACTGCACTATTCCCCTCCTTGCCTGAAAAGACTGAGTGAAACCTTATTTGACTCTGTAATGGTCTCTTGCATTTGAGAAGACCACTATAGGGGCAAAATACAGCACTAAACCAGGCAGCTGAGCAATATAGTATTATTAAAGCAAAGGAAACCGATGGGTTATGCTTTGTTTCATGGGCATCTGAGGATTTTACATTTTGAACAGGTTGTTTATCTTCTTATTGACGCTCATTCAATTGTGCTTGTGTATAAGCAAAAGGGTTTTATATAAAATAAAGAGGACTTAAAAAAATCTCTTGTCTTCTTCTCAATGGGACACAAATTGCTAATGAGTGATCTCCTGGCATTCAGACAGCCATAATCAACGAGAATGAAGCATTCTACCATTCTTTACATTCCTAGTCGTTTCTCTTGTCATCAGAAGTACAGGCAGTAAAAAAACAGAGAATGTGTGGATCCCAGACCTTCCATATGTCTGTGAAGATTCTCAGTCATCCAGGTGAGTTTATCTGGAAATTGAGTCATGGCAACTGGACTTCTTTCTCCCATTCTCTCAAGAAAAGAAGTCCAGTTGCCGTGACACAGACCTCCCATAGTTATCCCGACTACTCTAAATACTCAAAGAACATTTTGCCATTGTGGATATCACTGTTACTCCATATTTTTCTTTTTAAGGGGTTGAAAACGGCCAACTAATCAAGGTGGGGGCTAATATGTAGTAATAATTGCATCCACTGTGATCTATGAAGACCCTTTCCTGGGTTTTCTAGGTAAAGATTACCTGTACACAAGAGTGGCTACCATTCCCTTCTTCAATAGCGATTGTGGGAATAAGCAGTTTGCCCAAGGCCACACGGGCTGGCTTTTCTTGCAGGAGGCACAGAGGAGAATCAACTTGTGCATCTGTATCCATATACCTAAACCAAACGTGTGCATCTGTAGCCAGATACCTAAACCACCGAGTAGCAAGCAGCCATCTCTCAGCACCACATTTCTGATGCAAGTGGGGTCACTTATTTTACAAGACCCCTTGTGAGTAAAGTAGGAGATCTTAAGTCTTGAAATTACATATTTTACTGTGGGAAGGCATACATACATCAAAAACTTTTTTATGATAATGATGTAATTTTGAACTGTTTGTGCTCCCCCACCCACAGCCCCATCTGGGTATCCTCATGAAGGAGATCTGCCATCAGAACCATGTTCTCATTATTGCTAACACACGTTATTAGCAAATGAAAATAATGTAACAGTTCCTCACAAAGAAATACTCTACTCAAAGTTAGAAATGGCTATAATTTACCTTTACATAACACCTCTTATACTGAAATTATCTCTGAGTACATTGGAGATGGATTAGATCGTGGTAATGCAGAAAGAGTGACGACAAGCAGAATACCTATTAAATGCTCTGCCAAAGCTCCACACAGCTTTGAGGCTGACATGAATTAAAAATGAATTGCAAAATATGACAAATTCATCTATTTGTATTCATACAAACTGATACCCCCAATGAATACAAATTTAGCAATTTTTATTTGTTGGGATGTAAAATTGCCCAAGGCACCTATAGACATAGCAGGGTGTCCTCCTCTGATGCTTTTCCTCGATCCCTCCAAGTTTGGAGAAGATTGGATTTCTTCTTCCACATTAGCTCCTTGCTCATAGTGAAAATCTGAGTTAGGCACCCCAAAGTGTCCCACCTAGGAATTGACCTCCCATGCACTTAGAGTCACCAAACTTGCAGAGAAGCTTCCTCTGACTCTCCTCTACAACCCCTCCCAGATTGATGAAGACTGGGGTCATGGTGGAGTCATGAGATAATACTGCTGTTGGCTCCTCTTTGTGAAGACTACAACATCAGAACATAACATCGCAAAAGAAGTATCTGAGATGTGGATCTGGGAAATTGTAATTTCCACAAATTACTATTAATAGCAGATATGAAAAACCATGTAATTATTTTCACCCACCACATGATCCCTAACATGTGCAAGCTCAAACAGCCATGATTACTCACATTGAACACAGGGGCAGAAGTACAATGATCTATGCCTGGACTTGATGGGATCAAACCAATCCATGGATGTCACAGAGAAACTGTGTCATTGCATTCCTCGTGAGGAATCCTGTTATGTCACAGGGTTGACGGGCTGCCCTGTGTCTGAAAATGAATGCTGTGACTGGGAAAATGAAACCTTTTCATTCACATTGGCTTGGCCAAGGACCTCACTGTGCTCCATCTCCTCCCCTCCAAATGCGAGCCCCATTCTGAAAGCACCCATAATGACCCTTCCTAATTCAGATGTAGTCTTTCTTCCCAGAGCAGCTCTGATAGCCATGAGAGCAGAACCCATTTATCTACATAACCCATGCTTTTGCAGCCTTCAGTGGTAAAAGCTGTAAGGCAGACTGATTTTTCTGCCTTAATGGAAGAAGATTACTTTCCTTAACCTTCCTCTCCTGCATCACATCTACCTACCAGCACTTTTATTCTATTATTTAAAACATTGCAGATGAACATTATTCTCAGCAAAAGAGAATGACCAATTTGGGGAAAATGCTCTATTACTGTTAGCCAGTGGAGCAGACTGAAATATATTTTTAGATTCTGCATGTTTATAACCTACTTCTCCATCATTATTTTTCAGAGGTGACCTTGTTCTAACACCTTCAGCACCTGACATAATAGGAATGAAAGCCTTCTCTGGTAAAGTGTCCCTGCTCTGAAACAAATGTGAGTTAACATTAGCATTCCTTCCTCAAAGTACCTGCTAATTTACTTGCAGTGAGGATAGAAAGCTTTTCATTACATATCACAAACTTCATTTATGTGGGATGAGTCACCAGGCCTCCTGAAAAGCCAAATGAGTACCTAATCTCTAATGCTGCCTTCAGCAATAACATCAATCCTCCCTGGTTCAACTCATCTTTTATCAGCTACTCTGAGGTGTTTCTTTCTTTTTTTCTTATTTTTCAAATAGAAAGAAAGGGGGGAAAGAAATACTAAAAAAATGGAAAGCAAAAAACAAGTATTGTTATAAAATGATGTTCTTCAGTCAAAACAACATTGATGCTTTCCCCCTCTTTTTTAAATAAATAAATGAACACACACAAACACACACATTCAGGGGAGAAAGCTATTAAAGGCACATCATTTGGGTATCAGAATCTGAACCAAACAGAAGTGAGTAAATCAAGGAGCTCCTAAGGGTTGACCTGCAAACATAAGAAAATATCACCTGTGGAGTCAACTTGTAAGAGATGTACATACTGTATCCATGTCAGGAGTCAGGACACTTTGAAAGCAAAAATAAAATTTTAAAAGCTAAATAAATAAATTTCCAGCAGTTTATGAACTCTAGAGAAAAGAGTGCTATGACAATTTAAAGCCTATTGAAAGTATGAATTTGAAGTAGAAAATCCACATATTTGGGCTGGGATTGCAGGCAGGGAGTCCAGCTAGAAATGAATAACAGTCATTACTGATAATGGCAATTACAGTACTAACAATGTCCACCCTGTAGCTGAAAATACAAGTATCTTGGCACTAGGTAAAGCAGTTATCTAGCATGATACGAAACTGTTGTCCATATTCAAGCATCGGGCAATAGACTACAATTTTCTGTCATGGACACAACAGATATGTCATATAATTGCAAACTGGCCCCTCTTGACTTCTTTTCTTCATGTGGTACCTCTGTGTCATTGGCTGATACATGGCGACCTGTATGGTCATACATTTTACATGCAGAAGTCAGTTTCTGAGCTTCTAGCATGTGGCTAGGAATGGCCTTCTATGTGTGGTGGACCATTCTCTTTGCAAGTCATGGCACAAGGAGGCCTTCCATCCAGGTGACTGGATTTCGTTAGTGGCTAATGACTCCAATTTCAGGAGTGCTATCAATCCACTCTGGGTTTTGGTCTGCACTTTAGATGAGGTATCCAAGATGCTGAAACTATATGCAGGATTGGATTCTGCAACCTGAGAACCTCCTGCAAGATCTGAACTGAAACACAGAATGGATACACAGAATGGATCCACAGAACTGGAGTCAATAGCCACCATTGGTTTCTTTCAAAACTTCCACAAATATTACCACAAATCAAGGATGTAGAATATTTATTTATTTATTTATTTATTCAGTTATTTATTTTAGAGTATTTTTGTCCCACCTTTCTCCTTGCAAAATGACCCAGGGTGGCTTACAGTACTGAGGGATAATATACAGTCCTGGACAATTAAGGGCGCTTTTACACGACCTCTAAAATCCGCTGGCAACTTAAATTCGGACCAGAGATCATGGGGTTTTGTTGTTTCTATGTTCCCACCCTTCCACACTCCATTGCTCCTGTCTGCGATGAGGGGAGGGAGAAAAAATGGGGGGAAATGCAGGCTTACCTCCGCTTACCTCCGTCTGCTGGTCGGAGCAGCCCCGTAGGGATTCCTGTCTCTTAAAGGGGTGGTGGGGACAAAAAAACAAACAGAAGGTGAGGAGAGCCTGGCATCCACAGCTTTATAATCTGCATCAGAATTTTTTTTACCTCTGGAGACCAGGTACTTGTAAAATGTGCTGGGGCTAGCTTAGGTGGGCGTGGTCATACTTTTTTTTTAAAGTCCGCAGCTGGTGGGAAAACAATTTTAAGTTCCGCATCTGGGAGCCCTTTGCCTTGGATTTTAGGGGTCGTGTAAAAGCAGCCCAAGATATGTTCAAGTATTGAGAACAGGGAATTGTGGGACATCTTACAACATTAAAAGACGACATTACATCCCTGCACTTCAGGCCTGGGTCTGGAATGTCTTATACACATTCTGAACCCCTGGATAAAATAGGCCCAGTGCTTGTGTGCATGTCTCTCATAGACTCCACACACTCCCTACCAGATTTAGTAGAAATGAGTTCCCACAGACTTTTACTCTTTCAGGAGTTCATCATACATGGAGAGATGCAATTGTTTGAAGCAGGTCTGCAGCCTGTTCCAACATTTCATGAAGCCCATGCTTGTTGCAGATCACACCCTTGATCTGGTGTTCACACTGAGACATGGAAATGATGGTCTGGTGAACCTTGATGCATATCTCTCATCATGTCAAGCAATTTTCTACTGAGGAGATATGGACTTCACACAACTGAACCCTTCTAGTGGTAGACCTATCACTATGGTCTGTTCTGAAAGACTGATGGATTTGATGGGTTTCCTAAACATCCTGGGGCATTTTCCAGTTGATATGGTTGATGCTCATGTTGACACTGTGGTTACTCACTGATACTCAGGGATGACACAAGTTACATACATCACCCCTGAACACCCTCTTTGCTGGAGAGCCTTCTCTGTAGTTTATGGAGGATTTAAATACGATATACTGTAGTTGATCAGGTGCATGTAGATGAAGAGGCTACAGGAGAGAGGCTCCTTGTACTAAGTGATTCAATTACAGTGGACCCTTGTATAACAAATGGTTTGTATTAGAGATGGGCACAAATAAAAAAATTGGTGTTTCAGTTTTTCATTTTTTGTTGAGAGGTCCATTTCCGTTTTTTGTGAATTTTTGTAAAAATTTCGTTTTTATTTTTTTGTTGTTTTTTGTTTCTACCCGCTTTTTGCACGATTTTAAAAGCATTTCCATGCATGGGCGTCCCCCAATGCCCCAGACCAGAGGGAAAACACTAAAAAATGATGCTGGCAGAGACACAGTATAGACTAGGTACGCAGGGAGGCTGCAAAGGCAGCGGCGGGCGTTGCCCAGGGTGCAAGGCAGCCACAGAGTGACTGCACTGCAGGGCAGGGGAGGGTACTCACCGAGAGGTACGCATGCACACACTCAAGGAGGCTGAAAGACTGAAGCTACAGTCGCAGAGATAGCAATCCCACCCCAACTCCCACCGGAGACTGCAAGGAGGATGGGGGTTGCCAGAACCTGGGCATGCTATTGGTTGAACATGATCCCATCACATGGCTTGCCTCCATTTTGTGGCTGGATACATCCATTTTGTCATCCTTAAAGGGAAAAGAAAAATACATCATGATGGGAGAAGACAAAAACAAGCGTTTTAAGGCCCCCAACCCCCTGGTAGGTAATAATTTCAAATAATTATCGCATTATCGCTGCATTTTTATGGATGTCCAGGGCGCTTTAATACCCAAGAAATCAATATTAGGCATCTGGGAGCCATTTTGGGTTGATGTTTTTCCCTTAAAGGAAAGAAATACAGCGATCTGAGAAAAAACATAAATGCACGTTTTAAGGACCCCAACTCCCCCGGTAGGTATTATCAGACAGTATAAATAATTATTGCTGCATCTTTATGGATGCCCAGGGCGTTTTTTAACATTTAAAACAGCTCATTTCATTGTGCGTCGCCATTAACGAAAACGAAACGTAACGAACCCAATTTTCGTGGTTCTGTTCATTTCGTTCCATTTTCATCACAATTTTTGTAAGTCATTTTGTTACATAATGGGATGAATAACGAATAAAGGAAATGAAAAAAGTTCATTTGGTGCCCATCTCTAGTTTGTATAACATAAAATTTGCACAACATAAAAAATTCCAGAGATAGGGAAAATTTGCTTAACATAATCACCTATGGGGCAAATCTGTACAACATAAAAATGAGATCACTCTGTTTTCAATGCCTTCCTATGGGAAATTTGTATAAAGGAAAATTTGCTTAACAGAATTTTATTTGGAACAAATTAATTCCTTTATACAAGGTACCACTGTATTAGAAATACAGAGGGATGGATATGTGATGTGCATGGTAAATGTATGGTGACTTGCCTGCCAGTTGCAAAGGTTGCAGGCATCGTGAGAAATCTAGATATTTTGTTATAGAGAGTACTGGGAAGGAGCCAGTGGTCATGGTACACGTTGGTACCAATGCTGTTGGGAAGGTGCTCTTGCTGATGCGTGCCGGACATTTAAAAAAAGGCTCCAGTTGGAGCCTTTTTAAAATGCCCCACGTTCAACAGTGAGGCTGTTCAGGTGGGGAGATGTTAAAAAGATGGTGGTGGTCTTGAGCCTTTTTTAAACCCCCTGCCCAAATATCCCCACTGGCTGTTGGAGCAGAGGATTTTAAAAAAGCTCAAGTAGTCTTGAGCCTATTTAAAATGCCCCGTCCCAAAAGCGAGCAGGCACATTTTAAAACGCCTTTAGACAACCACCCTTTGTGGTGTGGTAGAGGCTTTTTTTAATGTCCAGCCACCAGCGCTCTTGCCGGGGCTGGGGACATTTTTAAAAGCCTCTAGCCAACCTCAGCTACAGTTTTTTTCAAATGTCCATCCTTTCCCAGTAAGAGCACTGGTGGTGGGACATTTTAAAAAAAGACTCCAGCCAACCACCCCTGTCTTGATCTTCAGAGCCTAGCTCAGAAGATCAAGAGAGGAGAGGTGGGCTGGAGGCTTTTGAATCCCTCGTGCATCAGCACTCTCACTGTTGTGGCAGGGGATTCATTTCATTTCTCATTTTGTTTCAAAGCAAAAAAAAAATCTGTTGATTATGAAATGGAATGAAAAACAAAACAAAGCAGCATTTTTCTGTTCCGTGCCCATCCCCAAGCCTCACCATTGTCAGAGTACTGTTGGCAAGAGAACAACAATAGGGTGATCCTTCCCTAATTGTGTATTTTATATGAATCAATGGGTTCACATAGACTTTGTGTTTATGACTACTGTACTTATAACCATGTAGCTTTAATGTAATGTTGTCTATTAATTTTGTAAAATGTCCCTCAATTCCTTGTTCTCAAATACTTGAACATGTCTTAACTGTACTGGACTGTATATTATCCCTCATTACTGTAAGCCGCCTTGGGCTGGGTAAATTTACTCTAAAATAATAAATAAATAAAATAAGTTAGCATATATCTGCAGAGGTTGGAGGTGGGTTTCCCCGTTAAATAGGCAGACTTCCCTCTCTACTCCTGCTGGGAGAGGCCTGTATATTATCGTTAGGATCCCTCCAAGAGACCATGAAAGAGCCATAAATTTCATTTATAGGGGAGAAAAGAATGCCTAAAGTAAATATTTCATTTATGTAAGTAGCATTGCATCAGTGAATCCTGACCTTTAATCAAATAATCAGATTTGGCAGAACACCACTTTCGTGGGGCAGATGCTGCTCAGGAGAGCGGGTATGTAAAAACCTGAAAATTCATCAATGCTATCTTACCAACTTTAATCTGAAAGGCAGAGATGCATATGCTTAAATTCCTATGCATCACACCAACATTTATTTATTTGCAAAGGTCACTGTGATTCCTGATAAACCCAGGTAATTACAAAATTATCTGGCAGGAAAAATGTGACCCCACCCCCCAAGAGTAGAGCTTCGAAATGGAATTTCTGGATAATTTAGCACAGTTGTGATTCCTCTCTATCTGGGACTGCTGCTGTTTCCAAATGACTTGATTATTGTTTAGATTCACATATGGATTTATATTTTGGCAGCTCATTAGAGATCATGGGTTGCACAGGAAGCCACCTACAGCACATTTTAAAGTGGTAATTCAGAAGAAGCAAAGGGAGAAAAATTTGCTACTGCTAAACTTTCTCCCATGTCTCTAGCCTTTTCTCAAAGTGATTTTCCTTTGTAGCCACAGAGGAAAACCCTAAATAGCATGGAATATGTGGGGTTCATTTCAGTTGGAGTAAATCAAAGCATTTGTTGTGTTGACATTTACACTTGTCTTGTTAGTTCTTTGTTTTCTACTATTGAGTGCAAGAACTTTATGGAAGATATTTCTGGAACCAGATTTCCAAATGAGCCTGAATCAATAGCTCACTAAAAGGAGGTGAAGCTGCATCCTTTTTTTGCTTATAATTGTGGGTTGTCAGTCCAATTTTAAAGAACCTTTCAGCCAAAAACAATAGCTCAGTTAAGACAAACCGTTCTGATGTCATTGCAACTGGGTACTCATTTTACTAACCTCGGAGGGATAGAAAGCTGAGTCAACCACGAGCTGGCTACCTGAACGCCGCATCACGCATGTAGTCTGGGCTGCAGTACAGCAGTTTAACCACTGCACAATGAGGAATAGGTTTCTGTGTGGTGCTGGCCAGCACTTGTGCTTCCCTCATGCTCCCATCTCCAACTCCTATCCTTTGGCTAGCCCCTCTCCCACGGGCCCAAGAGGCTGATCCTGGTTGTGTCAGGACGCGGGAGATACGCTAATACTCAGGGGGTTGGTCGGGTGAGAAGAACTAGGGTCAAGCAATTGCGGCCTGTCCCCTGTTCTAACCCCCTGAATTGCCGTCACATGGTAGGGGACCATCCCGCTCGTTCCACTGATTCTTCCTGCCTGCTGGTCAACGCCAGGTCAGTTTGCAACAAGATCCCAGTTATCCACGATTTGATCGTGGATGCTGATGTTGACCTGGCATGTGTTACTGAAACCTGGGTGGGCGAGGAGGGGGGGGCTTCCCTCGCACACCTCTGCCCCACCCCCGGTTTCATTACCAGCATGCAGGAAGATCAGAGGGCCGGAAGGGGGTGGGGTGGCAATTATCTACAGGGAGTCCTTTACTGTCAGCAAAGCTGCTACTTGGTGTGTCCAGGGTTGGAATGCATGCACCTATCAGTGGGTCAGAAGGACAGGTTTGTGATTGTGCTGGTATACCGGGCTCCCCGCGATCCAGCATCATCCCTTCCAAAGCTGCTGGAGGTCCTCTCGACGGCACTGTTGAAGTCCCCCTCCCTATTGGTGGTGGGTGATTTTAACGTGCCGGTCGGGGCGGGACTTTCCGGAGTAGCTCTGGATTTCATGGAATCCATGGCAGCCATGAACCTGTTCCAGCATGTCATCGGACTCACCCATAGATCCGGGAACACCCTGGACATGGTATTTACCTCCGGGTCTGCGGATGTTGATCTGAGGGTTGGGAATCTCCGCTCCCACCCCGTGTCATGGACAGATCATTATTTGCTGACTTTCTTCCTGGGGATTGCTGCCCCACCCCGCAGGGAGCCTGGCCCCATGATGTGGGTCCGTCCCCGGAGGCTTCTGGATCCCTCTCAGTTTCTGGAGGCCTTCGGGGACGCTCCAGACGGGTTGGCCAACGATCCGGTTGATGTTAGTCTCATGCTCTCCCAAACACATCTGGTGGGGCCGCTGTGAGATACAGGAAGCTGGACTAGATGGGCCTTTGGCCTGATCCAGCATGGCTCTTCTTATGTTCTTATGTAGAGATGGTTTGGTAATGCCTCCGGTGCAGTTGACCGGATCGCCCCCCAAGCGCCTTGTTCATTGCCGAGCCTGCTCCTTGCCATGGTTTACGGCAGAGTTGCGGGCAATGAAGCAGGAAAGAAGAAGGCTTGAGGACAGATGGAGGAAAGATCGAATGGCTATTAGTAAGGCTGCTGTTACTATCCAGACCAGGTGCTACGTCAGGGCGATCAAGGTGGCTAGAAGATCTCATGTCACCTTGAGAACTGGGGAGGCCGCGAACTGCCAAGTGGAGCTTTTTAGGGTGGTTCGGGACCTCTCCAACCCTGGTCAGGGGAGGCCTCCTCCTAGTGATTTCACTAGCGAGTCCTTTGCAGCCTATTTTAAGTCTAAGATTGAGGCCATCCGGATTGATCTGTACACCAGTTCCAGTACTCTGTCCCCGAGTGTCCCCTGTGCCACACCCCTCCAGTCCCCTCGGTTCGTTGAGTTTGGGCCTGTGACTCCTGATGATGCCTCCAGGGCGCTGGCTCACTGCTGGCCTGTGGCTTCTCTGTTTGACCCTTGCCCTTCCTGGCTAACAAAATCTGCCGGGGGGAGCATGCTGGAATGGGCCAAGGTTATAGCGGCTGCTTCCTTCAGGGATAGGATATTGCCCAGTCGCCTGAAGGACACCGTGATCTGGCCCATTCTTAAAAGACCAGGGCTGGCTGCCGGTGATCATTCCAACTATTGTCCGGTAGCCAATGTTCCCTTTATGGGCAAGGTAATCGAGCGGGTCACTGCGGTTAGGCTCCAGTCGTTCCTGGAAGAGACTCAGGTCCTGGATCCATTCCAGTCTGGTTTTAGGCCGCGGCATGGGATGGAAACAGCCCTGGTCGCATGGCATGATGACCTATTGAGGGAGGCTGACAGGGGTTGTTCTACCCTGCTGGTCCTCCTCGATCTGTCAGCGGCCTTCGATACCGTCAACCATGGTATGCTTCTGGGCAGGCTGTCTGAGATGGGGATTGGTGGTCCAGCCTTGGGCTGGCTCCGATCCTTTCTCGGCGGCCGTGCCCAGAGAGTAGAGGTGGGGGTGTTCTTTTGGCCCCATGGACACTCTCTTGTGGAGTGCCCCAGGGGTCTGCGTTATCCCCTATTCTCTTTAACATCTATATGAGGCCGCTGGCTGCAGTCATATGGAGTTTTGGAGTCTGCTGTCATCAGTACGCTGACGACACGCAGCTCTATCTCTCCTATTCCACCTCTGCAACGGAGGCTGTGGAAGCCCTTAACCGCTGTCTGGACACAGTCGTGGAGTGGACCAGGAACAACGGGCTCAGACTCAACCCCGGGAAGACAGAGGTTATGTTCTTTGGTGGGTCCCCGGAGGGGTACAGTGGCCCTCTCCCCAGTCTGGAGGGATTGACCCTTCAGCTGGCAGATTGAGTGAGGAATCTGGGTGTGGTCCTGGACCCAGCTTTGTCCCTGGAAGCCCACGTGGCAGTGGTGTCCAGGGCAGCCTTTTATCAGCTTAGGTTAATCGCCCAGATTCACCCGTACCTTGACGTGGACTCCCTCAGGACGGTGGTACAGGCGCTGGTGATCTCACGGATCGACTACTGTAATGCCCTCTACATGGGGTTGCCCTTGACCCTTATCCGGCGATTGCAGCGGGTACAGAATGCAGTGGCCAGGCTTGTGGTGGGTGCGAGCAGGTATGCGTGCATCACCCCCATCCTGGCTCGCCTGCATTGGTTGCCCGTTGCCTCCCGGGTAACCCTCCATGGCTTGGGACCTATCTATCTGGCGGAGCGGATCTCCCAGATACTAACCTCAACCTGGCCAACCAGAGCTTCGTCTACTCTTTCTTTAAGAGTACCAACACCAAGAGAGGCCCATAGAGTGTCCACCAGGAATTGGGCCTTTTCGGTGGTTGGCCCGGCCTCTTGGAATAAGCTGCCAGCTGAAATCAGGCAGGCGGAGACACTGCCTGCCTTTAGAAGGGCTTTAAAGACCTGGCTCTTCAGGCAATGCTTCGGGGCCCTCTGAGCATACTGTGATATTGTTGGTTTTCCCCTTCTGCGGATTAGTTTCTTGTTGGATCTAACCTCGCCATTAATTTTGTATTGGTTAATTGGTGTGATTGCTTATTTTATCAGTTATTTCTGTATGAGTGTTTTATGTAGTATTTTTATATTATTGTATTTTGTTAGGTTTTGATTGGTTTAGGCTGTGGGGTTTTTGTATTGAGGGAGTCACATTTGGTAACGTCTGTATACCGCCCTGAGTTCCCTATGGGGAAAATCGGGCGGTTAATAAGTGTAATAAATAAATAAATAAATAAATAAATAAATAAATAAATAAATAAATAAATAAATAAATTCTGGGGAAGCCCAACCCCTTTTTTTTCCTTCTGGGGTCCACATGCTAGCTCCCAATTCCACCCTTGGCCATGGGGTGGGTACTACTTCCACTATTTCCCATCTCCTCTTCAGCAGCTCTTTGCCTTGTTTCTTGCTTTTCCTCACCTTTATTTGTCTCATCTCCTTGTCCTTCATCCATCTTCTTCTCAGCTTCATTGTTTTCTCATGTCTTCCTTTGGTCATTCCCACTGTATCTGCTATGCAATGACTCCTTCTCCTTGCCAGCCCTTCTTGACTCACTTTCTCCCTGTTCAGTTCCATCCATTTCCCTTGCTGTGCCATCTTTTCTGGCCTATGCCCATCTTTGCCTTATCCTCCAGTTCCCCTCCTTTCATCTGGCTACTCTGTCTGCAGTACCACCAGGTTGCCAAGTACCTCCCTGCTGAGATGGCACATGCTGCTGGCTTCACTTCTGACCACCTCCACAGGAGACAGCCATATCTGATTCACCCTTGCCTTGGAGGCCCAGAAGCGCTCCCATTAGTTTGACATCAGTAAGTATGGTGGATATAGTGCCAAGAGTGTGCCCTCCATCACAGCTGGATACTTATTTGATATGAATGAGGGTCTGCATGAAAGCAGAATCACCAGATTAAGTTCTGAGTGTCTGAAGTGATTCAGACATGCAACATCGGCATTAAAGAAAGCACAACTACAAGAAGGCATGATGTGAACACAATATGGCTGCTATGTAAAAGGAAGAGCTGTGTGAGATAGTTAACAGTGCAACCTGGTTACCACACACAATCCCTCCCTGAAAGAGGTGACTGGAGAGTGGTGATAAATCTCTTCACTAAAATTGCATATTATAGTTGTCAGTGGACAACATACAGTTCCCCTGCTTCTACTTTCCTAATAACACCACCCAACTGTGTGCATTTAAATGCAGACCCAAGCTTCTTGCCCCCCCCCCCCGATACCGGGGAGCTTTCCTTGTGAACCAGAAACTAAGCAGAGGTAGGCTTAGCTGAGCTTCAAAACCATCCAGTTTAGGAATTTTCTCCTAGATTAGTCAACTGTAGGCATCAGTACTGTTTATGTTAGTCAGTTAACAAAATGAGGAATTATGGAATTTGTAGTCCAAAAAAATAAAAAAATGCTCTAATGTCATGAGCTATATATACTTGGAGCTAGACCAATGGGATTCCAGACATTGAATTTAATTCTATTTATATGTTTATTATAAACTACCATAGGTTGCAGTTCTGGGAGACAAATAGCAGATTACATACATACATACATACATACATACATACATACATACATACATACATACATACATAGAATTTTCAGCTTTCTAATATTTGAGACTCTTGAGGCTCTGTTGTATGACATCTTTGTTTTGGTAGCAAAAATTGTTGTAGTTGTTTTTAATTGTTATCTTTTTGTTTTTATTTGTATTCATAAACAGCCCTAGTACCATTAGCCAGTTGAGCACCATATGGGTATCTTAAATAATAATAAAATGACCTGAAATTGAATTCTCATTCATTGCTACCAGGGACTCTGTGGGATTAGCCAGTGTTGCTGTGTTAGCTTTCTTCTCCCCCATTATTCTTCTTTGTCATCACTGAAGGAGAAATATATCAACTAGTTACACCAGAGTAAGCTCTGGTGTGTCAGCAGCCATCTTAGCTAGATCATCAGACTATCTCTCTGTGACGTTTTCCTGTAATATAGGTGGACCATATTATGGGGAGGTTTTATCTCTCAGATGGGAGTGCTTACTGGGGAATTTTAGTGATTTTGTACAGCAGATGCAAGGCAAAATATGTATTTTGTGTGCAGGGTAGCCAGCACTTCATGTAGAAGTGGCATCTGTTCTCCTGGCACCTGCTGAATAACAGTGCTATTGAGCAATGAGCAGATTACAAGGGTTTAACTTTTCTAGTTTCATCAGAAAATGTAGATTATGCCTCCTATTACTTATCACTAAACAGACATTAAGACTTTGAGTGAGAAAATGTGCCTCTATGAGGATTAGCATATAAATGACCTTTTATTGGCTGTTAAGAGTGTGGGGCTGAAAAAGAACCACAAATGAAACTCTTCAATGTCTTGCTGTTCGTTTCCATCTTTAAGTCACTATTTTGATAATTGTTGTTGATTAGACCCCAGTAATTTCCAAACCACAGTAATTTTGTTGACAGTCAACTACATTAAGACGGTTTTGTTTTTCGATTATCCTTTCTTGCTTTCTCTTCTACCAGGCATCATTATCACTCATCAGCTCTTGTCTAAATATCACAGTGTCCGTCTTTTTGGGCAAGTCCTATAATTACTCAATAACGGCAGTATATTGATTGCACTTCTTGCTGGCATCCCAAGTTATTGAGAAGTGCAGCCGGCTGACTGACCTTTAATGCACTTCCAAGCCAGAAGTCACTCAAAGTAGATTTAAAGTTTCACTCACCTTGTTTGACGCCAAACCACTCTGGAGTTGCTACACTACAACTTTATTCTATAAGCAGATTTGAACTCGCAAGGCGAGCCGCCAGCCTCGAGCTTTGTAAAGCTTTGGTGGAATCCTGCTGAGCTCAATGTGAATGAAGACATATCAGAGGTTGCACAGGCCCGTTAATAATGTATATTCACTGTATTACCAGGAAGTCATATTGTGAGACACCAGAATCCCATGAAGAAGGGTCCCAGAGTAAAACATCACACAGCTGTGTGGTCAGTGAGCTAGCAAGGCTCTCAGCATCTAATTTGTGAAGCTGTTTTATCTTTTGCCTCCTGTCTCCCTGAAGTTTTTCTTCTTTAGTGATGCTTCCCGCAGTAAGCAAACAACCCCTTAATCTCATTATTTAGAGGAAGGGGGATGGAACTCAAGTCTATTCAGCAGTCACATGTAGTTGGACATGGAACCCAGTTTTGAAAAGTCTCATTTATGTATCTACATAGTTGCCAAGTATTCCTAAGTAAACAAAAAAGGCTCCCCTCTGCTAAAACACCAGGGAACTTGGCATTGAAAGTAATTTTGTTGTTAAGTGGAAAGCGGGAATTCATCTCCTGATACAGCTGGAGAAACTGTTCCGACGCTGTTGACAAACTCTGGAGAGGAAAGTCACTCTAATGCCTGCCCTTTGCTATTTATAAAGTGTCCTTGTTCGCTTGTGCTCATTTCTGATGTGGGTTTCTTTCTTTCTGAAGGGGCAATTGATTGACAGCCACTGGCAGGTGCACAATGGCAGATTTGCGTGCAAAATCAATTGGGGAGGCTGGAACGGCACAGTGTGGGACCTACCTGAAAATGATTTCTTTCCCCTCGAAACTGATTGGCTGCTTTGTATTGTTCGGGTGTGTGAGATAAGCTAAGTGACTCAGCAGTCTGTGTGGTTTTGGACAAAGAGTCTGCCAGCAGCCATTGCTCTGACAATCTCCAAATGTCAGCTCAGTTCAGTTTCAGATTTGTAGGTCTCCCAATTTAAAATGGCTTTCAGGTTGGATCCTGTGCAGATGGTTCTACCATTGAACACAGGCAAGGGCTTTTTCTTTCAGCAGGGAAATCAGGTACATTGTGATGACTGTGACTTGGGAGGTCAACAGCCAGGCATAAGATGGACTATGAACATGCCATTTGGCATCAACATAGCAACATATTTATCTTTTCACAATATTACTAATAATATACTTTTCCACTGTAAGGAGGCTTGCATTTTAAAAACCAGACAATGAATAAGTGATAACTACCCTAAAATAAGCAGAATAAAAACAGCACTAACCCACAGTACTTTAGTGAGTTAAGTGTCACCATAGTAAATACAAAATAAAACCTAGGAATTAGGCCCAATCCATCCTGTCTCCATTTTTGAACAGCAGGTAACATGGAAAAAAATGAATATGGGGGCAGATGATCCTGCTTATCATAAAGCAGAAAGGAACATGGACAAATCTTCTTGGCCTCAGCAAAAGAAAGAAGAAAAAGAAAAGGGTGTCCTGGCATGACAATTCTCAAAGTTTTACAAAGAGAGAAGGAAAGGTTTCCTGTTTTTTTATTCTCATCTGGATGAAATTCACAATTATTTAAGCCCCTATCCCAGAAAGGCAAAGTCACTAAAGATAAAAACCATTTCAACATACAGTATAGTGGTCTTCAGAAATGCCTCCTAATTGGTCGGCATGTCTGAGGGTAGCAAATAATTCTTCAGATATTTAGAGTGCAGACAGTGTCCTCATAGGTCACTGGAGTCACAGTTTCTATTCAGCATTTTTTGAGGTGGAGAATCTTTTCAATTATCTTTTCCAAACAATCAGTAATTTCTTAATTATATGATGAACCCTCTTGGATTAGGCCAAGGTTTAATTCAACCTTCCTAGTACAGTTGCCAGGTCTCCAGGCAATGGATAGAATACTACAGTGGCTTCACTGGGTCACTGGGTGTGGAAGAATGTTTAAGGCAAGTAGCATTGGAGAAGGGAGGGACAGTTTTCTGTGAGATGGCTTTAAAGCCTAGGCATCTATTTCTACTCATTCACAGTTGGCCCCAGAGGTCACAGGCCCAGGGCTAAGGTGTTTTGCCATGTGTTCTACTTGCCCAACATGGGCATGTCAAGAAGAGAGGAATGATAAAAATGGCTGGTAAAATCATCAGGCGCCAGTACATCTAGCTGGTAAAGATGCCCAATCACCGCATCTTATTCCCTGACATTTCATGACCTACCTATGTCCAAGAGGTGGCCTCTTGTCACATCACCCGCAATATTATAGGACCAAAGGTAAGCCAGGCAACTCTATGGGTAGCTCTCTCTCTCTCTCTCTCTCTCTCTCTCTCTCTCTCTCTCTCTCTCTCTCTCTCTCTCTCTCTCTCTCTCTCTCTCTCTCTCTCTCTCTCTCTCTCTCTGTGTGTGTGTGTGTGTGTGTGTGTGTGTGTGTGTGTGTGTGTGTGTGTTGTGTCATTACAGTCATGACCTACTCTTTGTGACTCCATGTCCATGGAGTTTTATTGGCAGGAATACTGGAGTGACTTGCCAGTTCCTACTCCAGGCACCTACAGCACCTGGTATTCCCAAATATTGTGTTTGTTTTATAAAAATATACTGTAGTGTTGTGGAAACTGAGTAAAACAAACATATGATTCAGTTTATGAAAACCTACATAAACCTGATAGGATCTGATTTGTATTAGGAGGACTGTGCACCTTGTTGGCCAAATCTAGAACCATGAATTGAATCAGCCTGATCTACGGTCCATTTGTGAGATTTTTGACTGAAACAGAATGGGCAGATATGGTTCTCAGTGGCATGAAGACTATTCAGATTCATTAAGGGCTCGGTCCCACATCCCTTTAAAAGCAGTTTAAATTACTAGATAAACCGTGTCTTAAAATGCCGTCCCCATGGCCACCGGGCTTTTTGAAAAAGAAAGAAAAAAGAAAACCCAGTAATGCCCCTTTAAGCGAGGTTTCTGTGACTCACCCAAGAGGTAGGGATTTTTTTGCCTCACTTTAAAAATTCACCTTTTAAGAAGGCAGACGTCGTGGGACCATGCAGATGATCCGGGTTTCTTCTTTTTTTTAACTCATAGCACCGACCGGCTGTTCCTGGGGCCAATCGGTGGTGGGGTTTTTTTATTTCTTTTCACCTTCGGAGAAACTGACTAAGTGGGACAGGAGTTCCCACGTCCAAAGCTGGTTTTTTATTTATTTTAAAGTGCCCCCTTGGCCAGCAGGTGGCACCAGTATTTGAAAAAATCGGACCACTTGGCTGGGGGAAATTAAAACTTAGGGCACCGCATGGAGATTCCTGTTTCTCCGAAGGTGAAAAGAAATAAAAAAACCCCAGCACCGATTGGCCCCAGGAACAGCCGGGGGCAAATTTTTTTCAAATACTGGTGCCACCTGCTGGCCAAGGGGGCACTTTAAAATAAATAAAAAACCAGCTTTGGACGTGGGAACTCCTGTCCCACTTAGTCAATCACGTGATGGGACAAAGAGGAAAAGCCGGACCTTCAGAAGATCAGGATCGAAACCCAGGTGAGATAGCAGCCTTAGTGAATCTCTAAAAGGTGCAGGAAGGCAGACCCTTGTGACAGATTGCAGGAATGAATTGTCAGGAAGGAAGAGTTTATTAAGTGCCCAGTATGCCCAACCCATAGCATGTCCCCAAATTCCATGTGATCAATGCAAACCCAAAAGCAACAGTTACAGCCGTTTTGATTTTTCAGTGCACATCAGTGGGTGTTTGTGTAGCAACCTTAACTAACCAACTAATTCAAGGCTAAGTCACAAATTGAATCAATCAAGACCAGCAGTACCACAGACAGCATTTCGCTCTATCCCAAGTGCTGAATGGGCCTCCGAGATGAAAGGGCGGATTTGTGCACAGCCCTCATTGATATTCAGAGCAAGGACCAATATAGTAGATGTCTTTCCACCACGTCAACCTCATCTAATTTAGGTCAAAACACACATTTCGGTAAACACAGATTTCCTTCTATTGCAACATTTCCTCCCCCACATGAGCTACATGCCTTAAATATCAGGCCAAACATTCCTGTATCCCAATTTACCAGTGTAAAACAAAAACAAGCTGTTTTCTCGAAAGTAAATTAATACAAGCTTGTGTTAGAATAAACAGAACATCTTTTTCCTGTCATGTGTGCACTGTTTCTATATATGGAATCTAATATATTCTATAATCAGTGATTCTATAATCAGTGTCTCATCTAACAAGCCCCTTATGTTCGTGTAGGTTTTTCCTTTCTGTGAAAATATGTCATAGTTCATATATTTTGCTAAGTTAGAGGAATTGAATTTTCTTCTGCAAAAATAAGTTGTGAAAACTACACATCAAACTTCTGATTTTGCAGAGTTCCAACTTGCAAATATTTCAAAGGCAAGAAACATGCCATTCCAGTCCTTTTCATGCCATTTCCCAGACAGAACTTGAGTACAATTTTGAGAAACTTAAAAACCTAACTTTCTTTTCCAGTTCTGTTATTATGTATAGTATATCTTCTCATCTGAAAAGTTTGTGGTCTCCACATACAACGGCTCCAGATACAAGGAAATCATAAATTTTCTAGCCTAGATCTCAGCAACTGGAAGAAAGTTTTGTTATGTATCCAAATGTTCTTACATGGAAACTTTGCAACACTGCTTACGGCAACAATCAAATATGCATCAAAAAGAATATTGATCATTTCAGAGTTCAAAATGAAGATGCTGGTTGATAAAAGGAAGATCAGACATGCCAATAAACATCCATGAAATAAAAACGCAGCTGTACAGTCAACTGAAATTCTAAATTTGCAGTTGGGAGAATAGTTGAGAAAAAAACATGGATTTGTGATGATTTGTTGATGAGAGGAAAAGGTAGTAACTGACCTATGTTGGCTCAGTTTTTGTTTTTCTTAGCATACAATGTATGTATTCCTGATGAAGACAAATCTGATCCCAAAATGCCTTGAGTCACACTAGTTAGATGTTTTGGAAAATGGAAGAATGAGTGATAAGAAAGACCCTTCCACACTTCCCCACCACCACCCTATAGAACCTTGGCACTATTTACATGGCCCCAGCTCAAAAATCTGAGTGGTCAAATTATTACCATTCTGCTTGTTGTATCAAAGCTGTAATGACGTGCACAGCATAAGCATTGTTTAACTTCAGGGGAATTAAAGAGCATGATTCTGCACAGGTTTGCCAGCACTGAGATTAATACCAACATGCATTTCAGGCAGAGTAATTCAACTTTTATCCTGGCATGTCATGTAACATGTTAAATTAAATGTGCATTTCCTCCACACACAGTTACCTTTCTGACCTGCAAATCTTTCAGATATCTGGAAGATGAGTCATGGCCAGTGGACAACTTCTTCTTCTTCTTCTTCTTCTTCTTCTTCTTCTTCTTCTTCTTCTTCTTCTTCTTCTTCTTCTTCTTCTTCTTCTTCTTCTTCTTCTTCTTTGAGAGAGAGAGAGAGAGAGAGATTAAAATGTTTTGCTGCTCATCCAAACAGCTTCATCAGTCTGAAGAAAGCTAGTTGCAAGTCCTTCATTTTATAGTTCACTTTAACCTCTTGTCACCCTGGTCTGAAATAGGCTCATAAGATGAATAATGGCCTGAATAGGCTCATTAGGTAGGCAACAGTCTCAATAGCCTTAAAGTGAACAATGGCCTATGGTGCTTAAACCTATAAAGTATGGGTTGTTAGCTATGGCCTTGGTGGTGAAGGTGTGAAGTATTTTTGATTTGTCTGGGTATTGTTAAAATCACAGCCTGATAAGTGGCAGAAAGACTGTGCCTGAGCCCCCTACCTCTGTTGAGAGAGAGGTTTTCAATGCTCACATGAATGGCTTCCCTGACCCCTCTCTCAAACCACCTATCTTCTCTGTCTTAATATGTGTACATCCTCATCTTTGAATAAGTGCCCTTTGTCCTTCAAATGGAGGTGTATGGCTGATTCTGGTCCTGAGCTGTTACCCCTCCTATGTTGGGCCATCCTTCTGCTTAATGGCTGTTTAGTTTCTCCAATGTAGATGTCTGCACACTCCTCACTACATTGGACCATGTATACTATATTGCTCCTTTTATGTTTTGGTACCGGGTCCTTTGGGTGGACAAGTCTCTGCCTTAGTGTGTTTATGGGTTTGAAATAAACAGGGATGTGGTATTTGCCAACAATCCTTTTAAGCTTCTCAGACACTCCAGCCATGTAGAGAATGACCAGGTTCTTCCATTGTGTCTGGGTCTCAGGCTGATCCCTTGTTCTTCTTGGTCAGCACACTGCTTTGTTGAAGGCCCACTTTGGATCTCCACCAGCATTAAGTGCTGTCTTCAGGTGCTCATCTTCCTTCTTCTTGGCTTCTGTGGAGGTGAGGATGCTCTCTGCTCTGTGGTTCAGGGTCCTGATTATCCCTAATTTGTGTTGTAATGGATGGTGGGAGTCAAACAGTCAGTAAGTACTGATCTGTGTGGGTGGGTTTCCTGTAAACGTCTACTCCCAGTTCACAGTTGGGAGTATAGCTGTATTTCAGATATAGCTGTAAGAAAGAAGGTGCACTGTCCTCTTTGGAGGGATCACCTGGCCAAGAGAATCCTGATCCCGTGAAAGAAATTGTGGATTTGGGGAGCACAAGTGGGGGAACAAGAGGAGAGAGGGAAGAAAAAGGAGCAAGACAAGGAAGTGGCATAAGGGGGGTGGGAGAAGCAGGAGGAGGAGATATTCGGCATTAGACATGGGCACGACTCGGCGAAATGTTCGTTTTCATTTCCATTTTTCGTTTCCGTTATGTAACGGAAATGGTAACGATAATTAAGCCGTCAGAACTTGAACTCGAACTGAAAAAAGAAAAATTTGGTCAGGTTTTTCGTTTTCGTTTGTGGCATCGCGGCAATCATGCAGGAGGTGGCAACCTCCCTTGACACTTATTGTTGCCTAACAAAAAAACAAACCGCCACCTTTCTATCGTGTCCTCTGGAAATCCTACTAAAGAGCTTCGATTGTTTTCGCTTTCCCCCCATTAGTGAAGGTGCTTCTTCTGTCCTCCCCCCCTTCCCCAAAAACCTTAATGGCAAAGCAGATGAGCAGCTCCAGCCTCCCTTTTCTCACCAAAGCCTCCCCCCTGCAAATGCCGCCGGCGGGACAGGAAGGGCACAACGCCAAGCGCCGGCGGAGGATTAAGTGAGGAAGGCGGGTTGCTCGGAGGGAGATCTTTGATCGCTGCTCTCTCTCTCTCTCTCTCTCTCTCTGCCCCCCTGCAGCCCACAAGGCGGGAGGGCGGCGCACCTTCCTCCTCCTCCTCCCAACATGGTAGAGGTGTGTGTGCATGCCGGAGCCCGGGCGCGCATGTGTGCGCGTGCATGTGTGTTCGCTCCAGCTGGGGCTGCTGCTCTGCGGCTCCTTTGTGTCTCCCTGCCTTCCAAGGGCGGGCGCGTCCAGCCTCTACAACGACGAGGAACCCGCGGCGGTGGCGGCGGCGGCAACGGGAGGAAGGATGAGCAATCCCAGTCTCCCCCCTCGCTGACACACGTGTTTGCACGTGGCTCATCAATGGGACTCCGGGCTTGGCCCGCCTGCGGGTTGGTTTATACTGCAAGGTGCGGGAGCGCGCGCAACTGCCCTCCCTGGGTTGCAGCTCATTCATCCCAACCAACCCTCCTGCACTGCCGCCCTTGCCGGGGCAATTACCTGTCTGCCTGCTCCGCCTCCCTCGCTGATTGACGGCCTGGATCACGTGAGAGTGGGGGGGGAAGAGGAGGAGGAGGAGGAGGAGGAGGAGGAAGATGCGAAGATGGTGGGGCGGGCGCTCGCACCTGGAGCTGGAGGAAAAAGGAACACCCGACGGGGATGCGCTCGGCTGGGGTCGCCGAGTATCTGCGGTGAGCTCTCCGGGTAACCCCTCCCGCCGCTTCCATCTCTCCCCCTTTCAATGCTAACAATGGGCTCAGCTCAGGTGGTGGAAACGACAAACGACAAATGACAAACGAAATGACAAATTTTTGAAAAATTTCACGACAAACGGAAACGACCTGAAACGGATCCGTTCCGACAAACAAAAACTCGAAACGTCATTTTTTCTGGTCATGCCCATCTCTATTCGGCGTAGTTAAGGATGACCCGTGGACTGGAGAGTGGGTCACATTCAAACTACCATGAGAGGCAGTGGAGTGCAAGTGGCAGGGATGAAAGGCAGTAAAACCTCCATATTGGGGGAAGACTGCAGAAAAGGAGGAACACAAACATGCTCGTGCATTCTTTGAGCAGAGGAGAGAGAACCAGTGTGCACTCAAACAAGCATGGGAGAGAGAACTCTCTACCCATGGGGAGAAGCAGGAGCTGATGACCCTCCTCTTGAACACACCCAAGGACCCTGGATTGGGTCATGGAGAGTAATTGGCAGTGGGTGAAGGCATAGCCAGACTTAACTTGGGCCCAGGCTTAGGGGACAAGTGTGTATTCCCAGTTAATAGGTGGTTTGTAGAGCCCGATATTTCACTCAGGCAAATTGAGGACTTTTAGTCAGAGGTGGGAAAGCCCACCAGCTGTTGTTGTTAATAAAAAGTTGGAGAAAAAGGAAGTTGCAGCATCAACAATGGCAGTGATTCAAGGGTTGGAGATGGAGGTAGGGGAAGCAGGCAACCCTCACAATAGCATAGACATACTTGGAAACAACCAGAAGCTTCTGCCCAATTGACTTGTTGCTGAAAGAAGCCAGGAAATTTGCCCAAGGCAATTTAGGAAATTTGCCAAAGGCACACATGTTTTAGAATAAGTAGGTTGTCACCCCACCGCCACCAATGAAGTTCTGTTTCCAATGAGATGTTAACTGTACAGTCTTGTAGGCTCCCAAGAAAGGATCTTTCCTTTCTTTATTGTTGAAAAAGCAATCAGGTTTAGCATCAATTTAAGTCCCAGTGCAGGGGTAAAATTCTCTTGCTGATTCACTTCCTGGCATTAGGAATTTGGTTGAGCAGCAAGCAGCAGAGAATAAACAGCAACAAAGGAAGATGAGGCACTCCCTGGCAGTAAAACACAATTCCCCATTGACCACTCAAAGCACTCCATAAATGCTTTGTTTTCTGACAGCTCAGTGAAGGTATTTACTGTCTATCTTCTACAAACTTGAGCATAGCCAATGCTCTTGTTTGAAATAAAAGCCAAGATCCTTCTAACCCATTGCTTAGATATATAACAGAAGTGTCACATCTTAACGCAGGTAGAGAGTGCTAGAGGGAAATCTATCTATCTACAATCCAAACACGTCAACACAATAGGATTATGAATAAATCCTGCCTGGAATTCTGAATGGATGCTGCCAGTTAGAATTGAGAACACTGGCCTAGCTGGATGAATCATCTTGACTTTGTCAAAGGTAGCTTCCTATCGAGAAGCCCATGAGAAACACCCGTCAAAAGAATAATGCCCCCATCTTAGCCTTGAGTATTACAACATAGAAATAATTCCTTTCAAAAATTTTATTACCTTGGGACATTATTTTTTTAATATGTTAGTGTTACATAGACATTTGGCTTCTGCTGTGCTAAAAGGAGCAAACAAATAGAAAGGATGTTCTAACTTGGATATTGTAAATAAGTTTTACATTTGACCCTAAAAGCTTCTTGAGCATTTCACCCAAGCAAACTGTTTACCTCAAAATTTCACCATCATTTCAGCCATCATTTGCTCGCAGAGTGCAAGGAAGTAGGTCAAGGTTCCTTTATTATTATTTTCTTCGTGACACTAGGGAACATGAGAGAAAATACTGTTTCATCTTTTGTCTGTCTATCATACTTAGATGTGACATTTTGTTAATGCCGCTAGATAGAGATCCAAGTATTATTCCAAAGAGAGTGCATTAAGTTCACTTCGGGACAAAATACTCCGCATGGCATTATACAATGATTATGTTATAAATAGCTACTGTATACAAACATACTTGCATGATCAGTGTCAGGTTTCTTTTTTGCACTCTGTGGCAGAAAGAAAAGTTTTTTTGGTGATAGATTGTGAGGAGAGCTACAGCCACAGTGTATATAAGCTGTTCTTAAAAAGTCAGAATTAGCCATTAAATAAAGAGTAAAAGTGTGAGTAGGCACAACACACACAGTGGAAGTACAAAAGTACCCTCTAACATTTGAGGTAAATGAGCTTCATGGTGCAGTGATTAAATGCCTGTACTGCAGGTAATATTGTGCTCATGACCTGGGGTTCAGTCCCAGGTAGCAGGCTCATGGTTGACTCAGCCTTCTGAGGTCGGAAGGGGGGGCAATGTATAGCCTGCATACTATAATTAAAAAACTGTAAACTGCCCAGAGAATACTTGAAGTGATATGGGGCAGTATATAAGCAGACCGCTTTGCTTTGCTTTGCTTTAAATTAATTCTGCCATGCTTGCTCTGCAGAATGCAGGATAGAAAGCCATGTTCTAAACCCTTTACTTTGGTTTGACAACCTAAGGAAGAAAAAATATATTGAACAGAAAGCTCTATGAATATGCATGCATGTTTTCCAAAACATGCCCCTTTGCTTTTAGAAATTAAACAAAGAAAGAAGTTGTAGTTTGCAAATAATATCACTGGACTCCAAGGTCAAAATCATCCATACTAGAGATGGGCACGACTTAGCGGTATTCCCGTTTCCGTTTCCGTTACTCGTATCCGTTACTCTATGGAAACGGAAACGGGAATTACTCCGCCAGACTTCGAGCTCGAACCGACGAACGAACAATTTGGTCTGATTTGTCGTGCTCGTTACTTGCATCGCGCAATGCCAAGCGGCACAGAAAAAAAGTTTTTAAAAGTTAAAAAAAAACCGATTCCCGGCCCTAAAAGTAGGCGAAAACTGTCTGAGGGCACCTACCAGGCCAGAAGGGTGTTTTATTTGGGGGAGTTTCCCTGCCCCCCTCTCCTTGGCTATTGCTACTGCTGCGCTGCTGGTACCAGGCTGGGAGGGTGCATCCATTTGCCATGCAGTGCGGGGGATCCAAAATGGCGACCGCAATATTTTTTTTGAAATCATTGCCCAAAACCCCACCAAAGCACCACAGAAACATGCGGAAATTAGCTATTTTAAATGCTTGAATTTTTACAGGAGCAGCAGTGGGTTTTTCTTGCAAAAAAAGTCTCCGTTGATTTTATTTTATTTTATTTTATTTTATTTTTTTACACCTGCGCATTCGCAATGATGGGCTCGCCCATGGGAGTGGACCATGCAAAGTTTTGGAGCCATTCCACCAATCGCATGGCCAGGTTTTGCTGACTGTACCAGGCTGGGAGGGCGCATCCATTTGCCATGCGGTGGGGGGGATCCAAAATGGCGACCGCAATATTTTTTTTGAAATCGTTGCCCAAAACCCCACCAAAGCACCACAGAAACATGAGAATAGAGATGGGCACGACTTAGCGGTATTTCCGTTTCCGTTTCCGTTACTCGGTTCCGTTACTCTATGGAAACGGTAACGGGAATTACTCCCCCAGACTTCGAGCTCGAACCGACGAATGAACAATTTTGGTCTGATTTGTCGTGCTCGTTCCTTGCATTGCGAGATCGCGCGATGCCACACGCGGCACAGAAAAAAAGTTTTTAAAAGTTAAAAAAACCCGGTTCCCGGCCAAAAAGCAGGCGGGAAAATGCCTGCCGTGCCTCAGGGCACTTACCAGAGGGGTTGTTTCTGGAGGTCCCCGGCCTCCCCCCTCATCCCCCGTCCTGGGCTGCTCTGGTGGGACTCGCCGCAGGCTCGCAGCCAGCAAAAAGCCCAGTCTCGCCGCCGGCCGCCGCAATTAAAGCGCAAGCAAGCGGCACGGACGGCACAGGAAAAAACTTTTAAACTCTCCCCCCACCCATTCCCGGGCCAAAAAAGCAGGCAGAAAAATGCCTGCTTGACTAAGGGCGCAGGGCACCTACCGGAGGGGTGGTTTCTGGAGGGGGGGGTCCCGCCTCCCCCCCGTCCTGGGCAGCCGGACTCGCGAGTCGCCATCGCCATGCCATGCGGTGCAGGCGGGGGATCCAAAATGGGGTGGCAAACGCAATATTGTTTTTGAAATCGTGGTCCAAAAACACACAAGCACAACAGAAACACGCGAAAATTTATAAACTGCCAGATTTTTCACAGTAGCAGTTGGTTTTTTCTTGCAACAAAATGTCTCTCCTCTCCTCCTCTGTCCTCCATTGATTTTATTTTATTTTATTTTATTTACACCTGCGCAATGATGGGCTGGCCAAGTGGCCAGCCATGTGGGAGTGGACAACCATGCAAATTTTTGGAGCCATCCCACCAGTCGCATGGCCACTTGGCCATGGAGACTTCTGGGATGTGCCAAAAAGCCCCCTAAAACCTGCCCTAGCCCTAACCCTAACCCTTGACTCCGTACCCATACGTCACAGACTGTCTTCTTAGTGGGTCAGAGAGGCACCCAGAGGTGCAACCCACTAGCCCACCGTAACCTTACCCGTCACTAGCCTAACCCTAGCTCTTGCACTAAGCCACCTTAAAGCCAGATCTACTTGCTTGCATTGCACTACACGCAGCAAGTACAATTCCCTTCTGTGTGAGACATGGTGGTGCCAGAGCCTTGTGAAGGGTGGGCATGACCCTATCATTCTCACACTGGTCTCACGTCTGCACATTATGTTATGCAATATCCATATGGCTATTGCATGGCATTTTGCAGCAGCAGCAGGTGAGGAAGGGAGACCCCCATGTAGAGGGGTCTCTTGGAGCCTGCTTCCCCTTCCTAGTGGCAGGAGGCACCCACGGGTGCCTCCAGGAGCCCACTTTCCCTTTATAGCGGGCCAGAGGAGGCACCCACCCCACAGAGGTGCCTCCAGGAGCCCGCTCCCCCCCCCAAAAAAAACCAGTACTAACGACAATGAAAAAACAAAAAAACAAACCGACTAATTTTTGCGAATTTTCGCGAAAACCGGAAACGACCCGAAACGGGACTGGCCCGACTAACGACAACTCGAAAATTTTTTTTTCAAGTCGTGCCCATCTCTACATGAGAAAATTAGCTATTTTAAATGCTTGAATTTTTACAGTAGCAGCAGTGGGTTTTTCTTGCAAAAAAAAGTCTCCGTTGATTTTATTTTATTTTATTTTATTTTATTTTATTTTATTTTATTTTATTACACCTGCACATTTGCAATGATGGGCTCGCCCATGGGAGTAGACCATGCAAATTTTCCACCAATTGCATGGCCACTTGGCCAGGTTGACCACAGAGACTTCTGGGATGTGCCAATTGGGCATAAACAGCCCACTAATCGTAGCCCAAACCCGAACCCTAAGCCTAACCCATACGCCAGTACACTGTCCTTCTAAGTGGGTCAGAGAGGCACCCAGATGCACCCCAATACTCACCCTAACCTCACCCGTAACTAGACTAACCCTAGCCGTTGCGCTAATCCGTCTTAACCCTAAGCCAGATCTACTTGCATTGCAAGTAGATCTGGCTGTAGGCAGTAGGGGGAAGGCTGTAGGCAGAAAAAACAATCTAACATGAGATTTTGGTTTGCAAGATCTGAACAAAGCTGTTAATGATTAGGTTAAGAGTAGTTAATTCATATAGTCACTACACGTCAGAAGTGACTTGATGGAATGTAACTTCTTTGGAGACTACTTTAATTGCCAAAAAACTGGATGGTGACAAGAAGGTGGAACAGCTGAGACTATGACAGGACATAGGTATCAAATATCATCCCCAACAATGCTGCAAAAATAGGAAATTCAGACACTAAATGAGTGAGAGTCTGAATATTTCTTTTTTCTTTTCAAAGTATCTTTTTAAATTGTTTACAACCAGACGCATAAACTTTTTGTGAGCACAAATCATTTTATTGTCCAGTAATGAGTTAAACATTTCTTCTCCTGATAGTCAGCTAACGGGACCTTTACTGACAGGGCAAACATTCAGATTGCCCCATACCTGGAACTAATTTCCCCTTTGAAGACTTGCGTCACAAGGCTGATCTCAGAAATCCTGAGAAAATGTTTATTGAAAGCAGTCATGGGTAGGACAAACACAATTGCATTGTGCTTTTGTAGTGCAGAAATACTTTTAATATGCTTTGCAAAATTATCCTAGTACCCTGGAGATATATGGCAAAATATGGCATTAGTAACAAATGTTTAAAGAATTTTTGGCATGAAACATAACAAAATGATTCATTAATGGCTCCTCTGGGTCCTAAAAGCATCAAAATCGCAGGGTAGCTTCTTTGGAATGGTTAATCAGCCCCCACCAGGGGGAGGGGTATTAGCTGCTTCCCAACTCAATTAGAAATTATTTTTCTTCTAGGAGGATCTCCATTGGAGTTTAATAACTCAGCTCCTTGAACCACAAACCTCTCCAAATTTGGGGGGCTTATAGGGAAGAGCTTGAAGAAGCTCCCCTGCTTCATTTCCTGAACCAGAAAAGGTGGTTCATTTTATTGTATCATGAAATGGTTTCTATCATTTTGTTTTGTAGCGAAACAATTTGTTATGTAACAAAATGACACAGTAGCATTATGTTGTTTGGTGCCCATCTCTACTTTTGACTGTTCTATGATTTTTTTAACTGTGAAAATAGCAAACTTTTCTATAACAACGATAATGCAAAAAAGCAATGATACCAAAACTGTTGCGAAGTTCTACATTTATATGTATTTGTGTATGTGTGTGTTCTGTACTGTTGATTCTGAAGCAACAATCACCCATAATTCAGCAGGGGGAGGCAGGGAGGGAGAACCACGATTGGATCACTTATGATCATGTGTCCTGTTCCAGTGCTTGTATGTCTAGACATTGCTTGTTGATCAAGGAAAACATTTAGAAGAAATGTTTGCTTGTCTTGTAAAACACTCTTAAACCAAGTTACTCTTAAACCATTGATAAGTTCAAATTTGGTTTTAAAAAAATAACACTTCCATGCCTTGCTGTCCTGGGCAAGTAATGCTTTATTGCAAAATACAAATAAAAAGCAGAGAGATTGCTAATATAGGAATACACTCGACTAAACCAATACTTAAAAGCTAGACATGTCTAGGGACCTGGGTCTGGGGATCATCAATGGTGACCCCAGGAGTCAGGACCCCCAAATGGAGCTGAACACTTGTTTATATACCTTCTTCACCACCATACCCAAAATGCAGAATCTTCTTCTGATGGTTCTGCTTCTTGTTCAGACCAGCTAAAACTAGTCAAACCCAGTTGATCCTATGTTTAGAGTCCATCTGCAAACACTTGTTCTCCCAGGTTCTTCTCCTACAGAAAGCTGCTTGAGGTTAGGCCTCTGTGGTTAGGGTTCCACAGATGTTACAGAAGTTACTAACTCCCTGTCTTGCTGGCTCTATGAGCTCTCAGTAAATGCAGCTTTTTTCAAACACCCAGCTGTTATACATGTCCAGTCTCATTGATTATTGATTACAGAATATCAATACAAATCCAATCTTATCACCAAGTTACTCTTAAACCAAGGCATTACTCTCTCTCTCTCTTTCTCTCTCTCTCATTCTCTGTCTGTCTGTCTGTCTGTCTGTCTGTCTGTCTGTCTGTCTGTCTGTCTCTCTCTCTCTCTCTCTCTCTCTCTCTCTCTCTCTCTCTCTCTCTCTCTCTGTGTGTGTGTGTGTGTGTGTGTGTGTGTGTGTGTGTGTATTTTCCCCATCTTTTCACCTCCTATTTATTTGCACATATAATAAATAACATGACTTACTGGATCATATCAAACTAAATTTAAAGGACTTTCCTGGCCAAAATTTTAATTTTTTTAAGAAGAGAGAGAAACTATTGTAGACTATTTGCGTGCCTTTGTCATCCTGGCTTAAGCCAAACAATATTTTTTTCATGCTCATTTTATTTCTTATCTGAGAAACTGCAATGTAAGCTAACAATATGTTTTGTACAGCTGTCACAACTTCCTATCAGTTTCAAAGCAGCATTTTTCTTTTCCCTCACCACCCACATCGCAGCTGTACTTAAAGAATATTGTTTCTTTTTGTTGTTCATTTTGGGGTTTGTTTCCCCCTCCCCAAGTTTTTGCCATGGTAGAAAGAATTAAGATGGATAGTTTGGGGGACTAGTTTCCCTTAACAATTTATGTTGCAGTTTATAAGACCTAAGTCTGTTGTATGTAACATAGATTTAGGAAAGGTTAGAGAAGATATATAGGGAAGGCAGATACTTGGCTATATTTCATTCACTGGACAGATTTAATTTGGGTTCTAGACAGAACTTCATGAGTTCAATTTCCTTTATCAGAATAAAGTTCAGGGAGAAATTTGTTTGTTAGAAGGGAAGGATTTCATTTGCTGTGATAAGTCTTTATCTAATTGCCAGTTGCAGCTATGGTACATCAACTCAGACAATGGGATTTACAAATATGTTGTGTTCAAAGTAAACCATAGATTCAGTGGGTCTATTACAGCCATTAGATTTTGGTCACCGCCAGTTCCCTTTCTTTCAGACACAGTTTGGCTGTGAAGCCCAGAGCCTGGAAGCAGTTGTAATTAGTTCCTTTCTCAATAACAAACCTTTAACTATATCACCTTATTTATTTATTTATTTATTTATTTATTTATTTATTTATTTATTTATTTTAGACTATTTCTCCTTGGAAAAGGACCCAAGGCGACTTACAGTAATGAGGGGTAATATACAGTCCAGTACAATTAAGATGTTTATATTTATTTATTTATTTATTTATATTTACATTTGTAGACCTCCCGACTTTTCAAGAGAAACTCTGGGCATTTCACAAGAAATCAATACAAAATCTGAATATCAAGCATAATGAAGCAAAATCAAACACAAAAGTATGAAAAGACAATTAAACTATAAGTATAAAATTAAGAGTAAGATGGTGGCAAAAAAAACCCACACATTCCACCTCCATTAGTCACCGAAAGCTGCCTGGGAGGGCCAAGTTTTTAACCACTTCATGAAGGCAGAGAGGGGCTCCACAGTCCTAATGTCAGTCCTGATGTCACTGTGGTTCCAATATATGGGGCCGGCAAGAGAGAAAGGTCTTACAAGCCTCCCAAGGTGTAACAACTCTGAACATAAGGACCTGAGATATTCTAGTGGGTCAGGCCAAAGTTAATCTTGGGACAATACCATTTTAAAAATCAAGGAAAATACATGTGGGGGGGGGGACACCCACATTAAAACCTCCAAAGTTAGCCTATCATAGATTGAGCTAGACAAATAGATTTTAAGGTGCTTAGTAAAATGAACAATTAAGATTAAATAGGCTAGCTTAATACTGTACTTTGTTATTTTCACTTTTTGCACTAGATGAAGATTGAGATAAGTAACAATGAATACAATGATGGAAAAAAATAACATGTGAATTTGGAATATTCCAAACACTTGGGCTGAAATATTGGGAAAATATTTGCATTTGAACTATGTAACATGGCAACACACAAGCAATGTATTTCTTTTAACTTGTTATGTTTAGAAAATTCAATAAAATGTAAAAAACAAAACCCTCCAAAGTTACAGGTTAAAAAAAATACCACAGAAGGCAAACTGATCATTAAATGCCAATCTAAAAAGATTTGTTTTTCCTCTCTTCTGCAAATCAGTCAGATTGGAAACAGGACACAGCTTGGAAGGCAGTGCTTTCCATAGCTTGGGCAAACATCTCCTTCCTTCCTTCCTTCCTTCCTTCCTTCCTTCCTTCCTTCCTTCCTTCCATAACAATGATTATCAAACTTGCCCTACCATTACTATTTGACTTCAACTTAAATAAGTCACTGGTTACGGATTCTGGGAGCTTATGTCCATCGTCTGGGCCACCAGTTTTCAAGCCTCAGCCACTAATACTTTTTCTAACTGAATCCTGACCAGAAAGCACCTATTTCTTCCACTCTCATCTACCAACTAGCATTTATCCTCCCATATGCTATTTCTCTCAAATAAATGGCCCCATTTCAATCATTTGAACTGCCAAATGCCCCTGACCCTGACAGCTGCAGAATCTAGAAATGGCAGTTGTTGTTGTTGTTTTCAAGAGTTGTCTTCTGACAGACTATATCTTTAAACCAATTAGGTGCAATTTGTGCTTTATACAACTGCCCACAACTCTGTACACTCAAAAAGAAGACTTAAGAATCATCTTGAGTTGAACAGTACATTATGATCCCTTGTGGAACCAAAGGGGATCCAAGCAGCGACAAGAACCATTATGGAGTGAAATTATTGTTTGGGGGATTAATTAGAAGACTCATTTTTAAGGCAAAGTCCTTTGTAGCAGGCAATGCACAATCAACTGGGAAGTGCATCTCCTGAACTATGAAGAGTTTACAGTGTAATCTGAAAGGAATGTAACATGAGATCAAGGGACCAGCAAGTACTTAAAGTACTTCCATGTAATTCTGTGAGCAAGGGGTGGAAAAAATGATTAATGGGAAACTTCTCCCATGCATTCATCAGAAGGGGATAAAAAGAGACACACAAGTGAATGTGACTTCCATAAAAACATAACGGAAATATGTGGCAAGGCTTATGCGCTCTGTGCCAAACACAAATCCCTGATTATGGCTAATAAAATCCCAACTAAGTGCTAGAGAGGGTGTGATGAAACCAAATCTTATCAGCATATGTAAGAGCTATAAACTAATACAAGATATCTTAAGTCTGGATGGATTGCAACAGTCTAGAATGACAGGAACAAATTTCTTCCTTGGCCTTAGGATGACTGGACATTTGAAACTAAGCTACTACACTGAAGAGACAGCAGAGCAGAGTGGAGGTTGAGGCTTTTTAAAAATGTTTGTTAGGATTCTGTAAAATTGATGTTTAATCCATACAGGTGTTGCTTTATATTGTTTATAAAGTTATTCATATTGATTAAACTGTTTTAATGGTTGTCACAAGGCCTTAAAGACCATGCTGTTTCGGGAGTCGTTTGGTGACTGTTAATTTAATTTTTTTCCTTCCTTTTTTCCACCTGTTCCGCCCTGCCATCCTGTTTTTTGCTGTTTTTTATTCTTATTGTTTATATTGTTTTTGCGATGTTGTATCTAATCTTGACAGTTGTTTGTTTCTCCCTGTTGTAAACTGCCTGGAGTTCCATTCGGTATATAAGCACCAAAATAAATAAATAAATAAATAAATAAAACAAATTTATATATTCATGAAATTCTGTTTATATGCAACCTCTCAGACACCATACAGATGATTAACACACTTTGTAACCATACAGATGATTAACACTGAGTTCTAGTACTACTCTTCCACAGTAATAAAGTGAAGTGCAGCTACAATTACTGCCACAGAGTCTCCCTGTTTTGACTTCTTGACTCACTGTGTCAGTGCTTACATTTCAGGTCAGTTTGGGCAGTCAAAACAAGAATTTATTAGCTGACAAATGAATCTTGAAGATTTGTCAGAACCTACTTTTTTTTTTGGCCTGCCCCCTCTGAAGACAATGCTATGGCCAGCAGGAATATCAAACAAAGCTCCAAAATATATTAGCAAAAAGCCATAAATATGTCACCCTAGTGCAGGCTCATTGAATCAACAGAACATACACAGAAGTTGACCTACCGTATCTCTAGTCATTCAATGGGCATACTTTGATTTTAGTTTTTAGCCACTGCTTAATTTCAAGGATAGCAATATAATAGATCGTTAAATCGTTGCATATGATCCAACTTATAAGCAAATAACCAGCAACCATTAAGTTCAAAGATATTAATATAATAGATCATTAAATTGTTGCTTATTATCCAACTTATAAGCAAATGGTCTGGCTCAACCATTACACATTTTGTGTAGTTTCTCCTGTAGAATGAAGACAAATGCAAAATTTGTGTTGATGGTCTCTGTATTTGCTATAAAACCTAAGTCCAAGAACACAAGTGTCAGATCACCTTCAAGCACTAAGTGGTTTCATCAAAATTTAAACAATTAGAAATGTTAAGGTCTAATAAATCTTTATGGTGATCAGCACAAAAAAAGAATTCAGCACAGGTGATTCTGTAATTGTAATTCATTAAAAAAAATTAGCAGTGCTTAATGATCCTGAAACATTTATGTCCGCTTGTATGATGTGCATGACTCGTGGCTGGGAATTAAAACTTGTCAGACAGAAAGTCTAGGTTCCAGCATAACACATTTTCTTTCCTCTAAGGAGGAACGTCTGCAGAATACGTGTGAAAAATGTAGAACACTAACAGCTTTTCCAAGAACTATACGTGAGCAGAAAGCCAGGCTGTTACTGATGAATCTTTCCTGGGGGGAAATAAAAACCAATGGATTTTCCATCCCAGGATAACCTTTTCCACATTCATTATTCTGGGAATTTTGTGTGTGTGTGTGTGTGTGTGTGTGTGTGTGTGTCAAAAGGTATTGGAGTCTTGTTAAAGTGTTTAAGAGGTTCCTCTTCATACCTGTGTGCCTTTACTAAGTGTTCAATAAGTTCCAAATAGAGATGGGCACGAAATGTTATTCATTTTGTTATTTGTTATTCGTTTCATTACCTAATGAAATGAGTAATGAACCCCAGAGAGAATTTAGAATTAAACAAAATGAACCAAAAAAATTGGTTCGGTTCGGTTCGGTTCATTAATGGTGGTGCCGGAGATGTCTCCTACCTGGTGCTGGTCTGCTCTTCCTGGCTGCAGGGAGGGGCAACCAGAAAAAGAAAAGCTGACCAGCTCGTGCTACAGCTGTAGCACGGGCCATGTGGTCAGAAGTAAATAAAATAAAATAAAATAAAATAAAATAAAATAAAATAAAATAAAATCAAGGAGCGCCAACCCGGCCTCAGGGGTGGCTGGGTTGGTGCCCTAAAATCAAGAAAAAATAACTAAATAAAAAAGCACCAACCTGGCCCCAGGGGCCGCGTGGTGGGCACTTGAAAACAACAACAGGGGCCAGGATCTGCCATCATCACCACCACCACTGAGCTGCCACCACCGCCAGTAAGAACCCAAAATGGTTTGGATCCATTTGGGTTCGTACGATTTTTTAAAAATTTGTATGAACCTGAACCCGAACCGAACCAAGGGTGGGCCCAAAACAGATGAACCCGAACCATGGATTTTCTGATTCGTGCCCACCTCTAGTCCTAAATACCCTACTAATATTACAATTATGCAGCTTGTAGTAAATAAGGTAAAATATGCAGACAAGGAAAAACAAATACAGTGGTGCCTTTTGTGACAAAATTAATCCATTCCAAATGCATTTCCTTAAGTTGAAATTTTCTTAAGTCAAAACATAGTTTCCTATTGAAATGCATTGGAAATGAATTAATCCCCTGGATATGCCTCTTCCAATTCAATAATTCTATTATTCTGTGACTCATCCGCAACTGATGCAGCCACTTATTTTTCCTTTCAGGTTTCAATGTGTTCTTTTTAAGGTTCTCCTGTTAAACCTAACACCCTTGGATGTCTTATAACTTCCTGTGGCAGTTTTCCTCACAATTTGAAAGCTTATGGTCTCATTTGGTCCTTACTGATGCCAGTATAATAATGCCATGTTCTTTGGCAAAAGAACATGGAGAAGAACAACCTTACGGCACAAGATATTCACCCTGGAAGAAACCTGATTACTCTGGAAGCCAGAAATAATTCAAGTATCAACATATTTGATAGAAAGGGATAAGTCGGTACCATGCTAGCTGTTCATCTATAATGTGCATAACTGTTCAAACGTGATCTGAGTTTGACCAATTGCTATGTTGTTCATTGCCAATGTGCACGCCAAAGATGTGGATAATTAAAATAATAAGATGAGTTCATGGTAATTTTCCCCAAATAATTTTACATCGAAAATTGTATTCACTTTACTGACATAGAAAGAAACCATGACTGCTAATGCATTATAGTTGGCAACACCACCATATAGAGATAACATGACCCAGAATCCATGTAAGAATCATAACCTGAATGCTGAAAGCCATAAGCTCAATATGGAAACATAAGTTTCTGCTGGAGAAATTACAAAGGGCAATTAAGTTGTTCCATGAATGCAACCCCATTCAAAGTGATACGCCATAGTCCAGTATCCCAGTAGAAGACCATGCAAATGATTTCCTTTGGGATTCAGTGTGTTGTCATGAGGAATTATCTGACATAAGAGTAGCCTTGCAGCCAGATGGCGGGTATAGAAATCTAACAGATGAATAAATAATAGCCAGGAAAGGATTTCTCCCCTGCTCTATAATTTGAACCAGAACATTTTCCCACCATTTCCTAAGTGATTTCCAGATAGGAAAACAGCTGCCTTAATGGCTTTAAAGAGAAATTTAGGTCCCAGTTGGAAATAATGTCTTGGCCAACGTTTCTTCATCATGAGATCACTATTACTGTTTACTGATAGTAAATCTTATCATACATAATGCACTTAAAATAAAACAATAATAACAAGGCTGAATGGGAAAATTAGACTGAACAAGTAATCGTTATCATTAGGACTGCAGAACTTTGAAGGAACCTATGTATCATTGAGTTCAAGAAGCGCAATAGTAAACCAGACTTCCAACTTCTGGCTCTGCAGACAAACATCTAAACTGCTGAGCTATAACTTTATCTTGTTAATTAGTAATCAGTTATACCACTTATTTTGGCTCTGTAGTTAATAGAAAGACATTATATCCGAGTTGGAACCTTTAAAAAATGAACTATAAAGACCAGTGGTTCTCAACCTGTGGGTCCCCAGATGTTCCTGGACTGCAGCTCCCAGAAGTCTTCACCACTAGCTGAGCTGGCCAGGACTTCTGGGAGTTGCAGTCCAGGAACATCTGGGGACCCACAGGCTGAGAACCACTGATATTGACAATAACCGTTAGTCATTCAGGACCATCATTAATGCCAACTGCATAAGACAGCATGGGTGCCTATAGAGCATGAGAGCGCTCAACCATATGAATTCTGAATTTATTTATTTTAATGCAGAGGGATATATACATTCTGATGCAGTAGTACATTTTGTGCCCATGGATAGAGATGGGTGCTTCATCCCAGTAACCAGCTTCACATGAAAAGCACCCCACTACTTCATCCACAAGCCCCACAGCTGTGTGGACCACTCACTGCCACTGGTCATCATGCACCATGTGGGTTCTTCTCTGTTGGCCCACCACTACTTACTCCAACAGATTGGTTGGCTGCCCAAGGGCTCCTGCCTGGAGTGGAGCACCACCAGAGAAGAAGGACCCCAGTGGTGCATGATGTCCAGTGTGTGGCCTAGTCAGCTGGGAGGCTGAGGGATGGAGCAGTGAGAACACCTGTGGTGCCATGCCGATAGCTTTGTACAAAGCAATCATTGCAATGAAGTGCCCATCTGCACTCATGAACTAGGTCAGTGTTGGCGAACCTATGGCACGGGTGCCAAAGGTGGCACTCGGAACCCTTTATTTGGGCACCCGACATCACCCCTTTCACAGTCACCTGTATTCAGATTAAATTGCTGTACTGGCACCTTGCAAAAAAATAATAATAGTAGGTTTTGAATCGCAGTTTGGGCACTTGGGCTCTAAAAGGTTCACCATCACTGAACTAGGTAAACATAGCAAAAATAGAGTCTTGCCTTTTGACAAAGATATCCTTTTTGTTCCTGACATGGACTGATATAGTGTTAAGACTACAGCAGGAAAGGAGTATCATCATCAGACTGTCAGTGTTCACAATGAAAGAAAACAAGAGAAGAGAAGAGAAGAGAAGAGAAAGAAGGGGGAAAAAGAGGAGGGGATATGTTTGCAAATGCAAAAGTGGAAGTTTAGCTTATGGATTCTCGATTACTTCCCTTTACTCTAGCATTTTCCCCTCCTTCACTCCCTGTTCTAGTTGCCTGGCAACAGAAAGGATACCACTAACTTTCAGAAAGGAACCATCTACTAAAGAAAACAATTGAAGGAGAGAACTACACAAAACTGGTGCCACTGCAAATTCTCCTGCTGTTCTAATTCATGTGTTGGCTGGGATGACTAGGTATCATCTCTGTTGATGAGAGGATCTGTTGTTTCAATGACTCAAATGACATTTGCAATGAACAGTCCCTTGTGTAGTTAATGTTGTGATGCTGTCCATCTTTCTCTTCTCCTTCTTTCCATCAAATATGTAAATAATCTTATAAAATTAAGACCTTTAGGCTATAATCCTTACCTGGCAATAAGGCTTACTGAACAGGATGTTACCTACATTTTGTAGAGGTATGTAGTAGAGATGGGCACGACTTAGCGGTATTCCCGTTTCCGTTTCCGTTACTCGGTTCCGTTACTCTACGGAAACGGTAACGGGAATTACTCCGCCAGACTTCGAGCTCGAACCGACGAACGAACAATTTTGGTCTGATTTGTCGTGCTCGTTCCTTGCATCGCGCAATTGCGCGATGCCACGCGGCACAGAAAAAAGTTTTTAAAAGTTAAAAAAACCCGGTTCCCGGCCAAAAAGCAGGCGGAAAAATGCCTGCCGTGCCTCAGGGCACCTACCAGAGGGGTTGTTTCTGGAGGTCCCCGGCCTCCCCCCTCATCCCCCGTCCTGGGCTGCTCTGGTGGGACTCGCCGCAGGCTCGCAGCCAGCAAAAAGCCCAGTCTCGCCGCCGGCCGCCCGCAATTAAAGCGCAAGCAAGCGGCACGGACGGCACAGGAAAAAACTTTTAAACTCTCCCCCCCACCCATTCCCCGGGCCAAAAAAGCAGGCGGAAAAATGCCTGCTTGACTAAGGGCGCAGGGCACCTACCGGAGGGGTGGTTTCTGGAGGGGGGGGTCCCGCCTCCCCCCCGTCCTGGGCAGCCGGACTCGAGTTGCCATTTCGCCATGCCATGCGGTGCGGGCGGGGGATCCAAAATGGGGCGGCAAACGCAATATTGTTTTTGAAATCGTGGTCCAAAAACACACAAGCACAACAGAAACACGCGAAAATTTATAAACTGCCAGATTTTTCACAGTAGCAGTGGGTTTTTTCTTGCAACAAAATGTCTCCTCTCCTCCTCTGTCCTCCATTTATTTTATTTTTTTTTATTTTTTTTACACCTGCGCAATGATGGGCTGGCCGAGTGGCCAGCCATGTGGGAGTGGACAACCATGCAAATTTTTGGAGCCATCCCACCAGTCGCATGGCCACTTGGCCATGGAGACTTCTGGGATGTGCCAAAAAGCCCCCTAAAACATGCCCTAGCCCTAACCCTAACCCTTGACTCCGTACCCATACGTCACAGACTGTCTTCTTAGTGGGTCAGAGAGGCACCCAGAGGTGCAACCCACTAGCCCACCGTAACCTTACCCGTCACTAGCCTAACCCTAGCCATTGCACTAAGCCACCTTAAAGCCAGATCTACTTGCTTGCATTGCACTACACGCAGCAAGTACAATTCCCTTCTGTGTGAGACATGGTGGTACGAGAGCCTTGTGAAGGGCGGGCATGACGCTATCACTCTCACTGGTCTCACTGTCTGCACATTCTGTTATGCAATATCCATATGGCTATTGCATAGCATTTTGCAGCAGCAGCAGGTGAGGAGGGGAGATCCCCATGTAGAGGGGTCTCTTGGAGCCTGCTTCGATAGGAGGCACCCACGGGTGCCTCCAGGAGCCCACTTTCCCTTTATAGCGGGCCAGAGGAGGCACCCACCCCAGAGAGGTGCCTCCAGGAGCCCGCTCCCCCCCCAAAACCAGTACTAACGACAACGAGAAAATGAAAAAACGAACCGACTAATTTTTGCAAATTTTCGCGAAAACCGGAAACGAGCCGAAACGGAACCGGCCCGACTAACGACAACTCGAAAAAATTTTTTTTCAAGTCGTGCCCATCTCTAGTATGTAGGTCTGTGCTTCTGGCTTTCCTAATGGAGTTCTCTTTCCCTGCTCCTCAGCCATAGCTTTTGAATCACAGCTCCTAACAAGGCCAACCCTACCATTAAGCAGAGTGGGGCATCTACCCGATGCAGCTCATTTTGTGTGTCAAGAAAGGGCAGCAAGCATTTAGATGTTTTTATTATTATTATTTACCACCACCAAGGAAAGAACAACGGGCTTTGTTGGATTATACACCTCACATGCCCCCCCCCAAATGAGACAATGTTTCAGAAGTATGGTCCTTGATGGAGATTGAGTCTTTTACTGTCCTGTATTGGGAAGCAACAAATTTTAAATCAGTCCTAAGTTTTAAATATGGAGACTTTGCAGCTTCTCTGTTTAGATTACTTTATTTTTGGCAGTACAGAGGTGGATGAAGATGGTGCCAAACCTCTCCAATATGTTTCACAGACAGTGGACAGTATAAGCACAGCAGACATTCAAGGTGGAGGGCTAAGGCTTTCCAATTTATTTGTAGACATTATTCTTTCATACATAAAAAGGAATGAAAGGTCTAAGCAACCACGGTACTGAACATTAATCATGCATTAGACCCAAAGCAGGCTCCTGTAATGGAGCTAGCCGTATCATGTTAGTAACAGATGCCAAAATCACAACTTGTGGACTTGAAGTTGACAGTGGATCATAACACACTTAATGTTAATTACTCTGTCTGTCAATCTTGCCGCCCACCATATTCCACGTAGAGAATTCCGTTTATAACTTCCAAGCTAGACAGCAGATTAACAATTCAGTGTACTTATTAAGACTGATAATATCTGCCTCTGAGAAGGTCAGCACTAGTTCTTTCTAAACCCACCCAGAATGTCTAATTCTACTCCCCATGCAAAATAAAGACCATTCATTAGGAAACATATGGAAAACAAAAGAAAAGTCTGCCCCTTATTTACAAGGACCCTTTAACTGAAAGAGTGTTGATAGTATAAATACCACTATTCTAACCAGCTAATGTGCTTCAACCATGACCTGGAAAGACCTTTGTGGCTGATAGGATAGCTTAATTTTCATGCCAGTTCAATCTTTGGCCTTTGCACTGAGGCTGCCAACATGGGTGTGAATTAACACCAATTATTCCGGTGTTTTATGTTCTAGACTGAGAGTATCAACTCATTTTACACAGGTCACCGAACAACTGTCAGAAGTTAATGACTTCTGGTTCCTACCTACTGACCTGCTTTGGGTTAGCTGAGAAGCTCAGAGTTAGAGGGGGTTTGTATCTCATTAATAAAGACTGACCTTCCTGGTCCTGCAATTATTCCCTTTCACAAATCCACATAGGTGTTTCTTTTCCCTTCACATGTGTAACCCAGGGGCAAATCCTGTGCTGCTGACTGGTTTCCACTTGTTCAAACCATGATGGAAGTGAGCTTATTGTCTGCAATCACACTGCAACTGTTGCAAAAATGGAAGAGTTACAAGAAAGAAATAGCAAAGAACTGCTGCAACTTTTGAGTCATTTGTTTTGTAATACTAGAAGAAAAGAAGACATTTTTCTGCAAATAATGAGATGAATGTTTTGGTGGAATGACACAAAGATGAAGCAGCATGAGTAAATATGTCTATATAGTTACAAATTAAGGTTCAGCCCACGGGTGTTATCTTCCTTATCCACAATTAGGTAGTTCTACTTTTTAATTTTATTAATTTTATTTATTTTAGAGTATTTTTACCCTGGCTTTCTCCTTGGAAAAGGACCCAAAGCGGCTTACAGTCATGATGAGGGATAATATACAGACCAGTACAATTAAGACATGTTTGGGTATTGAGAACAGGGAATTGAGGGACATTTTACAGCATTACCTTAAAGATACAATAAAATGTGCACAGTTAAAAAAAGAATAAAATTGCATGTAAAAGTTATGAATGATGGCAACTAATATCAAAAACATAGTGTCAATGTAAACACATAAGGTCATAAGTAGTTATAAACACAAAGTGTATGTGATCCTATCAATGCATATAAAAGACACATTGCCCCCCCCCCCCAGCCCGGAGAAAAGAGGCAAGACACCAGGTTTGGGTAAATCGGGCCACACTTTATTACCTCCGCAACCAACAACTCAGAAGAAACTGGGGGCCATCCGTAGGGTGGAAGGCTGATCTGTGTGAGGCTGGCCCTGCCACACACGGACCCAGGCAGGAGCCACCATCCAATTATGGGCAACCCAGCAGGCTCAACCACCCAAGGCTGTCAGCTCTGGGTAATTGCCACCCGTGGGGCCCAGCCACTTACCTCCCCCCGGCGTCGAGTCCTCAGGGCCTTCAGCGCCGAGCGGGCTGGCAAACACTCCTATCAGGTGTCCCTTGGCTCCATACCTTACCTGCCTTCTGACCCTACCTGTCTGTGTGACCAAATGCTGCGAAAGAACCACGCCAGACCCAGTAAATAACATTAAGAACGGGATGGGCAAAAACACACCTGCTCCTTGTCTGGCCAATCTGGAGCAGGTCAAAAATTCCCATCCAGCCCCATAGCGACCAGTATAACTCACTCTTAATTCAGGGTGGGCGGGTGGGACGCCACTTGCTACAAGAAGAGAGAGGCCAGCCAACCGTTGGGAGCTGCTTTTAAGGTAGGCTTCCGGCTGGCCTCTCTGAGCCACCATCAGGCTCGCCCGTCTTTGCCTCCCTCGGGCGGGGGGGGGGCAAAATAGCTCCCGCAGTGCATTGCGAGCCCCGGTAATGCCTAAAAGGTAGGTAGTCCATCATTCAGGAAAAGCTTGCCTGAAGTGAAAGGTCCTTGCCTGTTTCTGGAAAGACAACAGAGATGAGGCATCCAGTACAAGTAGCATCCCTATCCTTTGTTCTCTCTTTCGACTGACCAGGATCACCTTTGTCTTGTCTGGGTTTAGTTTCATTTTGTTCTTCCTCATCCAGTTCATTACTGCAGCTAAACACTCATGTAAATTTGAGATAGTAGTTCCCTTAGAATCTGGAGGTGATGAGATATAGAGCTGGGTATCATCGGCATACTGGTGGCACTTAACCACATAAGACCTGATAATCTCCTCCAGTCATTTCATATAGCTGTTGAATAACATAGGAGACAGAACAGAACCCTGGGGAACTTCACAGGTCAGCAGCCGTGGTGTTCACCATGGCTTTAATGCAGTACCCCCAATTCTCATTTCAGAGAAATGAGTCAGGAGGATGCATGGTCTATAGTGTCAAAAGCAGCTGAGAGGTCTAGTAAAATCAAAAGGGACACAGATTGCCTATCCATTTCTCTGCATAAGTTATCTAACAATGCAACCAGTGCTGTCTCAGTCCCATAGACAGGCCTGAAGCCAGATAGACATGGATCCAGGTAATTTATGTCATCCAGAAACCTCTGGAGCTGCAAGGCCACAACACGCTCTAGGACTTTTCCTAAGAATGGGATATTCAATACCGTTTGGTAATTGTTCAGTATCATTGGGTCTAAGGAGGGCTTTTTTAACAGTGGTTTTACTATAGCCTCCTTTAAGCATGCCAGAATCCTGCCCTGTTGTAAGGAGGCATTCACTACTCTTCCTAACCAGACTGCCATACCTTTTCTGGCAGCTTTTATGATCCATGAGGGGCAAGGATATAACACATGTGGTGGCCCTCACCTCACCAAGGGTCCTGACAACATCATCCAGCTGTAGAAGCTGAAAGTCATCCATTAACACAGGACAAGGAAGGTGGAGTGTTGTATTTACTGGCTCTGGATCAATAGCAGCATCCAAGGTAACCTGGATCTGTTTAATTTTTTCCTGCAAAGTGTTGTGCAAATTCTTCACAGTGAGATACAAAGTGGTCTGCATTATCTGCCCATGAGTCAGCATGTAGCAGACTTTTAACTATTCTGAAAAGCTGCCCTGGGAAATTTTGTGACAAATCAATTGTGGTAGAGAAAAATGTTTTATTTGCTGGCTGCACTGCCTTGGAGTAAGCCTTCCAAAAGCCTTTCACTGTTTCTTTGTTTCAATCTGGGTTTTCCACCAACACCTTTCAGCTCTACGAGCCACCTGTTTCAATTTTGCCAGCTCCCCAGTAAACCAAGCAGTCACTCTGGGTCGATTTTGAGAAATGAGATGTTTAGCAGCTATCCGGTCAATGGCTTTGCTCATTTCCCCATCCCAGAGTTCAACCAAGGATTCAATAGAATCACTCATCAGAGATGTAGGAAAATCCCCAAGGGTGGTTCAAATCATCTGGATTCATCAACCTTCTGGGACGTATTACTTTTGTGTCAGTTCCCCACCCCGACCCCAGCCAGGCTGTGAGTTTCAGCCAGCTTAAAGCATACCATATAGTGGTGTGTCCAGGACAATGAACATAAGAACATAAGAACAACCTTGCTGGAACAGGACACAGCCCATCCAGTCCGGCATTCTGTCTCACAGAGTGGCTCACTATTTGCTTCAGGGTATTCCCAAGCAGATGTCTTCATCTGCTTATGATTCCCTGCAAATGGCATTGAGAGATATCCTGCCTATCTCTCCAACCTGGAGGTTGTCCTTAGGCATCCATAATGATATCCATTGATACCCTTGTTCTCCATGTCGAATCCTTTCTTAGAGCTGTCAAGGCTGACAACTATCACCATTCACCACTTCTGGCAGGGAGTTCCATAGACCCAGCCATTGTCCTTAGGCATCCATAATGATAGCCATTGATACCATTGTTCTCCATGAACTTGTCCAATCCTTTCTTAAAGCTGTCAAGGCTGACAGCTGTCACTACTTCTTCTGGCAGGGAGTTCCACATACAAGTGATCCCCTGGGTGAAAAAGTACTTTATATTATTTGTTTGAGATTTAGTACCCAAAAGTTTCATGGAGTGCCCCCTAGTTCTAGTGTTGTGCAATAGGGAAAACATTTTTCCTTATTTACTTAGTTCATACTGTGTTTGAGGTCACCTCTTAGTCGCCATTAGATGGGCACGACTTAGCGGTATTCCTGTTTCCGTTTCCGTTACTTGTATCCGTTACTCTACGGAAACGGAAACGGGAATTACTCCACCAAAATTCAAGCTCGAACCGACGAATGAACAATTTGGTCTGATTCGTCGTACTCATTACTTGCATCGCGGCGATCGCGCAATGCCAAGCGGCACAGAAAAAAAGTTTTTAAAAGTTAAAAAAACCCCCCGATTCCCGGCCCTAAAAGTAGGTGAAAACTGTCTGAGGGCACCTACCAGGCCAGAAGGGTGTTTTATTTGGGGGGGGGGGTTCCCCGCCCCGCTCTCCTTGGCTATTGCTACTGCTGCGCTGCTGGTACCAGGCTGGGAGGGCGCATCCATTTGCCATGCAGTGCGGGGGATCCAAAATGGCGACCACAATATTGTTTTTGAAATCGTTGCGCAAAACCCCACCAAAGCACCACAGAAACATGCGAAAATTAGCTATTTTAAATGCTTGAATTTTTACAGTAGCAGCAGTGGGTTTTTCTTGCAAAAAAGTCTCCGTTGATTTTATTTTATTTTATTTTTTTACACCTGTGCATTCGCAATGATGGGCTCGCCCATGGGAGTGGACCATGCAAAGTTTTGGAGCCATTCCACCAATCGCATGGCCAGGTTTTGCTGACTGTACCAGGCTGGGAGGGCGCATCCATTTGCCATGCGGTGGGGGGAGTCCAAAATGGCGACCGCAATATTTTTTTTGAAATCGTTGCCCAAAACCCCACCAAAGCACCACAGAAACATGCAAAAATTAGCTATTTTAAATGCTTGAATTTTTACAGTAGCAGCAGTGGGTTTTTCTTTCAAAAAAAAGTCTCCGTTGATTTTATTTTATTTTATTTTATTTTATTTTATTTTTTTACACCTGCACATTTGCAATGATGGGCTCGCCCATGGGAGTAGACCATGCAAATTTTCCACCAATCGCATGGCCACTTGGCCAGGTTGACCACAGAGACTTCTGGGATGTGCCAATCGGGCATAAACAGCCCACTAATCGTAGCCCAAACCCGAACCCTAAGCCTAACCCATACGCCAGTACACTGTCCTTCTAAGTGGGTCAGAGAGGCACCCAGATGCACCCCAATACTCACCCTAACCTCACCCGTAACTAGCCTAACCCTAGCCCTTGCGCTAACCCATCTTAACCCTAAGCCAGATCTACTTGCATTGCACTACATGCAAGTACGTGAGACACAGTGGGTGCAAGGAGTCTGCCAGTCCGTCACTTGTGGCTCTGGCTGACTCCTGCAGCTCCCTCCAGGAGCCCGCTACCCCCTCCCCAAACCAGTACTAACGACAACGAAAAAATGAAAAAACGAACCGACTAATTTTTGCGAATTTTCACGAAAAATGGAAACGAGCCGAAACGGAACCGGCCCGACTAACGACAACTCGAAAAAAATTTTTTTTCAAGTCGTGCCCATCTCTAGTCGCCATCATTCAAGAGTGAAGAGGCCCAGTCGCTGCAGCCTCAGATGGTAAGGAAGGTGTTTCAGTCCCCTAATCATTCTGGTTGTCCTCCTTTGCACTTTTTCCATTTCCATAATATCCTTCTGGAAGTATGATGACCAGAACTATACACAATACTCCAGATGGGTCCTCACCATAGATTCATAAATAGACAACATGACACTTGTTGACTTATTTTCTATAGCTTTCCTAATCATTCCCAGCATTGAGTTTGCTTTTTTCACTGATGTGGCACACTGGGTTGACACTTTCATTGAGCTGTCCACCAGGACACCAAGGTCCCTTTCCTGGTTTGTTGCAGAGAGTTCAGACCCCATCAGTTTATAAATGTAATTGTTTTTTGTTTTTTGCCCCAACATGCACCACTCTGCACTTGCTAATGTTGAAGCTCATTTGCCACTGGTTTGCCCACTCCCTCGGTGTCAAGAGATCCCTCTGGAGCTCCTCACAATCTCTCTCAGTTTTTATTACCCTATATAATTTAGTGTCCTCGGCCAATTTGGCTACCTTGCTATTTACTCCTACTTCAAAATCATTTATGAAGTGGTTAAAAAGCAGGAGTCTCAGTACTAAACCTTGGGAGACCCCACATTTTACCTCCCTCCACTTGGAGAAGTGTCCATTTAGTGCTACCCTCTGTTTCCTGTCCCTTAGCCAGTTCTGATCCAGGACAAGACCTGTCCCTTGATTCCATGACTGGCAAGTGTATTCAAGAGCCTTTGGTGTGGTAATTTGTCAAAAGCCTTCTGAAAGTCCAGATAAACACTGCCAACGGGATCTCCCTTATCCACATGCTTATTGACACTCTCAAGAAATTGCAAAAGTTTAGCGAGGCATGATTTGCCCTCGCAGAAGCCATGTTGGCTCTCTTTCAGCAGCGCCTTCTCGTCTATGTGCCTATTAATTTGTCTTTTAGGATGGTTTCCCTCACTTTACCTGGGACACATGTCAAACTGACCAGTCGGTAATTTCCTTTACTTCAATTTCCCCACTTTTTGAAGCAAACATATCTTTGTGTCATAATTCAAATGTTAGGACAATTTACCTATAAGCCAAGCATTTCAGAATTTTATGAATAATGTTTAATAAAAGGATGCCATGAAACCACAATGGAAATGTGCAGAGAAATATGAATTATTGGCAAATCAGTTCCACGGGTAGGCTGGGAGACATGCCTTTCACACCTTTTAAAACCCTCTCCAGTCATTTATCACAGTTTTCCAGCTCCCCCCACCTCCCTAATCAAGATGACTTGAAAAATAGAATGAGCTCCTTTTTTCTCCCCATTAAGAACAGTTAGGGCGCTTTTACATGACCCCTAAGATCTGCTGGCAACTTAAATTTGGACTAGAGATCATGGGGGGGGGGTGCTCCTCTTGCTGTGTTCCCACCCTTCTGCATGCCATTGCTCCTGTCTGCATTGAGAGGAGGGAGAAAAAAGGGGGGGAGAATGCAGGCTCACCTTCGTCTGCGGTCGAGCAGCCCCGGAAGCATTCCAGTCTCTTAAAGGGGTGGGGGGCAAAAAAAAACCACAGAAGGCAAGGATAGCCTGGCACTCGCTGCTTTACAATCCGCATCAGAAATTTTTTCACCTCCGGAGACCAGGTACTTGGAAAATGTGCTGGGGCGCGCTTAGGTGGGTGTGGTTGTACTTAATTTTTTTAAAGTGCGCAGCTGGTGGGAAAACAATTTTAAACTCTGCATCTGGGAGCCCTTTGCCTCGAATTTTAGGGGTCGTGTAAAAGCGCCCTTAGTTGCTCTCATTGCCTCACCTTATTTACTGACCAGCCATGTCTCTTTGATAAAATGGAATGTGAGAGAAAAGGGTTGTACGATCAAATCATTTCTATTTAGCTGTATCATGCAGAGACTCTAAGAAGGAGAAAAGCAAGTCAGTGTGGATCAACTTAAGCAAATAAATTCTGCTAGGCTGACTGGTAACACACAATTTTGTTAGTACAAAGTGTGGCCCTCATCAACTATGTAATTCATGACATTAAAAACAATAAAGCTCGTAATCACAACCTGAGATGAGTATGAACTGCTGGTTTGGCAGTGTGTGCTGCGGGTTCAGATGATAGATAACAGGTGTTCCGTGGTTTGGGTTGCTGCTCCCTCTGGCAGGCACCTACTCAGAGGCAGTGACCAGAGGAGGCAGGCCAGAGAAGCCAGGCCAGTGGTGGGGAAACTTCGGCACTCCAGATGTTTTGGACCACAACTCCCACAATCCTTTGTCACTAGCAATCTAGGCTTGGAATTCTGGGAGTTGTGGTCGAAAACATCTGGAGTGCTGAAGGTTTGTCACCACTGAGCCAGACCATTCCTTCTGAATGGACTGGCTTCACCAAGGGGGGGGGGTGCCCAATCACAGAACCCTTGTTTGGCTATCATCTGAACTAGCACAAAATGCCAAACCAATGTTTCATGCCCATCTTTAATTTCTACAGTGCCCTACTCCACCTCCACTCCACAGGAGATAAGCAGCACAGTCTGAGCTACAGAAACAGATCAAAAGTGATATCAGATGAGAAAACAAAAACAAACAAAAAACTGTTCTTGCCCCTTAAAGATTAACTTCTAGATTATAATGTGAGCTTTCATGGATCAAGTCCACTGCTTCAGAAAAGACTGGGCTTGATGCATGCATTAATAGATACAGATGCATTGTTTAACATACGATGTTTCTGTACTGTCCTGGTGAGAAGCCTGGTCTACTCACCCCTGGGCTACTTCATTGGGGCTTGATATTCCAAACACCTTCCTCTGTACTCCCCAAGAGATCTAGTCTACCAGCCATGCACTATGCTGAAAATAAGCAACCTTTGCCATGGAGGTCTGGCCATCTGCTCTCTTTTTTTTCCTGTGGTAGTAAAATAGTTTACTAGCCTGGTCTTGGAATTATCCATGGTCTGAATTTCCGAATGTTGCACCCTGCGGTAAGCCCCCGTTACCCTAGCCATGTTATTACAATTGAAATCATTTCTCCTGCAGGGGATTTTCAACCACAGGCTAGGCAGTCACCTGTTGGAGGTTTTTTTTAAAGTTCTGTTTTGATTCTGCCAGGCAGCAGATCAGGCAAAGGGTGGACTTGATCCAAATGAGGGAAATGTTCTTATGTTCAGCTTCTAGTAGACTCCATTGCAGTGAACAGATTTACGTTGGTTTCACTCAAGCCTGTTTTGAGTAAAGAAAGAGGGGAGGCTCTGAATTCATACTGTGTCATCTTCGTTTCACACAGGATCTGCAACCTTTTTCTTACCTTTTTAGCAGAGGGCACTGAAAAACAATGGTCATCACATCTACATGGGTCCCACCCAGGGCTTTTCTCTACAGAGAGATTACAGTAGGATCCCCTTATCCACAGGAACATTAGCCACTGATCCACTGATCCATGGTCTGAAAATATTAAAGATACTAAAAGAAAATCTGAGAAATATATATTTCTAAAAATGAAGTTACCAGTACTGGCCACTAGTTGTGGGAGCGAGAAATCACACTTTGTATCATGTTCACTAAAGAAATACATTCCACAATGTCATTAGCAAAACTGGACACTAGAGGGAGCCATGGATCATGCTGTGTATAGTATTCCCAATTTAAATAATATTTGCTATAATCCGCATTCTCCAGCAAGGGGGGAGGGAGGTTGAACGGATCCCGCCTCCTGTGTAAACTGAAACTTTTGCATCTTTTGTCTCATAGTGCATCTACAAACTCCATCTTGTCTTACCAACAGTCTGCAATCAAGATTGGTGCCCATCAGATCTGCCACCCTATCTTCCTGTCCCTCTACATTTAATGGGATCTTTGCCTGATGAAGAGTTCAGAGAAAAACACAGGCTCCAATTATTTATAAAGGTTTAATGACCCAATAAAGACATTAGCCAGTCTTTAACTCATTCTAAGGAAATTTTTTTCAGAAGCAAAACGACAACGGAAACGAAACGAAAAATTTTGCCGTGTTTTTCGTTTTCGTTCACATGGCTACCTTTCTTCTCCTATCTAACACATCTTCTTGAGAAATATATAGGAGAGTTAAAGTTGTTTAACTGGGCAGCTGTATACAACTTGAAAGTAATGTCTTCCCCCCTCCCCTCCTGTCCTTTTTCTACTGTTTTTGATACGAGAAATGTGAATGAAAAAGTGAATCGTTTCTGTTTCACAAAGTTGTGCTGTGGCTGGAAGACTGTGAATATAGCATATTCAATATCCTGTAGCGCTCTGTCCCAAGTATGAGTAATGGTAGCATCTGGACACACAAAGCTGACTCATATTATGGCAATCCTTCCTGCCATTGGAAGGGACTCATCCTTAGCAGGGGAATGACATTGCCTTGACCTATCATCCAGCTGCCCAGCTCACAGCTCACACACAGGTCTTTGTTTTTCCAACCCAAAGGAAGCTATGCATGAATGGCCCATTCATCATTCCCACTTCATTAATTCAAGCTTTCCTTCTCCATTGTTGCTTTATTATGTCCCTCAATTAAGGAAGAAGCTAAGTTCAGCAAAGGCAAAGACAAACAAGATACCTCTTTCTTCAGACTTCTTCAAAAGTTAGTCTTCAGTAGCAAGCTGACTCCTTAATTTATGTTCTCCAAAGAGTGTGAGAGAGATTAATAGTATGTGTAGTGCTTGAGATAATTACATATAAGCAGTTATGACCCGTGTCACAACTTGAGGGTGGGGACACTATCTTCTAGACTGTTTTATCCAAGGTCTCTGAGTTTAGGGCCAATGGTTTTTTTAAATATAATGAAAATTCTCTTTGAATTTTTGTTTGTGTGTGTGAGGGGAAGGATTAGGTAATTGAGAGAGATATTTAATCTGCTCATTTCATTTGTAAAAGCAAGAAAAATATGAGGCTATCAGCTAATTTTATATGTTTTATCAGATTCTCACAATATTACTTATTTTATTTATTTAAAATATTTTTATCCCACCTTTCTCCTTGGAAAGGGCTTATAGCACTGACGGAGAATATATAAAGTTGGAGGCAATGAATATACAACACTTGTTAACACAAAGACAATATTTAAAATTAGGAACAATGAATGCAAAGAGTCATCTTGTGTCATAAAAAAGGCAATATTAAAACAAAGAACAATAAAAAGTATTCTACTTATATACCGACCCATACCACTTCAAGTAGCCTCTGGGTGGTTTACAGTTTAATTACAGTATGCAGGCTATACATCCACCCCATCAACCTGTGTCCTAATTTTACCAACCTTTGAAGGATAGAAAGCTGAGTCAACCATGAGCCTGCTACCTGGGATTGAACCCCAGGTCATGAGCACAGTTTTAGGTGAAGTACAGGCATTGGGGCTCCTATAGTAAACAACCATAGAAAAAAACGCCACTATCAGAGATAGACAATGGAAAAATTGAAAACACAGATAGTACTACAAATCCAGTCCAAACATTGATGCATAGCAATCCCTTTAAAATCACATAAGTAGCTGATGTTCACAAAAACATAAAAACCACCTTGCTGGATCAGATAAAAAGGTTTATCTAGTTCAGCATTTACACTAGTGACCAGCTAGACAACTTATGGAAGCTAACAAACTGAGCAGCTGTCCTTCCTGTTATTTCTCTCCAGATCTGGTATAGCTGCACCAGCCACAAAAGAAGGGACTGATCAACCATTTTGAGCATTCTCCAGCCGGAAAACCCTGATAAGGGTCACCATGTGTCAACTCAGAATTGACTTGACAGCACAGGGTGATTGTTATTATCGCTATTTGGTTATATCAACTGATAGAACACAGAAGTCCATCAACCTGCTAAAAAAAGTTATGTTCATTGGCTTCAACCTTGCTGACTTAATTAACCACACAGTAACATGGATCTGATCAGTGCATTCAATTAATAAAAATGGAAGTCTTCTTTCAGCATGCTTTGCCACGTTTAAAGACGTGTACACAATATGATGTTTGTTATGCTGATATAATGAGGATTTCATGGCTGGATGACTCATTGGAATTAAGTGTGCTGCTTGTTAACATTGCTGCTGAGATAGTTAAAATACTGATTTGTTTTATTTGTTTATCAAAAATATGCTTACCCTGACTTTCTCCTTAAAAAGAGCCCAATATATTTTTTGCCATTAAAATATATTTGTTTAATTATTTCTAAATAAGTTTAAAATTATTTAGAAAGAATTAAACAAATATATTAAAATGGTAAATAAAATAAATGATAAAAACACACTTGAAAGCAACAAGGCACAACCATTCATTTAAAAAAAAATCTCAGATTGCCAGTCACAATCAAAAAGCCTACCTTAGGAGAAAAGGACAGTAACTTCTTCTTCTACTACTACTACTACTACTACTACTACTACTACTACTACTACTACTACTAATAATAATAATAATAATAATAATAATAATAATAATGATGATGATGATGATGATGATGATGATGATGATGATGATGATGATGATGATGATGATGATGATGACGATCACGACGACAACGACAACGACGATGATGATGATGATGATGATCTCACCTAAAGACTTCTTGAGAGAAGGCTATTGAAACATGGCAATCCAAATGCAACTTGAATCAATAGCAAAACTCACAGTGGTTTTACTTAATGGATCTAAACTGAGGTCAATTAAAATTTGAAGATTTTTGAGGTTCTATAGACAAAATGAAACAGGAAGACTATGTTCAAAGAGGTTCAAATAATTTTAAACCAAAATTATGACTTGCTCTGTGCATAACCCCCACCCTCACAGAAAATACTAGTCAAATAACATCTCTTGAACATTCTGTATATTTTCATAATAACTAATATCAATGATTTATTATAGCAACAGCTAATTCTCTGTGAAGTTTCTAAGCATGCTGTGTCCAGCAGATATGCCAGGTCACAACTTAAACCTGGGAATGCACAAGCCTTATGACACTGTATTATAAAGTTTGCATTTGTTTGGAGATAATTTCATGCGAGATTGTTCTTCTGTGCTTCTATTAGTTTTCTGTGAATAAGGTGACACACTTTTATTCCAAAGCCCCAGATACATCTGTAGGACAGATATATATCAAGAAGAAATACAAGATGTACAGTGCTGAACACATTGTTTACATTCAGTGATGCACCTAGCCATAAATAGCCTGACAGTGTTTCAGCATGTACCTGACCAGCATGTGAAAAAAATGTTTTTAAAGACAGGGAGAATGACTTTTGATATTTGGGTGTACTCAATGTCCTTCACAGTGCGAACCATAGTGTCTAGATCAAGGGAAGTGATAGTACTACTCTATTCTGCTCCGGTCAGACGCCACCTGGGGTACTGTGTTCAGTTCTGCACACCTCAATTTAAAAAAAGATGTTGACAACCTTGAATGTGTCCAGAGGTGGGCGAACAGGATGGTTGAAGGTCTGGAAGAAATGTCTTAGAAGGAGCAGCTTAGAGAGCTGGGAATGTTTAGCCTTACAAAAGAAGGCTGAGTGGGAATGCGATAACTATGTTCAAATATTTGAAAGGATGTCATATTGAAGAGGGGACTGGTTTGTTTTCCATGGCTTCAGGGACAAGGATTCAGGGCAGTGGTTTCGAAGGAAAAGAGATTCAATTTAAACATTAGGAAGAACTTCATGACAGTTAGAGCTGTTTGGCAGTGGAATATGCTGCCAAGGAGGGTGGTGGAGTCTCCTCCTTTGGAGGTTTTTAAGCAGAGGCTGGATAGCCATCTTTCAGGAGTACTTTGATGGGGGTTCCTGCATGGCAGGGGGTTGGACTGGATAGCTCTTGAGGTATCTTCCAACTCTATGATTCTATGATTCTATGGCAGACAGGAGCAAGGCAAACCATTCCTTGGCATTGGTACAGATGCCTTGTGCTTCACAGCAAATCCTGCTATCTTATAGATAGAAAGATCAAGCTAGCATACATGCTCCTAAGCCTGGTAAATAACACAATGGAAGGCATCGCTCTCACTCCAGAGCCATAAAACTGTAGCTCGATTATTTAGCAATCAAGCAGGATGCCTGTGCTTTCTCAGTGAGAGGTGGGAAAACAACAGACACATACATGGATGAGTGCAACCCATTCATTGGTTAATGGACCCACAGTTCTCCAGAGAGCATCAGCTAACTGCATGAATACAGCTGCTTGTCTTTACAGCTTTGTGACTTGTACAAGGGAGGGGGTGGATTCTGAGAGGCAGGTGGCTTCCTATCAAACAGCTCACACCAGTGAAATTTGGGCTGTTTGTTCATTTATGTTAACTCAGGATGTTGCTAATTCCAGAAGATGGAAAAGCTCAGTCTTTTAAATGCTTCTCAGCATTTCTAGTTCTAGATAGAGGTCAATAAATATCTCTATCTGAAACGCTTTCTCAGAGGAGTTGCTTCACCTGGTTGGTCCTTGAAAAATCTGATTTATTACTTTTAAAATAATGTTTTATAATATTTATATATTGCAGTTTTAAATTTTAATTGATTTGTTTCAATTAACTGTGGCTTTAAAATGTTTTTGTATTCTACCTTACGCCTCTAGATAGGAAGAAAGTGGGATAAAACATTAAATCGTCAACTAAAAAATATAAATATTATCCAGGAGTGCAGTCTTGGCACAAAACATAGACAACCTCAAAACAAACCTTTATAACTCACACATGGACAAGCCGAGACCCTAAATAATATCTGTCAAAATTCCCACAGATCAGAAAGGGCAAAATCCACTCTTCAGCCTTCCTCTAAGTGCCTCTTAAATCAGTATAAAGTTGGATCAGATTTCCTTTAGAATTATCTGAGGTTAGAATAAGTACTTCTACCCAACATTATTCCCAGTGGAAGTAATAATAGCTCTGATAAATATACTCTGCTGAAAGTGCCTGGCATTGCTATTTAATATAGGATCATATTGTAAATCCAAGGAAACCCTGCCTTCTACCACATAAGAATATAACTCCTGTCAATTCATAATACAATTTAATCCTTGGTGGTTCTGCCTATTATCATATACTAGGGAAGCCAAGAGAAAGCTAACCATTGTGGGCCTATAAAAATTATACCAATTATTTCAGTCCTGTGTGTCCTCTGTGTGTGTGTGTGTGTGTGTGTGCGTGCGTGCGCATGCATGCACATATGTCAACAATACAAGGGGAGAGGAAATACTAGAGCACCCTTAAGTGTGCATGCAGTATTCCTTGATCATTCACAGTTGCATGGTTTACCACACAGATGACTGCCAACAAAAGAGTGTGAGTAATGCCTCCAGGGCCAGCCTAAAACATTTTGATGCCTGGAGGAAACGGCAATATATTATATCTTCCATTTCACATGTAGAAGCCAAATTGGTACTTACTTCAACAGTGGCAATAGGATAGGATTCCCTTGGAGAAGCAGAATAGTTTCAAGGCCACTATATAGCTTCCATGATCCTATGGGGACCAATGGAAATATCCTGCATCCCTTTCATGTAATGTTATCTGTAGCTATTGGGATATTCTGAATATCACAGTCAGAACTCATGCAGAGATGCTTTTTTTCCAAAGAACAGCTTCCCAGTGGTTAGATTGAGAGGCTATAAGACACTGTGCACAAATTTCTATAAATAGGAATGTCTGTGAAGATTCTCAGTCATCCAGGTGAGTTTATCTGGAAGTTGAGTCATGGCAACTGGACTTCTTTTCTTGAGAGATCAAAATGTTTAGCTACTCATCCAAGCAGCTTCGTTAGTCTGAGGAAAGTTAGTGGCAAGTAGAGATGGGCACGAAACAAAAAAATTCATTCCGTTATTCGTTATTAGTTTCATTGCGTAACAAAATGAATAACAAAAATTGTGATGAAATTGAAACGAACTGAACAGAAACACGAAAATTAGGTTCGTTACATTTTGTTTTTCGTTAATGGAAACGCGCAATGAAATGAACTGTTTTTAAATGTTAAAAAAAAACCTGAATATCCATAAAAACCCAGTAATAATTATTTATTCTGCCTGATAATACCTACCAGGGGGTTGGGGTCCTTAAAACATGCATTTATGTCTTTTCTCAGATCACTGTATTTTTTTTCCCTTTAAGGGGAGTTAGGGGACATAGACTCAAAATGGCTCCCAGATGCCTAATATTGATTTCTTGGATATTAAAACACCCTGGACATTCGTAAAAACGCAGTGATAATTATTTGAAATTATAACCTACCAGGGGGTTGCGGTCCTTAAAACGTTTGTTTTTGTCTTTCTCCCATCGCAATGTATTTTTTCTTTTCCCTTTAAGGATGACACAAAATGGATTCCAGCCACAAGATGGCTGCAAGCCATGTGATGGGATCCTGTAAATTCTTTGAAAATTTCAACCAATAGCATGCCCAGGTTTCAGACTGGGTAGGTGTGGCAGCCACAGAGGGCATAAAAAGCTTTGGCAGCCTCCGTCCTCCTTGCAGTCTGTGGTGGGAGTTAGGGTGGGATTGCTGTCTCTGCCACTCATTACTTCAGGCCAGCCAGGCAGGTGTGTGACTCTGTGTTCCTGCTGGCTGCAGCCTGGGTCTTAGGGGAGAGAAAGAAGAGATTTCTCTTGCAGCCTCCCTGTGTGCGTGTGTACCTCTCAGTGAGTACCCTCCCCTGCCCCGCAGTGCAGTCACTCTGTGGCTGCGTTACACCCTGGACAACGCCTGCTCCGCCTTTGCAGCCTCCCTGCATACCTAGTCTATACTGTGTCTCTGCCAGCATCATTTTTTTAGTGGTTTCCCTCTGGTCTGGGACATTGGGGGACGTCTGCACACGGAAATGCTTTAAGTCACACAAAAAGCAGGTAAAACAAAAAATGAAAAATGAAAAAACGAAATGAATTTTTTTCAAATGAAAATGAACCAAAACAGACCCACAATGAAAAATGAAAAACCAAAACATCTTTTTTTGATTTGTGCCCATCTCTAGTGGCAAGTCCTCCATTTTATAGTTCACCTTCATTTCACATCACCCTGGTCTGAACAGACTCATAAGTTGGACATTCAGGTCATTGTCCAACTTATTAGGCTATTCAGATCAGGGTGATGTGAAATGAAGGTGAACTATAAAATGGAGGACTCACCACTAACTTTCCTCAGACTGACAGAGCTGCTTGGATCTGAACTATAAAATAGAGCACTCGCTATACCTTTCCTCAAACTGATGAGGCTGCTTGGATGCATAGCGAAATGTTTTGATCTCTCAAGAAAAGAAGTCCAGTTGCCATGACTCAACTTCCAGGTAAACAGGAGTGTTTCAATTATGCTGCAATGTGACCTTGGCTTATCATTCCCTTTGCTCAGCAGACTCATACTTTAGATGTCTGGGTTTTGTGTATGAAAGAGACCTATGGCAACTAGACATGGGCACGACCAGAAAAAATGACGTTTCGGGTTTCCATTTGTCGGTACGGGTCTGTTTCGGGTCATTTCCGTTTGTCATGAAATTTTTCAAAAATTTGTCGTTTCGTTTGTCGTTTGTCGTTTGTCGTTTCCACCGTGATTTAGCGCGATTTGACTTCCCAGAGCATAGAGGCATCCCGCAATCAGGGCCGGCGCTAGGTGTTTTTGTGCCCTAGGCGGCAGGCGGGGTGGGGGTGGCTGGCGGAGTGGAGGTGCGGGCAGGCGGTGGTGGCGGGGGGCCATGGGCGGGCGGCGACAGTGGCAGGGGCAAGATGTGGGTGGGCGAGCGGCAGCCACAGGCGGGCGAGTGGGCGGGCGGTCGGCGTGGGCCGCAGGTGGGTGGCGGCGCGGGCAGGTGGGCGAGTGGGCAGTTAGGATATCACTTAGGATAGAGGTTCTGTTCTTGGCTTGCACCCCAAATGTGTGTGTGTGCAAGCAAATTGAAGTTGGGAAAATAGAAAATAAATGGTAGTATATAATATATTTTTAAAATAAATCCACACCTCCCACTCCCAGTCGAACCTCTCCCTCTATCCAATATCAGAAAAAAATCCTCACAAACTGCCAGAGAATAAAGAATAAACTGCTATTCCCTTCAGCAGACAAAGCTGCAGGGAATCAAAGAAATTATTTTCTAAATTCAGTTCCCTGCCTGCCTGCCTAACTTATATCCTAAAGCCTCCAGCCTCCTTCCTCAATCTCGATCGGATCACACCAGCACCAGCAGCCAGCCCTCCTCCCTCAACCACATCCATACACCCGACTGCGATTTCTGGAAGGCATTTAAAATAAATAAATTTCACATGTTTCTGTGGTGATTTGGTGTGTTTTTTTGACCATGATTTCAAAAGAAATATTGCGGTCGCCATTTTGGATCCCCCACCCACCGCATGGCATGGCGAGACGACGAGGATGACCCCCCCCAGCCTGGTGCAAGCAGCCCAGGACAGGAGAAGAGGGGGGAAAGGCCGGGGAACCCCCAGAAACCACCCCTCTGGTAGTTGGCAAAGCCTCAGGCAGGCATATTTTCACCTGCTTTTTTGGCCAGGAGTCGGGGTTTTTTAAAAAAACTTTTAAAAACTTTTTCTGTGCTTCGCATTGTGCGATCGCCGTGATGCCACAAATGAAAACGAAAAACCCGACCAAAATTTTTTTTTTTTCGGTTCGAGTTCGAGTTCTGACGGCTTAATTATCGTTACCGTTTCCATTACGTAACGGAAACGAAAATGAAAATTTCGCCGAGTCGTGCCCATGTCTAATGGCAACCCTTTTCAAGGCTTTTCAGGCAGATAATATTCTGAAGTGGTTTACCATTCTCTTCTTCTGTGGGTGCCCTGGGACTGTGCAGCTTGCCTTAAGACCACACGGGCTAGCCTGACTCACAGTAGGTATAGTGGGGAATCAAACCACTGAGCTAAGCCAGCCAGCTACCATTTAGGACTTTAGCTATGTAAAAGTTGCCCTTCAAAATTATCTCAATTATATGTGGTCAGAAAGCTACCAAAAAACTTCACCACATTTCTATAAGGGAAGGAGAAATTAATTCTCTACAACCTTTTCAAAGGTGGAGCTCAGCATCCACGGTGGCTGTGGCATGATTTTGTTCTTTCTTCCTTCAATAATTGTTGGGTTTTGCACTGCCAATGCAAATGGCAACAAAAGAACTGGTTGGGTAACTTGGAAGCAATAGTCTTTTGCATTTTCCACAAACACCTTAGGCTCTGATGGTGTCAGGGGGGCAGCCAACCCTAGAAACTGGGGTTACATAGTACAATGATGCCAAATTGGTTGGGGTTGCTAATTCCCTAGAGGATAGGATAAAAATCCAAAAGACCTTGCCAGTCCTGGGCCAAAGCTAATGGAATGGGGTTGAACAGAGGGAAATGTAGGGTGGTGCATCTGGGTAAAAAGAATGAATTGCATAGATATAGGATGGGAGACACCTGGCTGGAGAATAGTACCTGTGAAAGGGATCTGGGAGTCTTGGTGCATGACAAATTGAACATGAGTCAGCAGTGTGATGTGGCAGCCAAGAAAGCCAATGTGATTCTTGGTTGCATCAACAGAAGCATCATATCTAGATCAAGGGAAGTGATAGTGCCACTCTATTCTGCTCTGATCAGACCCCATCTGGAGTACTGTGTCCAGTTCTGCACACCTCAATTTAAAAAGGATGTTGACAATCTTGAACGGGTCCAGAGGAAGGCGACCGGGATGATTAAGGGTCTGGAGGAAATGTATTACGAGGAATGGCTTACGGAGCTGGGAATGTTTAGCCTTACAAAAAGAAGTCTGAGAGGGGATATGCTAGCTATGTTTAAATATTTGAAAGGATGTCACATTGAAGAAGGGACTGGTTTGTTTTCCATGGCTTCAGAGACTAGGACACCAGGTAATGGTTTCAAACTGCAGGAAAAGAGATTCAATTTAAACATTAGGAATCATTTCATGACAGTTAGAGCTGTTCAGCAATGGAATATGCTGCCACAGAGGGTGGTGGGGTCCCCTTCTTTGGAGGTTTTTAAGCAGAAGCTGGATGGCCATATGTCGGGAGTACTATGATGGGTTTCCTGCATGGCAGGGGGTTGGACTAGATGGTCCTTGAGGTCTCTTCCAACTCTATGATTCTATGATTGTATGAAATAATTTAGCAAACCAACCTTCCATTGCTATGGTTGTATGAACAGGATCAATCCCAAGGTTCCTTTAAAACAAATATTTCAAGAAATTTTAGCTTTGCACTGTTTGCCTTTCTTCAACAAACTCATCCTCTAGCCTGGAGCCTCCGGTACATGGCATCTAGGAAGATCATTGTAGACACATTTTGTTTCCACAGCAAGAAGATGCTTACAATGCAGCTTCCTTTGTTGAAGGCCTGCAAGAGATATGACTAAAGGCAGTGTATGGCTCCAGGAAAAACGCAAAACTAATGTTGTTGCCAATATCCCCCCCCCCTTTAAAACAAAATTCTCAATGAAAATGGCTTCCATTTTTCTGCCTCAAGCTCCAGGTACCTTAGAATTTCTTTTGGTGACATCTTTGACGTGTACCATAATGTAGTAAGATAGCAGCTTAATAATAAGTATTGAGGGTCTCAGAAAGTGCAGGCAGGACTTCTCTAAGGTGTGTGGGGGGGTGTCACTCCAATAAAGATGCCATATGATCATCATCTTAGGACCAAACTGGTCTGACCCTGCAACAGATCAAATAATGGGTTAAAATATTCCTGTATATTATATTCTTCTGTACATGAACAACAGAGATATGAAAAGTAGCTATAAAAAGTTCTCTCTGTCTCTGTCTCTGTCTCTGTCTCTGTCTCTGTCTCTCTGTCTCTCTGTCTCTCTCTCTCTCTCTCTCTCTCTCTCTCTCTCTCACACACACACACACACACACACACACACACACACACACACACACACACACAAGTTGAAAAACTCCACAGAAAGACTTGCCTGCAATGTCTTCTTAGAATCAAGAAGAAGAAAAATCAGAATCAGGATCCTTTTTATTGGCCAAGTGTGGTTGGACACACCCAGAATTTGTTTTGTTAAAAATGATCTCCATATATAAAAGGAAATATAAGAATCATATATTCAACAATAAAAACCCAGTACAACAATACAATATGACCTATTATTAAAAAAGAAAGAAAAGAAGTAAAAATTAACAAAAAGTCCTAGGGCTTGTATCATCATTTGGATGTCCTTCCAAAGGAGGAGCAAGAGGTTTTTACATTACCTCTCAGAAGATGTGGCCAGGTTGGCCAATATTACATGATAATTGTTGTGCATTGATCTGTAATTGCTGGTTGAAGTAACTGCCTCCCTGTTCAAAAGGGAACAGGCCTATTGGTTGATTATAGTTGCTGCATTTGGATCTTCAATCCTATTGGTTCCCGCCAAAAGGCAGCCTTGTGATTGGTTGTAATTGTTCCCTCCAAAATGCATCTTTTCCTAGCCAGTCCTGGCCCCTATAAATGTAACCTCCTCTCCCCAGTCCCTAGTCTTGTCTCTCCCTGATTAAAGAGCTGTTCACTAGAAGCTGTTTCCAGCCTGCTTTGTCTCTGAGCTGAAATCACTGCTGAATCACTAACCCCACGCTGCAATAATAATGAAAGTTTTAGCCCAACCCATCTGGAGAACGAAAGGTTCCCCCACCCATTTAAAGCTGTTATAGCAATAATTTTCCATGTCTTCTTCTAGGACCCCCCCCCCAAAAAAAGATATAGAATTTAGGTCAATTAGCTGTGGGTTTAGCCTGTGGCAACGGACTACCTGATTGTTGATGTAATTCAGTTATTATCTGTCATGACTTTTGTTTTATTGGGTTTTTGTGCTGTTATTCAACTGTGTGGAACTTGTTTTTCCAACCCCTGTGATTGTTCATCATCCAAAGAATGTTCCTATATGACACAATAAATATATTAAAATAAATAAATAAATAAACACAAAATGATGTGAGGAGAGTATTTTTATACACAGGTTCATAGGACCATCAAATGAAAAACTCTCAGAGATGAAAATTTGGAACTGAAGAAGGACTGTAAGAAAAGAACACTGGTATATAAGTCAAACTTGTTTCTCGAAAGGCTGACATCCACCTTATGATGTATTACAGTCATTAAGGGAAATTTATAATGTACACAGGTAGCATACATCTTTGTTTTATGAAATATTGTTTTCATATATTAAATAATGTAGTTCTTAGTTCAATGAAAAAAGTACACATTCATTTTCACCCACACGGTTCATTATTTCATATATGCAGACAGACACATACAGACAAAAAACCCTGAGTTTTCAATTAATTTTCACCTGCCTTCCGAAAAATATTATCTAGCCGGGGCTTATTTTGCTGGATGAACACTGATTGATCTTGTCAGGGGAAAATCAACCACATTTAGCTACTTGCAAGAAAAAAATGTGCTGACCAATATCTTCCTCTAGTTCCGTCTGCTGTGGAATCGGGCTGTCAGAATCAATGTGGCATTGCGGCTTCCTAAGTAATTTCCATTTAGTGGTGAAAGCTGTTTTCTTCAGTTTTGTGGGGGGGGGGTAATGTCTTTTTTCTGGCCTCCGATCTATCTAATACCACTCAGATGTCATAGGCACACTTGCATTTACCACACCCCAATGCTTCCTATCCACCTGCATGACATGCTCATAGCAGGAATGCTGATGATGCATTATATGACCAGTACTTTTTGTCACACTATGACACTCTTCAGAAAAGAACAGCCAGGGGACATTTTTCACCATGGAGGAGCTTACCTGAGAGTCAAGTTCTTTGTTTTGATTGCACACAGAGTCTAGCCCATCAAATGGGAGTAATGTGTCCTGGGCAGCAGTAGTCACCAACTTGAGCTCCATGTCTGTGTGGCGGGTTTCCTTAAAAGCACACTTGAAATATGTGGCATGCTTGTTAACATAAGACAGGGATGTTCAAACTTTTTGCAAGGATGGCCAGATCTGGTGAGGTGAAAATATGTGAGGGCCAACCACTCAGTCGTATATGGCCCCCGGGTCAGACTTTGAATAAGCCTCTAGAACATGCAAGCAGATGGGGAGGATGCTGCAGCAACGGAGCCAGGGGAGAGTGGGCTGGGCAGGTGGCTGGGGTGATGGACAGAGGCAGGGAGGGTAGACAAACTGTAAAACTGCAAGCTGGCAACTCCATATGGCACGGGGAAGGGTGGCTGGTGGGGAATGCGTGACAGGCTGAGCCGGTGGGGAGAAGAGGCTGCGGGCTGCTTGAAATTTGAAACTGGACCACATTTGGCCCCTGGGCCAGACTTTGGACATGCCTGATATAAAATATTGAAACATGAGAGACAGTGAGACATTCCTCTCATTCCTCTCAACTTGGCCTCAGTGATATGACAAACTTACGATTCTGACTCAGTCTGGAGTTGTCTGATATAAGAGTAGGAAGCAACAGCTCATGACAGTTAGTGCTGTTCGGTAGTGGAGTATGCTGCCACGGAGGGTGTGGATGTCTTTTTCTTTGGGCATTTTTAAGCAGAGGCTGGATGGCCATCTGTCGAGGGTAATTTGATGGGGGTTCCTGCATGGCAGTGGGTTGGATTGGATGGCCCTTGAGGTCTCTTCCAACTCTATGATTCTATGATTCTATGATTCTATGATATTTGAGTGGCGGGGGATTAAAAACTGGCATTGCCAACTAGAGGTATGCTCAAAGCAACACTTTACATTCCATCAGGAGATATAATTCATTGGGCATGTACAGGAACAGGACTGTGATGATTAAAAACAAGTTCCTAGTAATGAAAGTAATCAATAATGATCCACATTCTTTTTTTAAAGTGGGTGGAACAGTATTGTATTTTAAAAAAATAACATAATCACCAGAGTTGAAATTATTTGGATGTATCATGCAAAGGAATCCAGTTTTTTAAAGCTACTTTTAGAGAACATTTTAAAGTGCTTAGGTTTTAAAAAAGACATATTAACCATATAATTTTAGGTTTTATTTTGTTTCTCTTACTACTTCCAAGGGTCACTCCCTCTATTTTGAAATGTAATAAAGTGCAACAGAAGAGTAGCAAGCAACACAAAGGAGTGGTCCAACAAAATTCTGTTCCAGCACCTCGACAAGTAATAATAACCAAATACTTCTTAACAGCTATAATAAGCAATGGGGACAAATTTGCTTGAAGAGTAAAGGCAACAAAATGCTATTAAAATTGCCTCATGGCAGGGGCAATTCTGATATGGGGAATATAGTAAGATAAAAGATGACTGCCTTCCATTTGCTGCATGAACATGTAGTTCAGCTCAATGCTCAATGCAGTTTGACTCTACCATTTATTTTTAGCTGCTCTATTTGCTTTGTATTTTAACACTTCCCTTTGGAAATGTGCTTAACTTTTTGGATTATCATTCTCCCAGCCACCATGGGGATTCCGGCAACTGTAGCCCAAAATATATTTTCTGAATTCCGATCATCAAAATGATAAGCTATAAAACCATAATGATAATGAAAAAGCATAAATGCAGATAAGGGATGGATCAAGCTAATTAAAAATGCAACAGCCAAAAAAAAGGGAAAACTCTCAACAAACTGGCACTTAATGTCAGCCTAAATGCTACGTTGTCACCATACTTTCCTGATGCGCAACTGTTTCTTTTTCTTGCCCCTCCGCTAGGACAAATTCCAACTGTTCTTTATTTTTATACGATACATGGGGTAGTGGGGTGTAAAGACAAAGAGAGGAGCTGCAAAAAGAGGGAGTGGTGGCAGCTTTCTGGACCCAGTGGTTGGCCTGCTATGAATTCTCTGTTCTCGCAGCAGTAACTGGGGATGAATATAAAATAATATTGGAAGTAGAGATGGGCATGAAATGATTTTTTTGTTTTGTTATTTGGTATTTGTTTCGTTACATAAAGAAATGAATAATGACCCTACGGGCAAATTTAACACAAAACGAACCGAACCAAGAAAAATTGGTTTGGTTTGGTTTGGTTTGTTAATGGGGGGCGCAGATGTCTCCTACCTGGTGCTGGTCCAGAGGTCCTTTCACGCCGAGCTGCACGGAGGGAGCACACACCTCATCTGTGCCATTGAGGGATGCAGCGGGCTCAAGCCTCAGCCGAGCCCAGGGTGACGGCCTGGCGGGGTCCCCCTTTTTACTTTTGTTTTTAAAAAACACTTAAAATTGTCTGTCCTCAGATTTACCTGCGGTTTGGGGGAGTTTGTGAAGTGGTGCGGGTCCACAGCCCTCCTGGCGTCGAGGCCCATTGACTCTCCCCCCCTTGCACCTCCCTCCTGCAGCCCATTATCTGAGGCCGATTGGGATGAGAGATAAGAAGCAGGCCACGCTTAGTCGGCCAGAGCAGCGCGGCTTTGAAGCCACCCCCTTGTGCCTCCCTCCCACAGCCCATTATTGCGGGGCCAATCGGGAGGGGAGATAAGAAGAAGGCCGCGCTTAGGCAGCCAGAGCAGCACAGCTTCAAAGCCACCCCCTTTTGCCTCCCTCCCCTGGCCCGTTATTGTGGAGTGATCAGGAGGGGAGATAAGAAGGAGGCCGTGCTTAGGTGGCCTGTGTTGCACGGCTCCAATGCCGCTCCCCCTCTTTGTTCCTCCCACGGCCCACTCGTAGGAACCCCCCAGCTCCGACCGGGCCCCAGGGCCGCGCAGTGGGGGCTGGAAAAAAGCGGGTAAAAATGAATAATGAATTAACGAACCAATGAAATGTTTTTTTGAAAAAAATTCATTAAAATGAAACAAAATGAAATGAAGCCTTAAACGAAATGAAATGAGCCAAAGGCCCATCTAGTCCAGCTTCCCATATCTCACAGGCTTGCTATGCACTGAACTGCTCAGCTATGAATCTGATTATTAGTTTTTTAATATAAAAAAGAACATTAATTCATCTACAGGAGCATGCTCATTGCTTAACTGGCCAAACTCATCTGCAGTGATGGCGTGTCTCCAATTTAGAAAACAAAACAAAATAAAAAGTATAACCTGGATATGTGCCCATTGTTCAATGCACTGAAACCTAGTCAAATTAACCTGCAGTCATTTTGAGAACATATCCCAGATAGAAATCCCAGAGGGATGCACACAGACAGACAGGCACACAGTTCTCTTTGGAAGGAAGAGGTGCCAGACAACTTTATATGGATACAATTCAGTAAAGTGACAAACTGATATGCCATCAAACTGAATCCATTGTTCCATCTATGTGGGCATATAGGTATGCATTAGATGTGAGGACAAATCAAATCATGATTCATGATTTGTTGGGGCTGACAAATCAACAAATCAACAAATTTCCAGTGATTCATTGATGAGTTTATTCATCTCCCTTTTAAAATGCTCTAAAAAGAACCCCCTAGCACATAGAGGCTCCTAATTTGCCTGGATGCTTCCTCTGGTTCTTCTCTACAATCCCTGAAATTTTGGTGAGTATTGGGATACAAGTATCCAAGCAAGGGGGTCCCACAAGGAAAGTGAATCCAGGGATCTAGGAATGCCAAACATGCAGAGATACTTCTCCCAATGCCTTGTTTCTATATATCATGAGATGAAAGCCACCAAATCTGTCTCTCTCTCTCTCTCATTCTCTCTTCAAGGTCTGCCTGTCTTCTCAAACCAGAAAACTGTCTAAGGTCTAGTGATTTAATGATTTTTTCCCCTTGAGAAAGAACAGTTGCCTTCAAAAGTGTCTTAAAGCAATGGTAGCACTAAAAGCTTATGGACCTTGCCTCTAGATTCATGAGAAACTCAGTTGATTGGCTGTTTGATTTTATAGCCCAATGCTAAGTACATTTATCTGAAAGTAAATGGCAATGATTTCAATAAGACTTCTTTCCAAGATATAGGCTTACAGCTACAGCCTTTGATAGATCAGATGACTAGCAGAAAGCAATATCATAGGAATGCTAGATTATTAAAAAAAAGGCTTAAGATAAATACTTTATTTATTTATTTATTTATTTATTTATTTATTATTAAAACCATTTTACAATGTGCTGAGTATGTTTTATATTGTTATGGGTCATCAAGTTGGAACTAATGTGTGTGTGTGTGTGTGTGTGTGTGTGTGTGTGTGTGTGTGTGTGTGTGTGTGTGTTGCGTCCTTACAGTCATGACCGACTCTTCGTGACCTCACGTCCATGGAGTTATTGGGCCAAAAAGGGCTTTCAAGGTAAGTGATATTTAAGGGTAGTATTACTGGTTCCCACACTGCCACTGCTTCTGTGGCTGAGCTGAGATTTTAACACAGACCTCCAAAGTCACAGTCTATCACTCTAACCACTACAGACCACACTACACTGGGTATCCATTTTTTGTACCGTGTAATAAAATGAAGGACGTAGATCTTGATCAGGTTCATTTTTCAGTGATAAAGAAGACAACGTGAAAATTATTTTTCTAGATGCAAGAAAGGGAGGAAAATGACTATATGTTGATTTTAGAGCAATTAATTTCATTTAAAATGTTTTTAGCACATTGCAGAATGCAAAACTGGACTTGTTACTTGTCTGATAAAAGTATTTCTTTATTTTAATGTATTCTCGAAGGCTTTCATGGCTGGTATTTGATAGCTGTCGTGAGTTTTTTGGGCTGTTTGGACGTGTTCTGGAAGTTTTTCTCCCTGATGTTTTGCCAGACTCTGTGGCCGGCATCTTCAGAAGGCAAGAAACTCAGAGAACTAGGAGTTCTCTCTGTGCTCAGATGGATGCATATTTATTTATTTATTTTCCAAGGAGAAAGGCAGGGCAAAAATACTCTAAAATAAATTTTAAAAAATATTTATTTATTTTTATTTATTTATTTATTTATTTATTTATTTATTTAGCGCCCCATTGGTACATGCACCATTTTGGCAGTCCGTAATGATTAAAACAAATAATAATCATTTAGTAAAAGAACAAACAAATAACAAGAAACTCCAAGAGGCATAATTTATAAAAATGAACTGTGGGGAGTGAGGCAAAATAAACAACTATTCAACAGAAAAATTGGAGGAGGGGGAGAGCCTCAGGCAAGGTTGCTTTTAAAAAGCTTCTTTGTATTTTTTCCAGTGCCTTGGGCATAAATTAAGCCTCTTGTGGAGGCATGCTTTAACATGGTGAAGCGAGCTGTCTCTCTAAATATCTCTTTACCACCAATCCAGTATATATGTGTACAAAGTTTTAATTCATGAAGCTTCTGACGGCTAGCCTGTACTATGCATACTCAGTCAAAGTGCCTGTTTTTATTTCATGAAGGACCTTTATTGAAGCATTTTAATATCACCTCTTTCTGAAAACCCAACTATAAACATCTCCAGATTTAAAACAGATCACATGAATGGCAAAGACTAATATTGCTTATCTTCAGAGACAGTATTGCTTATCTTCAAAGACAATTGGCTGCACCTGGTTTTTTTTTAATCTGCAGGGGCTGAACTACTGATCCTCAATAATGGTCCTTTATGTGGGAAAAAGGAAACTTTGTTTACACTGAGCATTAATTGTACAGGCTAGCCAACACAACTGTTGTATAAATCCCAATTGTGTGCTCATAATAATTTTCAACCCTTAGAAATTATTCACACTAAGTTTCTGAGAGCTATATTTTCAGTACAACACTGTGACCCCAATGTGGATTTGTGCCTAGAGTCTAGTCTAATTCCTGCTGAAGCTTGTGCCAAGGTATACATGATAAACTACTGGGTAAAACTGAGCTTTTTACCAGTAGGACTTACACCATTGACTTTGTTGGACATCTTTCAATCTCAATTGAAAAGGCACCTGTCTCAAGAGTTAATGTCTCTTGCATTTTATCCCAACACTTTAATAGCACTGGGTTATTCTAAAGCTGAATCAGTTGTTAAGCAGAGAATCTGGGACACTGAATTATAAGAACATTGCATTAACTGTGTAAATTTAGTGCCATAGGAAATAACATATTTGAGCCTTCTACCTACTTAGCTAATTTAACTTTTCTGAAATTCAAGAAAGCCTCTATGTTAGCCTGATTCAATGCCTTGCTTTGGTGCTTTTGGAAGAGAGATATCAAGGAGCACCTTATCAAGACTCTTTGTCCTTGCAATACTGGGGAAATAGAAACTGCGGGACATGTTCTTTTACACTGTTCCTTCTACTGGGACTTTTTTATAGATTTTTTTTATCTATTTTTCATCTTTCTTTTCTGTTACTTTCTGATAAGGTCCCCCATATAATCAATCAAGTGGCCAAATTCTGTGCAGCTATTAGAGTCTGCCTCACTTCCTTGATAACATAGTGCTTTCCCCTCCTCTGACCATGGATAATTCTGACATAAATACTGCATATTTTGTATTTATATTGCTTGGCGCTGATCCTTGACTGCAACAAATTCATTCATTCGTTCATTCATTCTTTTGAAAGATAGTGGTTGGCCACACTAGATCTGCCTGGATAAATCTGTGGTCTAGATATCTGTCTGGGGAGTCTTCTGTGAGTAGACTGAACCTGTGTAGCCTTGGACAAACTATACAGTCCCAGGATGCCCCCAGCAGAAGGGAAATGGCAAACCACTTTTGAGTATTCTCTACCTTGAAAACCCTGAAATAGATCATCCTTAGTCAGAAATTTATTGACAACACATTATTAATATTGTTTATGAAACAGACAGCACAAAAGCTTATCTTACTTTGGTACAGGACAAGGGCAGGCTATCTGCTATAATTATGCAGAATTTGGTGGTGATCTGAAGACTACTTTAAAAGTCTGGCTGCCACTGTTTTCATAATTTCCTTATAGAATATTGATTTGCTCTGCATGCACAAAATCATTACTGTACTCTTATGCAGCAATAATGCACCCTTCTCTGACACCTTCCTCTACTGAAAACCATTCGGTCTTTCCATATTCTGTCCTAACGGTGTTTTCTTGCCCACCAGACAGGTTATGTATCAGAACAAACAAGTTATGAGGCACACACATTTCTATCAGAACTATACATAGCTTTCCATGGGCCACACAGTCAAAGGCTTGCCTTCTGAAAAGCTTTCATTTGCTCCAGTAGCCAGCAGATATTTGGAACATAATCTCATGAGCCTCTTTCTTTTCAGACTTGAGTTATCAGGCATTTCTCATTCCATATAGGTAAAGGCCTTTGTTGTACCTCCTTAAGCATCACCATAGTAGTCTTATAGTTTCTACACCTCCCTGCCATCTCTTTTTTTTTTTTGGGGTGATGGAATGTATATTGAACATTGTTTGTTTTCCATAGTTGCCAGCATATTCTCCTTAAGGCTTTAACAGGTTCGGTTTACATGGCTTGAAATAGTTATATCAGTATTCCATCTAACCTTGTGATTTATTTTTTTCCCATTCAGAGCTGCCTTTGTTTCACTTTCTAGAATTGCAGATTCTTCATCATAGGATTCCTCTACAATAGAACCTTTCATCCTTTTATCTCTTCTGTATAGTTCTTCAGCAAACTGTTCTCGCTTTCTCTTATTTTCTTCTGGTCAGTGTGCTTCCCTGATGGTTTTTCAGCATACCTAAACTAGTCTTAAATTTCCCTTTGATTTCTTCTGTCTTCTGGAAGAACTCTCTTGTTTTCCCTCTTCTTCTGTTGTTCTCTTCTGTTTCTTTGCACTGTCCATAATAGTTACCTTTGTCTTTCTGTGAGATTCACAAAAATGTTGCATTCAAGATTCTGTCCCTCTGTCTCCCCCCTTTTTTGTCTTTTTATCTTTTGTCTTTTTATTTTATCATATGTCCTTAATATTTTTAACTGTTTCTTCCTTCATCTATTAAGGTTTTTTTTTCCTGCTTACTATAGGAATTATTATTTTGCATTCTTCTCTGAGGACTTGTCTGTATCTGTACTTCAGAATGGAAAGCTTTTTACAAGCCTTTTCTTTCTACAATCCTACTGGGAGAGAATATCTTTAGTTCTGAGGGTTCCACAGGGGTTGTCCATAACCAAGAAGAATACTGTGCTAGAAGTAGGTCATCTCACAGGTATAAACAGGCTACTGGAAATTGGACTGTAATTATATGTTATTGAGATAGTCCATATCTAGAACTCCTAGATACTTGTTTAAATTATTTGCCTCTTCCCTTCAATAATGGATTTTCTATAATATAATAGTAATCTGAAGAGATCTTTTAAAAATGGCAACAGCAGCAATATAAAGGTAGCAGTTAAAACAAAAACCCTGAAACTGTATTAAGAAAGAAAGAAAGAAAGAAAGAAAGAAAGAAAGAAAGAAAGAAAGAAAGAAAGAAAGAAAGAAAGAAAGAAAGAAAGAAAGAAAGAAAGAAAGAAAGAAAGAAAGAAAGAAAGAAAGAACAACCATTTGACAGTAGTAAAAGGACACTAGTGTGGATGTAAGCAAATCTCCTCAGGAAAAAAGTTCCATAAATGGAATATTAAAATTGAAAACTATTGTGGGTAAAATGATTACCTTCCAGACTTCTAATAATAGAATGGACTGCACAACACAATGGACTGCACAACACGGACACAGAGACAGGGACAAAACTCTAGTGCAAACCCAGATGACAGCTCTAACCCCACATTTGTTCTGACAACATGATTACAGGATCTGACAACAAGGGTATTTTCACCTATTCCTCGGCCAATCCCTTGCTGGATTGCTAGTATGAATGTGTGGATATATGCAAATTATATTTCTCCATCTTCTTTCTGTTTGTAGAATGATGCTATGCTTATGATACAAGAAAATCCATGTTCTTGTTTCCATTATTTTGTTTTTCAATGTTTCAGTACAATTTTTAAACCTTGGCTATTTGTATGGCACATGAGAAATTGCTTGAAAAATGGCTGCAATCCACTCTGCTCTGACCAAGACTAAACATCTCTTGTGGAAGTATAAAACATTCAAAAACAATATTCACAATCTACTAACAGTAGTCATAAGTAGAGAAGGGGAGAAATAAAAAATGAATTGTGATATTACATGAATATTGCTAATTCATTTTAATATTTGTCCCTTCATATTTGTCTGTTCCAGAGACCCTGAAGAATACAAAGAAACTAATATTTCTCCTTTTTATTTGTCCCTTGAGTGGGTTTTTTTTTTGACAACTTGTGACTACATCAGTGCTTTAGCCTACAAAATGGACAATAGAGTGATCTTTAAAGGCAGGGCAAAGTGAGATGCTGCTGATCTGAAAAGCCTGACAAGATCTGAGGTTGAAATAGCAGGTGACCGGAGACCTAAAAAAAGCAATCCCAAAACTGAGTGAAAGCCCAGTAGAACCAGATATACTTGTATCACTAATACAAAGGGAAACAGAGAGGTGAGGTCATAAGATTGACCTCGCTGCCAGATGGGCGGTATAAAAATCCAATAAAGAAATAAATAAATAATCCAACCATCTGATAGGAAGTACTTTCATGTCCACAGTGGGATTCCAGTCTGCAACTGCAGGGGTTTTAGTCAAAGTCCACATGAAACCAATATGGGGCTGGTTCAAATTGGGATCAGATAGGTTTGGCCTAACCAGGTTGGATTGGATTGGCCTAATTTGATTCTGGGGCAGATTGGGATGAAGACGTTTGGACTACTCATAATTAGAAATGTAAAATTTCCAGAAAATTTGAAACCATTGGGGAGTGGGAGAATCTATGGAGAAAATCAGAAAAATGGGGGGCAGCCCCCCCCCCATTTTTTTCCTCTAATTTTACCCCATGGCTTCAAAATTTCCAGGAAAAAAAAATTCTGAAAGAAGTCGGATTTTTTTTCCTGGAATGTTTTTTCCTGGAAATTTTACATATATGCTCTAAATTTTAAGGCAGGGGAAATGGGCTTGGGTGCCAGACCTAATACTGTATATATCTCTCATTTGTGTACATAAGGAAAATACCAAGGTGGTGCTGCATAGTAGGGGAAGAGAGGAGCTGGGATTTTTTATCTGACAGATATAACTTGCAGTCTGGGGCCAAGAACAAGGAATTCGGTGAGCATTCTAGATACAGATTTTCCACTGGTAAAAGTCATTTTTCAGACTACAAATCCCTATCAGCCGTACTGGCTGGGCATCCTGTAAATTATAGTCCCCCAAAGTATCAAATTTCTAGACTCTCTTCCTTTTAAAGTGAAATTTCACAAAAATGACACACTATTTTGAGGGAAACTCTTGTGAAGTTTGTCCTGTGATCTCTCTGCCTTTTGTTGTACTCTCTCTATTCATAACATTCTGAAGGTTGTTTGGTCAGTTTGGAAAATCAAAAGGAACTGACAAGAAATGAGTGACCTGCTGATCACTCCTCTAAACTTTTTCAGCATTTGACAAATTGATTTTAGGATTAAAAGGGTGGGTGTTTTGACACCCTAATGCCTGCATCTATTAGATCATCCATGTTTCCACAAAACCCTGGAATGGGGCCATAGAATTATAGCATAGAATTATAACACTGATGGTTATGATCTACTAAAACACCAGCATGCTAAATTTGCAAGCAAAAAGACAAGTCCTTGAAGCAACATCTATTCTAGAAAATGACTGGGACTCCTAGCTATATAAATTAAATCATTCTGATAGATTTTAGATGGATCCATATTTTCCGCTGTTTTTGCTAGCCCACACATAACGCAAGGCAGGGAGGTGCTGACTTTCAGAAAATATAACGATGAATTGCAAAATACAATTGTTTGGAAGATGTATGCCCTGGAGGTGCTGCGGTTTGTTGTATTATAAATAAGGCACTTCACATTATCCCTCCTGTGTTTCTGCAGCATAGCAGAGCTAATAATGTGTAACTGATGGAATTTCAAATAAAGCATTATTAAAATATTTGTTCAGTGACCTTTTTGCCCTTTACTTGTTGTCGTCTTGTGAGTGCTAGGATTCAGGTGCAATTTCCATCCATCTTATACGCTTCCTTCTACTCTGCACTGCTCAGCAAGGTCCCCTTAATTGGTTCATTGCTTGTATATTCTGTACAACTTGCCCAAGTTAAGTCAATGAAAAATGTGTGGCATCATTTCTGAAGGTTTATATCCTAATTCAAAGCAGCAAATGGTTAGAGAAGGACAGAGCCATATGCATCTGGCCATGATAAGTTTTATGTCCCGAATCATAGCAGTCTGTTACTATTCAAGATATAACAACAAGGAAAAAGCCCATATTGGGATGTCTATATACATCTGAGAGAAAAATGTGTATACATGCTTTGGTTGTCCTACAATCAAGGGCCCATCTATAAGAGTGGGATTGAGTTGAACCATTGTGATCAATGACTGCTTGAAAATAAAGATGTGATCTAGTAGATTTTCTTCCAGGATCCAGGCAAAAAATCCTCACTTATCTACAAAACCTACTGGCTCACTTTGAGTTGATTACCATTCCTCCATTTAGCTTACCTCACAAAATATTGTGAGGATTGAATGGGGTCAAGGGGAGCCATTGTCTTCCATGGTACTTAATTTGAGTACAGTAGGATCCCTGTATCCACTGATTCATTATCCATGGATTCAGTTATCCACAGTTGGCAGAGGAAAAAATTAAATAATTCAGCAGCCACAAAGCAAGCTGTAAAGCAAGTTGTTGTCACAAACAGCAGCTGTAAAGTAAGCTACTGTCACAAATAGTGGCCATAAAGCAAGCTACTGTGTCAAAACAGCAGTCATAAAGCAAGCTACTGTTAGGAAACAGCAGTTTGGGGGGTGGGTGGGTAGGTGTTCTCTCTTATTCACAGTTTTCATTATCCATGGGAAGGCCTTGAACCAATTCCCAGTGGATACTGGGGTCCTACTGTACACAATTAGTGCATTTAAGGAATACTACCTGATTTTTTAAAGTGCAAGAACATAAGATAGTGCCTAAAAGAGTACTGACTGGTCAGGCTTTGTCAGGTCTACACTTACTGGCAGAGGTTCCCTAGGGCTTCATCATGAGGTCTCCTTTTCCTGAAGATACCAGGGAAAGAGATTCCAACATTTTGTGTGCTGCCATATGATCCATCTGCCTTAATGCAACACATCCTATTTGGAATAACATGAGTTGTTCATTAATTAAAAATTAGTTTTAAAGAATATATCCTTGCCTGTTATTTGCTCAAGAATGATTAAAGCTGCTTATGGAGTAAATATTACTGATTTCAACCAAACATTGTGCTAGAAGGAAGTTTTCCAGTGTTAACATTCTTTGTGCATTTTATTATTACATGCTATCAAGTAACTTCCAAGGTTCCAGTGACCTTACTGGAGTTTCCAAGATATATGAGATGTTCAAGGAGTGATTTACTATTGGCACAGTGAATTTCTATGATTTTTGAGTCATTGTCTAATACCCAATCCATTACACTTCCACTGGTTATTGAAAATATTCTCTCTTTATTCACATGAATGAGCAATGTACACAGGAGAGTCTCATAGATGGTTCCCATCTACTAGTTTTATTCCAAATACCACCTGTAAAGGTTTGTCTAAGAGTTACTGGCCATTACAAGATACCAAGTAAGCTTTGTGACTGACCTTGGATTTGAACATACGTCTTGTCATCCCAAGACCAGTAAACCAACCGTTTGACTGTATTATATCCTCAATGTAATGGTTATCCTATAAAATAAGTCAATTTTGAAACACACTGATAGAAAATGAAGGCAAGAATCATTGTGCTTATTTTTCATAATATACAACATGCAAATGTAATATGCAAATAAGATTGCCAACTTAGCATACTATATGAATTAGGATCCCCACTTTTAGAAAACCTAGATACAGCTCCCAATACATTTAGCAATTATTTCAAGCAAGGGAAGGAAGAAACAGAAACTGTAGTATACTAATTGAGGATTTTGAATTAAGTGCACAGCGAAAAAAGCACAATACACTCTCATATTTCTTTCTTGAAATATCCAAGCACACTCTCAATGTTTTAATTACAATTACAATCAATGTAGTACTAACTCAGATTCTATTTATTAATCACATATTTAATTAACAAATGATTAAAATCAAATCAAATCAACCCAGTTAAATCTGTGCAAGATTAGTCTTTGTGCTCTAATACTGGGTGGAAGCTTTCTGATAGAGTCCATATCACTCCTTTGTCCTGTTCTTCATCCTCCGAAACTTGGTATATGAGTCAATGCCAGGTATCTCAGAAGGACCAACATTTTTACCACTCAGTGTTTTACCGATACAATCTTAGCACCCAGTTACACCTTTTCCCACTGCCACCATCATAAGCGATACCAGAGCTATTTTCTTTAAACGTCACCCCTCTTTCTTCAGAATATCCCAGCAGTGATGTTCAAATGCAAATTTTCTTTCACAGTATCTCTAATTTATATGAAGAGCATTTCTTACATATGAGCAGGAGGCTAGTGGCCATTTAGCTGGTGAGAAGGTGATAAGTCTCTCTGGGGTCTTCGTTGATCTTGCCAGTTCTCACCATTGTGGTAATGCTGCATATGGAACAGTATATTAATTTCAACCATATTCTCCCTGGAAATGCTCCTTTGTGGGTTCTGCTTGCAAATGTCTATCAGATGTTTTCCAGATATATGGATAATGACATCAATCAAGTGTTCACTAAATATTTTATCTCCACATTTGATAGCCATTGATACTTGGTTTCAGTACTTGAGATCTGAACATTCGAATTTGACAGTATTTGATAGTTGACATGCAGCAGTATTTAGCAGTTAACTCTTATCAGTACTGATCACTAATAGAACATGCAACATTAAATCTCATAGGGGTTGACAAACTTTCATATGCCAGAAAACAATTTCCATGGTTATTGAACTGCCAAAAACAAAGAAACCTGTATATTTCTGCCTTATACCCCTTGATCCTGGACAGTTGTTTCAGATCCATGGTCCATCCATAAAATAATTCAGAAGTGACTGACTTTCCCCTATTTACTACAGAGCTTAAAGTGCATCTTGATAATTTTAAATTAGTAGGTTTTTTTCATTTGTTGTCTTAATACATTACACATTTAATTGCTTTTTAATATTGTACTTGATTAAGTTTTAACCATATTGGTCCATCACAAATTTCATAAGCTGCCATTATTGGAAGACATATAGTTCATTAAGAAGTAATGTATGAAAAAGAGTAAATGAATGAGAAAATCCACCAAGATTCTTCTGACAACAGTCAGAACTTGGAAATGTTTCATTTCTGTTCTGCATCCCTAATAACTGTCCAGTCAGCATGATCAAAACCAGCCAATGTCCCCAGTTCTAGCAATGACAGTGGTATTTTTGCAGAAAATCTTCCAAAATAATTGAATTTCTGATTGTGAAATACCTTGTGATACTCCAGAAAGCCTAGAGCCTATTACTAATAGATCGACTAGCCATTAGTGTGATTGATAAAGAGGACCACCTATTAACAACCATTCTGCATACATAATTGCTGTGGGAAATGTATTCTTGAAGGCTTTCACAGCCAGGATCTGATAGCTGTTGTGAGTTTTTCAGGCTGTTTGGCCATATTCTGGAAAACTTCTGTATTCTGGACGTTTTTCTTCCTGATGTTTTGCCAGACTCTGTGGCTGGCATCTTCAGAGGGCAATGAGCTCAGGGAACTAGGAGTTACTCCCTGTGCTTTTGGGTATCGAGTGAGTGAGACTGTGGGAAAGCTTCTCCTGGCCAATTAGGAGGAAGAGTGCAAAAATTCCTATCCAATCCCAAAAGGTGAGCAGTTAAACTCACAGTAGTTAAAGGGTGGGTGGGTGGGATGCAAGCCTGGGAAGAGACTGAAGCCTGGAAAGGAGCAGGCCGTTATACTCTGCTCCTTCCCCACTCCCATCCGCAGCAAGACGAAATTGTGTTCCCTGTGATATTTCAAGAAGGTAGGCAAAGACACGCCGCTTGGTGAAGCAAGCTCACCACCGCAGCCGATCCTGAGCAGGAAACTTTCCACTTCATGCTTGCTGCTGGTGTTAACATGAGCAAAACAAGGAGTATGGAGGATGGTGGGACTAAATTATCCCCCATAATCATGTTGATGATTCCAGATTACAAAATGACCAAATAGAGCTGTTTACACAAATGCTAACAAAGTATGAACTAAAAACGTTATTTGGATCAATTTGAATGATTTTAGGTTAACTTACCAACCTAAGAGATGAATGATTCTTCTAGAACTTCAGGAGAGTTCAATGGTTTTAAGTCTCTGCCACCTTGACAGGGGCTGGACTCAATGCTCCGTAGGGTCCCCCCCCCCCGCCCAGTTCTGCAGTTGTTAGATGATTACTCATATACACATCCACTTTGCTTTTCAGTAAGTGGCAAAATAGAAAAGGTACCAAGTATATAATCAAATGTCTCTTTATCTTTTGAACAAGCTGGGAAACAAATCAATACACTGTGTTCTCAAAGGGTTTCCCGGCTGGGATTTGATAGCTGTTGTGAGTTTTTCGGCCTGTCTGGCCGTGTTCTGGAAGTTTTTCTTCCTGACATTTCACCAGACTCTTTCTGGAGTATCACAGTCTCACTTACTCTATACCAGTGATGGGGAACCTTTTAGAGACCGAGTGCCCAAACTATGATTCAAACCCCACAATTTTTTCACAAAGTGCCAATACAGCAATTTAACCTGAATACGGGTGGCTGTGAAGGGGGCGATGTCAGGTGCCCACAGAAAGGGCTCCGAGTGCCACATTTGGCACCCGCGCCATAGGTTCGCTGAGCAACTTCCACTCTGTAGATGCTGGCCACAGTGTCTGGTGAAACATCAGGAATAAAAAAATCCAGAACATGGCCAAACAGCCCAAAAAACTCACAACTATCAAATCAATAAATCTTCAACTAAATATAGTTGGAGAGTGATGGTTAACAGCTTTAGTACAAACCAAGACATCAAACTACAGTTTACGTATATTTGAAAATATTCATTTATTATGAAACTATAAACTGTAGTTTCTGATTGGGGCAAAACAGGAACAACTATTATTAACTGAAGTGTGCTCATTGGCTTTTATGAAAGGAGTAACAAAGGGCGTTTATACACGACCCCTAAGCTCCGCCGAAAATGGCTGCAAGGTCCGGACCTTAAAAATGTTTACCCACCAGCTCCGGACTTTGCAGACAATTAAGTGCGACCCCGCCCACTTTAGCGCGACCAAACAGCAGTTTTCTTGTACCTGGTCTTTGAGGGTGACAAATATTTGATCCGGTGTAAGGATAGTGAGTGCGGGGCTCTCCTGGCTTCTGTTTGTTCTTTTTTTGCGCCCCACCCCTTTAAGAGATCTGAATGCTGCCCGGAACAAAATGGAGGTAAACGGGAATTCTTTTCTTTCTTTTTTCTCCGTCCCTCAGGCAGGCAGCAACCAGGAAGTGCCGAGGGGGGTGGGAACAGAGGAAGACAGAGGAAGAGCGACGAACCCCTAAGATCTCTGGTCCAAATTTTAAGTGGCCAGCGGATCTTAGGGGTCGTGTAAAAAGGCCCAAAGAGGCAGCATACATTAAAAAAACATTAATCTGTATTTATTAAGTCAAGATATTATTACTCGAACAGAGGGATTATTACATGAAAAAGAAATGAGAATTGAACAAAAGGGAAGATTAAAAAGAAGTTAAAAGGGCAACTTCGAGAAAAGAAATGTATAAAATATTTTTGTTAAAATGCTACTTCTGTACTTCAAGGGTATGTGCTATGCAGTAAATTTGTTCTCTCCGTGTGTGTCTTTAAGAGTCCACTGCATTTTAAACACGTCCAAGTACAATTCATTATAGTCACTGCTTAGTATTGCTATAACATAATTCTCTTTCAAATCACACACTGACATTTGTTCAAAACAAAATTTTTGTATGGTAAACAAAATAGAAAGTTCTTCAAAAACTGGGATACCTGGAGCAGAATTTCTGTGGAAAGATAAGTTTGAGCTATCATGTTTTTGCAGATAAGCTCATTATTATTTATGAAAGACAAATAATAATAATTATAAAATCATGAATACTTTTCTTTCTGCCTTGAAAAATGGAGGCTTCTGCTATAATAGAAAGTCATTATTATAACATGGGAAGGAAAATATATATATTTAGTCTAGCTGTTCTGATTCATTTTCTTGAAATGAATTGTGTAGAAATATCCACCACACTGTTCACAGCGTGAGGCATAACTATAATAGTATCATTTGTCTTGGAGTTATGGGTTTGCAGTATTTGACTCATAAACAATGAGACAGTCATTGGGAAAATATATATTCTGATCCTGAAATGTCCTACCTAAGATTTGTCTTAGAGACATATTTTTACTTTTCAGTAATGTCCACATGTTGCTTCCTGTGATATAATATGGGAGAAACTTCTCTTTTTAGTGGCACATGGATAGACAAGCACATCAGAGTTGTCATTTAATGTTTACCATCCCTTTATAGATTGTAGAATCATGAAATTGGGTCTACAAGACCAGCAAGTCCTACTCCCTGCTCAGTACAGGAACATAAATCCAGGGATGTCCATTGGGAGGTGATTGCCTACATTTCTCTTGAATGCCTCCAGTGTTGGAGCATTCACTATCTCTCAAGGTAACTGGTTCCATTGTTGTATTGGTCTAACAGTTAGGAAGTTTTTCCTGATATTCAACAGAAATCTGGCTTCCTGTAATTTGAGCCCATCGTAGTACTCTGAGTTGATCGAGAACAGACTCTGTCCCTGTTAATTTCCAGAAACATCAGGCAGTTGTACTGAGTGACTCGAGGAAGTGGACATGTCCACAAAATGTTACATTAAAATATGAAAGTTAGTGTTTAATGTGCCATATGTTTTGTTTCTTTTCTTTTGTTTTTCTTTCATTTTTGCCTGGAATTCTACAAGTCCATGATTCTATGATCTTATGATTATAGAATACCTGGGTACTCATTTTACCAACCGTGAAAGGATAGAAGGTTGAGTCAACCTGGAGCTGGCTACCTGGGATTGAGCCCCAGGTCATGAGGACAGTTTTGGCTGCAGTACAGCAGTTCAACCACGGCGCCACAAGGATGTTCTATCTGCAAAACCATGAAAAGCAAAGCAGTCTTGCTTTGGCATTTTCTTCCTTCACATTCAATAGAAATCATTTCAAGTCATTGTTGCTTTCTGCCAGTAAGGCGAAGTAATGTCTACATATTAAATTATTTGTGCTTCTTCCACCAATTTTTACTTCTTCATCTGAATCTAGTCTGGGTTTCTATATGGTATGTTCTGTGTACACCAGAATAGCAAAGGCAATAAAATACACCCTTTCCTGACAGTTTTGCCTATAGGAAACCTTCTTGTCTCTCCATCATACTGACAGCAATAGAACATTTCAGTACTATGCTATCAAGTGACTTCTGACTTATGGTGACCCTTTTCAGCATTTACTCAGAAAGAAACCACTAATTTACAGTTCTCGTCTTCTGGGGACATCATGGGACCATAAAGCTTGCCCAAGGCCACAAAGATAGGCTTATCTCCCCAAGACACAGCAGAGAATCCCAATCTCTGGCTCCACAGCCACATATCTAACTCACGGAGCTATTCAGCCAGCTAGTACAACAGTAAGAAGACCAAACTCATGACTAGAGAAGAAACTAGACAACTTTAAAACAGAGGATGAAGACACTGAAATAGGGGAAATGTACACACCTTGGCTCAGTCATCAATCCAAATTGAAACTGCAGCCAGAAATCACAAGACTGAGACTCAGAAGGGCAGCTAGGGCCGTGGTCACACCTGGGTTTCAATCCTGATCTTCTGAAGGTCCGGCTTTTCCTCTTCGTCCCATCACATGATTGAATAACTGGGATAGGAGTTCACACGTAAAAAGCTTTTTTTAATTTTAAAGTGCAGTTCAGCCCTCTTGGCCAGCAGGTGGTGCTAGCATTTGAAAAAAACCGACCACTTGGCTGGGGGAAAGGAAACCTTGTAGGACCGGATAGAGCTTCCTGTTTCTCCGAAGGTGAAAAGCAATTAAAAAAACATAGCCCATCGGCCCCAGGAACAGCCGGTCCGTGCTATCAAAAAAGAAAGAAAAAGAAACCCGGATCATCTGCGTGGTCCCACGGCGTCTGCCTCCTTAAAAGCTGGATTTTCAAAGCGAGGCAAAAATTTCCCTACCTCTTCAGTGAGTCACAGAAACCTCGCTTCAAGGGGCATTACCAGGTTTTCTTTTTTCTTTTTTTTTCAAAAAACCCAGTGGCCACGTGGACGGCACTTTTAGACACAGTTTATCTGGTAATTTAAACTGCTTTTAAAGGGACGTGGGACCGGGGCCTAGGAAGTCATTAGAAAATAACATCAAATGTAATGATGAGTCAATGAAGAACAAGATCATCCACACTCTTGTATTCCTGATCACATGGTGTGAAAACTGATGGGGGGGAAGAGTCATCTGAAATATAGTGCTGAAGGAGAGCTTTATGTATTCAAACAAGTAAGTCCTAGAGTAGTGTGAACTATCTTTGGAGGCAAAAATGTTGAGATTGAGCCTATCCTTCCTTGGAAACATCATAAAAAGGCAAGATTCTCTGGTAAAGACAATAATTTTGAGGAAAGTAGAAAGCAGCAGAAAAGGAAAGCCAAATACAAGGTGGATAGACACATCCGATCTCGCCTGATTTCGGAAGCTAAGCAGGGTCGGCCCTGGTTAGTACTTGGATGGGCAACCACCAGGGAATACCAGGCTCTGTAGGTGCCTGGAGTAGGAAATGGCAAACCACGCCAGTATTTCCTGCCAAGAAAACTCCACGGACATGGAGTCACTAAGAGTCAGTCACGACTGTAATGACACAACACACACACACAGAGACTCCCCAATGAAAGCCATAGGCTGAAGTTTACAAGAGCTGAACTGGGCTGTTGAGTACAGAACATTTTGGAGATGACAAAATATAACAACATTGGCCTGGGAATTGCATAATAGAATAATTTGTATGAAAATTGGGCTGAGCATATTTTTTCTCCAACAGCACCCATGATCAAGTGAAGGTTTTAGTTCACCAAGAAAAGTACACATAGATGGCACATAAGCTGCCATTTCTATTCTGCTTTTTTTTTCTTTGAGATAAGCATTACTTCTTTTAAATGTCTTGATTTTTCTTCCAAGATTCTCTACCTTTCCTAGATGCTATTATTTGAACATTTCCATAGCAAATAGGATTTGTTATCCTGCACAATATTCAGTCCTTTCCACCTCCACAGAGCTGTCAAAATACCAGTTACAAAAGAGATTTAAGAGAGAGAGAAAAAACCAACACCACATCTTGACAGCTAGTCTTCATTCTTTATTCATAAATGGACTTAAGATGTTTTTGCCCATAGCATACTTTCTCAAGGAGACTTTCCTAACAAGTGGTAAACTGTTTTAAACAGCTTTATATAAAAATAAGGAAATAAATAGGAGCCTCAAATGTTGTTGGGCATAAATGGTATCTCAAAATGCTCCCTCCTGTCTGAGAAGTCAAAAGAACCAGTATTTCAAAACTCTTCAAGAAGAAAATACCATCTCTAGCATCTTCTCCAAGAGGCACAGTTCATCATCTCATCACCTGCAGAGATTATGCTTCTCACATATCCACTGGTATGCTTTTGCCAGTTTCTGTTCATTTAAATACTACTAGCTGAATCTTTCTAAATGGCGCCTCACAGAGTTAGAGCTTGTAATCAAATTCTCTCAGCGATTAGACTTCCAGTAGCCCTTCCATGCTGCACACGCACATCTCCTCACCTCTCTTTTCTTTTCCCCTCTCTCTGTCATGCTTATATTCAGTCAGGCCTTTGGCTCATCACCCACACAAAATCCAATTTCAAATACTATTGTGATGAAGTAACCTTGTTCCAAACATTAATTTTTATTTCATAAGGTCTCTTGACTTGTATTCATTGGGTAAATTAAAATTCCAGCTAGCTAACTTGGTTTTATTGGCACTAGCTTCTTTCTTTCTTTCTTTCTTTTCAGGTCCACTTTTCCATTGCCAACTATAGTCAACAATTTTAGGCAATATGACATGATGACTAAACTCATTAGATGAGGAATAGGGATGTGGGGTGGAAATAGTCAATGTTCAAGAGAAACACAACTCTTTGGACTAATGCAGATGCTTCCATAAACTGCTTTTGTGCATGAGCATTCACGCACCTCCACACATAGTTTCAAGTGCTGTCCTGGGGCTGTCCTCCGTTTGAGGCTTTCTCTGTTTGCAAAGTTGTCCAAGTGAAGCCTTTCTCAAAGATGAAGAACTACAAGGAAAAAGAAGTATGTTGATGTTGCCTGTCTGGAAGAAGCAACCTCTGGACAGCAGACTCCTCAGATGCACATCTTAAAGGATAGACATCATTTCTCATTTCAGACCTGTTCACCAGGGTACTCCAAGGGCCACATGCAGGGGAGTGGTATCAGGAGACAGATGTCTAGTCTTGTGCGCGCCCAGACACATTTGGTGGGGCTACTGTGAGATACAGGAAGCTGGACTAGATGGGCCTTTGGCCTGATCCAGCATGGCTCTTCTTATGTTCTTATGTTCTTAAGTACACGTGGATTACCATGTACAATTTTATGCAAATTTGTGTCCTCTTTTGTCCCCTTTACTGGTGACACATACCCACCTTTTTGATATCATGTAAGTGTTCACCTTAACTCCAAATATCAATAGCATTCATTTCCTTATTAAGAGCCAAACCTGACTCCAATTTTTTTTCAGCTGCAAATGGAAAATGTCTTCCTAGGCTATTATTGATATTATGATCACATTGCACTTCACATTTCTCAGCATCAGTAGTACAAAGGAATAGACACAAAGGTCAAGTGTGTCATGTTCTATACATTTTTGGATAATACGGCATGTTTGCAAAATCACTGATTTTTGCATTTCAGGAAGCAATCTGGGGGCTATTGACAATTCTTTTTACATTAAAATCTCAACAAACATTTCTCAGGACGTTTGGTGTTGAAACTAGTATGGGGAGGAGAGACCTGATCTTGCTTCCATATTTCGTTTTAATGTCTTTCATTGTCACTTGGCTGTTTGCAATTGTGTCATTTCTGAGCTTTTGAGGTTGCTTGTGGATAGAATGTTCATGTTCTAGAAGGTATCAACTGTTCTCAGTGACAGCTTGCTTGTCCCGGTACAGTATTGCAGTTTCAGTTTCTAAAGCCAGAAGTGACTGGAAATATGGAAGAAAATATGTGAGTAAGATTTAGCAAACTGCTGAAGAATGATATTTGCAACACAGTTATGCCTGCACATATAATTTACTGAGTCTATCTTAGAGCATTCAGCTTATCCTTTCATTCATTCCCAATGATAGTGAATGGGGAAAAACTGACCTTTGTGTTTCTAAACTAATGAAATGTGCAGAAATTTGGACCCAACTAAAACTGGTTGACCTCTAATTTGATCCAAAGCCAAATCAGGCATATAATTCTGTTCATAACTGCCAGGCTGGTGTCAAAAGATTGAGAGACTTTAGACTGCCACAAATTCAGACCTACTGCTGCTATATGATACCAAAAACAAGACATATATGAGAGACACAGAGACCACAACTCATGAAATATATATATATATATAAAAAAATCTGGAAAATATGCTCTAATGGCAGCTACATTAGAGATTTATGAAGTGGCTATTAAGCCAAATCTTCACAAAAGGACACCAAAGAGGGCAATATGGCTCTAGCAGCTCAAAACACTGTTATGCCTCAGTCTGTATAAAGGAGGAGGAGCTCCTTCCATCCTCTTGTGTGCCTGATGATTCATTCCACTCTTTGAGACTATACTTGACATTTTAGTTCAAAAGAATTTGCTTTGACCTTGTTGCAACCCACATACATTTTATCAGCATTTGCTGGCTATCCTTTCATTTTCACAAGTGCCATTCTTACGACTGAAGATGCACATCCCTACTAAAGGCTATAATCCTTCCCACAAAATTAATGTTTTGGGGGTATGTTTTGTTTTTGTACGGTTATATGAATTTTCCTTTTCATTTCCTCACTTTCCAATCTTGTTTCAGAACAAATTCCCATGTTGCTGTTGTAAAAAAAAAAAACTACACGCACACACCGACACACCGAAAATTTGACATGTCACTGCAGTTGGTGGATGGGTGGTAAGATTATTATTCTCCTGTATATTTGAGAGACACTAGTCAAACACTTGTTCCAGAAACAGTGTTCAAGGTACAGATGAGCTTGACAGCCAGATCTTCTCACAGCCGGTGTCCTTAAGTCACAACAACACAAGTAGGTCACGTCCCTTATGGTCTCTTTAATCCTGAATATACAAAATCTGCCTGATGTCACCTGAATGTATTTTCCTCTCTCCCTTGCCAGACAGATCAAGAGCATATGTCCTAGCAAATAGCAAAGACATCACATCAATCATTCACACTTCCCAAAGCTAATATTTTATGGCAGTTGTAATGCTACAGTTGTCCTTCAGCATTATTTCTTTCAACTTATATTGCGGTCACTGACTGTCTTCAGAAAGCTTCTTACTTCTGTGGTAAATAAATATTACTAATAAATACCATACCTTATATATCTGTTTCAAAAGAAAAGAAGGTGAAAATTTAAAATTAATTTTAAAATGATGCCTATCTCCTCCCTGCTCTTACAATTCTATTGATTTTTTTCATGACAGGTATACAAAATCATATTTCACATATTCTCAAAAGCACAGACGAGTAGACAAACTCAAGAATAAAAATGCATACATATACTTGTTCTCCAAAATGCATGTGAATTCTAAACAGGCATGAAGGGACCAATAATTTAAACCCAACAACAAGCTTTCCACTAATAGATAATTGCTTCTCCCCCCCCCCAATGATACATCACTAAAAGTGATTCTACATTTCTACACAAAGAATAGAAAAGTACTTACATCTACCCCTCCCTAAAGATACTATCCCTTACATGCAGAGCATACATTCATGGTCTGTGCTTTTTCAACTGTTTCCTGTGCTAAAGAAATAAGGCCATAAGACTGCCTGAGGTTGGTTAAATCTTTGGCCCAGGCAGTTCCTCCTTGCAATGACCAGCATGATGCACTTCGAACAAGCAGTTCCAAATAATATCTGTCTCTAAGGGTGAAGTCCAGCCCCATGTATCTGATAATAACAGCATCCAACAGTTAAGTAGGGTTGCCAAGCAACCCATATTATACTAGTTGCACTGTGTTCTTGGAGTAAGTGGCATTGTTTTCTGACACATCACTTGATCACAGTTTCTACAAGAACTAGCCTGTGATTCATCACCTCCTGCCACATTTGTGCCTATATTTTTGAAGTCCAAGTTTGGTGACAAGTAGCAACATGAGAAAGTCCAATAGTTTTCATAACTTGGAGGAAAACCGAGGTGACGTCTTAAATGGATCCTTCTTTCTGTTTCGTTATATGCATTGATTTTCCAATTGTTCTTGATTCTTATTTTTCAAACTTAGTGATTTCTCTTTTTAAACTGCACGTTGTTTTGCAGCAAGGAACAAAAGGAAGTAGCGCATCCAACAAATCTGGTTCAGAGGGAGAAAGTGCACTCTCTGATTTTTAAATTGCCCATAGCATTAACTAGACACAGATGCTGCATAAAAATAATAAGAATGCATAGATATTCCCAGTACAGTCCGTGCTCAAATAAAGAGGACAAGATAACAATTTACCCAATTCATGCCATGGGCCATTAAGATATCATTCCTGCAAATTGGAAAAAACAAATGGTAAGGGCCAGATCATAGAATGAATGTTGCAAGCAGGACAAAAGGGTACTAGCGTCCGTCTGCAGTGCTTTGTATTTGATTTGATTTTGATACCTCAGCACAATCACCTCTGATTCCTTTTTAAGAGGACAGTGCAGCAAGCTCACACTTATCCTTCTCCCAGCTTTTTACCGAGCCTCAAAGTTTCCTATTCTCTGGATCTTAAATTAGTTGGTCAGTTGATACAATCATTGGATTATTTAATCAAACACTTTATCGCAAGAAGGGCAATGAAGCTTCACTTCTAAAATAAGAAGCATTGTTGCTGTTCAGTGCTGTCAGATTTGAACCAATAGACCCCCCATTAGAGCATTTGAGGTGAATGATATATTTTAGTAGTAGATTTACCACTTCCACTGTTCCCAGTGAGTTTCCATTGCTGAGTGGCCATTGGAATCCAGGTCTCCTAAATCCTATCCTGTCACTCTATGCACTTGTTGTTGTTGTTGTTGTTGTTGTTGTTGTTGTTGTTGTTGTTGTTGTTGTTGTTGTTGTTGTTGTGTTGTACAGTCATGACTGATTCTTCATGACCCCATGTCCATGGAGTTTTGTTGGCACAAATATCTGAGTGGCTTGCCAGTTCCTACTCCAGGCACCTACGGCACCTGGTATTCTCTGGTGGTCGCCCATCCAAGTACTAGCCAGGGCAGACCCTGCTTAGCTTCCAAGATCAGGCAAGATCGGATGTGCTCAGGGCATCTAGGCAGCTCTACTCTATGCACTACACAACAGTAGATATTAAGATAAGGACGATAGTCTCTTCCATCTCCCAGGTGTCAAGGTTTGCTACCTTGACCATTTCAGAATTAAACCTGCAGCATGAAAACATTGTTTACTACAATTGGTGTTAGCCATGTCATTGAAAGAATAACACTTTTGACAACCAACTGTTTTGCTTACCATTCCTTACATAAGAGATAGAATAAATAGTGACAACTAGTGGATAACTGATGTAAACACACTTTGTTTTGCTTACTAGGAGATTGTGCAGTGTCAGATTGCCTTTCTTTCCACTTGTAGATGATAACACAAAAAGTAAACAAAAGTTAGTTGTGGATTAGCAGGGAATATAAACAATGTATTTCTAATCAGTGGGTGATCACTGTTGTGTAGCGATTCATGTCCAGAAAAGCCACATACAGCAACAACTGTATAAGACACTTTATCCAAAACAAATAAGGAAGCAACTCCAGAATATCAGCAATACGATTTCCTCCCTCGACTGTAAGGTGCTGGGTGAGTGTTATATAGAAATGTTTTTTTCTGTATGTCTCAACATGCTTAGCTAAATAATGCTATATGTTTTATAGATTCTTATTTTAAGAACGTTGATATTTTCTATACTTTTAGTAAAACACTTTTGAGGGTTCTAATAGGTTCTTATTTTAAAATGGTGTATTCAAGAAATGTATTCTCTGTCACCATGTGGTATAAACTCCTGTATTTTAAAATGTATGCACTTCTATTTTGGAATATGATTACAACATGTCTTAAATGTGTTCTTACAGCTTAAATTCAATGTTTTGATATTTTACAGTATGTGCTCACAGTTCTTTGAGAAAGCTGAAATACTAGTAATGCAGAAAATACTTGTACTTAAGATACCTAGGTGAATCTTGAATGATTATCTATGATTGTCTGATTTCATTCTGGTATTAACCCTTCACTGCGAGATTGCCACATATGATGAACCTAGAAAACATTTATCAGCTATAAGCACGTACTGTATAGGCTTATGTGATTTGCCCTGTAAATCTCACTTTAGGTTGGCTTCCAAGGGCCCTATCACATGGGCGAAAGAGGTGGTTAATAATAAACACCACATTTCTTTCTGAAGTCATCACGTGATTGAAAATCTGATTCCCATGTCCCCATGGTTTAAGTAACCGCATTTTATATGCCCCCACATCCTTAATCCCCATCTAGAAGCTCTGAGGGAGAGTGGCAGCACCCTGGCATGGGCTTAGAGGAGCGCCCAAGGAGGGGAAGGAGGTGGCATGACATGGTGGTGGAAGTGGCAGGTGGTGACTGCCATTGGGGACAAAAGTGGAGAGGCTTCATGCTTTCCCAGTGAGAGAACAGAGAAGGTGTGGGGGGGGTAAGGGGGAAGAGAGATGATGGGATGGGAGCAAGGCTGCTTCCAACGAGAAACAAGGCAAGCGGGTGGGTGAGAATATGTGTGTGTGTGCATCTGTGCATGCAATTGTGTGCATGAGAGAGAAGAGAGGGAGCAGGTGCTAGTTGCCCTACCCTTCGCTTCTGTGCTTGCTATCAACCTGGTGCCACTGCCACAGAGGCCTCCTCAGCCTCGCCTGAGGCAGGCACCAATGAGGGGCTTCCTCCTTGATGGCCCTTGAGGGAAAGCCTGCCAGTGCCTGGCTTTCATTGCTCCAGGCTGCCTGTCAGTCACTCACTCTCTCACTCAGCAGCCTCAGGATTCCCTTTGGCTCCTTCGCCAAAAAGGAAGTTCTCTCTTCTTTCATCACGGCCGGATTTCCCTTTGGGCGGGCGCACCCCTTATCCTCCCGTGACATGGCAACAGAGTCCCTGGCTGGCAAGGATTTCTCCCGCACACCTTTGGAAATGGGGGGAGGCACTGCAGCAGCCGACCCACACCTTGTTGAGAGCCCTTGGCTGCCACCTGTTGGCCTCAGAAGAGGCGTCTTGTCCTTTTAATCCTTGTCCCACAAGTGAGCCTCCTCCTTCTTGCCCCAATTTGGCTGTCTTTCTCCCAAGCAAAATATCAGAGAGACAACAGTCAGGGGACACAGCCAAGACAGAATGTTGCTGACCTGAATAACTGGTAAACTGACAACAAAAAGGAGGGAAATGGGTTTTCTGCACACCCACTAACGTTTGTAAAAATGTGCATTTTGAACCAAATAAAACAATACCCACCCTCTTCCTTGGGTCTTGGAAAACTTGCTGGAACCTGGTTAAGTGGGCGATACCAGGTTTTAAAAAAAAACAAAAACAAATGCTGACCATGGGAAAACAATTTTACCAGTTTATCGGTAAATTAGGTCCAGATTTTAAAAACCATGGGATAGAGCCCAAAGAGAGACTGTACAGAATGCCAGTAAAACCTGACACCAGTTTTGCTTTTTCCCTTCTTCTAATTGCTGTGCATTAACATCAGATTTAACATCCGAATCTATGAGCATCCTTCTCCACCTCATTAATTCTTCAGTGCTCTTTCCTCCATGATTGTCTTGGAATAGCAAAAATACTCTCAATTTGCTTTCTTTTGGGTATGCATTAATGCAGTGTGTATTCCTAATATATGGTGCCGTGGAATGGCATATTTTCCTAAATTCTTGCCCTAACTCTATTTTTATCTATTTCCAGAATTCCCATATGAACAATGTTTTTGTTAACTAGGAAGGTTGATCTAAATTGACCAAGTCTGTGGCAAAACATTATTTTGAGTCCATCATATAGTCAAAATCAGAAGCATTGCTGAACCTTTTGTAGGATTTCAGGTGTTCCTTATTTTAGCTACTTTTCATCTCAGAGGGTCCCACTGCAAAAAAAGCTACAATTAAATGAAAATTCCAGACTGAATTTTGACCTTTTATGTCTGCGGAGTTAGGATGCTGAAATTCACTTGTATAGATAGAGGTACTACAGAGATCCATCAAAGCACATGTTCTGTTTAACTTGAAGGGCATGCATTTACAATTATGTGATAAAAATATTATTCTCTTCTGTCTGCACCTTCCACCCTTTTTTATTGCCGCAGGTTGCAAATGAAATCAAAGTGCCATGGCCCTCCTTGCAGCTGGACCAAGAGGAATTCTGATAAATAATAATTCCTTTCTTTTTCTAACTTATACTTTCCCTCTTTCTAATTTCCTGTCTCCATCCTCCTGGCTGCCTGCAGTCTTCATTAACCTCCACATTTATGATCCTAGGAAAGGTTGCACATTATCTTTCTAAGTCTTTGATAGTTTCATTCTAGTTGCTGATGAAGAAACATTTCCATGGGTTATTATACCTTGGTATGCATTCATACATGCCAAATTGAAATAGATTATTAAGCCGTTCCAAAGTAAGTAACAACTGGAACCTGACTTTGAAGAAGAAGAAAAAAAAGACTGCCTGCTGAAGTTTTCCCATTTTGAACAAAAGTATCTTAGTGGTGCAAGATCTTTTGTTGTATATCTAACATACTAATTTATCGCACCTGAGTACAACAACCGATAGCTTGTGACACACAGCACTGCATCCAAGAAGATTACTTGCATATTTATTATGCCTCCCTCTTTTTCTGTACATTTTTATACAATTAGCCCTGGCCTACTCATTTTCTTTCAATAAAGCTGCAGTATAGAGACACCTGCTGGGAAATGAATGAACAGAAGCCAATGCTAATGTATATCTTTTAAGCAACAAAGGATTTGGTTTGGAACAATGGGTTTTTGTTTTGCTTTGCTTTGCTTTTGAAAAAGCCCTCAGTGTCTTAAAGAGTCTTTTTTTTTTACATAAAAAGCCATTTTTGTCCTGGTACAGATTCAAATTTGTTCATGAACAGCAGCAACACATTTTGTGTTATGATGATTACCATAAGGAAAGAAGTAAGACACAAAGACGGAGAAGTACAAATTGAGAGGTAGCTAGGTAAGAGCATCATCAATCCCATTCTCTAAACATAGTTCATTTGACATGTACACGACTATACCAGCACTCAGAATCACATGGTCTGATGGACTTCTTCCCTGTCTCCAAGACCGGGCAGGCTGTTTGGTTTTGATGCATCTTATTTTCCTCACTAAAAACTTCACAAATGTAGAATTTATCCATTGATGTGTCTATGCATTTCTTTGATTTTTATCCTATCTCAGAATACATCACCAAAAACATAGGGTCTAGAGCACTGGAGTTAATAGTTCTGCTCTGTTCTCTATTTGTTAGGCTGTTCTGGGAGAACTGGGGGCAATTCTGGATCCTTTGCTTTCAAATGGGTGTGGACAAAGTTGAAGTGTGTCCACTGATGTTCAGACAGGATGGTGAGGGATCTGGAAACACTGCCCAAATAGAAACTGTCAGAAGAGCTGTGTATGTTTAGCCCGGAGAATGAATGATAAAGAGAAACATGCCGGGATTATTCAAATAATTTGAAAGTTGTCATACAGAAGATAGATGTGAAACTTTCTCTTCATACTCAATCAATCAATTTTATTTTACAGTCAAAAGCCCAATCAAATACAGTATACATTCATACAAAAATAACTAAAGGAAGCTTAAAATTAGTTAAGCGCAAGAATTCTCTTTTGTGTTTTCTGGGCAGAGAAATGGAATTTGGCCACAAGTTCTGTAGTGGACTTCTTTGTGTCTTCTAGAAGATATCTTGCATACCAATTCCAAGGATCTGCCTGGGAAACCTCTCATTGCAAGGTAAAGGAATCTGGTTCGATCATCCCTGTAATAACTACATATAAAAAGAACATGTTTCTTTATCATTGCAGATAGACATGGGCACGACGTTTCGAGTTTTTGTTTGTCGGAACAGGTCCGTTTCGGGTCGTTTCCATTTGTCGTGAAATTCTTCAAAAATTTGTCGGTTTGTCGTTTCGTTTGTCATTTCCACTGTGATTTAGCGCAATTTGACTTCCCCCAGAGCATAGGGGCATCCCACAATCAGGGCCGGCTCTAGGTGTTTTTGCACCCTAGGCAGCGAGCGGGGCGGGGGGCCGGGCGGGGGGGAGGTGCGGGCGGGCGGTGGGGGCGGCAGGGGGGAGGCACGGGCGGGTGAGCGGGCGGGCTGCAGGCGGGCGGCAGAGCGGGCGGGCGGGCGAGTAGGCAGTTAGGATATCACTTAGGATAGAGGTTCTGTTCTTGGCTTGCACCCCAAATGTGTGTGTGTGCAAGCAAATTGAAGTTGGGAAAATAGAAAATAAATGGTAGTATATAATATATTTTAAAATAAATCCACACCTCCCACTCCCAGTCGAACCTCCCCCTTTATCCAATATCAGGAAAAAAATCCTCACAAACTGCCAGAGAAGAAATAAAGAATAAACTGCTATTCTCTTCAGCAGACAAAGCTGCAGGGAATGAAAGAAATTATTTTCTAAATTCAATTCCCTCCCTGCCTGCCTAACTTAAATCCTAAAGCCTCCAGCCTCCCTTCTCAATCTCGATCGGATCACACCAGCACCAGCAGCCAGCCCTCCTCCCTCAACCACATCCATACACCCGACTGCAATTTCTGGAAGGTGCCTCGGCTTTTTATGCCCTCCGAGACATCCAGAAGTGTCAGTCAAAAACCTGGCGATGCCATTGGTGGAATGGTTCAAACAATTTGCATGGTCCCATCCCATGCCCAGCCCAAATGGGCAGGTCTAAAAAAATAAAAAATAAAATAAAATATAATAAAATCAATACGACGTTTTATTGCTATAAAAAACCCACTGCTGCTACTATTAATATTCAGGCATTTAAAATAAATAAATTTCCCATGTTTCTGTGGTGATTTGGTGTGTTTTTTGACCACGATTTCAAAAGAAAAATTGTGGTCGCCATTTTGGATCCCCCCACCACATGGCATGGTGAGATGATGAGGATGACTCCCCCCCAGCCTGGTGCAAGCAGCCCAGGACAGGAGAAGAGGAGGGGAAAGGCCGGGGACCCCCCAGAAACCACCCCTCTGGTAGGTGGCAAAGCCTCAGTCAGGCATATTTTTGCCTGCTTTTTTGGCCGGGAGTCGGGTTTTTTAAAAAAAAACTTTTAAAAACTTTTTCTGTGCTTTGCATTTCGCGATCGCCGCGATGCTACAAACGAAAATGAAAAACCCAACCAAATTTTTCTTTTTTCGGTTTGAGTTTGAGTTCTGACGGCTTAATTATCGTTACCATTTCCGTTACGTAATGGAAACGAAAACGGAAACGAAAACAAAAATTTCGCCGAGTCGTGCCCATGTCTAATTGCAGAGGAATAATCAATTTTCATATGGTATGTAGAGACGGGCGTTTCATTTCGGAAGGGGACTGGTTCTGAAACGAAACACACCAGCACATCTGGCACTCGAAATCCAGTCCCACCCTCAAGAACAAAATCAAACATTGTCTTACTTTGCCTTACGTCATGCTGAGCAAACATCTAACCAAGAAGTAGCATCCGATGTGTCATCTTTCCCTCTCAACAGATGCTAAGGAATCTGCATAAAGGATGAATATAGATCTGTTTATTGCTACATCATTGCCATGTTATTAAGTCTACAGTGTAAACAGATAGCATATAACTAATATTTTTGTGGGCCTATTATTGCTGGCTCGCGTGATTGCATAAGAACAATTACTCAGTTAATTGTGCCTCTTTTATGAGCTGTCAGCTATGTTCCTGGTCATCCCCTGGGTGTGCAATTGCTTGTTTGCTCAATTGCACACTAAGTCATATGACAGATAATCAGCAAAAGAAAAAAAATAACTTGTACAATTATATTCATGTGCAAGGTTTGAGTATTAGAGTCTGTATTCTTGATTATGTGGCAAAGTTGTTTGGCCCAAGCCTTTGCTAATTTGGCCTCATTTCACACATGTTGAAGTTTTGGGACCCCCTTGAAAGGAATCCACCCCTATATCTGATCCACTGTGTTCTGTTGAGTGCACTTATTCTTTAAGAGGACTGAAACTGTGCTTGAGCTGATCACAAGCAGTGTCCACAACATTATCAAATAAAATTTATACCTACTTGGGAAAACGACAAGAAAATCCAGCACGTTCATGCTGGATTTCAGAAGATGAAAACCCTCACAAACAATGGGACTAGTTAAAAAAGGCATATGAAAGGTCACATCAAAAAGGTTAAATTACTCAATAATGCTTGTGGGTTACTTAATACCAGAATCAGAAAACCTTTGTCAAAATGTATACTTAGAAGTCCCGAATGGCACTATGAAGGTCCATAGGTCATCTGCATAGTTAAATGGGCAGCATTCTGGAAGCTATTTGACAGATCAATTGCTTTCCCTTCAGGAAAAAAGTCGACCAGACAATGAAAGCAAAAAGAAAAGCAAAAAGAAAAGAAATTGGCCACAAATAGTACACAGCTAACCTTTTAGAGGACCAGAAGGTTAAAACAAATCTAAGCAACTAAAGCACTTGAGTTGACTAATACATGAAGAAATTTTGAAATTTCGTGGCACAGCCTCATGGCACAGTGGTTAAACTACTGTACTGCAGTCAAGACTGTGTTCCCAACCCAAGTTAGGCCACAATCATACCAGCGTTTTCTCTGTAGTTTCCCTTCGGCAAACTGCGCAGAAAAAGATCGCATCCTAACCGCGAAGGAAAGTAAATTCAAACCCCAGTTGACCACGCCCCTTGAACAGGAGTTTCAGCGAAGTTTCAATAACCACCGCCAGGGGCTGGATTTAGAAACTTTGCTGAAAAATGCTTACTTATTTGCTTCTGTAACCACGACAGGACACCAAAAATATGCAGTAAAAACTGTTGTTCCCCTTTTTTGGCAATGGAGGCTTGGGAAATAGAGCAGGAAAGAAGGGGGAAATGTGAAGTAGACAGGTAGAGACAGAATCAAATTAGGAAAATACGTAATAGAAGAGAGGACACTGACTGCACATTAAAAACCACATGACTGCCCGAAAAAAATATGCATGAAATTTATATACGTAGAGAACCCTGGTGTGACCGCGGCCATAGCTGGCTCCTGGTTGACTTTGTCTTCTACCCTTCCAAGATTGGTAAAAATGAGTTCCCTGGTTGTGGGGGGAGAGGGGGAGAGGTCATGTGTAGCCTGCATAATCAAATTGTAAACCACCCAGAGAGGGCTTTGAGCATTATGGGATGGAATATAAGCAGGAAACTTTTTGGTTTATATACTGTAATTCAATGAGCCAATCACATTAAATAAATCTTGAGGGTGAGTACATTTCTCTGATTTCAGTTCTCCTACAAACTCCTTTGAATGGCACAGCCTGTTGGTCTCAGGATGGTACAGTTTTGAGGTCTTCGACCTGGATAATATTTTCCTATCCATTCAAAAATGTGACTGGGGTTCTTGACATGTTGACATGCTTTAGTACAATGGTAAACAGTATTCTGTGTGCAGAAATGCATTTGGCCATGGATTAAGACTCCCAGAAGCCTTCAGCATTAGTTGTGCTGGCCAGTATTTATGGGACTACAAGAACATCTGGAGAGCCAAGTTTGGCACCCAGTGCTTTAGTAATTTCAATCTAATTTCCATCTTGATAAATGGTCCCTGAAAAATATTCCCTGGAATCTGAATCACTGTTTCCCGGAGTCATAAAATATGCTTTGGATGGAATGTAGGGTTGCTTCCCAGTCCCACTTACATAGAAATGCTGTGCATGTGTATCCAGAAACAAATCCCCTTGGGTTTGTTCAGGCTTTCTGATAAGGATTTGTAGCAGGGTAAATGAAGTATGTTCCTTTAAAGGCATTGGACTGCAGTTCCCAGCTTTCATCACCTTGGGTTTCCTCACTTATGGCTGATGGGAATAGAGTCCATCAAGAGCTCCAGTTTGTCTACACCTGTTTTGCAAAACAGGATAAGGGTGAGGAATACATTGAATAGTTAACACATGCATCAGAATAAAGTGAGATATTTAATGAATCCATCAGACTCCTGATCTACAAAACTATGGCTGAAATCCTATTACTTTTTGTTTGCTTTTTTTTCCTGCATATGCAAAAGTCAAATGATATAATAATTACTCAATTCCAATCAGCAATTAATCAGTCACCATTGTGATTCTTGGAGGTAGCCATGCTACTGAAAAGAGGAAATTCAAAGTACTATAGTAGACTGATGTATCTTAGAGATGGGCACAATCTCTAAACTGGTTCATCTCAGTTCATTCCAGTAGATAATGAATATCTCAGCCACTTACCAGGCCTCAGTTGAAGAGGTACAGGAAGCTGATACACATTGTGAAAGCTTCACTATAGCACGGAATGTGCCAACCACTGAGGTGCTAAAAATATTCGAACTAAAGACTCCATGTAGACACCTCTTGATCGTCAATTGGCAGAGCTTTGCAGAATGATTTGCCTTCCTGTCTAGATAGTCTTTCTGCATTCTCAATTATTCTCTGTTCTGCCACTCAGCTTAGTTTACTATTAAACTTTAAACAAAAGCATCGTTACACTGTTAGGAAGACTGTGTCTTTGAGAAAGGGTTATTGTTGCTTGAGCTTTGAGTACGTAATTACACAATTGAGGCACTGTTTGGCTTCCCTCCCAAGTTGTAACTGTTTGTCTTCCCTCCCTTCATAGCTCCCAATGCACCCCTCCCCGAGAGCTGGAACTTCATAGACAATGTCATGGACTCAGCGAGTGAGCAGGTCAAAATGCCTTTCTGGGGGCTACAACGTGGGTCAGCCCCAATCTCGGTGCCTTTATGCAAATACAGATTGGATCACTGAGTTTCTGAGGAATAAGTTGGAAGTAAAAGTGATAGATTTTCAAATCAGCTAAAATCTTTTGGTTATTGATTCATAACTTGAGAACAGGTTGAGATACTTCTAAGATCGATTCATAACTTGAGAACAAGTTGAGATACTTCTAAGATTTACAAGTGGTGCTTTCAATGCATCAGCATCTCTGTATCAGCTGCCTTTCAAGTTCCCATGAAGTGGTAACTGCGAAATGTGAAATCAGAGCTGGACCCCGCTGGACGTTTGCATTATCTGATGATTGTGTTGAATCCTGTCATTCACAAGCGCTTCATCACAACATTAGTCTCCAAAAACTGCCCTTACTTGCTGATAAATTTCAGCCGCAATTGCTTTCTCTACAGCTACAAACTCAATCACAACACACTGTTTAATGTGCATTGATGTATCTTCCAAAGTGGCACTCATTGTAATGGCCTCTAATCAAATGTGTGTTATGCTATCCAGTTTCATTGTTATGTAGCCAAAGGGCAGATAAGGGTGCATATCAATAATACACCAGCATGTGAAGTATGTACCATTCAGCTGCTGGAGCAAAAAAAGCAAAACATTTCAGATGCCCCGTACATCTGTGATGTTAAAGCTAACTCCTGAGCAGTTACTTGGGAATAAGAACAAAAGGGGAGTGCCTTTTAAGCAAATATGTACTAAATATTGCTAATAGTTGCCACAATGCTTGAACAGCATTCTGCAAAATTTGTGATTTACCTCAGTGTAATCTGATGTATGGAATAATTATTGCCAAAACCTTTCTGGAAGGGACATGGAGAATAAATATCTCAGTTCCCATAAAGGACCTATCTGTAATCCTTTCAAAGTTACTATTCCAACCATGCTTTTCTGTTTTACACAGCATGGCTTTATCTTTTGGCTTGGCATTAGAGATGGGCATGAATCGAAAAAATGACGTTTCGGTTTTTCATTTTCCATTGTGGGTCCCATTTCAGTTCATTTTCATTTTTCATGAATTTTTTGGAAAAAAATTGTTTCATTTTTTTTGTTTTTTGTTTTTACCCGCTTTTTGCACGATTTAAAGCATTTCCGCCTGCGAATGTCCCTCAACACCCCAGACCAGAGGGAAAACACAGACCAGAGGGAAAACGCAGAGACGCAGTATAAACTAGGTATGCAGGGAGGCTGCAAAGGCAGCGGCGGGCGTTGCCCAGGGCGTAAGACAGCCACAGAGTGACTGCACTGCAGGGCAGGGGAGGGTACTCACCAAGAGGTACGCACGCACACAGGGAGGCTGCAAGAGAAATCTCTTCTTTCTCTCCCCTAAGAGCCAGGCTGCAGCCAGCAGGAACACAGAGACACACACCGGCCTGGCTGGCCTAAAGTAATGAGTCGCAGAGACAGCAATCCCACCCTAAGTCACACCGCAGACTGCAAGGAGGACGGGGGCTGCCAGAGCTTTTTATGCCCTCTGTGGCTGCCACACCTACCCAGTCTGCAACCTGGGCATGCTATTGGTTGAAACTGTCCAAGAATGTACATGATCCCATCACATGGCTTGCTCCAGTTTGTGGTTGGAATCCATTTTGTGTCATCCTTAAAGGGGAAAGAAAAAATATATTGTGATGGGAGAAAGACAAAAACAAACATTTTAAGGACCCCAACCCCCTGGTAGATAATAATTCAAATAATTATCACTGTGTTTTTACGGATGTCCAGGGCGTTTTAATACCCAAGAAATCCATATTAGGCCTCTGGGAGCCATTTTGGGTCGATGTCCCCTAAGCCCTAACTCCCCTTAAAGGAAATAAATACAGCGATCTGAGAAAAGACATAAATGTACGTTTTAAGCACCCCACCCCAACCTGGTAGGTATTATCAGGCAGAATAAATAATTATTGCTGGGTTTTTACAGATATTCAGGATGCTTTTTTAACATTTAAAAACAGCTCATTTCATTGTGCATTGCCATTAACAAAAATGAAACGTAACGAACCTAATTTTCGTGGTTCTGTTCGGTTCGTTCCAATTTCAACACAATTTTCGTTATTCGTTTCATTACGTAATAAATGAATAATGAATAATGGAATGAAATTTTTTTTCATTTCTTTCCCATCTCTACTTGGTATGGTTTCAACCATGATTGCATAGCACACCATAAAGAACTGTTGGAGGTTTGTCCAAACTGACACATTTTGCCGTGTGAGTCGGATCACCTGCTCACATCAAGATTTAAAAACACAGTTTTGTGTTGGTGAAGAAGATCTTTGAGTTCAGCATGGCCCCAGGTGAGGGAGGCATAATATAGAGCTTGTTACATGCTTTTAATCAATCTACACTAAAGAATTTTTTCACAAGAACAGTGGCAAACATACAGACACATGGACCTCATGTTAGCCACATATGACATATGATGACAGCACACCAGAGCTTAGAAAATTATTTTTTAAAGTTTTTAGTTCCATTTATAGTTCCAAGAATCAAGAGTTATTGCAGTGGTTGCTGTTTTAAAGAAATGATTATTTTTCTGTTTAGAATTCATTATTGCCATTGTAATTTTTAGTTACTTTTAGAAGTCTGAACACTAACCTTCTGGCTTGTGATAAAAATCACATTGTCTTCTAGTAATTTACCTGACTGTCACGGCCACACCTAGCACAGTATGGGGCAGCATCATGAGATCAGCCCTTAAAGTATGTGATATTCTTCCTCCAAGATTTAGTTAAACCACATTTCCATAACTGTAAATTGAAAAGCTGCAGTTACCTTGGGGGACAAGTGCAATTATTATTTGATAAGTTATAATTGTATACAGTGCATTTAAATAATGGAAAGGGGGATTAATTGCCAGCAATGATTGGAGGTTGCTTAATTTAGAACATGTATTTATTTATTTGGAAATTTCCTTGGAAAAAGGACACAAGGCAGCTTGCAATAATGAGGGATAATATATAGTCCAGTACAATTAAGACATGTTTAAGTATTGGGAACAGGGAATTGAGGGACGTCTTACAGCATTAATAATATTACATTAAAGCTACAAGAGAATGCGAGCGGTTAAAGGGGGATAAAGTTCCATGTAAAGTAATGAGTGATGGAAACTAACACTGAAAACATTAGTGTCAATGTAAACCCAAAATGTTATAAGTAGTTAAAAACACAAAGTCTATGTGATCCTGTAGATTCATAAAAAAACATAGTATCAATGTAAACCCATAGGGCTATAAGTAGTTATAAACGCAAAGTCTATGAGATCCTATAGGTTCGTATAAAAGATACATAATAGGTAGACCATCATTCAGGGAACGAACATTTTTTTGTTTCCGTTACCTTTTGTCGTTTCCATTATGTAACGAAACAACAAACGAAAATTGTGATGAAAATGAAACAAAACGAACAGAACCATGAAAATTGTGGTCGTTACGTTTTGTTTCCATTAATGACGACGCGCAATGAAATGAGCTGTTTTAAATGTTAAAAAACGCCCTGGACATCCGTAAAAACGCAGCAATAATTATTTATATTGTCTGATAATACCTACCAGGGGGGTTGGGGTCCTAAAAACGTTTGTTTTGTCTTCTCCCATCGCAATGTATTTTTCTTTTCCCTTTAAAATGGATGTCGCCATCAGCCACAAAATGGAGGCAAGCCATGTGATGTGGGATCATGTTCAACCAATAGCATGCCCAGGTTGCAGACTGGGCGGGCAGGTCTGGCAGCCACAGAGGGCATAAAAAGCTCTGGCTGCCCCCATCCTCCTTGCAGTCTCTGGTGGGAGTTAGGGTGGGATTGCTGTCTCTGCGACTCTAGCTTCAGTCCTGCAGCCTCCCTGTGTGCGTGAGTGCTGCGTACCTCTCGGTGAGTACCCTCCCCTGCCCCGCAGTGCAGTCACTCTGCGGCTGCCTTGCACCCTGGGCAACGCCCGCCGCTGCCTTTGCAGCCTCCCTGCATACCTACCTAGTCTATACTGTGTCTCTGCCAGCATCCTTTTTTTTAGTGTTTTCCCTCTGGTCTGGGGCATTGTGGGATACCTGCGCACGGAAATGCTTTAAAAATTGCGCAAAAAGCGGGTAGAAACGACAAACGAAAAAACGAAAAACAGTAATGAATTTTTTCAAAAAATTCACGACAAACAGAAACAAACCAAAACAGACCTCTCAACGACAAATGAAAAACCGAAACACAATTTTTCTGTTTCATGCCCATGTCTAATACATAACAATGTAGGTGTAACATACGTATGGCCTTCTTTGTGGCAGGAAGAGGCTGCATTTATGTAGAGTTCATCACATGAAAAACAGTCCTGAGAATTCAGTCAGTATGCAGGCTGATTTTTAAAAAATGGATTTTAAAGGCTGGCTAATAATAGCACTCCTGGGGAACAGCATTTAACCCTGATACCCAATGTCAATTCTAATAACACTAGTCTTTCACCTCTGGCACTATATTTTCAGTTCTAACCTGAAATGTCTCAAGTGAAATGAGTTAGCTTATTTCAATTCAGGGCACACAACAACTATCAGACAATAATTTCTCCCAATATAGTATCATTGACAATCACAATTTATGGGGGTTCAGACAGAGCAAATGCAATAGCCCCCAGGGTGGGCACGCAATCTGTAAACATTCTAGGAGCATTTTTAAGGCTGTATGGGAGAATAAAACCTTATCTGTTGTGTTCTTCCAGTCCCACAGTCTGTTGAGCTAAAGGATGAACTGTGGCACCGAAAGAGAAGAGAATTTTAGAAGAGATAATCCGCATGTCTATAACAATATGTGTACGTGTGGGTGTGTGCAGGCATACGGCACTATCTTCATCTGAAAAGATAGCCGGAACAGATTATGGACTCAGATTCTACAATGGAAATTGTGCATATCAGAACCCAGCTGGGAAATATATAAGTATAACCATAGCGACACAAAGAAAACTCTTCCTTAAACTATGATCTTGAGCTCAGATGGGGTCAAAGAGACTGTATTATTTGGAAATAGGTTACTTGGGCCACAGTGAGGTAGAAAATGGAAAAGTCATTTCCTGTGAGGAACCACTGATTGGTTTATTATTATACCTCCCAAAGGGGGAGGCCAGTGGAGGGGAAACAGATATATTAATCTTCAGCTTTGGGAAACCATGGAACAGAAACGAGGTCCAGAATGCATTGTCTTGCAATCCCATTTCAAATCAAAATTGAGTTTGAATTCTTCAAAGAGCTCACCAAAGCCTTCCACATCTTTCTCCAGATACTTAGCACCCCTATTTCAAATACAAGGGTGCTAAATGCCAGGAAAGGTGCTAATTTTAAATGTAAAAAAGGCTTCCAAAATATTATTGAAAATACTGGATTTAAAACAAAAAACTAATGAGTGGATATAGGGACTAACCACTGGTTTGGCAAAGTTCATTTCCTGGCCAAATGGCTGATCAAAAGTTCAATACCCCGCCACCTCTAATAGGTGCCCACTTGGCAGCAGCACCCCACCTCTCCTCCTCCAGGCACTGCTGCTAGAGGGGATGGGGCACCAAACCATGAACCAGCTGTTCAGCCAATGGACAAACCAGGAGTTTGTGGCCATCTCTATTCAGACGTTCTGTGATTTTGAACTTTCTTTTTACAATGCTCTCCTCAGGTATTGATTAAGGGGCACACCTTTGCTTTTTGTCACCTTTTTTGCATCATAGAATGCAATGCAACTTTTCCTTTTATGCTACAGGAAAAGAAGCTAAGCAAAGGTGCAATTGTTACTTTAAAAAATTGTATGCCGCCCCTTACATGCATTTAATCAATTTGCACCACATAAAATCAGTGTTAGTCAGGTGCCAACCCTTGAGAAATCTGGCAGAAAAAGAATTCTTTTCATTGGACTCAACTCTGTGTACATATCTTTGGGGAGAGGGAAATCATACCTCCTTCTATTCAAGTGAGAAATATAAGGAAGTAGACATGGGCACGACCAGAAAAAATGACATTTCGAGTTTTCGTTTGTCAGAACGGGTCCGTTTCGGGTCATTTCCGTTTGTCGTGAAATTTTTCAAAAATTTGTCATTTCTGTTTGTCGTTTGTTGTTTGTCGTTTCCACCACGATTTAGCGGATATGACTTCCCAGAGCATAGGGGCGTCCCGCAATCAGGGGCGGCGCTAGGTGTTTTTGCACCCTAGGCGGCGGACGGGGCGGGGGGCGGGCAAATGGGCGGGCGGCGGCATGGGCAGATGGGTGAGTGGGCAGTTAGGATATCACTTAGGATAGAGGTTCTGTTCTTGGCTTGCACCGCAAATGTGTGTGTGTGTGCAAGCAAATTGAAGTTGGGAAAATAGAAAATAAATGGTAGTATATAATATATTTTTAAAATAAATCCACACCTCCCACTCCTAGTCGAACCTCCCCCTTTAGTCAAAATCAGAAAAAAATCCTCACAAACTGCCAGAGAAGAAATAAAGAATAAACTGCTATTCCCTTCAGCAGACAAAGCTACAGGGAATCAAAGAAATTATTTTCTAAATTCAATTCCCTGCCTGCCTGCCTAACTTAAATACTAAAGCCTCCAGCCTCCCTCCTCAATCTCGATCGGATCACACCAGCACCAGCACCAGCAGCCAGCCCTCCTCCCTCAACCACATCCATACACCCGACTGTGATTTCTGGAAGGTGCCTCGGCTTTTTATGCCCTCCGAGACATCCAGAAGTGTCAGTCAAAAACCTGGCGATGCCATTGGTGGAATGGTTCAAACAATTTGCATGGTCCCATCCCATGCCCAGCCCAAATGGGCAGGTCTAAAAAAATAAAAAATAAAATAAAATAAAATAAAATCAATACGAAGTTTTATTGCTATTAAAAAAACCCACTGCTGCTACTATTAAAATTCAGGCATTTAAAATAAATAAATTTCCCATGTTTCTGTGGTGATTTGGTGTGTTTTTTGACCACGATTTCAAAAGAAAAATTGTGGTCACCATTTTGGATCCCCCCACCGCATGGCATGGCAAGACGACGAGGATGACCCCCCCCAGCCTGGTGCAAGCAGCCCAGGACAGGAGAAGAGGGGGGGGAAGGCCGGGGACCCCCCCCCAGAAATCACCCCTCTGGTAGGTAGCAAAGCCTCAGGCAGGCATATTTTCATCTGCTTCATCTGGTTTTTTAAAAAAACTTTTAAAAACTTTTTCTGTGCTTGGCATTGCGCGATCGCCACGATGCCACATACAGAAATGAAAAACCTGCCCAAATTTTTCTTTTTTCGGTTCGAGGTTGAGTTCTGACGGCTTAATTATCATTACCGTTTCCGTTACGTAATGGAAACGATAACCGAAAATGGAAACGACAATTTCGCCGAGTCATGCCCATATCTATAAGGAAGGTTTTTCATATTAGCGAAAGAAGTTAGCATTCAATATTTCTTATTTGTGACTATGAACCTGATTTTTCTCAGTATGAACTCCTTAATAAAGTAATCTCTCTCTCTCTCTCTCTCTCTCTCTCTCTCTCTCTGTCTCTCTCTCTCTCTCTTTTAAGGGTTTTCAAAGCAGAGAATATTCACATGTAGTCTCCTATTCCTTTCTTCCAAGTGCATCTTAGGCATGTGTGCCTTGCCCAAGGCCACACGGGCTGACTCTTCTGGGATGCTCAGTGGGGAGTTGAACTCCCAGCACCAGGCTCTGCAGCCAATATCTAATTCTCTGAGCTCTCCAGCCAACTAATACCGCTATCCCACGTCCCTTTAAATGCAGATTAAATTTGTAGATAAAACGTGTCCAAAAATGCCATCCCTATGGCTACCGGGCTTTTTTTGGGGGGGGACACCCAGTAACACCCCCTAAAGTGAGGTTTCCAAGACATACCAGAGAGGTAGGGAATTTTTTGCCTCACTTAAAATGTCCACCTTTTAAGGAGGCAGACATTGTGGGACCTTGTAGATGATCCAGTTTTCTTTTTCTTTTTTTCTCATAGCGCCAATCGGCTGTTTCTGTGGCCGATTGGGCACTTTTTTCTTTCTTTTCACTTTCCCCCACACCTAGCACCAGTCAGCTGGTCCTCTGGCTAGTCTGGCACTGTTTTTTTATTATTATTTTTATTTTTTCCCCACCCTCCTAGCACCAGGCAGCTGGCCGATCAGGCCCTTTTTTTAAACCACCCCCACCCCTAGCTCCAGTCAGCTGGTCTTTTTTTTAAAAAAAAAATCCTAGCGCCACCTGCTGGCCATGGGGCTGAACTGCACTTTTAAAAAAAACTTTGTACATGGGAAATGCTATCCCACATCTTCAGTCATGTGACGGGAGGAAGAGGAAAAGCCGGACCTTCCGAAGATCAGGATCTTCCCCAGGTGAGATAGCAGCCTTATACTGTATATATTCAATTCTTTTAAATTAAAAAAATAATATTGTTTATGCATGTGGGATATTGTGTTTCTGTACCCATGATTCAAAATGCTAGGAAATGGGATAATATCATGTCGATGTTGCCCCCAGGATAAAGGATGCCATGTTTTATACAGCAAAAGGCAACAATCAAGATGGTCTACAGGATACCTTCTTGTGTTCATTACCATTAACACAGTGACACCATGGAACAGTTAATTTCCATATGGTGACTCCTTCCCCCCCTCCCATCAATTAACCACTTTCTCACTCAGACACAAAGAAATGATCAAGGCTGTTTTTCAACAAGTGTGGATGGTAGTGAGCAGAAGAGGAGATCCTGCCAGAGTTATAGGTGGTGTGCGAGGAGGATGAGATGATTATCATTCACATAATAACCTCAATGAAGTATGTAAAGCCATCAGGAAAACCTTGATTCAAATGGAACAAGTAAGAGGTGTCATATGACACTTACTTTGGTTATAGCCTAAACCTGATTGGAAAGTGTATTCAACGTTGTGTTGAAACTTGAGCTGTGGCAACGTACAAATTGGTAAGACATGTATTGGAAACCACCATCACTTGACCACTAACATGCAGCCAGTGACTGACTAGGCATACCCCCAATGAAGCTGTAAATGTCTTCTTTTTAGGTGTACATTTTATTTGTTTAGTAATGTGTGTGTGGTGACCAGAACTGTGCCTTGGGCTTCAGCACCTGTCAGGGCATCTTCTTTCATCAAGAACTGCCCATGCTACCCAATACCCATTCATTCTAGGCAAGGTGGCTGAGGGCTCTGACCCTGATGGAGGCTCAGAAAGAGAAAACTAAGAACTAGGCCATTTCAGCAGTAGCCCCTTGCCTCTGGAACTCTCTGGCTCCCCAAATATACCTTGCCCTCTCACTGGGAACATTGAAACAAATGTTAATTTGTCTATTAAAGCAGGCTTTCCCTGACTTTCGGACATAGCTCCCAGTGGTATAAGTCATGTCCAAATCTCTTCCACCACTGCCTCTTTTACCAATTGCTTATTTATTTATTATTGCTTTACTGATATTTGTTTGCATTAGTTTTATTGCTACTGCTATGAACTGCCTATAATGAACTAGTAGATAGGTGAGTCCTATATTATTATTTATTAATCACACAGCTATCTACACTGGATTTTATATTACCAATCACTAGTTGAACGCTTCCCAAGCGTTTAGGACTCAGTGATGTATCGGCAAATTATGCGAGCAGATCCCAGTAAGGTGGCTTTCTGCATCTGACTGATGGTGACTTTGTCAACTCCAATTTCTTCTAAATACTTGCTTAGCTCTTTGGGCACTGCACCCAGCATGCCAATTACCACTGGGACCACCTGTACTGGTTTATGCCAGAGTCTCTGAAGTTCAATTTTGAGATCCTCATATCGGGTAATTTTTTCAAGTTGTTTCTCAGTGACTCTACTATCTCCTGGTATAGCAACATCAATGGTCTACACTTTTTTCTTCTCCACAATCACAATATCTGGAGTATTATGCTCCAAAACCCTGTCTGTCTGTATTCGGAAGTCCCAAAGTAATTTTGCATGCTCATTTTCAGTCACTTTTTCAGGCTTATGGTCCCACCAGTTCTTTGCTACGGGCAGATGATACTTCTGACACAAATTCCAGTGGACCATTTGAGCAACTACATTATGACGCTGTTTCTAATCAGTCTGAGACATTTTCTTGCAACAACTCAATATATGGTTGATAGTTTCATCTGCCTCTTTGCAGAGTCTACATGTGGGGGACTCCGCTGATTTTTCTATTCTAGACTTAACTGCATTTGTTCTGATAGCTTGTTCTTGAGCTGCAAAAATCAGGGCTTCTGTCTCTTTTTTCAGTGTTTCATTGGTGAGCTATAACCAGGTCTTTTCCTCATCTACTTTTCCTTTGACTTTTTCGAGGAACTGTCCATGCAGCGCTTTATTATGCCCACTATCAGCTCGTATTTGCATTGTTGTTTTCCTGTATTGAGCCTTTGTTTGATTTACTTTAAACACCTCCCAGTTCTTAACCTCCAATAATGCTGGCTCTGTACTATTTTTTTACATAATCTGCCAACGCATGCTTCTCTTCTTCAACTGTCTGCTTCACTTACAGAAGACCTCTACCACCTAATTTTCTAGGTAAATACAGCCTGTCAACATCACTGCGTGGATGTAATGCATAGTGAATGGTCATAAGTTTTCTTGTTTTCCTATCTAGAATATCTAGCTCCATCTGAGTCCAGTTTATAATGCCAGCAGTATACCTGATGACTAGTATGGCCCTAATAGTGAGCTCTGCTGGTGTTCCAATCCTATTTGAACCTTCTTTTGGTTCAAAGTTTTGTGCAACATCCATATTTTCTTCAACTTTTGACTGTTCGATGTCCCCAAGTGTGATTAATCTATTTTCTCCTCCTATTTGGATAATTTGTTGACCTCCAATTTCACAACTCCTCTGTATTTCTTCTAGTTCAACTTTACTAAACACCTTGTTTCTGATAATATATCTTCGCTGGTCAGCTAATCGTAATTCAGTTATTTTGGAGTTTGGATATTCTTGTTTCCATAACTGATGCATCTGCTTTTGGTAGCCACGTTTTTCAGGTTCTGCTCTATAATAGCATTCCATGATTGTCCGATTCTCTGGTAGAGTATATTTCTGCTGCTTCTGAGATGGTTCAGCTTCCAGTAACTCTACAGGCCCATGCCCTGGTTGCTCAGCAATGGGACCCGTGACGGATGTCCAGGTTCATCAACACCCATCGCGGTCCTTGTTAACCCGGGCGACGACCGAGACGGTACAGGCTTCTTTATATTATTATTATTATTATTATTATTATTATTATTATTATTATTATTATTATTATTATTATTATTATTGCATTTCTGGTGCCATCACACTATAGATTTGTAGTGTAGAATGTAGTTTGAATTCTTTCCCTAACCATTGTCATCCCTGGATATACGGGCAGTACATATTAAGTCCACTTTTCAATCAAGACATTGACCACACGCCCAACTTTAGGTCTTGGTAAATGTATTTACATCTGTGTATTTGTGAAGCTAGGATTTTAATTTTAATGTTGCCTGAATGTCCATCCTGCAACACATGTGGGAGCAGATGTTCAGACCTGTGAGGAACTGGCATGGAAAATGATTTTTGTATGGTGTTCATCCAATTATAACTTTTAGTACTACAATAAAAATGGACTTCTGCATGTGTTTCACAGAGAGAGAGAAAAGAAGAAGGAAATGGCTTCAGTTCCAAGAAAGCACCCATTTCTCAGAAGGATTAATGGCTGAGATTAAAGAATAAGAATTTTACTTCAGAAAACATCACACTTAAAGGTCAAATCCTGTTGAACAGAGATCACCTGCACAGCAGGAACTAAGTCAGTGGCAAAACACATTAAAGGCTTCCTTTTGAACTTTCAGGATGCAGGCAACTTTGTCACATTGTGGGCAGGCTGTGCATACTTTGGAAGTGCCAAAGGGAGTCTTTAATACGTGGCATTTCCCCCCAATCACATGATAGTAATAACTGATCTTAGAAACAATTTATTAAACCATAATAACTCTATGGCATGCTTTGATGATCAGAAGGCTAGGGTTTCCAGAAAGGAGCAGGGAAGTGCACCTCAAGCACATCCCATCAGCAACAGTCCTTCTAAAGGGCCCCACGTATCTACAGAGCCTTTGGATACTGACATTTCGACTGCAGGTTGGAATTCTTCACTTAACTGCTACTGTAGGTCTTGGATCTCCAGCCTCCATCTCTTACACAGGATCAATGGAGAAGATGAAACACAAACTCAGGCAAATGCAAATTACTACTGGAGTAGAAGGGTGCCTCTGGAAATTGGGGAAGGACACTCCCGTCTTTGGTCCACAAGCTCTCCTTGCAGACTGGCACTTCAGATTCAAAGGCGAAATATGTAGCTGCCTGCATAGATGGTCCTTTTTAAACTGCAGCCAGAGAAGCTGCGAGAATAGCTGATTTTCCAACACAGAAACAAGAGGAGATCTTTGCTCCTGTTGACTTCAGGAGGTAAATAATTTCCATGGGTTTGGCCAAGGCCAAGGTCCTTAAGTAGCTGTCTCCTTTTTGGCCTTCCTTTTTTTAATACTCAGCAGAAGAATGTATTTGATAAAAACATTGCAAGCGTGCTTCTGGATCAGATCAAGGTCTATGCTGTTCAGCCATTTTCTAGGAGCTGCCTGTGAGTTTCCCACAGGCATCTGGTTAGTCACTGTGAGCAAAAAGTTGGACTAGTTGGACATTAAAAGGAGCATCTAGAAGCCAAAGCAATATCTGACTGTCCCATTATTCAGTAATGGACTAGACCTAAATTTCATAGTTACAATATTTTCCAAAGCATTTACTGAATCTATTGCTATTACTGCATCCATGTGAAAATGTCAAAGTGACATTGTCACAGAAATCCATTTCTTGTGCATCTTTAACAGCCACACAGCCACCACCAGTTTGACTGCTTGAGACAGAGAGAGAGAGAGAGAGAGAGAGAGAGAGAGAGAGAGAGAGAGAGAGAGAGAGAGAGAGAGAGAGAGAGAATCTGTGTATTTCCCCGTCATGACTTTCAAAGCCAAAAAGCTTCTCATGACTTCACAAGAATATAAAGGAGTCTTCTTTGTCGAAAAGGGATTAGCCAAATATTTCCAGGAGCCCTGTAAGGAAGGCATACAGTGTCACTATGACATTTTCACATGGATGCAGTAATAGGAATATATTCTATAAGTGCTTTGGATATTTATAGCAAATCTTAAATTTAGGTCCAGCCCATTACTGAATAATGGGACAATCAGAGATTGCCTTGTCTGTCAGGTACTCCTTTTAATGTCCAACAACAGTTGTCCCTATTGGTTGTTTGTCCCTATTACGTGTGACAAAAGACACACTGCTGCTGAATGTAAGCTGAATCATCACTAATAGTCACCGGTAGCCACCTACTTCATCATTTTGCCAAATCCATTTGCAAAGCCATACACAAAGCTTTAGGTAACAGCTCCTTCAGTCAGTGTTGACAAGGCTTTATGCTAGCTGAGAAATTCTGGGAGCTGTTGTCTGTAAAAAGAACTTTTCCCAAACCCTATTGTTCCTGCCTGATGAAGGACATTGTTTTGTCTGAACATCAGCTCCTTTGAGTGATCTTCAGTATTAATGTGGTGCAGAAGACAGAAAAGCCTGTATCTGCTCCTGCCACATCACTTCAGATATATATCCTTCACTTAAAAGAGCAATAAAAACAAAGGCAAAAACTTAAATATTTTAAACCACGTCTGCTCAAGAAATAGACTATTCCCAGATCTACGCAAACATCTGAGTGTTTCTGGAGGTTTTATTTCTGAGTTTTCCTCACACAGAGAATTGGAGAGCAGCTGTTTCTTAATTCAAGAAGCACAAGAAAAACTGGAAAGGACCATAGCATGCCGTTTGCAGGGAAGTGCACAGATAATTGAAATTAGTATTTGCAGACAAAAGAGATGTTTAGAGCTCTAATTAAAGACGCAGGCGAGTTCTGGCGCTTGAGCTGCAACAGCACAAACAGTGGGACGTTAATTCATTATAAACTCCATGGCAATAGTAGAGGAAACCAGCCAATCGAACAGTCATCCAAATTACTATACCTATGTGCTTCTGTGCTTTCAGCACACACATATGCACCACTGTTAGTCTGGTCTGCAGAGGATTCACTGAGCACGGGGAGTAGGCAATAAAACTAGACAAACACACAAGGCAGGTATAAAATCCGTGTGATGTCCCTGAAGGAAACATCTATGGGCACCAAAGAGCAGCAGGTCAGAAGCTGGGAGATTAAGTGTCTACATATAAACTATTAGAAAATCTATAAAGAGATCAGAGGGATGAGAGAAATTCACAGCAGCTCTGAAACGCCACCGGCTCCAGCAACAAGCCTTGGCTTTATCCTTATTTCCTTCCCATCTGCAGTTCCTCTGACTGAACCCTAGTGAAAACTCTCATTCAACTACTGCAATATTTAAATGTCAAAAAGGAAGGAAGAAATATCATGAAGGGCCCATATCCTCCCCCCACCCCCCAACATGCAATCACAATGCGACTCTGGGAGAAACATAAATCCTAGGAGAGGAGGAGTTTTTTATAGACACATCTCTCATACACTGGAAAAAATATGCAATCCAATATGAAAACACCAAATGCACATGGATAGCATGTTAGTTTAAGACAGACAGTTCTATCATTGTTCCTGCTGAACCTTTGAGGGGGGAAATGGGAACTGCCTAGGCAAAAGATGAAGACAATGGAAAACAAAAGGCTTCCCCCCCACACTCTCTCTAAATGACTGTTGCCTGTGTCATTAAATTTCATATTGTGCATAGAATCTAAATACATCACTTTGTTCTGCATGACAGGCAGAAGTGAGCATTCATACATTATCCAGCCACTTAATTAAGTGCCTGGGATATTTGCAGTTAGCAGAAACTAATAAGAGAATCACATTTAAATTCCAATCACTCCTCAGGGTAGCTGTCTGCAACATAAGCAAAGCTTACACTGTGTAGATGTTCCGCTAAATGCTCAGCAAAAAAGCTTATATTTACTGTATTTGTGAATAAAGAAGAATTCTATTTGTGATTAAAAGGTAGGTTAAAACAAACAAATCTGTCTGGGATTTTTTTTAATTATGTGTTCTCAGCATCATTTTGAAAATGCCACTTTTGTCTGTTACTTTCTCTAATAAAACATGAGTGTGATTTAGGGCTTTGCTAGCATGGAACAGGAGGTTCTGTAAAAACAAACAGCCGGCTTACCCTTTTTGCAACAGACGTTCCAGACATTTCACAGAAATGGGACCTACCTTGTTGCTGAAAGCAAAGACATAACAGCAGATTTTAAGCCAATGTAGAATTAATTCATCTGTAGATTGTACCTAGCACATAAGGGCATTTACATTTAAAATATATACCTAAGATCTATGGTTGTGTTTGCTTCCTGGCTGTTCCCTAGGACACCACTTTCCCTTAGATTTGTTTGCATCTGCCTGCCACAAGGGGATTTTTAATATTTTGGAGTGGTAGTGGTGGTAAGAATGCTGTTTGTATAAATATCGGTGAGTAAAATGCCTCCAGGGATGGTGAAACCACATTGAAGCCAACCAATAAAGATTTCAATGCTGCATTTCCTTCCAATTATCCTCTTGGCAAAAGATCAGCCACTCTGATTGCCTTTCACTAGAGGGCACCAACTCAAAACGCCAATGGAGCTGAAATTGTAAAACATTTCTGCTGCTATAACACCAGCTACACACATACTGTGTGAGCAAGGAATGTTCACAACCGAAAGCTGTGATTTGATTTTCATACAAAATGTGGAAACCATCATGTTGTTTTAATCATAATCATTAGGCAATGCATGGACGTCAAAGAAGTGTTTCTAAACTACCGCCAAAGAGGTTGCAAAAAGCATTCTTTTAGACTGCAACATGTGCTGAGTGAGGTGTTGATGTTTCACCAGACTCTGTGGGTGGCATCTTTAGAGGGCAAGGAGCTCAGGAAAGCTCAGAACACCGAGAACTCCTAGTTCCCTGAGCTCCTTGCCCTCTGAAGATGCCGGCCACAGAGTCTGGTGAAACATCAGGAAGAAAAGCTTCCAGAACACAGCCAAACACCCCGAAAAACTCAAAACAGCAATCTCAAAGATCCTTCAATCTTGGCTGCTGGGACTTCAGTCTTCAATTAAGAGGGAGATCCTTAAAGTTCAAACATTAAAATAAATGTTATTTGAGGATGTGAAGTTCTTAAAGGTTACTTTATATAATTCTGTCTTGACTAGTAAGAGGAATGGAGCCCGGCACACCTCACCTGGTAGAAAGAGCTATTACCAACAATGGCAGCTCCGTCCCGCAGCATGCGGAATCAGTCACCGGTTGGCTACGCAAGTTGCGCGGGACACGTCGGGGGAGCGCAACTATTTAAGCCCCCTACGCGCTCCCTCCGACCTTCCTGTGCAGACTTGCCTTTCCTGATCACAGGGAAGGAGGTTTGCCAGTCAGCCCCGGCTCCGCTTGACAGCTGGCCAGCGGAGATCGGAGCGATACGGGGACCTTCCCTGTCAGCGCCTAGGGAAGCGGCGCAGCAATCTCCGTTGCCGCCCGTCAGCTGGCGGTTAGATCGGAGATAACGTGGAGAAGCGGTTGAGTTCTTTAAGCCCCCTTTGTTGTTGTTGTTGTTCTTTTATTTATTTTTTGGTCTTGGGGAGTGGGAGGGAACCGGGAGGGGGGAGGGCAGCAGAGCCAGGATCCTGTGAGCCTGCTCGGCTGGGGGGGGAGGCAAGCCCAAAGGCGGGACTCCTGAAGTGGTTTGGGGCAGCCAAGGGCTCAGGTCGGGGGTCCCGGGAACAGCTCACACCCGGCCCATTCGGGCAGCCAGCCACAGGGGACAGTGCGGGAGGGGAGAGAAGCCAGGGTAATTACGGAGGGGGCTGGGATACGGCCAAGCAGCGCGGCCCCCACCCCCGTGGGTACTACACAGCTCTTACCCTACCTTGATCCAGGGGCCAGCCCGCGCAATCCTGGCCTTGGGCCTGGTGGCGGCAGCCATTTTGTGCACCTCCTGGGTCTTCATCCACGTGGCCTGCCCATCCACCTCCATCCTCCATAATCCCTGGGGGGCATTGAAGGGAGGTGATAAGGAGAGCTTGGGGACTATAGGACAGATGGTGGGGGAACAATTTACCTGGCAACTCCGACCTGCCATCCGCTCTAGGGCAAGGAAAAGGCAGCACGTGGGGTGGCGGGCGGCCATTTTGGTGGGCGGGCAGCCATTTTTATTGGGCATCCTAATTGGCATCCCAGGCCTACCAGTCTGATCAGCATCCATCCTCCTCCCGGGGTCGTGGTTTGGAACCATCCTTTTTTGGCGATCTTCCACCCTATCTTATACCGGGACCCGATATTGGAGCAGCGCTGTCCTTTTATCACATCATGCCACCCAAACCGAGCATCAGCAAGGGCAAGGGCAAGGCCCAGCCGCGCAGGCGGCAAGCACCCTCACCAGCCCCAGAAAATTCATCCTCATCCGATGAGGATTGGCAGCCATTTGCGGCAGCCTGGAGCAAACTATCCCGTTTGGAAAAAGAGCGTGCCAAGCAAAAGGGGATGGAGGCCTCTTATGGGGGGGGGCTTCCAGGGACACCAAAGAGTATCGCAGAGTTGGCCTTAAAGTACTAGGTGATCTCATGATGTCCCGTATTTCTATCTTGGAGAGCGCTATGGCGGGATCCGCATCCCAGGTCTCAGCAGGTCTGCAACCGGCAGCCCAGGCCGCGCAAGCAACTGAGGCCGGACCACCAGCAGCAGCGATTACCGCCGGGCGACCCGCATCGGTGCCGGCTATCCAGGCCATTGTGGAGCAGTCCCAGGACCAGGCTATTGATCTGACAACTAGCACCCCTCAACAGCCACAACCACGTGTGCCTATCCACAACCCTCCACCGGGTGAGTTCACCGCGTGCACCCACACACCTAGACGGATACTCTGGCCTTGGTCTGGGAGCAACTCCATAGTACGAGAGCAGGTCGAAACCGACCTCCAGGGACACAGGCCCCTGATCATGCCCCCACCAGCCCCGGGTGAGCATGGCCCGGTGTTGGCGGAGGCGGCTGCCCAGACGGACCTCAGTACAGGCCCGAACACAGTTCAGGGCGGGGCTGTCAACGAAACCCTAGCCCCTTCCACGCAGTCCGCCACCAAGATGACAGAGGAATCTGAGGAGGTAGCAATCAGCCCGCTAGATTTGCCGGAGGGGGATGAGTCCTTGCCATTAGGTGACCACCTTTCGGACATAATGATTGAGAAGATTGTGTCTGGAAGGTACGTAGACATCTTTGAATTACTGAACAGGGAAATTGATACCAAAGATTTGGAAAAGCTAGATGACAAGGAGAAAGAGAGAATTAGGAAGCGGAAGCCAGAAAAAACTTGGAATAACTGGTTGACGGCTTTCGTAATGTACGCAGGCATCTATGCCGAGGCCCACCCCAAAAAGGGCATAGTGCTGTGGCACTATTTGGACAACATTATTAGGGCCCGTTCGGACTTCCCGGCATCAGCTTGGCTGGCGTATGACGAAGCTTTCCGTCGCCGGATAGCCAAGGACTCCACCCTCCGCTGGGACAGGCCCCACAGTTATTTGTGGCTAAGGGTGATGAGCGCCCCTCGCCAGGCAATGAATGAGAGGTTCGATAGCGGCCACGCCATCTCGCGCCCCGGCCAGACAGGTAATTCCCGTGCAACCGCGGGCCAGCCGGTTCAACCCCGGCTGGTTTGCTTCGAATATAACAGTAAGGGGTCCTGCGGGCGCCGCCAGTGCAAATTTAGACACATGTGTTCTACCTGTGGCACCAACCACCCGGCCTCCACCTGCCCTCGGGGCAAACCAGGAAACAGTGGAGGGAGTGATACCGGGGGTAAACGCAACCAATCGGGGTCACCCCCTCCTTCAAAAGGGACCTAGTCCCATACGAGTGCCGGTTTTGAGGGCATGGCTTCGTAGCTACCCCTCACGGGACAAAGCCGCTTACATCTTGAACGGCTTCGTGTACGGCTTCCGCATACCGACCATTGGGGAGCAATCCCCCTTTGTAGCTGACAACCTAAAATCCGTATTAGGAAAGGAGGCAATAGTCCAGGAAAAGATAGCTTCCGAATTGGCAGCGGGCAGGATCCTGGGACCATTCGATCGTCCGCCGACTCCCCGCACCCGTGTATTGCCCTTCGGCATTGTGCCCAAGAAGGCGCCCAGCGAATACCGCCTTATCCATCATTTGTCGTACCCGGCGGGGGAGTCGGTGAATGATATGATACCCCAGGAATTATGTAGTGTCCGTTATACCTCATTTGATGCAGCCATCAGAATGGTACGGGGCTGTGGCGTGGGGGCCGAAATTGGGAAGTGCGATATTAAATCAGCATTCCGGCTCCTCCCGGTACACCCGGATGATGCTGAGCTCTTAGGATTTGCATTTCAGGGACGTTATTACTTGGACAGGGCCATGCCCTTTGGCTGCTCGATCTCTTGTTCTGCCTTTGAACGCTTCAGTTCCTTTGTAGAATGGGCAGTGCGCCAGCGAACGGGTTGTCTCCACGTTATTCATTACCTGGACGATTACCTGTTCGCTGGACCATCTGGCACGCAGCAATGCACGTCTCTTATGGCAACCTTCCGTGCCATGGCAGCTGAGCTAGGTTTACCTTTAGCGGAGGATAAGACAGAGGGCCCCACCACTATGCTCACATTTTTGGGTATCGAGCTAGATACCGTATCACAAACGTGTAGGCTCCCCAGGGAGAAGTTAGTTGACCTCCACGCCCGCTTGATGGTGCTCTTGGCACGGAAAAAGGCCACGCTCAGGGAGCTCCAGCAGATTATTGGACACTTAAATTTTGCATGCAGGGTGGTGGCCCCAGGTCGGGCTTTTGTCCGCAGACTCTGCGACGCCATTGCAGGGCTACGTAGTCCTCACCACCGGCGCCATATCTCGGCGGATATAAAAAAGGACCTTAGGATTTGGCTTCAATTCTTGTCCGATTTCAACGGTATTTGCTTTTGGCGATCGGAAACAATCGCCGCCTCAGACCTGCAGGTTCAGACCGACGCATCTGGGGCATTGGGCTTCGGACTATACTTCCGGGGCCGTTGGTGCGCCGGCACTTGGCCGGTTGAGTGGCAGGGCAGCGGCATTACCCAGGACATCACATTTTTGGAATTGTTCCCCATAGTCGGGGCTGTATTTCTGTGGGCGGAGCGTCTAGCCAATTCGGTGGTGCAATTCAATTGTGACAACCAAGTGGTGGTGCATATACTGAACAAACTGACCTCCAAATCAAAACAGGTCATGGGACTGGTCCGCGCCCTTACCCTCCGATGCCTCCAGTTTAACATTTTATTCCGTGCCCACCACGTGCCGGGGGTCCGGAATGAGCTTGCTGACGCTCTGTCCCGCCAACAGATGGAGCGGTTCAGATCGTTAGCACCTCATGCGCTTTTGGACCCAGACATTCTACCAACCGAGGTATGGAGGCTTGGAGAGTAGAGGCGAATCGGGCTATGGGGCTGGCGTTAGCGTCCAACACTCGCCGGGCGTATTCGACGGCCTGTGCTGAGTACGCGCGCTTCTGCACTGATGAAGGGTTCCCTCAACTGTGGCCGGCCTCGGCAGACCAGCTAGTCCAATTTGCAGTACATTTACATTTTAAAGGTTTAGCCCCTAGAACCATACAGGGCAAGCTGTTGGCCCTGTACTATTACGCCAGGGCACAGGGATTCCACATCCCAGATTGTCAGTTTAGAATAGGAAAAATGATAGAAGGCTGGGCTAGGGAGCGGGGCAGGCTCCAGGATGACAGGACCCCTATCTCCCCAGGGATGCTGTGTAAGTTGGCCGAGGTTTGGCCTCAGGTGTGTTCGGATCCATTTGAAGTTGGTTTATTCCAGGCTGCCATGTTGGTGGCATTCTTTGGGGCCTTCAGAGTCAGCGAACTGGTAGCCCATTCCCAATCGGATGCATCAAAAACCGCTCTGCAGTGGGATGACATGACCCTCCAAGAGGATCATGTCGTGTTCCACATCCGTAAATCCAAGACGGATCAGAAAGGCAGAGGCGCAGAGATACGCCTAGGTAGGTGTTCACTGCCCCAAATCTGCCCAATATTGGCATTACACCGGTACTCCTGCCAGATTGGCGCCGGTCGGGGGTACCTATTTCAGCATCAAACCAGATCCCCATTGACCCGGTATCAATTCTGGCATGTATCGTCCAGGGCTCTCCAGGTCGCTGGTATCATTGGTTGCCGTTTTGGCACGCACTCATTTAGGATTGGTGCTGCTTCCACGGCCGCTGCCATCGGAGTTGATTCAGCTGGGCTCCAACAGATCGGTCGATGGCGGTCTAGGCAATTCAAGGCCTACGTCCGCCCCTTAATGGACCGGTGAAACCGGGCCAGTTCTTTCTGTTTTTTCGTTTCAGGTCTCACTCCAGGAGGACGGGCGCGAGTCATCATTTATGGCCACAGTTTCGTTTTTTGGGCCGCCAAGTTTGCAGTGCAGTCAGGACGTGGCCGCGATCTCGGCCTGGGACAGTGGGCCGACCTAGTGTGGAGGGGAAGAAGGGGGATACTATGGAGAGCATTTTTACCAACGGCCCTCAATGATCCCCCTGACCCTCCCCCGGCCATTGTCGTGGTCCACCTCGGTGGAAACGACTCGACCCGTATGTCGGGCAAGTCCCTCATCCTCCAGGTCATTGATGACCTGAGGACGTTTAAGCAGCATCGCCCGGACACGATCATCTTGTGGTCTGCCATGATTCCGAGGTTGGTGTGGGGCCCGCTCCATCACCCCCAAAAGATGCACAAGGCCCGGAAGGGAGTCAATCGAGAGGTTGCCCGCATAGTCCAGGCTGAGCTTGGCTCTGTCATTTGGCACCCTGACATGACTGCACGAACTCCTGACCTGTTTCGCCCTGATGGCGTTCACTTGTCCAACAAGGGCCTGGATCTGTTTCTTTCTTATGTATATGAGGGCCTGCGGGCCGCATTGTTCGGCCGTTTGGGGTAAAGAGGCGTCATTGCGCCTCTTTGGTGGCGGGTAGCGCAAACCTAAACATTGATTATCTAGGTCCCGACCTTAATTGACATAGTCAGTGTGCTTGGCAGCCCATAAACAAGTAGCTAGGGCCAGTAGTAGACAGGCACGAGTAAAGCATAAACCATGCCACATTCAAAGGGCTGCCAAGGCTTGGTTAATGTTTGAGGATGCCTACACAGTTAGGCATCCGCTCTGCGGCAGTAAAACAGGCCGCAGGAAGTTTACCTGTGGAAAGGGACCTAGACAAATTAATAACCACCAAAATGTGCGCTACGCTCCAGGCCCTCATAAAAGTTACGTTGAGTTTAATACTGTTAATAAATTGTGGCCCTTGTTAACCCAAAGCAAACGTGTGTCAACTGTTTATTTCCACCTGGTCTGGCAATGGCAGCTCCGTCCCGCAGCATGCGGAGGCGGAGCATCTTTGCCAGCCGGCGGAATCAGTCGCCGGTTGGCTACGCAAGTTGCGCGGGGCACGTCGGGGGAGCGCAACTATTTAAGCCCCCTACGCGCTCCCTCCGACCTTCCTGCGCAGACGTGCCTTTCCCCGCCCACCCGCCGCTTATTTGGTGTGGATGGTGATGCTTTGCTGGTTGCTTCGGGGCCGGATGGGAATTTTTGACTGTCACTCTGATTGGCTATGAGTGACAGTGAGTTTTCGCCCATCCCATCACCCACACGCGAGCGCTGGGCTTTGTTAAAACCCCTGGTCACAATTTGGCAGGTAGCGCAATCCTAAACATTGATTATCTAGGTCCCGACCTTAATTGACATTGTCAGTGTGCTTGGCAGCCCATAAACAAGTAGCTAGGGCCAGTAGTAGACAGGCACGAGTAAAGCATAAACCATGCCACATTCAAAGGGCTGCAAAGGCTTGGTTAATGTTTGAGGATGCCTACACAGTTAGGCATCCGCTCTGCGGCAGTAAAACAGGCTGCAGGAAGTTTACCTGTGGAAAGGGACCTAGACAAATTAATAACCACCAAAATGTGCGCTACACTCCAGGCCCTCATAAAAGTTACGTTGAGTTTAATACTGTTAATAAATTGTGGCCCTTGTTAACCCAAAGCAAACGTGTGTCAACTGTTTATTTGGTCTGGCAAAGCCTGACTCCTTTACCTTTCTAGCTTTCCTCAAGGTAGCCACGTGAGCATAGTGGAATGAGACGAGCATGTGACACAGGAAGCTGGTTTCTGGGAGATATATTCTGTCAGCTATTGAGGTCATAAGATGTGCTTGACTTAGTTCAGGCCTTCGCTCCAAGACATCAGATGAAGGCAACATATACTGTAAATGAGCAGCAATGTATTGTCTTTCCTTTGTTGATGTATAGCTACCAGAATAGCAATGACAAGAAATAATAAAGTACAATAGGACCCCCGTATCCACTGAGGATTGGTTCCAGGCCTTCCCATGGACAATGAAAACCGTGGATAAGAGAGACAACAACCCAAAGCAGCTGTTTTGCGACAGTAGCTTGCTTTATGGCTGCTTTTTGTGACAGTAGCTCTTGCGCCACCTGAATGCCTGGTGGTGGTGGAGGAGGAAGAGGAGGAGGAGAGGGGGGCGGGGGTGGGGAGGGAAGCGCCAGCTGCCGCTCGGCTCTTGCGCTGGCTGAATGCCCGGCGGCGGTGGCGGAGGAGGAGGAGGAGGAGGAGGAGGAGGAGGAGGAGGAGGAGGAGGAGAGGTAGGTGCTGGTGGTGGTGGGAAGTGCCAGCCACCCCTCGGCTCTTGCGCCGCCTGAACACCCAGTGGCGGTGGCAGCAGTGGAGGAGGAGGAGAAGAGGTGAGTGCCGGGGGTGCCGAGGTGGGAGTGGGGGCACCCGAACGCCCGGCAGCGGCGGCAGAGGAAGAGGAGGAGGAGAAGAGGTGGGTGCCAAGGGTGGGGTGGGGAAGCGCCAGCCGCCGCTTGGCTTTCCCGCCACCCGAACGCCCAGTGGTGGTGGTGGTGGTGGTAGTGGAGGAGGAGGAGGAGGAGGAGGAGGAGAGGTGGGTGCTGGGGTGTGGGGGGGAAGCGCCAGCCGCCGCTCAGCTTTCCCATCGTGCGAACGCCGAGCAGTGGCGGCGGCGGAGGAGGACAAGGAGGAGGAGAGGTGGGTGCCAGGGGTGGTGGTGGGGAAAGTGCCAGCCACCGCTTGGCTCTCCCGCCGCCCGAACACCCGGCGGTGGCAGCGGCAATGATGGAGGAGGTGAGGCAGGAGCCGGGGTGGGAGAGAGGAAGAACCGGTGGCAGGGGTGGGTGAGGAGGGGGAGGAGTGCACTTTGAAAGTGCACTTTAAAGAGGTGTCGGGGGGAGGCTTTTTGGGGGCTTTTTTTCAGACCTCCAGAATGCATTAAAATGGTTTCCCATTCATTTCAATGGGAAACCATGTTTCGGATAAAGATTTTTTCGGATAACGACTAACCTCGGGGAACTAATTAAAGTCGTTATCTGAGGTACCACTGTACAAATGCCTACATAAACTTTCAGAAACCAAAGAACTAATCATTTCAGATGACTCCAAATCTGCAGATAGCAGAATACACTAGTTTCAATTTATATGGCAAACATTTGAATACAACTTGATGGTATACTTTTAATCGGTCTGTTCCAATCCGGCTGCAGAAATCAGTGGTTTAGGTATCAGGCCATGGAGTCAGAGGTTTGGAGTTTGCTTCCTCATTGCCCCTGCTGTGAGAAGAGCAAGCTTGTGTGGCTTCAGGCAAGCTGTGCAGTCCCAAGGTTCCTCGGAAGTAGGGAATAGTAAACCATGTCTGAGTATTGTCTACTTGGAAAACATTGAAAACAGTCACCATAAATCAGAACTGACTTGATGGCACATGATTAATATCCTTTTAGTCTGAGCCAGGGGAACATTGGTGATCATTAATTAATTAATTTATTATTTATTTAGCTGCTCCACTACAAAGTGGTTTCTGGGAGGCATACAACAATGTATTAAAACTATAAAGAAATATGATTATAAGAATTATAAAATACACTACAATTTAAAACAATCAACATACAATACAAATTATAAAATCCTGCTACTCATGAGCCCAGCTAAAAACACTAATAAAAATGCTGCCCGAACAGGATGGTCTTTGCCTGGTGCCAAAAAGCCAAAAGTGTTGGTGCAGGCTGATCTCTGTAGGGAGGGTATTCCAAAGTTGGGGGGCAACTGCCGAGAAGGCCCTGTTTCAACATGCCGTCCCCCTCACCTCTTTGAGGGATAGCACCTTCAACAGGGCCTCTTGGCCAGATCTTAAGGAATGGGCAGGATCATATGGTAGAAGGCAGTCCTTAAGGTAACCAGTTCCTAAGCTGTTTAGGGTTTCATATGAAAGCATGAGCACTTTGAATTGGGCCCAGGTAGCAACTGGCAGCCAGTGTAATTTTTTAAGAACTGGCATAATATGAATCCCAATGGTGACACCACTTACTAGCTGCACAACCTGGTTCTTTACCATTTACAATTGCCAGACAGTCTTTAAAGATATCCCCATGTAAAGTGTATTATAATAACCCAATCTGGTTGTTACCAGTGCATGTGTGACTGTTGCCAGACTCCACTCATCCTGGTAAGAGCAGAATTGATATATTCTACACAGCTGTGAGAAGGCACCCCTGGCCACTGAGTCCACCTGGACTTCCAGGGTAAGACCCGGGTCCAGAAGTACCCCCAAGCTGCAGACCCTATCTGTTAGGGGCAGTGCAACCCCATCCAGGAGAGGAGAATGGCCCTCTAACCTGTCAGGTGGAATATCCACCAACAGCACTTCCAACTTGTCTGGATTGAGCTTCAGTTTATTGACCCTCATCTAGTCCATTATTGAGTCCAAGCATGAGTTCAGAACAGAGACCGCCACACCTGGATTGGTGGAGAACAAGAGGTAGAGCTGAGTATCATCAGCATATTGCTGACTCCTCAGCCCAAACCTCCTAACAACCTCTCCCAGTGGTTTCATGTATATATTAAATAGCATGGGGGACATTACAGAGCCCTGGGGAACCCCATGACAGCTGCCAGGAGCCAGAGCCCCTGTCCCCCCAGCACCACCTTCTGGAGTCATTCAGCTAGGTAGAAGTGGAACCACCTATCAGGATTTAAGCAAAAAATATAATATTTTAAATGTGTTTGCCACAGAGCAGTGCAGCAGTAGCGTGCAGATAAAATGTCAGTATTGATATAAAGTATTGCAGAGTTAGGTTAACGGAAGACAATGACAATGGGTAGAGTAAAAACTCATGTATTCATATATACATCAAAAATTATATACACAGCATAACATCCAAGCAATATATACAAACAACAGAGTGTGGGGTTCTGTCTCTCACCATAGACAGACCCACCTAACATATGGCAAGCTAGTGTTTTTATACAGTTCAGCACCCATCAGATATGAGTCATCACTAATTACAATCTGATGCAATCTGATGTAACCATTATGTTATAAATTCTTCCACCTGTGCTTCATCACGTAACATGCCTGTGATTACTTATCTCTTACACTTGTGGATTAACATCATGAGACTGCAGAATCTAACTGCCTCCATTTTACAACTCTCTTTCTACTATCTGTTAAATATACATAACATGTATTTTATCAACTTTTACATATCTTGACACCACCATAAAATGATGCCTCCAACATCCATCCCAGCCAATCTGTCCAGAAGGGCACCATGGTCAATGGCGTCAAAAGCCGCTGAGAGATCCAGGAGGATCAACAGGGACACATTTCCCCTGTCTCTTTCCTGGTAACCAAGGCAGTCTCTGTTCCAAAAACCTGGTCTAAAGCCTGATTGAAATGGGAGCTGGAGCTGCTCAGCCACCACACCTTCCCAAAATTAAGGAGGTTTGCCACTGGTTAGTAATTAACCATCAGCCCTGGGTCCAGGTTAGGCTTTTAAGGAGTGTCTGAATCATTGCCTCCTTTGATGGGGCAGGAACCACTCCCTCTCTTAATGAGGAGTTGATGGCCTCCTGGACCCAGGTGTGGAACCCCACCCCCCCCGGCATATTCCTTTATTAGCCATGATAGACAGGGGTCGAGTTGTGCAGTGGTGGCACAGACAGATCCAAGCACCCTGTCCATATCATCAGGTTGCAACAACTGAAACTCGCTAGTTCCAATAAATTATGACATAAGCCCGAAGCACTAGACGCAACCGTGGACCCAATATCCACAGTGGAGTCTAATCCTCTGTGAATCTGAGTGATTTGTCCGTCAAAGTGGGTGGCAAATTCATCACAGTGATCTACTAAGTAACCTGGGACCTCCACAAGATTACATGGTTGAAGAAGAGCACAGACCACTGAAAATATCTCTGCTGGTCGGCACTCCGAGGAAGCAATACAACTGGAGAAATACTGTCGTTTCGCTAGCCCATGAAATAGGCCTAATAATAGGCTCTAAGCTGTGTTTGGTCAGAGTCACAGTGATATTTTTTTCCACTTGCCCTCAAGCTGTCTCCCCACCTGCTCCATTGTCTGAAGCTCTTCTGTATACTGTGGAACCTGTGGGTAAGGAGAGGGTGCTTAGGTGCAATCATGTAAACCACTCTGGCCATCTCCTTGTTCCACAAGGTGACCTGGGCTTCAACAGGAGCACCGACCATATCAGCTGGAAACTGCCCCAGAGCATTCAGGAATCTGTCAGGATACATAAGTCTCTGGGGGTGGATCATTTTAATGGATCCCCCACCCCTGCAGAGGGCAGCTGTGTCAGAGAGTCTAAACTTTACCAGGAAGTGGTCCAACCATGACAATGGGGTCAAAGTTAATCCCTCCACATCCGGACCATGATCCCCTCATCCCTTTGAGAATACTAGGCATATTCTCAAGAGTATACAAGAGTATGGCACTTCTCATGAGTTGGGCCGGTAACATATTGAGACAGCCTCATTGTTGTCATAGCAGCCATGAAGTCCTGAGCCACCCCTATCAAGGTGGCCTTGGCATGGATGTTGAGGTCCCCCACAACCAATAGGAAGGGAGGTTCTCACCACCAGGTCCAAGATCACCTCTGTCAGCTCAGGCAAGGAGACTGTTGGTAAGCAGCAGGGTGGGCAGTACACCAACAGAATCCCCAATCCATCTTGCAAGCTCAACACACAATACAGGGCCTCCTCCCAAGATAGGTGAAGATAGGTGTTAGGTACCTAGCTTCCCTTCTCCTATGCAGGCATACTGTACCCCCACTGCCATATCTTCCCCTGCTACATAGAGTCCTAATTTGTTGCCCCCAAGGCCCCCCAAGACCCTCCTGTTGCCCAGCAGGTTTCCCAGCCAGTTCCAAATGAATCAGCTGGCTCTGGTGCTGGGATGTTCTCCAGTGCACATCCACAAAGCTTGAGGGGGTTCCCAATGCAGGGACCACTCCTCCCAAGGCACACAGGCTCTTCCTTTCAGGCTTCTGCCACCAACCTGGAAGAGAGGCACAGGTGACTTAGCTGCTTGGGTGAAGCACTCAGCTAGAGGACTCACATCACATCAAAGATCTATTGGCAGGGTTCACATCAAAGATCTATTAGCAGGATTCTCATCAAAGATCTACTAGCAGGATTAGATAGTAGTAATAAATGCAAACCACATGGTAGGAAACAGCTGTTTCAGAAAGAGTATCTTGTGTAGTCCTAGGTAGCTGCTTTAACTTGAATAGAGCCTGAATTCTGAGTTGAAACAGCCAGGTTTGGAGATACGCAGGGCACTGGTGCAGGTGTTTGGTGCTCGCTTAAAATGCAAATACTGAATTTGGAGGATCCTACTCTGAAATTAACCAGGTTCCTTTTCTGTAGAAGTTATTATTATGATCTCCATTTAACCCATTTCTGTCACCCAACCAAGCTATGGCCATTTTCAAAATAAAAAGTCTCTGCAATAGAAAGTAGAGATGGGCACGAATAAAAAAAATGGTGTTTCGTTTGTTGTTTGTCGTTTAGGGGGTCCGTTTCGGTCCGTTTCCGTTTTTCACGAATTTTTGCAAAAAATTGTTTTTGTTTTCGTTCGTTTGTTACCGTTTCGTTACCATTTATTTCATTTTTTGTGATTTTTTAAAGCATTTAAAGCAGTTCAATGTATTGCCATAACGAAAACGAAACGGACGACAAAAATTCTGGTGTTTCTGTTCGTTTCGTTTCATTTTAGAGACAAAATTCATTTGTCATTTCGTTACGTAACAAAACAAAAAAACAAAAACGGAAATGAAAAATTGTTCGTTTCGTGCCCATCTCTAATAGAAAGAAAGGGAAAGTTAGGGAAAATGAACTGAAGTACGACTCTATCCAAATCAAAGAAAATGTGTGTTCCAAATGGCCTCTCCTTGTATTATTTAAGCATGTCCCAAATTCTCAATGTTCACAGCCTTATCACTTGCTACAATGTACATTTTATGTCCCTAGAGCCAATGGGATGCAGCAACGGTGGACACAACAGAGTCAGGTAGAACCTGATCTGATGGCAAGGGGTAATGCCCAATCTGATACTGTTTCCAACAAGAAATGAGCTTGAGACTAGAGATGGGCACGAAACAAAAAAATTGTTCCATTATTCATTATTCGTTTCATTACGTAATGGAATGAATAACGAAAATTGTGATGAAATTGGAATGAAAAGAACAGAACCACAAAAATTAGGTTCGTTACATTTCGTTTTCGTTAATGGCGACGTGCAATGAAATGAGCTGTTTTTAAATGTTAAAAAATGTCCTGAATATCCGTAAAAACCCAGCAATAATTATTTATTCTGCCTGATAATACCTACCAGCGGGGTTGGGGTCCTTAAAATGTGCATGTATGTCTTTTCTCAGATCGCTGTATTTTTTTTTCCTTTAAGGGGAGTTAGGGGACATCAACCCAAAATGGCTCCCAGATGCCTAATATTGATTTCTTGGGTATTAAAATGCCCTGGACATCCATAAAAATGCAGTGATAATTATTTGAAATTATTACCTACCATGGGGTTGCGGTCCTTAAAACGTTTGTTTTTGTCTTTCTCCCATCGCGATGTATTTTTTCTTTTCCCTTTAAGGATGACACAAAATGGATTCCAGCCACAGGATGGATGCAAGCCATGTGATGGGATCATGTAAATTCTTGGACAATTTCAACCAATAGCATGCCCAGGTTGCACACTGGGTAGGTGTGGCAGCCACAGAGGGCATAAAAAGCTCTGGCAGCCCCCGTCCTCCTTGAAGTCTGCGGTGGGAGGTAGGGTGGGATTGCTGTCTCTGCGACTCGTTACTTTGGGCCAGCCAGGCAGGTGTATGTCTCTGTGTTACTGCTGGCTGCAGCCTGGCTCTTAGGGGAGAGAAAGAAGAGATTTCTCTTGCAGCCTCCCTGTGTGCATGCATACGTCTCAGTGAGTACCCTCCCCTGCCCCGCAGTGCAGTCACTCTGCGGCTGCCTTACAACCTGGGCAATGCCTGCTGCTGACTTTGCAGCCTCCCTGCGTACCTAGTCTATACTGTGTCTCTGCCAGCATCATTTTTTTAGTGTTTTCCCTCTGGTTTGGGGCATTGGGGGACGTCCGCGTGCGGAAATGCTTTATGTCGCGCAAAAAGCGGGTAAAAACGAAAAATGAAAAATGAAAAAATGAAACTAAATGTTTTCAAAAAATTCACAAAAAAATGAAATTGAACCGAAACGGACCCGCAACGAAAAATGAAAAACCGAAACATCATATTTTCAATTTGTGCCCATCTCTACTTCAGACCGGGTTAAAAATTGCTTGCTTTTAAAAGGATCCTTGTACCATAACTTTTCTGCTTCCATGATAACCACACTTTGTTTGTTCAGTGCTCTAGCACAATTGATGTTCCATTGCTGTGCTGGATCTGATACCTTTCCATCCACACTCCAAGTGAGAAAGTTGCTCTTGCATTAGCAAATTAACAGACCTGCCTCCAGTCTAAAAGGGCAAATGCAGAAGATTGAGTGTATATAGAAGCAGGTAGGCGTGAACACAGAAAAACTGGGATCCAGGCCATAACAAACAAACCAATATCCATAACAACCACAACATTTGCATTGTTTGACATATGTTGCATGATTAATTTCTACAGTCTGTGAAAATATTTTGGGAACATGACATCATCACTAGCTGTACCTTGGTTTCCCCCCCCCCCTCCTATGGTGACTTACTGAAGCTCACAACATATGCTCAAAACGGGAATGGTTTTATTTTAGTTTTCATTACTCTCCAAAAGGTAACAACAGAATTTGTCACACAATATACTGGAGATAATTTAGTTGTCACGCTGAGGATCTTTGGGGGATTGCATGCTGATGACACTTTATGTAGCAGAATTGTTAGGGCTGCACCATCATTTCCGTCAGCCAGATATTCTGAGTCCATTCGCAGAAATATGCCATCATAGTTCATTGGACTACTGAATGGCTATGAATGCTCACTTGATATTATCTTTACAGTGGACACACTCTTTGATGAGATCAACATCAGAGTATATTTTGTCCATGTAAATAGCTCAACAATACTTTATCACTGAGAGCACTTCCCTATATCAGCCCATAGCTCAAAACGCAATGTTCTCCCATTGAGTAATTTCACATTTTCATCATGTAGAAATCAACCAATTACCTCCACATCTGTGCAAGTAACTATATTTACTAATGTGTTGCACAGACCTTTGTATTGTGGAATGTATGGATTTGATTGATTGATTGAAAATACTTTTACCCTGCCTTTCTCCTTAAAAGGATACAAGGTGGCTATGGCTACAACAATTAAAAGGCAATATTTAAAAGCTAAAAACAGTGAGTATACAAATATTAAAAAAGAATTAAACAAGTATTCTATTTGAAATGGTCGATAAATATCAATACTAAAAGCACATTTCATAACAACAGAGCACAACAACCATCCAAGAAAAAACCCTCTTAGGCCATCAGTAAAGAAGGAGAAGCCTGTTTGAAAAAAAAAGGCCTTTGCCTGCTTGCAAAGGGACAGCAAAGATGGAGCCAGCTGAGCTTCCCACTGGAGGGAGTTCCAGAATCTGGGTGTAATGGCAGAGCCGCCCCCATCCCATGCCCAACCAAGTGCCCACCAAATGTGTGTGTATTAAAATATGTTTGTCCTGCCTTCTGATCCCATTCTTCTATGATGGCTTGCTACTTGAATGAATGAATCAATGAATGAATGAATGAATGAATGAGTTATTTATTTACGGTTATTAAGTAAATCCTACACGATAGTAAAATATAAAGTTTCATACATTAGACCATAGTAGTGGTACATTTAGTAACAAAATATAAAATTTATATAATAAACCAAATATGAATAAAACCATATATAAATACATCATTATTTTATTTCCTTGCTTATTGCTGTTAGGTTTAATGTTGCTTCTTAATTATGTAAGTTGCCTCTTTGCAGTCTTTGTTCTTAGTCTTGAATTTTATCTTTAATGTTCTGGACAAGTGCCCTACACTCATTATCTCAAACTATGTAAATTGTCCTTCAGTATTGTAAGCCACCTTGGGTCTGTTTAAAGGAGAAAGGAGGGGTAAAAATATTTTAAATACAGTGGTACCTTGTATAAAGGAATTAATTCGTTCCAAATGAAATTATGTTAAGCAAAATTTCCTTTATACAACTTTCCCGTGAGGAAGGAATGAAAACAGAGTAATCCCTAACTGCGACCATTTTTATGTTGTACGGGTTTGCCCCATAGACAATTCTGTTAAGCAAATTTCCCCTATCTCCAGAATGTTTTAGGTTGTTCAGATTTTATTTTATGTTATACAAACTGTTTGTTATACGAGGGTCCACTGTAAATAAATATGACCTGAATAAACTTCATGAGGCAAACCCCAAAATGGTACATATAACAATTAATTATTACTTAATTATTATTGGATTGTTTATTTATTGCGTGTCTAGACTGATATTTGTTCGACCTTGTAAGATGCCCAGAATAGCCGTGCAGCTAGATGGAGTGGTATATAAATAAAATAAAATAAAATAAAATAAAATAAAATAAAATAAAATAAATACTGCAGATAAGACTGCAGGAAATGCAAAATGAGCAAGAAGAAAAGCAACTGCCGCAGCTGTTCATCGCATTTTATCTACCACCTGACTGTCGAAAAGAGGTCAGCTGCCGTATTTTCTGATTGGCCAGATTCTGCCTGGATTCTGTGCTCAGCCACTAGGTTTCTTTAACTCCCCAACCTCAAATGCCTCAAACCTAACCCGTTCCTTCCAACCCACACTTCTTTGACAACCCAAGTACCTGTCCCTTTGAAATCACATAGGCCTACTTCTTAGCCTTAAAATTTGTCCCTGAAATTGGAGAGAATAGGATTCTGTTGAGCTGACCTACCTGTCCCTTGTCAGACCTTTAGGTGCTGCATGGATACACTCATGGTGGTCAAACTAAGTTTCAGTCCCATCACCATTTCTGCTTGGGAATGCACTCTAAAATGTACACACCCAACCTGACCAAGGTACTATGACAAGGCTTATAAAAACAGTAAATGTTTGCAGGGGCTGCAGGCCCTGTTCACATTCCAGAGCTAATTCTGAGTTTCACCAAAACTGATTGTCGAGATGACGGAAAACCTCTTTGATTGCCACGAATAATCCATTTGGCGCCACAATTCTTTGGGGAGACAGTGGTTTTAATAGTTTCTTCTGCTTAACAAAGCTTTGCCCTTGCAGGAAAACCTTTTTCAAACAGGGATGTGTCTATGAGAATTGTAACATTGCCAGTCTATTATAAATAAGGAACTTACAAAAACTCTGAAGGTTTCCAGCTTCCCAACAGCTCCCTTAGAATGGTGGGTTTGTAAACCATTTTACAAATTACCTCATGCTTGTAGTACAGGGTTGTTGAAATCTTCGGCACTGAAAGTGCTGAGACTAAATTTAAAAAAGCACTGGCTAAATGCCTAAGGCTCTCTGAGGCTTGGCTTACATTGAGGGCAAGGTCAATAAAAATGAATGATTTGAGAAGGAAAAATCCCCTTCTACACAACATGTCTCATGCAGGTCTTAAATGCCCTTTTCCCTAACTCTCCTTCCCAGTGTGAAAACAAAACACACACAAAACCCATTACAATGTACAGACTTTGTTGTGTTCTTGATTTGATTAGGCCTGCAGCCAAAATTACCCCATCCCTCATCCTCTGGAGATGAATCAGTACATCAAGAATCCTAACTTGGAAAGCACGGGTTGCTGTGAACAATTCCAGCCCTCCGAAGCCAATTCCCCGCCAGTTTTGAAGCAAATTTGGCAAGCATAAAAACTAGAGTATGTGAAAGAGAAGGGGGAGTCGGAGGGGGAGAAGAGAGAACTGTGATGGAAAAAGTAAAATGGTTTTATAGAAGGAAAGCATAAAATAGGATTAAGGCCTTAATCAAAGAATTGCAAAATGACATTGCACATAGACAGATAAAAGCCAATAAGTAAATGAGGGTATGCATTCTCATCCTCTCTGCCATGATCAGAATGAGCATCCATGAAGCTCGCATTAATGGGCTACATATAAATAGGAGTTGTAGGGAAGTGGGGAGTGACTGAACTTGTTGTTTTACTTGTAGAAGGTGATTGGCTGAGAGAAGGAAAGGAGGGGAAATATGGTGCACTGAGTGAGGCGATCCTGAGTCATTTGTTTGTGTCTGTGTATAAAGGTCATGGGGAGAGAAGAACATTCTAGCCCCACCCTGTGGCACTGTCACTGCTGCTGCCCTCCCACATGTGGAGGGTGTGGAGTCTGAAGCAGAGATTCATTGCTCTCTGTGCACTGATGCAACTGAATGCAACATTCTGTAGTCCAGAACCTGGAAGGAGACAGAGAGCTAAAATAAAAACCCCATGACCAAAAGAAATGCAAAGTTCTCATACATCCTTCTTGCTTGGGAAAAGAGAAGCTGGCACCAAACTCAACAAAAGTCAACCACGTCTCTTCTTGCAATGACAGGGAATTCTCTCAGGTTAAGACCTACAGGGAAGTGGTCATAGGTACCTCAGTATTTCTGGATGTGTCATTGTTGTTATGTGCTGTCAGTTCACCTCGAACCTATGGGGACCTTATGAGCGTGTGATCCCTGAAATGTCCTGTCATGTCATGTCCTCGACTGATTTGATCTGATCAGCCCTTGTCAACTCAAGCTTGTGATTTTCTTTAGGGATTCAGTCCATCTCATATTTAGTCTTTTTATGCTGTTTTGCACCTTTTCATGCATTGTTGTATTTTCCAGGGAATCTTGCCCTCTCATGATATGCCCAAAGTAGGACTGCCTCAGTTTCAATGTTTTTGTCTCCAGAGAATTGGTTGATCTGGGACTCATATTCTGGCAGTCCAGGATATCCACAGATCTCTCCTCCAACACCACATTTCAAACAAATAATTTTTTTTCCTTCCAGCTTTCCAAACTGTCTACTTTTCACACATTTATATGTTGATTGGAAATTCAAAAGTGTGGATAACCTTGGTTGTGGTCTCCATTGGCACATCTTATGCCTAACGTTCTTTTCTAATTCTAGTTGTAGCCTCCTAAAATCTATATTATTTTTGAAGTGAAAGTCAGCTTCAGGTAATTGGATACGGCCAGACGTTGGTCATAAAGAGACAAATGAAGAATCAGATTCAAATATAGAACATGATGATTTGCCAGAAGATAATGGCTTTCCAATTTTCACTCCAAAAAATGGGTAAGCTCATTAAAACTAGAAGAAGAGGACTTAACTGCATGCTTTATCATTCTTTGAAGACTCCATAACTACTGGGTGAAAAAACATCTAGGCTGTGTTGATTGAAATGAACTCTCTTTAGCCCTTGTCTGGACTCCTTTGAAATTATGATATATTTTACAAATAATCCAAAGTCTCAGAAGACTTCAAAAATCTATCACCACACAAAGCCCAAGCAGGTGTAAGAAAAGGGGTGCAAGGAGAAGAGGTTGTAACTAGAGATGGGCACGACTTGAAAAAAAATTTTTTCGAGTTGTCGTTAGTCGGGCCAGTCCCATTTCGGGTCGTTTCCGGTTTTCGTGAAAATTTGCAAAAATTAGTCGGTTCGTTTTCATTTTTTCGTTGTCGTTAGTACTGGTTTTTTGGGGGGGGTAGCGGGCTCCTGGAGGCACCTCTGTGGGGTGGGTGCCTCCTCTGGCCCGCTATAAAGGGAAAGTGGGCTCCTGGAGGCACCCGTGGGTGCCTCCTGCCACTAGGAAGGGGAAGCAGGCTCCAAGAGACACCCCTCTACATGGGGGTCTCCCTTCCTCACCTGCTGCTGCTGCAAAATGCTATGCAATAGCCATATGGATATTGCATAACATAATGTGCAGACGTGAGACCAGTGTGAGAGTGATAGGGTCATACCTTCCCTGCACAAGGCTCCCGCACCACCATGTCTCACACAGAAGGGAATTGTACTTGCTGCGTGTAGTGCAATGCAAGCAAGTAGATCTGGCTTTAAGGTGGCTTAGTGCAAGAGCTAGGGTTAGGCTAGTGATGGGTAAGGTTACCGTGGGCTAGTGGGTTGCACCTCTGGGTGCCTCTCTGACCCACTAAGAAGACAGTCTGTGACGTATGGGTATGGAGTCAAGGGTTAGGGTTAGGGCTAGGGCAGGTTTTAGGGGGCTTTTTGGCACATCCCAGAAGTCTCCATGGCCACGTGGCCATGCGACTGGTGGGATGGCTCCAAAAATTTGCATGGTTGTCCACTCCCACATGGCTGGCCACTCGGCCAGCCCATCATTGCGCAGGTGTAAAAAAATAAAAAAAAATAAAATCAATGGAGGACAGAGGAGGAGAGGAGAGACATTTTGTTGCAAGAAAAAACCCACTGCTACTGTGAAAAATCTGGCAGTTTATAAATTTTCGCGTGTTTCTGTTGTGCTTGTGTGTTTTTGGACCACGATTTCAAAAACAATATTGCGTTCGCCGCCCCATTTTGGATCCCCCGCCCGCACCGCATGGCATGGCGATGGCGACTCGCGAGTCCGGCTGCCCAGGACGGGGGGGAGGCGGGACCCCCCCTCCAGAAACCACCCCTCCGGTAGGTGCCCTGCGCCCTTAGTCAAGCAGGCATTTTTTCCGCCTGCTTTTTTGGCCCAGGAATGGGTGGGGGGAGAGTTTAAAAGTTTTTTCCTGTGCCGTCCGTGCCGCTTGCTTGCGCTTTAATTGCGGCGGCCGGCGGCCGGCGAGACTGGGCTTTTTGCTGGCTGCGAGCCTGCGGCGAGTCCCACCAGAGCAGCCGAGGACGGGGGATGAGGGGGGAGGCCGGGGACCTCCAGAAACAACCCCTCTGGTAGGTGCCCTGAGGCACGGCAGGCATTTTCCCGCCTGCTTTTCGGCCGGGAACCGGGTTTTTTTAACTTTTAAAAACTTTTTTTCTGTGCCGCGTGTGGCATCGCGCGATCTCGCGATGCAAGTAACGAGCACGACAAATCAGACCAAAATTGTTCGTTCGTCGGTTCGAGCTCGAAGTCTGGGGGAGTAATTCCCTTTACCGTTTCCGTAGAGTAACGGAACCGAGTAACGGAAACGGAAACGGGAATACCGCTAAGTCGTGCCCATCTCTAGTTGTAACTGTAAGACCGAACTACTGTTTAGATGTGATCAAATATATATCTGAAGGCAGCACCAGATCAATGGGATGTATAAGTAACATTAGATATACAGGAAGTAGAGTGGTGTGGGAAGGAGCATGCACAGGGCTCAAGATGAGTACTGGGAATGGGTGGATGTGTAAAATAACAGGAATAGGAACAGGATGCCTTCACTGTAAAGGCAAAAGCCTGAGAAAACAACACATTTAAGGTGATAGTTTTGTCTTCAAATATTTTGACTTCTTCAGAATAAGAAGAAACATAAATCTGAAGTGTTCTGAGATAAAACACTTCAAAAATCAAAAAGCTTCCTGTTTTGAAATGTTACGGGCATCCCTCTTATAGCCAATGAAATTGACACTTGTGCCTTCAGAAAACCAGATATGGCGGGGCAAAAGGCAATGGCAGTCTGAGCCTCTGAACTGAGGTGACCCTACAGGTAGCAAGATCTGTCACATATTTGGGATGTGAAAAAGCCTGAGGTTTACAAATTTGAAAAAATAAAACTTCAGGATTTCCTCTTCCCTTGTGTGGAAATTCTGTAACACAATGCTGTCAAGATGTCAAAAACATTCTTACTAGTGGGAGAACAAGGAACCCGCCACCCATATTTCAAGTTACATCTTATATTTCTCTACTCTTACTTCTCATACTTTTACGAGTACATCACACATTTACCTCATATTCCTGACCCTGTCCTTGCTTCTGAAATCAAATCTTCTTCGTTCATTCTCTTGTTATTCCATCTATAATTTGTATTATAGCTGCACAACTAATGGCCTAATCTTTCTGTGAATGTGTATTTTAGTTGATCATCCTGTGTTAATAACATTGCCAAATGTTTTATTTCCAATTAGTTAATCTCCTGCAGATACATGTAATCCTCATACTGCATTATGTCAGAAAAGAATGAAGCTGAATTTTAAAATTTAATTTAAAATATCTCTAAACCTGTTCTACATATTAATGTGTAATTAGGTATGGTCCTTGTCAAATAAGGGTTTAACATTAAAGAAAAAAGCAAACTGATAATTACTGAATTAAACCCTTGAGCCTGCAACTTTCTACACAGCTCTATCCTGTGAGGTTCATGGGTTCCACCACTAATCCAGGAAAAATGCTGTGAACATGTTGGATAGAAGTCAACAGTCCCTGTTTATCTCTGCATAGGCTCTTTCATAACTTTACAAAAGAATAATTGTGCATCTGCCACCAGGAATACCTTTAATACACATAGACAACCACAGTTCCTTGAATCTTCATGAGACACTCAGCCAGTTCTAAAACATTTATGCCTTGTTTACTAAACAGGGCTGGCCCAACTATTAGGCAGAGTGAAGTGGCCAGTTTGGGGAGCAGACAGCAAAATGCTGCTTATTGAATTTGTTGTTCTTATACCTTTGCATGACTAGAGTGGGGAATGTTCTCCCTTTGGGCAGTGCTTACAGAGGTGAGTGTGGTGTGGAATGTCCTATTCCATTTTTGAAATGCACAGGTTTGTCTCATGAAACTGTATGTTTTCTTTGAAACCCATGGCAGTGGGGCGGCAACAGATACAAATATTTCTGAGCCAAATAAGACCATGGTCCTGGGGCCAATATAATCTCAAATTCCATGGTCTACCCAAATATTTTGGAACGTGATACATAAAATCCAAAAGAAATCCTGTCTTCATTTCATTATTTGCTGTCAAGATATTGCCAGTTGATGTACCCTTTGAATCTACAACCACCCAAAGGTCATGTCATTAACAGCTCTCTTCATGTCTTGAATGCACAAATGCAGACAGTCCGTCTCAAGTTTTTTAATATAATCTTCATCAGCATTAAAGTTATGCAATTCAGTTTTGGGTTAGTCCCCGTATCAGGATGTGCTTGTGGTTTTTTGTGCTTCTTTTTGTTAGTTGATGTAAAATTTAAAATCTTTAAAAGCCTCGTTTTTCAGTTTTAACTGAAACAGGCTGCAATCCATGAAAACTTACATCAAACTTATTAGTCTGAATATGCCACAAGACTTTGTTAGTTTTACTAAAATTAAGAAAACATGTTAGATGCATTTCAGAGCAATCTGAACACTAAAAAGTCTGGAAGTTTAGGATTGTATAAGTTGTATTACTGGCTCCCACTGAAAAGTGTTTATGTATTTTGAGTTAATTGAATCCCCATTCCTAACATGAATGTGTGTTTTATTCAGTTCATCTCAAGATGTATGACGTTTGGAAACAACTTTGAAGATGGATGATATTTTGAGGCATGATTGAGGCAGAGCTGTACAGAAAGATATAGAAAAATTGATTCCAGTCACAGTCACACTGTTAATATGGCCATATAACCCCTGGAAAGGAAGTACTGGTGCTATTCATGCCTATGTATTAACTCAACATGTCCAAAGCAGATACTATCATGGGTAGTAGTGTGACCTTGTTAGATTCTCTCATCTTATTTCACATAGACTACAAAAAAGACTCGACACAGTGTGCATTCAGTGCAGAGTTGCATTGAGCTAGCTGCTCAGTCTCACTGGGGACTTTTAAAAATCATACATATAACAATGCTGCTGTCCATTAAGAATAAGCTATTGTGGAATGTGTAGTATTCTTTATACTTACTTATATTAATAGTGTTCTACCACTGTGGATTTTCATACAGATATATAACTTTATACAGGTTTTTCCTATCTTTGTATATTAAGTCTTGTTTTGAACACAAAATCCTTATACTGTACATTGTACACTTAAGCTCGTTTTAAAAAAAGAAGAAGAAGAAGGCGGGAAATAATTTTTGGTATTTAAAAAACTGAAAAGTCTGCCACTTTAATGAATACACTAAGAATTAGATCAGAAAAAAATCTGAAATTCTTCCCTATTTTGTCCAAAAAGACAACCATGTAATACATAGTTATTGCAATTTTGCTTCCTATGTATATAAACATTTATTTCATAATGGTTGCCACAGAGAACTTCATTAAAATCAGTGCAGAAGAAGAACAGGAGGGGGAGAAATTAGAGGAAGATGGAGCAGTTTGAATGATCAGTTTCACATTGAAAGGTATCTATTCTAGTAGATGTAAGTTGCATCATGAGTCCCTGCTGTCAATTCACACAAAAAAAGAATTTTAATTTGCTGGCTTTCATCAAGGAAAGCCAATGTCACCAGCAGCCTGGCTGCTTCATGTTGGTTGAATGTTATACTGGAAATTGGCTGGGCTATTTACAAAGTGTGATTGTTCCATAATGATACAAATCTTTGCCAAGACAATAACGGTCTCCCTTCTAAAACATGATAGCTACAAAGGGGAGACAAAATGGACAAAAGAAACTGTCAATTTGTATAAAATTTGCATGTGGTAATTCGTCTATATTTATAGAATGTATACTAAAGCTGCTGGAGGTGTACATTCTCTATTTGGTTTGGAATCTTGTTTGAAACTTCCAAGAATAGCCAAGTTTGACTTAGACTAATTTATAGTTCATGCAATTACACTTAGAATTCTAAAGATTTCTGCTTCTTGTTGACAGCAAAAATAGGAGGCAATAACTTAAAAAAAGAAGATAGTTTTAAAGACAATTCCCAAAGGATGGGAGGATTCTTCAATGTGAAAAACTGGAGGTGCAGTGATAAAACAATTGCAATGAGGAAAAAAGAGAAATGACAAAAAATAGTACATTCAGGTCCAGATGAAGAAGAAACACGTGGTAGGTCCACTGGCAGTCAAAGGAGAAATGGTAACAGATAGCCAAGGTAGTAGAACTATAGGACACCTTTTTGCCATTTCCTTTTATGAAAGGAAAACAATACACAACTCAATAAAAACAGTACTTCGACAGTCAGAACTCTATTTCCTAAGTCCCGCATATGATGAGGGAAATCACAGATGTTGTGGCGGCAAATTTCCATTTATTGTCAAGGTGCTGATGATAGTATTCCTGGCCAAGTGGCTATCTTGGCACATGTGCAGGAATGTGACCAGCACATGATGAATGAGCAGCAACTTGACATTGCAACAGTGTAAACCAAATGCAACATCCACCACATGTGCGCATGCACAAACACACACACACACACACACACACACACACACAAGACATAATGATCAGAGAAACAGAGATGAGTAGCTGTATATGATGACACAACTTGTGCTTTCTATATCTGGCTTTTGATTATATAAAGAAAGTTGGACAACTTTCATTTGGTGTTGTGGTTGAATGTGTCCATCTCTATGTACACATAGGTTGAACAGCTTGGGTTTTGCTTACGTGCCAGCTGTGATACTTTGCATGGGCAAAGAATGAGAGAAAAATGCCAATTACACTATCATCCTGTTTGTTGCATTATAGAGCTGCTTGAAAAATGACTTCTTAATACGTCTTCTGCCATTTCTCCAATAGAAAATAATAAGCCAGCCTCTAGGTAAATCAAACATGGATGGCAGAAGCTCTTAGCCTACAGCTTCACATTCTGGAAGTGGGGAGGACTTTGGTGAACACTTTTTTGTGTCATGACAATTAGAGATGGGCACGGAACGAACAATTTTTCGTTTCCGTTACCGTTTGTCGTTTCCGTTACATAACGAAACAACAAACAAAAAATGTGATGAAAATGAAACAAAATGAACAGAACCACGAAAATTGTGTTCGTTATATTTCGTTTCCGTTTCTGGTGACACACAATGAAATGAGCTGTTTTAAATGTTAAAAAACGCCCTGGACATCCATAAAAATGCAGCGATAATTATTTATACTGTCTGATAATACCTACTGGGGGGTTGGGGTCCTTAAAAGGTGCATTTATGTCTTTTCTCAGATCGCTGTATTTTTTTCCTTTAAGGGGAGTTAGGGGGCATTGACCCAAAATGGCTCTCAGATGCCTAATATTGATTTCTTGGGTATTAAAACGCCCTGGACATCCATAAAAATGCAGTGATAATGCGATAATTATTTGAAATTATTACCTACCAGGGGGTTGGGGTCCTTAAAACGTTTGTTTTTGTCTTCTCCCATTGCGATGTATTTTTCTTTTCCCTTTAAGGATGACAAAATGGATGTCGCCACACTCCAGCCACAACATGGAGGCAAGCCATGTGATGGGATCATGTACATTCTTGGACAACTTCAACCAATAGCATGCCCAGGTGGCAGACTGGGCAGGTCTGGCAGCCACAGAGGGCATAAAAAGCTCTGGCAGCCCCGATCCTCCTTGCAGTCTCCAGTGGGAGTTAGGGAAATGCTTTAAAAATTGTGCAAAAGTGGGTAGAAACGATGAACGAATAAACGAAAAACGGAAACGAATTTTTTTCAAAAATTCACAACAAACGACAAACGAAATGAAACAGACTTCTCAACGACAAATGACAAACGAAACACCATTTTTTTATTCGTGCCCATCTCTAATGACAATCATTTGACATGTTGCAAGTAAAATACATGTGCTCACAGGTCCCACTGCTTTTATGCCACAGACATTACAGTATTTCAACATGAGCCGGCTGATACATTCTTAGCTGTTGTCACAGCTGTGGAAAAGCTTTGGCGATAGAGCTCCCATTTCTGTTTATATGCAGCTGACAAATCCAGTCATTTTACTGTAAAGATTTGGAAAGCTTAACATTAGACATGGGCAAGACTCGGCAAAATTGTCGTTTCCAATTTCGGTTATCGTTTCCGTTACGTAACGGAAACGTTAACGATAATTAAGCCGTCAGAACTCGACCTCGAACCGAAAAAAAGAAAAATTTGGTCAGGTTTTTCATTTCCGTTTGTGGCATCACGGCGATCGCGCAATGTGAAGTACAGAAAAAGTTTTTAAAAGTTTTTTTTAAAAACCCGACTCCCGGCCAAAAAAGCAGGCAAAAATATGCCTGCCTGAGGCTTTGCCACCTACCAGAGGGGTGGTTTCTGGGGGGTCCCCGGCCTTTCCCCCCTCTTCTCCAGTCCTGGGCTGCTTGCACCAGGCTGGGGGGGGGTCATCCTCGTCGTCCCGCCATGCCATGCGGTGGGGAGGATCCAAAATGGCAACCGCAATTTTTCTTTTGAAATCATGGTCAAAAAACACACCAAATCACCACAGAAACATGTGAAATTTATTTATTTTAAATGCCTGAATTTTAATAGTAGCAGCAGTGGGTTTTTTATAGCAATAAAACTTCGTATTGATTTTATTTTATTTTATTTTATTTTTTATTTTTTTAGACCTACCCATTTGAGCTGGGCATGGGATGGGACCATGCAAATTGTTTGAACCATTCCACCAATGGCATTGCCAGGTTTTTGACTGACACTTCTGGATGTCTCGGAGGGCATAAAAAGCCGAGGCACCTTCCAGAAATCACAGTCGGGTGTATGGATGTGGTTGAGGGAGGCGGGCTGGCTGCTGGTGCTGGTGTGATCCGATTGAGATTGAGGAGGGAGGCTGGAGGCTTTAGGATTTAAGTTAGGCAGGCAGGGAGGGAATTGAATTTAGAAAATAATTTCTTTGATTCCCTGCAGCTTTGTCTGCTGAAGGGAATAGCAGTTTATTCTTTATTTCTTCTCTGGCAGTTTGTGAGGATTTTTTTCTGATATTGGATAAAGGGGGAGGTTCGACTGGGAGTGGGAGGTGTGGATTTATTTTAAAAATATATTATATACTACCATTTATTTTCTATTTTCCCAACTTCAATTTGCTTGCACACACACACATTTGCTGTGCAAACCAAGAACAGAACCTCTATCCTAAGTGATATCCTAACTGCCCACTCGCCCATCTGCCCGCGCTGCCACCCACCTGCGGTCCGCGCCGCCGCCCGCCCACTCGCCCATCCGTGGCCACCGCCCGCCCGCTCGCCTGCCCCCCCTGCCCTGCCCGCCACCTAGGGCGCAAAAACACTTAGCACCGGCCCTGATTGTGGGACGCCCCTGTGCTCTGGGAAGTCAAATCGCGCTAAATCGTGGTGGAAACGACAAATGACAAATGACAAACGGAAACGACAAATTTTTGAAAAATTTCGTGACAAACAGAAACAACCCGAAACGGACCCATTCCGACAAACGAAAACTCGAAACGTCATTTTTTCTGGTCGTGCCCATGTCTACTTAACATAGCTAAACCTTAATTAGTTTGCCTGCAAGTAATGCACAAAATTGTTCATTTCACCCACTTGCTTAGGTGAAAAGTCCCTGCATAAGTGTTCAATGCTAGTTTCATAGGTCAGTAGTATTGGGGGTGGGGTGAAACGGGAACTGTTATTCCTAGGCCACGCTACATCTAAAGCAGTGTTTCCCAGTCGGGAGTGGATTGTCACCAAGCGTATTTTGGTATTTACAGGACACCTTAGATGCGTTGTAGCCCTTGTGAAATAATTTCTTTCCTGGCCTTTAAAAGCAAGACATTTAAGTTAGCATGTATGTGTATGTATGAGAAACAGGCCATTTGGGGAGAATGAAGTCTGTAATTTCTGAGAAGGGAGGACTTTAACCCCAAGAAAAATGTCCTTTTATGAAAACATGGTGGTGCTGGGGACAGCTATAGTGTTGATATGTAAACCCAGACGCCGCCATCACCTTCTGCCTTAAAAATGTATTGTTTTTGCAAAAACAAAGCAATAAGAGAATGAGTCTACAAGTGAAGTTTATTTTTGGTCTATTTTAATAAGTTTATTACTGGGAAAACTTTAGAGAATCTGTCAGAGTAAAACAAACCCAAGAATAATGGAAAAAAATATGATAGCTTAAAGGCTAATTGTTATGTATATTTCAATGGCTGGAGTCCTGCTGCTTAAAATAAGATCATTTGTAACTTCCAATCTATTCCTAACCTGCAGATGAGGAGTCCTCCTGCCATTCTCAGGGCTGCAAGCACCAAGCCAGTATTCCCGTGCCCGTTTGAGCATAACGCAACAACTCTTTAATTGCAGGCTTGTAAGAGATTTAGAATAACACATTTTATTATACTATGCCACAGAATGGTAGCCAATATGAATTTTTACTGATATACCCAATTCTTTAGGCCATTGGTAGAAAACATCAGGCTCTATATATGTTGTTGGTACCACATGTTACAGGAGTAAAGGTAAAGGTGCCCCCCGCACATGTGTACTAGTCGTGTCCGACTCTAGGGGCGGTGCTCATTTCTGTATTCAAGCCAAAGAGCCAGTGTTGTGCAAGTCCATGGCTACGTGGCTGGCATGGCTGCAAAGAAACACTGTTTTACCTTCCCGCTTTTTATGGTGGTGCCTATTTATCTACTTGCATTTACATGCTTTCGAACTGCTAGGTTGGCAGGAGCTGGGGTTATCAGCAGCAGCTCGCTCCACTGTATGGCACCCAGGATTCGAACCGCTGAGCTGCCGGCTTGCAGTTAACAGTTTTGGAGCCTTAGTCCGCTGAAGGGCGATGAAAAGTGAAGCCATATAACCCTGAATGAACACACAAACTCTATCCCTGTAAGTGTTTTGGGTAACAGAAGTAACATTCAAGAAAAATAAGTAAATAAGTATATCGAGTAACAGTACCTCTTTATGGAGTTTTAAAGACCTTTCTTCTAAAGACCACATACTGCTTCCATGTACACAACTCAAACAAACAAAGGTGTCTCTGTTGGACCTTAGCGACACCTAATTATTGTTTCAAAATAAGAATTCAGAGAGCAATTATCTGATCTGTGAGTTGATAATTTTAAACAGAAAACAGGTCCAGTGGGTGGGCAGGTTGGAGGGTGGGGGGCAGGGTGGCCATCGTTTATAGGGAATCCCTTTATGTTAGCAGTGCTGCGACAATGGTGTGTCCTGGTGTAGAATGCCTCCATCTATCAGTGGGTCAGCGAGATAAGTTTGGTATTGTGCTGGTGTACCGTGTTCCCCACAACCCAGCACAATCCTTTCCAGAGATCGCGGAGTTTGTCTCAGCTGCCCTGTTGAAGTCCCCCCCCCAGCCTTCTGGTGGTTGGGGACTTTAACTTGCATGCCAAGGAGGAACTCTCTGGTGCGGCTCTGGAATTCATGGAATCCATGACCTCCATGAATCTATCTCAGCATGTTGTGTGCCCCACTCATAGAGCTGGCCACACCCTGGACCTGGTGTTTTCCTCCATGTCGTCAGATTCTTGTCTGAGGGTCAGGTGTATCCTGCCCCTGCCCATGTCATGGTAGGACCACCATCTGCTAAAATTTTCTCTATCAATCGCCCCCTCTGCCCCGCGGGCAATGTTGGGCCTATATTTGGGCCCGCCCCCATAGGCTCCTGGACCCTGCTAGGTTCATGGAAGCCTTCGGGGAGCTTTCTGGCAGCCTGGCAGACGGTCCAGTCGATGCCCTGGTGGATAGGTATTATGAGGGGACCACCGGGACGGTTGACCGGATTGCCCCCAAGCGCCTGCTGCGCTGTGGAGACCGCTCCTCTCCGTGGTATATGGCGGAGCTGCAGTCGATGAAACAAGAACGCAGGAGGCTAGAGGTCATATGGAGGGCCAGTCAGATGGCAGAGAATAGGGCTGCACTTAAGCAGCCGACTGGCCACTATTTTCGCACAATCAGGGACGCTAGAACATCCTTTGTATCCCTGAGAACTGGCGAGGGCTCGAACTGCCAGGCGGAGTTGTTCCGGGTGGATCGAGACCTCTCCAATCCCAGTCAGCTGAGGCCTCCTCCTAGTGATTTCACTAGTGAGCAATTCGCAGCCCATTTTATATCTAAAATAGAGGCCATCCATTCCGACTTGCCCCCCGATTGCCCTAGTCCATCCCCTGATGTCCCTGGGACCTCACCCCTCCGTTCTCCCCTCCTGGATGAGTTTGGGCCAGTATCTCCAGTGGAGGCCTCCAGAGCTATGGCTTGTTGCCAGCCGGCGGCCACTCCCTTTGACCCTTGCCCGGCTTGGCTTATTAAATCTGCCGAAGGGAACATGCCTGAGTGGGTTTCGGCCATTGCCACGGCCTCTTTCGGGGAGGGATGTTTCCCCGCCCGTTTGAAGGAGACCGTGGTGAAACCCACTCTGAAAAAAACTGGCTTGGCATCAGACCATTTATCTAATTATCGTCCTATTGCCATTGTTCCCTTCCTGGGCAAGGTTGTCGAGAGGGTGGCCGCTGTCAGGCTCCAGTTGTATCTGGAGGAAAATCATATCCTGGATGCCTTCCAGTCTGGTTTCAGACCTCTTCGTGGGACCGAGACTGCCCTGGTTGCTCTGCAGGATGACCTCCTCAGGGGGGCCGACAGGGGGTGTTCCTCCCTGCTGGTTCTCCTTGATCTGTCAGCTGCCTTTGATACCGTCGACCACAGTAACCTGTTGGTCCGGCTGGCCGAGGTGGGAATTGGGGGTCAGGCTTTGGCCTGGCTTCGTTCCTTCCTTGGTGGCCGGACTCAGCAGGTTCAGCTGGGTGATGACTTGTTGGCTCCTTGGATCCTCCCGTGTGGGGTGCCCCAGGGGTCAGCAATCTCACCCATGCTGTTCAAAGTTTACATGAGGCCGCTGACGGAGGTAATCAGGAGATTTGGAGTTCGCTGTCATCAGTACGCTGATGACACGCAGCTCTATCTCTCCTTTTCGTCATCTGCAGAGGAGGCAATTCGCTCCCTCAATCTGTGCCTGGAGGCGGTCCTGGAATGGACCAGAGATAACTGGCTCAAGCTGAATCCGGAGAAGATGGAGGTTCTGTTCTTCGGGGTGCCCTCGTCTGGGTACAATGGCCCTCTCCCTAAACTGGGGGGTGTTTCCCTCCAGCCTACGGACAGGGCCAGGAATCTGGGCATGGTCCTGGACTCAGCCCTCTCCCTGGAAGCCCAGGTGATGGCTGCTTCCAGGGCCGCTTTTATCCATCTCTGCAGGATCACCCAGATCCACCAGTACCTTGATGAGTTCTCCCTGAGGACAGTTGTGCAGGCACTAGTAATCTCGAGGATCGACCATTGCAATGCCCTCTACGTGGGGTCGCCCTTGACCCTGGTCCGGAGGCTACAGCGGGTGCAGAATGCAGCAGCCAGGCTGGTGGTGGGTGCTTGTAGATTCGAGCACATCACCCCAGTCCTGGCTCACTTGCACTGGTTACCCGTTGTCCTCCGGATTAGGTTCAAGGTCTTAGTTTTGACTTTCAAAGCCCTCCACGGACTGGGACCAGCGTATCTGGTGGAGTGTATCTCTCAGAGATCAACTGGGGCCAGACCCATGAGATTGGCGCAGGCACACTCACTGAGGGTGGCCACACCCAGAGAGGCGTGGAAATCGCGTACGCGGGACTGTGCCTTCTCTATGGTAGGCCCCATGCTTTGGAACCATCTCCCCAGTGAGCTGCGCCTAGCAGAGTCCCTGCCCGCCTTTAAAAAGTCCCTGAAGACCCACCTGTACAGGGAGGCGTTTGGCGACCTTTCTATTTAGGGGTTTGTTTTTTTTGCCCATTGCCATCTCTGCTTGGCTTATGCCACCTTTCGTGCTCTGTTATTGTTTTGTTTGTTTTTACTACTTTTACTGTAAGCCGCCCAGAGTTCCCTCCTGGGAAGATGGGCGGGATATAAGCCTAACAAACAAATAAATAAATAAATAAAAATCTGGTTTTGCCGTTTTTGCCTTGTTTACTTTTAATTTTTACTGTTTACATTCATTGTAAACTGTCACATAACAATGTTACTGCATGGCCTAAAAATGAGATGGATGGATAGACCAGTCTGAGAGCTGACAAGGCAGTCAGAACAAAGTGGAAGAGCTGAAGTTGGATCAGAAAATAAAATGGGAAATATTTTTCTCCTTTAAAACCTAGCACAGCCCAGAATTAAGGCAAAGAGATAAGGTGGTTCTCTTAGCCAGGATAAATAAGTGAAATAATAAAAACAAGGAAAAGGAGCCTTGAAGAATATATGTTCTAGTACATAGGGTGGTACAAGGCAAGTACTGACCAAATATCAGTGATAATTAATCCTGCTCAAATCCTTCCATTGTGATTTTAGGAGCTATCCCATGACTGGAAAATCTGGAGCAAAGTAAAATGCGGATCCCCCCCCCCCCGAAACAGACACTTGGTTGAAAATGCGATTCCTGTGACCCCATGGGCACAGTTTAAAGAACCACATATTTTGTGTCCCCATGAGCGGGAAGTGCAACACAGCAAAACAAAAATACTTTGATGTGGATTTTCTGAGTCCCCATGGACTCAAGTACCGGTTAAAAATCCACATCGGAACTGAGACAAGCTTTGTACCACCTCAAGGCCAGGTACTTGTAAAACCCGCTGGGTCACACTTAAGTGGGCGTGGTTGCATTTCCCCCCTTTTAAAGTCTGCTGGCTGTGGGGACACAATTCTATTAACCATATATTTGAGCAGTTTGAAGAGGCTTTTAGTGGTTGTGGGATAGCAGCCTTTGTTAAGAAGTTGAAAAAATTCAGGAAAAAACAGCATTTTCCACATATTCTGAGGGGAAGTTATGGAGGGTACCTGTGTGAGACATAGTTCTCTGCATCAAACTGATTTCCCAGACCTCAAAAACCCTCAAAAATAAAAACAAAAGACCCTACCTTACCTAAGAAGTGGAATAAGGAAATAAGGAGTTATGGTGTGGACCCGCTGAAGTTGCAAGAGGCCTGGTTGACCTCACCTTAACCAAAGGTTAGAGTTCCAGAAAGGCTCAGCCTTATTAAGAAACGTTATTTCCTTTAAGTGATCATGGGAATTTTCATTCTTCCCTGCCTCCTAAATTACTTGGCAATAAGGACAAGAAGGGCAACCTCTAATTATCCAAGGCACCAGGACTGCTAAGAAATGTAGCTTTACTATGGTGGTGGTGGTGGTGGTGGTGGTGGTGGTGGTGGTGGTGGTGGTGATGATGATGATGATGATGATGATGATGATGATGATGATGATGATGATGATGATGATGATGATGATGATGATGATGATGATACAGCCATGAAAAACTAAGAGAGTTAAGCAGGGCAGCATCCAAGACTCCTTGAAAATGTATTATCTCAGTATTCCTGCAACATTACCTAGCAATGTTAAAACACAGGGAAATTTTGCTTAGCCATTGTACCTAAACTGAAGTCACAGGATGGTTTTAAGTTCTCACCAGCAGCCCACATCATCCTCACTAATGACCGCTAAATAACAGGGGAATGAAGTGGAGGTGAATCTACTAATCCCAAACTCCAGAAAAACCTAAACTTGAGAAGTAATTATCCCAGATATCTTGAACCGACAGCTTCCTAATCTTAAGTATGGAAGCACAACCTTTTAACCGAAAGCCACACTTATCCTTGTCTGGGCTGATTCACACTTCAGAAATTTAATCACTTCACAAAAACAAAGCTGAATCTCCATAACATCCCTACTGTTGCTTATTGTTAAACTGAAAACATGAACTAGAAACAGAAGAACGTGGGGAAAACAGAAAGCAATAAAATGAAGGAAAAAATTCTAAGTGAAATGTCCAAACTACTCAAGTTGACTATCTGACAAATAGATATTTCTGTACGTATTGCCACATGTTAAAGAATATAGCAAAGAACTGGGTGAAAAGAGGGAAGAGAAGGGCTAGGGGCCAGAAACAGTAGTGCAACATGACCAGCAGGAACAGAGTACAGTTCGAAATCAATGGCATTAAAAAGAAAACTCAAATCTATAAGCAGGGAACAAATGAAGCTGCAGATGGTGAAGACAACGCAAGTTGGAAATGAAGGTAAACAGTACTACATACGGTCCAAAACCTGCTCACAGATGAACTTCACACAAAGAATACAAATGCATATAAGCATCCAAGACATTTATTGGAACAAATGAAATTGAACTGTGAAGGGTTCATTTCCATCCCTGACACGAATACCTCAGTGCCCATTTCTCAGTCCAATTTTTCTGGCAATTGGACATCAAAGGGAGAGTTTGCATACTGACAGCAAAGTGGAAAGGTCTGACATCGAGAAAGACTGAGAAGTCAGCACATTGATGTTACAGTCATTTAAAACATTTTGGCACCTCTCAAGATCATGTTTGCCATGCTCAACATGGCAGGAATCAAGGCAGAAGGTCTTAAAGAAGCAAACTTGAAATCTGCATTTGAAAGGACTGCTGCTCCTGGGTCAATCAGAGTTCTTAAGCAAACCTAGCCTAAAGCAACATCAAACACATAATCCTCCATGACTAAGAGTGCCAGGTTCTTCCATGAGGTTTTCAATCTCAGATCTGGAATAGTTTTTTGGGTTGTTTTTTAAAGTTTAGTTTCAAAGTCGTCCTGTCTAACGTGACCCAACATATCCTCAAGTCCAAAGCCCTGCCCTTTTCATTCTTTCACTTATTTTGCTTCTGTACACAAGTGCAAAGCTATTTACGTAATTCCCCAGCACCAATCCCGACACTGACTGAACAGGTTTTTCTGCATTATTCTCTATTAGTCCTGCATCATTAATTTTATGCTTTTGGCTCCAACCTTCACTCTTTATTCATTATTGCTGCTCACATGATGTCAACCTAACAACCGAAGAGTGGAGAAAAAGCAGCACTCCGTGTCTATTGGTGGGTGCTTGGTTGCCATTGTTTACTTTAAGATTGGCCCATGAGAGTGTGCACACAACCTGATCAAACAGTTGACCCTGTTCATGCATTGCTGGCATGTAGGGTGCCTTTCCATTATGAAAAACCAGTTGGGTTACATTATATGCTGTATCATGTGGCCTAAACACTGTTTGCTTTTTTCATGTGTAATGTTTGGTTACAAACATGGTTCCTCTTTCCCTGATTGTACAAAAATATATTCAACAGCAGAAAGATATGGAAGGATACTGGGCAGATGTATGAGTATGTGTGTAAAGGACGTTTAAATTCAAAAAGTACCTCTTCCAAGTATGAGTATGTAAATTGTTTTAAATGAATCTTGGACTTAAGTTATGGGGACACAAAACTTCATATTCACGATGCCACGAACACATGGTACACTCACAGAACTGTATTTAGATTATCCATGGCCCCTGTTTGGGCCTATATTTCAAAAGCCAGCTCCATTTTATTTTGCACTTTTCCTACTTATTTTTCTGTCCTTTGAATATATGATGCCGTTAGAGTCATTTGCATAAATTCCCTTTAGAATTCAACAAAATCCCATTACAGCTTCAAAAAGTGAGTTATTTTTAAAATGAAACAAGCTTAGCTTGGTGCTTTCACATATGGCATAGCTTTGCTTCCTGTACAGAGCAAGCCTCAAGGAAAAATATGCTATTATTTTTATTATTCACATCTTTTAGAATACACACACACACACACACACACACACACACACACACACACACACACACACACACACACACACACATTTTCTATTTTAATTTACTTGATATCTAAGAACCACTGGATTTCTGCTTACCTTCCATTTTGAGACTGCCTACTTATTACAAGTGTTTATGAAATATTTATTCTCTGGTAACTTATTAATAAAAGGCAGCACATTACCACTGAAATGCTGAGAACTGATTTAGAATTTTTTTGCCACAATCAGAATAAGTTTGCAAGTGTCACTGAACTACAGATTAGAGATGGGCACGGAACGAACATTTTTTGTTTCCGTTACCGTTTGTCGTTTCTGTTACGTAACGAAACGACAAACGAAAATTGTGATGGAAATGCAACGAAATGAACAGAACCACGAAAACTGTGGTCGTTACGTTTCGTTTCCGTTAATGGCGATGCGCAATGAAATGAGCTGTTTTAAATGTTAAAAAACGCCCTGGACATCCGTAAAAACGCAGCAATAATAATTTATATTGTCTGATAATACCTACCAGGGTATTGGGGTTGGGGGGTTGGGGTCCTTAAAACGTTTGTTTTTGTCTTCTCCCATCACGATATATTTTTCTTTTTCCTTTAAAATGGATGGCGCACCAGCCACAAAATGGAGGCAAGCCATGTGATGGGATCATGTTCAACCAATAGCATGCCCAGGTTGCAGACTGGGCAGGCAGTCTGGCAGCCACAGAGGGCATAAAAAGGTCTGGCAGCCCCCGTCCTCCTTGCAGTCTCCAGTGGGAGTTAGGGTGGGATTGCTGTCTCTGCGACTCTAGCTTCAGTCCTGCAGCCTCCCTGTGTGCGTGTGTGCTGCGTACCTCTCAGTGAGTACCCTCCCTTGCCCCACAGTGCAGTCACTCTGCGGCTGCCTTGCACCCTGGGCAACGCCCGCCGATGCCTTTGCAGCTTCCCTGCATACCTAGTCTATACTGTGTCTCTGCCAGCATCCACTTTTTTTAGTGTTTTCCCTCTGGTCTGGGGCTTTGGGGGGATGCCTGCTCACAGAAATGCTTTAAAAATCGCTCAAAAAGTGGGTAGAAACGACAAATGAAAAAACGAACAACGTAACGAAATTTTTCCAAAAATTCACGACAAATGGAAACAAACCAAAACAGACCTCTCAACGACAAACGAAAAACCAAAACACCATTTTTTATTGTTTCGTGCCCATCTCTACTACAGATATATCACAAAATCAGAATATGTCCAGATCTATGTAGTACCCAAGGCCAAATCAGACATTAGCAGAAATGTGTTTCTATAGGATTAAGCAATTTCCTCTCCCAACACATGATTTCCTCAATGATATGTGTCATCAGTTAGACTTGTAAACAGAGGCCTTTTTTGCCTCCCAATAAACTATAAAACCACGCATACAAGAATAAACCAGGTTAGATTAGTCAGTGACATGCAGAGGAAGACCAGTGAATCAACAGAACTTAAAGAGGAGTTTGCTCACAAAATCCCTGACTCAACAGGCTTACTCTAGTTGCAACTTACTGTTCTAAGCAAGATGATTTCAATCATTGTCCAATTTGACCCTTATTTTCTATTATGGTAATGCAGCTCTGTTTAAAATGAAAATTTAAAAGCTACAGAAAACAGTGAGGATGTTCATAATTGTTGTCCTGTCTCTGAATTCTGCATTTCCTTCATCTGTTGTTTTCCCCCTGAAAATCTTTTGCCAGCCACATCACTTTATTTGACATGGCAAGAAAGCATCCATAAACCTTTGTTCATACCATGCTCAATAGAGCAAGAATGGGGCTGCACTATTGTCCTTATAGTCTGTGTTGGTGTTTTCCTTAAGTACCTGGTTAGCTAATGTATCAAAAAGTATGCAACACTAGATAAACATTTGGCTTGATCCAACAGGTCATTTCATTTGTTCCTGAGATAGAAGCCAGTGCTCAAAATTATCTTTAGTGAAGAGAAGGTATTATTAACGTGCACTATGTACTACATGTGGGGATCAGAAATATAGGGTCTGGTGAGTTTGGAAGACGTTTGTGGCAGAAAGTGAAGTCAATTTCCAGAATATAAGGAAGCTACAGAGCAAAAAATATGAAGAGGGGAAACTTCACTTCCTACTTTCACCTCTATCGCTCTTAATCAGTGGTTCTCAACCTGTGGGTCCCCAGATGTTCCTGGACTGCAAACTCCTAGAAATCCTGGCCAGTTCAGCTAGTGATGAAGACTTCTGGGAGTTACAGTCAAGGAACATCTAGGGACGCACAGGTTGAGAACCATTGCTCTTAATAGTAACCGTCACTTGTACAGGTGTGGTTTCATATTTCAGAATAGGTATTCTGACCATAATCAAGGAAATTGAATGATGGACCTCCAATGCTGAATGCAAGCAGATCCTTCCACCTCAAATGGTCAGATATTCAGAGCATAAAAGGTTCATCTACAAGATTTATACATTGACTTGTAGGTACTGCTCAAGAGAAACACATGAGAGAATTCAGGGGCAGCAAGAAGAATTGCCCTTCTAAGCATTTGTTAATTCTGCAGCCACACTTTGTCTGAAGAGAGCTTCTGCTATGAATGACAACTAAGGTTTGAAGACAAGTAAATGATCACACCAGACAATAGCTATTTGTTTTTTTTTTTTGTTTTTGAATAGAGTTTTTTTATTTATTAAGGATTTCAACAAAACAATACTTATACATATACATATTAAACAACCTAAAAAAAATAGCTATTTGTTTTTGATGAGGAGAGAGACAGAAGAATACCCAAACCTTTTAGGATGGAAACAAGCATATGTTCGAAATGTCCAAAAATGAAATGACAGCAATCAGAAGATTTAAAATGTCACTTATACAGGATGTGAAGGGTTATGCTAAAAAGTATATAGTTCTGATAATCTCTCGGTTGCTAGTTCTCAGCTGTAATGCAACGAAGAAAATCTTTTTCTGGGGCAAAAGAGCAATTAAGTTGTATGTTTCCTAATGGGTTGCCTTTCCCCTAAAATCTTTTGCCAGCCCTATCAGCATGGGAGGATTTCAATGACATTTTAAATTGTGTTCTTCAACCTATGTTTGAATGTATAAGGGGGTTTCGAACATGTTTGTGGGTAACCTGGTGAGAAAGACCAGATTATTCATAAATATTATCTTTTCAAGAAGATAAGGCTTCCATGAAATTTTGCCCATACCATGCTGAAGTAATTTAAAATTGCAGCAAAACCAGCAATTTTTTTAAAGAATTTAGTTACTGGGAATGGGGTAGTGAAATGTGTTTGCTGTGTAGCTTAATATTTAAACTTTATTTAAAACATATCTATTCCACCCTATATCCTAGGATCTTAAAGAGTACAACAATAAAACAATATCAATTCAGATTTTTCAAACTTTTTGAAAAAATGAAAATTGCTCGAACATTAAAACCACTAAGAACAAAGAAGCTTCCACAGTCTATTAAAGTCATGCTCATTAATCCTCAAAGGCCTTGTTGAATAACTGTGTTTTAACTTGGTGCCAATATTAGATTAGTGCCAGTGCCAGTTGAGCCTGTAAGGAGAGAGCATTCCACAAACAAGATGTGACAACCAACAAACCTTCGTCATGCCTTGGCAAAATTGATCTTTCTCCATGGAGGTAGTATAGAAGAGGTTCCCAGAAACATGCTCATCTTGAGAAATGCTTGTACACCAATGTACTCACAAACCAAATTGTTAACTGTAGTTAATGAATAACCTATGTCTTTGCCTCATTCTCCATTCCCCCTAATTGGACGTGTCTTGGAGAAAAATTATTTTGAATCCTTTTGGCCATTTTGGGAGTTTATAAAATTTGGAAAAAGTTTAGATTGGGAAATGATGCTGTGCTATAGGGTTTTATTGTTGGATGTAACAAATTAGACTCCGTCTTGTGTTTGCTTTAGTTTAGGTTGTATAGTTTGGTTAAAATGACCACCCACTCTGGGAAGTAGGGCAAAACTCCAGGGCCATCCTACAAATCCCAGATGCCTCGATGGACCAACAGTGCAAGAAACTCATGGGGTGGAGTGAGAAGATCTAAATGCCCCAGCCAGCCTGGGAGGGGGAGTCATCCTGCAACCCTCAGAGAGGCCAGGAGGCTTCTTGTGGCAGATCGGCCACAGGCAGAGAGAGGGCTCAGGGCTCAGGGAAGGCAGCAGTAATAATGGATCCTAGAGGGATCCAGAACTCCCTGTAGAAGGCAGGAGGCCAGGCTCCAAGTTGGTAACTGAACCTCATCCAAAATTAGTTGCCAACCCTCCAGGAGAAACCCAAAAGTTAGGCTAGGGGGACTCACTGTCCCTCTCAAGAAAGGGGATAGGGAAGTCTTTGGGTGGTGGCAGCTACAGAAGAAAGACAGAAGTCCAAATTACACTTCCCGGGCAATAAAACACTCAAGCATTTTTAAGAATAACATTACAACTTCATTTCCCTGTAAATCAGTGCTTATTCTACAAAAGGTTTATTGCAAAAGCTTTTCAGTGTTGATGTTAACATTTGTGCATTTTTCCAGTAACAGTGGTATTTAACAATAATATCTGATGTCCTTTAGAGGAGAAATTGTGAATTGCAGAATTGTAAATACCCATCATCTTTGGCTTCATTCAATTTGTTTTTGAAATCGTGGTAACACACACTCTTCCATTTTTTTCTTGCAACAAAATGTCTCTTCTAGTTGTGAGGGTGGGGGATTGGGAGGGGTGTCACAAGTGTAGTAGCCTATGGCCTCTCTTCATCTAAATTCAACCCTGACAGAGGGAGAGATAATTCTTCATGTATACACAGTTTCCAAGACATGCTTGGGGGCGGGCATGACTTTTAAGTTATATCATGCACCTTGCTATTGCAGACCAAAAGGGATACCCCAGCCACCCCTTTATAGCGGGCCAGAGGAGGCACCCACCCCACAGAGGTGCCTCCAGTGCAATGCTGCCCATCTCTATTTTCATGTAGTAAGCTGGGGGCTAATACATGTTTGCGTTCAGACCAGAAGTATACCAGCCACCAGTGCAATGCTTTCAATTTGATGTAGTATGGGTGCTAATACATGTTCCTACTAGCTGCTTCATTTTGCACATGCTGTAGCATCCATATTGTCTTCAAGGGCAGCCATATGTAAAGTGAATTACAGTAGTTTATCCAGAACATTATCAATACATGAACTATTGTAGACAGATTGTTGGTATGAAAGAAATTAATGTATGTATACCAAAGTAACATTTAACTGGTATACTATCCTATATTCTGCAAGTTGCTGAATTCTGTGGCAAATTTCTCCAAACAAGTACATCTCCACATACAAAAAAAAAACAACAACAACCCAATATACTTATTTGGCAATTAGGCTTGTAAAAAGTGAAAATTGGGGAGGAGAGTGAAAATTCTATATAGAAAATGTGCACTTGGAAATCTATGCAAAGTTGGGGCGGGGGGGAGGGATTTAGTGTTTGAACAAATGTGAATGTTAAAGAAAGCCACACAGACAGATCCATCCATTCCTTGCCATTTTCAGACTCACTGTAATGAGGGCTCATCTGTGGAGAAACATACAAGCTACACGTTCAGCTGTAAAGAGGATTAGATTGATTTAGAGTCACATGTCTTATTCCTACAGGTGCTCTGCATCTGATAAGCCAGGCTTTGGCATTCAAGAAATCCAGAGGCATATTTGTTTATTTATTTAATAGGTTTATATAGTCTGCTTTTCTGTCTAAAAAGCCTCCAGAAAATATATCCTAATCTGATTTCTTTAAACTACTTGCAAATATAACTTTTTGCCAAGCAGGTTACAAATTAGTACCTTATCCGACACACTTTTTTGCCATCTTATTGTGGATTTAGTCCTAAAGTGGGGATCACAATCTACATAAAGCGTATTGCAGATTAAACTGCAATTATAGAACAATCAGGGGTGGTTGTTTTGAGGAAGATATGAGCACAGCCTTATGCACCCAATGAGTGACTGAAGAGGCATTACAGTAAGAAATACTATGCTGCCGTTGTGTTGTGATTGCTCCCAGCTTCGTCTACACCAAGCCGAGACATCAGCTCTTGATTCTCAATCACATTTTTCCATTGGTATCACTATGCATTCTGACCCTTGACAAAGGATAATAAACCTCACTTCTCATGTTAGGCAGAAGGGAATAATCAAGAGGTCCTCAGCCTCCTGTTTCTTTTCATTGTAAATTCAGCATTCATGGTAATTAGCTACCAAAGTAGAAAAGGGAAGCAGAGAATGAATACTGGCGCAAGACATTCTGTCCTGAAACAGTCTGTCGTGTATATCATTGTAAGATGCTATAGTTTACTGAGGAGACAGACCAAAATATTTCTTCTTGTTGTTGTCACTATGATGGGAGGAACACAAAATAACGGAGGGCTATTTAAAGGGATTCAGCAGTATGTGGACAGAGAACTTCCAGAAGTGCAAGATGGATTTCGAAGGGGCAGAGGAACTAGAGATCAAATTGCCAACATGCGCTGGATTATGGAAAAAGCCAGAGAGTTCCAGAAAAACATCTACTTCTGCTTCATCGACTATGCCAAAGCCTTTGCTGTGTGGACCACAACAAACTTTGGCAAGTCCTTAAAGGAATGGGAGTGCCTGACCACCTTATCTGTCTCCTAAGAAATCTATATGTGGGACAAGCAGCAACCGTCAGAACTGGATATGGAACAACTGACTGGTTTAAAATTGGGAAAGTAGTACAACAAGGCTGTATACTGTCACCTTGCCTATTTAACTTATATGCAGAGTACATCATGCGAAAGGCAGGTCTGGATGAATCACAAGCCAGAATTAAGATTGCCGGAAGAAATATCAACAACCTCAGATACGCAGATGATACTACTCTGATAGCAGAAAGTAAGGAGGAATTAAAGAACCTCTTAATGAGGGTGAAAGAGGAGAGTTAAAAAAATGGGCTGAAGTTCAACATCAAAAAAACTAAGATCATGGCCACCGGTCCCATCACCTCCTGGCAAACAGAAGGGGAAGAAATGGAGGCAATGACAGAGTTTATTTTCTTGGGCTCCTTGATCACTGCAGATGGCGACTGCAGCAACGAAATAAAAAGACACCTGCTTCTTGGGAGGAAAGCAATGACAAACCTAGATAGCATCCTAAAGAGCAGAGACATCACTTTGCCAACTAAGATCAGGATAGTCAAAGCTATGGTTTTTCCAGTAGTGATGTATGGAAGTGAAAGCTGGACTATAAAGAAAGGCTGCTCGTCGCAGAATTGATGCTTTTGAGCTGTGGTGCTGGAGGAGAGTCTTGAGAGTCCCCTGGACTGCAAGATCAAAACTATCCATCCTGAAAGAAATCAACGCCGGATGTTCACTGGAAGGACAGATTTTGAAGCTGAGGCTCCAGTACTTTGGCCACCTCATGAAGAGAGAGGACTCCTTGGAAAAGTCCCTGAAGTTGGGAAAGATTGAAGGCAAAAGGAAAAGAGGACAGCAGAGAATGAGATGGCTGGACGGTGTCATCGATGCAACAAATATGGATTTGACCAAACTCCGGGAGGCAGTGGAAGATAGGAAGGCCTGGCGAGCTCTGGTCCATGGGGTCACGAAGAGTCGGTCACGACTGAAGGACTGAACAACAACAACATTTAAAGGGATAGTTCCATCAGTTGGGTAACTGGCTGCAGAGCCTGAGGATGGGGGTTTGACTCCCTATTGGGCTGCCTGGGGAAAAAAACAGCATAGTCAGCAGTGGGCAAGCAACACAGTTCCAAGTCAGCCCCAGAAGAAGGAAACGGTAAAGCATCTCTGAGTACACTCTGCCTGGAAAACACGAGAGAGTTGCCATAAGTGAGAATTGACCAGACAGCACACACAATCATTTATCATTAAGGGAAAATACCATGTTTTTCTAGAGCATTGTCCAGCTTAGGTAAGGGTACTTATAGAGATGTCACCCCTTGGGGGCAGAGACTCTACCCCAGCTGGCTGCATGGGTAAGGCCTCTTTGGGAATCATTAAACCTCCATCTGTGTGGGAAGGGAGAATGAATTCCATGGGCCCATGTGCTCAGGAAGCCAAGCTTGGGTCTTATCTCTTTCCCCAGATCAGCCAGGAAGCCATGAGATGATAGGTAGGAAAAAACAAGCTGGCTGAGGTCATTCAGCAAGATCATGCCACATTATAGATAAACTTTCCCAGGAATTCCCCAGCTCTCTAGACCCCTGGTATGTAAGCCCTGTCTCCACCCCTTTCTGATGCTCTGTCATTGTAATCAATAAAGCCTTGCCCTCAGGCTAGCAGAAGAAGCTGCTGCATGAGGCCTGGCCTGGCTGAACCCAACAATATGTGTCCATGTGTAATCATTACTACAGGTACTAAAGGAACTTGGAGGTGTAATTTCAGGGTCTTTGTCTGTAACATTGGAGAGATCCCTAAAGAACACAGGTGGGCAAATGCCTTCAACTTCAAAAGGTAGTTGGGGCAGGAACAATTTGGGCAACTACTGAACAGCCAGCTTGCAACTGGTACTAGGAAAGATTCCAGAACAGGTCACTGAAGGGTTTTGGTGATGAATGAAGGAGTACAGTGGCCACTAGGCATGGATTTTGCAAAACAAAAAACATTGTGCCAAGTTTGGTAGATGAGTAGAATGTAGGGAATATCAAGTATCTTATTTTCAGCAAGGCTATGATTCCTTATTGTATTCTTACATCTAAGCTGGTAAAATGTGAAGTAGAAGATGCTGTTGGGTGAGTTTGTAGCTGGTTGAAAAGTTATAGCCAAAAAGTGCTGACCAATCGTTCCTCATAACCCTGGAAAGAGGTCTGGTAGAAGGAAGAGGAGGAGGAGGAGGAGGAGGAGGAGGATGGATGGATGGATGGATGGAAGGATGGGAGAAAGGAATTCTCCAGGGGGGGAGAAGAGGGGGATGTCACCACGCAAAGGAGGTGGACATGTCCATGAATCCACCCCTCACTGTCCCCTCCACTCCCCTTCTTCCACTCTGCCCCAACAACTCAATTGGTCACGAGACAGTGGCGCACTGATCATCTGGCCGGGGGGGGGGGACTGTGCCATGACCCTTGAACTGCCCTGCTCGGCTGAGACAGTGGGCTGGCAGGCCAGCTTTGCTGGGGCAGTGGTGGTTTTTGGGTTGGGGGAGGTAGAGGTGGAGAAGTCACATTTTTTATTGATGGCTGGTGGGCTACTTTTGAACCCTTCATGGGCTACTGGTAGCCCCCGGTCTACCTGTTGGGCAGGCCTGATCTACTGTTTTAAGTATTTCTTGGTGAATGCTCACCTTTGTATGGATAGGCAAATGAAGAGCCGTTCGATTGGGAGTTACCCTGTCTGATATATTTTAATGACTATCTTATGTTTTGTATACTATATTGTCTATTTTCAAATATTCGGGTCAATGGCCGTATAATAAAAATTTGATTTGATTTGATTTGACAGTGACAGTTCCCAGCCAAGAGGAACTTACTAGAAACTAGAGATGGTGACAAATCAGAAAAATGGTGATTCATTTTGATTTGTGATTCATCAAGGTCTACGAATCACAAAAAAATAGTATACAGTGGTATCTTGTATAAAGTAATTAATTTGTTCCAAATGAAATTATGTTAAGCAAATTTATCCTTTATACAAATTCCCATAGGAATGCATTGAAAATGGAGTAATTCCATTTTTATGTTGTACAGATTTTCCCCATAGGTGACTATGTTAAGCAAATTTCCCCTATCTCCGAAACTGTTTATGTTGTACAAATTTTATGTTATACAAGATGTTTGTTATACAAGGGTCCAGTGTACTTTTCTCCTGACAAATAGATGAATGAATTTGTAAATTCATTTTTTTAACTTTAAAGTCCCATGAAAGTGACCCCAGGCACTAAGACATACCAACTGGTGTGGGAAAACCCAGTTTTCACCAAACTTGGAGGGACTGTACAGGAGAGTCAGAGGAACCTTCTCTGTAGGTTTGTTGTCCTTTGGTACCAGGGAGAAACTTTCTGGGTAGGAACTCTTTGGAGGTACATAGCTAAGAAAGCAGAAATCCCATATTTTAAAAAAAGAGTCAGTGGAAACGACCCCACAAATTTAGTCACTCTAGGTGGCTTGTGGGCCATTTTATAGCCCACCAAATTGATGAATCAAATATCACTAAAAATGTGTAAATTTGTTTTCCTTAAAGGTATAATTTTTTACTAATCAATGAATTAACAATTTTTGAATGAATTTTGTTATTCATGTTTTTCATTCATGCTCATCTCTACTAGGAACCTCAGAGAAATGTACAGTAGGTCCCCAATATCTGCTGATTCACCATCTGCAGATTCAGGAGCCGGGCCTGTGGTGCTGCAGGGCCCAGGTAGTGCTCACTTGGGACACTGGCAAGGGTAGAGAAAGTGGCAGTGGCAGAGGAAGTGGTTGCGTGGCCGGGGAGACCCCACCCACCTGCCTGCATGAGCGGCAGTTTGGGTAGTGGAGAAAGCTGCCCTGCCACCCAGAACAGTCTGCCTGCCCGCCTTCAGGGGAGGTGCCAGTGGCAGTGGAGGAAGTGGTTGCACAGCATGGAAGGGCCCATCCACTCAGCTGCAAGAGAGGTGCCGTTGGTGCAGAAGGCAGTGACTGCGCTGACATGGAGAGCTCACCCATGTGCCTGCAAAAGCAGCAACAGAGGCAGAGGAGGAAGTGGCCTCGTGGCCTTGAAGAGCCCACCCTCATGCCTGTAAAAGAGAGGCAGCAGCAGAGGAGAAGGAAGTGGCTGCGTGGCCAGGGAGAGCCCACCCGTGCACTTGTAAAAGCAGTGACAGAGGCAGAGGAGGAAGTGGCCTCGTGGCCTTGAAGAACCCGCCCGCATGCCTGTAAAAGAGAGGCAGCAGAGGAGGAGGAGGAAGTGGCTGTGCGGCCTGGAAGACCCTGCTCGCTCACCAGCCTGCCTGCAAGAGAGGCGCTAGTGGTGGAAGAGGAGGAAGCGCCCCCACAGCCTGGGAGAGCCCAGCCACGAGACCATCTCTACTTGTGACATTATTAAGATTCAGTGTCAATTTCTTTACTATCACATCAACCTCTTGGAAAGCACTCTCCTTCTGTCATATTGATAATTTCTATATTTATCAATGGTAAAGCAACATTTTAACCAGAATATCTACATTTTCTTTCCTGAACAAAATGTATGTATCTCCTTTTTTCTATAGGTGTAGCTGGATTAGTAGCTTAAGTCAGCCGAGATCCTACATCTGGATCTCATGTGAACAAGTAGGATGAAGTCCATACAAGTGGATGCCATAAAAAACTGCTAGTTTTTAAAGTGCCCCCTGCAGGTTTTGTTGTATTTGAATCAATACTATCTCTCTGTAGCACCTTTATCTCATTGTTAAGAATCATGTTAAAAAGATTTAAATTCTAAGTGAATGCATGAATGTGTGCATGCATGTGCACAGACGCACACAGTAGAATGCGTTTTATGATGAAACATGTGTGTGTGTGTGTGTGTGTGTGTGTGTGTGTGTCTGTATGTGTGAACATGACAGTGTCCATACTTCCCTATTCATATACTGTAATTAGCATATCCTCAGATTTATTAATAATTTTAGTTTGTTCTAGGAAGAAGATACACATTATGCTTGTAGGCTGAATTGTGATTTATAATCTACAACAGCTTCGGTAGGTGGAGTGAAATATTAATTTCTACTGACTAAATTTTTTCCTGTTTCTAAAGGATATCTTATATAAATTTAATGATTAATGGGGTCTATAAACATTTTTTTCCAGACTGTGTTTTCTTTGTTGCATGGGTTTATGACTAAATTATGGCTTGCTGTCTAATTTATAACTTGCTCTATAATGCTACATTGAACCATCTCATAATATTTATTATGGTTTGGTGCTTGAACATCTCTTGGAATGGTTTTCAGGTAGCTTATTGAAGTTACTTATTTAAGAGGGTAGAGATAGTGACCTTTATGCATTTTCTGCTGAAATTGTATTTTTATCAGCTCTTGGGAAGAAAAAACAACCTTTCATATATTTTCATTCATAAATATGAAAAAGCATTTCAGCATTTCGAAATAAAACATATCCCATAGAGTAGAATATAATGAAAAGAAACCACTATGAAAATCAAAATGATTGCATGTGCATTTCCAGTGTCAACGTTCTGGGATTGTGAATACGAAAGAAAGTTAGGATGTTGCTGCTTGATTGTGTGTTCAAGTGGCATAAATTGATTCAAAAATCTATTAAATTTAATCTTCCTAAAATGAATTCATTTTAGTCCTGAACGTAATTGAGAAAGGTCTCCATCAGGGGCTGAAACATTTTATCACACCACTGAAGTGGTCTTAAGAGTTCAAATATTATTTGATGATTATCTATGTTATTGGTCTCCTGCATTTGTAACCATAACCAGCTTCTGTATTTTTTTTAAAGTGGGGGGAGCGTTGTCAATCCAGATAGTAGCTGATAAAAATCACACCAGCTTTGCAGCATTATATGTAGCAATGCAAGACTTTGAGAAAGAATGGATTGATGGGCTCATGAAAATTTCTTACTGTCCACATGAAGATTCGGAATCCACGACAAATTAGTTATAATGCAGAGCAAAATAGCTTCATGTTCCCCAGAGTAGTCCACCCCTTTTTCTCATTAACTGGCACTTACAGTCTCAATAACTCACCTTGACAATTAGTAAGAGAAAGAATAAAAACATTTCATTTACTTACAGTGAACAAGTAACAACAAGCTAACAGCATGACTGTCTGAAGCAACAGAGTCACAGTAGAAAAGATAGAAAGGGGGAAAACAAAGCAGAGGCAGGACTTTCATTGAATTAAAAGGCAGGAGGGAAATTGGTTTCTGAGATATACATTGACAGTCACCTGAACTCGGAAAGGCCCCTTGCATCCACACCTACTAGTGACAGAATGAATGGTTGAAATAACTCCAAAAAGTTTAGGCCCATGATAATGGCACCACAGACTTTGCCCTAATCTCTGTGGGCCTTAAAAATAGAATGTTTCTGCACAGTAGTACATTTTTGTACTGCTCGCTGGAACATCACTAAAATGGATGATTGATAATTCACATTCTCTTGAAGACCTACTCATTGTTGTGCTTGATTAATGCTTCCACCACCACCACCATCTTCAGGGACAGCAGGCCTGGCTCCCAAAAGTGACACTGGGCTGCCATCTTTGCCCATGCACTGGCCTATTAGATCATAGGCCAGCTCCTGCACAAATACAGTGGCCCTGCTTCCAGGAGCCAGGCCTGCCATCTGTGCACAAGCGTAGGTTTATCAGACAACAGGCCGACGCATGTGCAGAGGTAGCAGGTAGAGATGGGCACGAAACAAACTATTTTTCATTTCCGTTGTTCGTTATTCATTTCATTACGTAACATTTCATCAACATTTTGATGAAATTGGAACGAACAGAACAGAACCACGAAAATTAGGTTCGTTATGTTTCGTTTTTTGTTAATGGCGCCGCGCAATGAAATGAGCTGTTTTAAATGTTAAAAAACACCCTGGACATCCATAAAAATGCAGCGATAATTATTTATACTGTCTGATAATACCTACCGGGGGGTTGAGGTCCTTAAAATGTTTGTTTTTGTCTTTCTCCCATCATGATGTATTTTTCTTTTCCCTTTAAGGGTGACAAAATGGATGTCGCTAGCCACAAAATGGAGGCAAGCCATGTGATGGGATCATGTAAATTCTTGGACAACTTCAACCAATAGCATGCCCAGGTTGCAGACTGGGCAGGTCTGGCAGCCACAGAGGGCATAAAAAAACATGGCAGCCCCGATCCTCCTTGCAGTCTCCGGTGGGAGTTAGGGCGGGATTGCTGTCTCTGCGACTCGTTATTTTCACTTTAGGCCAGACAGGCAGGTGTGTGCCTCTGTGTTCCTGCCGGCTGCAGCCTGGCTCTTAGGGGAGAGAAAGAAGAGATTTCTCTCTAGCTTCAGTCTTAGCCTCCCTGTGTGCGTGTGTGCGTACCTCTCAGTGAGTACCCTCCCCTGCCCCACAGTGCAGTCACTCTGCGGCTGCCTTGCACCCTGGGCAATGCCTGCCGCTGCCTTTGCAGCCTCCCTGTGTAGCTAGTCTATACTGTGTCTCTGCCAGCATCAATTTTTTAGTGTTTTCCCTCTGGTCTGGGGCATTGGGGGACACCCGCGCATGGAAATGCTTTAAAAATCACGCAAAAAGCGGGTAAAAATGAATAAATGAAAAACAAATAAACAAAAATGATTTTTTTCAAAAATTTGCGAAAAACAAAAATGAACCGAAATGGACCCCTCAATGAAAAATGAAAAACCGAAACACCATTTTTTCAATTTGTATCCATCTCTAATAGCAGGCCTGGCTCCTGGAAATAAAGCCAGACCACAGTCTCTAAGGATGGCAGCAGTGAAGGAGGAAGAGAAGGAGGCTTCAGGAACAGGGAGAGAAGTGACAGGAGCCAGGGCAGAGGGAGGGGCAGGCTGAAGCGAAACAAAGTGCTAGATGGGGAAAAAAGTTCAGCACTTTGTTTCATTTCAGCAAAATAGGGTCCACCAACTGACCCACAAACCAGCCCAGTTCATGGGATATTTTTCAGGGTTACAGTTTCGTTCATGTCCATCTCAGCTCAAAAGCTGTTGCAGGGCGGCTGATAGCTGAGCTATGCTTAATACAGTTGGATTGAAAAGTTACTAGTATATTAGGAATTACATGTGGATCTGCCTGTTGTACTTTAATTGAACCAATTTCTAAATCATACACACACACACACACACACACACACACAGAGAGAGAGAGAGAGAGAGAGAGAGAGAGAGAGAGAGAGAGAGAGAGAGAGAGAGAGAGAGAGAGAGAGAGAGGAGTTCTCTAAACTGGAATTTGTACTAAAAATGTTTTCCTACTCCAACCTTGGGAAAACGCATGAACAAAACCTACAGTGAAGTGTTATTGCATACATGCTAGTTGGCACAGATTCCTAGTGTGTGCAAATCTGCTCTAACATATATTTCTATGTGTACTGGATAGAGATGGGCACTTTTGTTTTGTTATTGATTATTCATTTCATTACATAACAAAATGAATAACGAACCCCCGAGTGGATTTAGAGTTAAACAAACTGAACCAAAAAAAATTGGTTTGCTTTGGATTGGTTCGTTAATGGCGGCACTGGAAATGTCTCCTACCTGGTGCTGGTCCTTCCTGGTCAGACGTCGGGTCTTCCTGGCTGCAGGAGGGCTGATCAGGAAAAGAAAAGCCATGGGCCACGTGGTCAGCAGTAAAAAGAAATACAATAAAAATAAAATAAAATAAAATAAAATAAAATAATAAAAAAGGAGTGCTGAACCAATCTCCCGGGGGTGGCCGGGTTGGCACCATAAAATAAAGAAAAATATATAAAAAATAAAACCAGCGCTGACCTGGCCCCAGAGGCTGTGCTGTCGGCACTTGGGGGAGACACCGGATCTGGCCCACGGGCCGCAGAAGCAGCCTGCAGGCGGCAGAACCGGTCTGCAGCCAGCAAAAAAAAAAAAAACTGACTGGCCCGCACTACAGCTGTAGCGCGGGCAAAGTGGTCAGCAGTAAAATAAAATAAAATAAAATAAAAATAATCAACAACAATAATAATGAAAGGAGCACCGACCCGGCCCCAGGGGTGGCCAGGTTGGCACCCTAAAATAAAGAAAAAATATAAAAAAATTAAACCAGTGTTGACCCAGCCCCAAGGCCATGTGGTCAGTGCTTGGGGAAAAAATAGCAATGACCTGGCCCCAGGGGTGGCCGTGTTGCTGCCCTAAAATAAAGAAAAAAAATAAAAAAATAAAACTAGCACCAACCCGGCCCAGGGGCCACGTGGTCGGCACTTGAAAAATATAAAGAGGTGCTGGCCCCAAGCCTGCGCATCAAAAAGCCCCTGCCACAGGGGCCAGGATTGCCCGCTACCACTGCCACTGCTGCCTGGTAATGATGATGTGTTGTTGATTGAAGATGATGATGATGATGATGATGATGTGGGATAATGAGGATGAGGATTCTGCCAGTCCAGTTTGTGCAATTGTCTGTATGTGTTTCCCCCCCCCCATGTTTTTCCCGACCGTGCACTGTCAAATGGATTAAATTGTGCAAAGTGGGGGGAAACGAATAATGAATCAATGAAGCAACAAAATGAATGCTTCAAAGAAAATCCGTTAAAAATGAAATGAAATGAACCAAACCCTAAAACGAAATGAACCAAAATGGATTGCCATTTTTTTTTGTTCATGCCCATCTCTAGTACTGGATTGTGTCCTGTGCAGATCAGCTCACTGACATTTATGTCTGTGTCTGGGTTTCACCAGTTCATCCTCATGTGCACAGAAACTGTGTGATTCCCTGTGTTGCCATTGTGAAATTCATTTCCATAAATCTCTTTAAGTGCTGGTTGTAACCTATAATAAAGCTCTAAACAGTTGTATTTCCTTTTATGAGTCATCTCAGTGCTACGGTCATGAGGAGAGGCTTTTCACTCAGTTACACCACCTTCACAGGTGCATTTGGTGGGGACACCAGAAGGGGTCTTCTCTTGTGCCAGTCCAAGACTCTGGAACTACCTCCCACAAGAAGCCAGATGGGTCTCGTCTTTACTATCCTTCAGAAAGCAGGGGAAGGCCTTTCTCTGCAGGCAGGCTCTCTCTTGGGGTCTGGTTGCCTGAGTGAGGATTGTGGTGCCTTACTGTTCTGAATGTGTTTTTATTTGTTTGTTTGTTTGTTTGTTTCATTTTTATACCGTGCCATCTTCCTATAGAAACTCTAGGTGGTTTACAGGATAAAAACATCAAGTTAAAAACAATATAAACAAAAAGAGGGGAAATACCCTTGGCAGGGTGAGGCAAGGACGTATGGGGGAGGGGGGGAGAACAAAATAATAAATACAGATAAAGTGAGAATTAAATAAAATTAGAGTTCACCATATGCCTCCTTAAAAAGCATGGTTTTCAAAGCCTTTTTGAAGGTGGGCAGGGACAGTGCAAGGCGCAGCTCACTTTGTAGATGGTTCCACAAGGAGGGGGCCACAACAGAGAAGGCACGGCTGCGCATAGCCGACCTCAGCACCTCCCTAGGAGTGGCCAATCTAAGTAAGCGCGCCTGCAACATTTGAGTGGGCCTGGCCACAGTTGACCTCTGGGCGATACACTCTGACAGGTATTCAGGACCCAAGCCATGGAGGGTTTTGAAAACCAAAACCAAGATCTTGAACCTTTTCTGGAGAGCCACGGGAAGCCAATGCAGGCAAGCCAGAACTGGGGTGATGTGATTGTATTTACGAGCACCCACCACCAGTCTGTCCGCCGCATTCTGAACCCATTGGAGTCTCCGGATAAGGGTCGAGGGCAGCCCCATGTAGAGTGCATTACAGTAATCGATCCTCGAGATCACAAGGGCCTGCACAGGTGTTGCTTTTGTGTACTGCTTTTCTTTGTTTGTTTTTTGTTTGTTTGCTTGTGGGTTTTGGGTGTGGCATTTGTTCATTCCTTTTTAGTACAGTGGTACCTTGTATAAAGGAATTAATTAGTTCCAAATGAAACTATGTTAAGCAAATTTCCTTTATACAAATTTCCCATAGGAATGCATTGAAAACAGTAATTCCTAATCATGACCATTTTCATGTTGTATGGATTTGCCCAATAGACGATTGATTCTGTTAAGCAAATTTCCCCTATCTCTGGAATTTTTTATGTTGTACAGATTTCATATTATACAAACTGTTTGTTATACAAGGGTCCACTGTATTTGTAGACTTACTGTTTTAGCATTAAATATGATCTTTTAATAATGTAAACCTCCTGAAAGAAAGATGGTTTTTAAGGAGAAAAGTAAGAAAGATAGATAGATAGATAGATAGATAGATAGATAGATAGATAGATAGATAGATAGATAGATAGATAGATAGATTGATTGATTGATTGATTGATTGATTGATTGATTGATTGATTGATTGATTGATAGTGTTTGTATCAGCCAATCCCCGTAGTGGAGTCTTATGTTCTGTGCCACATTTTTTGGTTATAATTAGTCTTCGCATATGATACAAACCTTGAGATGCTTATGCTCCAAAAGTTCCTTTCTTGCTCTTTTATACAAACATTCTGGTTTGCTTGATTTTCTTAGAAACATTTTAGGCTCAAAAAGGGGTGGGGAAGGAGATTGTTGTAACCATTCCCTTTGAAACTTCCTTTACTCCCTCTGTAATTCTGTGTTGCATCATTTCACTTTGTATCAATAAGCTTGCACAAAAGCTGTTGTGCACACTATTTGCATTTTCCAAAACGTAAACTTCCTCATAAAAGGATAACTAAAACACTTAATTCCTTGTGCCAACTGTAAAATTTTTCACAGTAGAAGTAACAGAGGCCCACAGAGGGGGGTTCATCTAAGTCTACCCATTTTTCACTAACTGGCACTTAAAGTATCAGTAACTGAGACATTGGTAGGATAATTCTTTTTAAGTATTTTTACTTATTTGTTGTTGTGTCATTATAATCGTGACTGACTCTTCATGACCCCATGTCCATGGAGTTGTCTTGGCAGGAATACTTATAGCTGCTTGCAGGGCCGGCGCGTCCATTAAGGCGAACTAGGCAGTTGCCTAGGGCGCCAAAATGGACAGGGGGCGCTGGCCAGCCTGCTGCCTCCCTGCCCCCCACCGGCCATCGCCGTCCGTCCCCCCACCACGCATTGCCGTCCGCCCGCCGCCCCCGCCCCCGCCCGCCACCTGCCCCCCTACCGCTTCGCCCACCCACCCATCGCCCTCCCCCTGCCGCTGCCGCCCACCCGCCCGCCGCCCACCCCCCTGCCACCACCACCCACCAGCCTGCTGCCTGGCCCTGCCGCCACCGCCCCCCATCCCTTGCCTAGGGCGCAAAAAACCCTAGTGCCGGCCCTGGTTGCTTGTAGTTACAGACTTATTTATACTGGTTTCATTATTATACACATACTAGCAACCAACTGAACAAATCAACAGCAACAAACAATTTCCACCAACCAATGAAAGAGAGGGGCAGAATATTCAGCAGAGAGGTAGGGCTCTTTTTGCCATTTCAAAAACTGGTTAGTGCTGGATACATGGACAATTGACGTGGCCCAGAAAAGTTTGAAGTGTCAGGCTACTTTTGGATTCTTCTACTTTGCAATAAAACTGGCTTTCCCAATAATCAACACCACTGTATTTTTAGATCTATATATCCCTATTCCTGTATTATAGGCTGAAAGTATCTAGGTTTTTAACTGTCCTCTCCTCCACAAAGCTATTCAGAACTTCATAATATATGTTCAGCATGATTATCTGATAGGACACCTCTAAGCATGTCTGTGAAGATTCTCAGTCATTCAGGTGAGATTACCTGGAAGCTGAGTCATGGCAACTGGACTTCTTATGAGATCAAACCATTCCGGTACTTATCCAAGTGGAGATCCTGTTCAATGCCTTTAAGATGCTAGGCCAGTGATGGAGAACTTTTAGACCAGGGGTCCTCAAAGTTTTCAAACAGCGGGCCGGTCCACCACCACCCAGACACCACTGGGGGCCGGATCACAGTCCAAAAGCAGCTGCAGAGGTTGGCTTGCTCACAAAACAGGGTGTAGGTGGGGGGTGCAATTTGTCCCAGGGGCCGGATTCAGGACCTTGGGGGGCCACATCCGGCCCCGGGGCCTTAGGTTGAGGACCCCTGTTTTAGACACTGAGAGTACCCAAACTGATTCAAAACCCACTAAATTGTTTTTGCAAAGTGCCAATGCAGCAATTTAACCTGAATACAAGTTGCTGTGAAGGGGCAATGTCGGGTGCCCACAGAAAGGGCTCCGGGTGCTACCTTTGGCACCCGTGTCATAGGTTCATCAACACTGGGCTAGGCTGATAAGGACCCAAGATAGGGTTTTCTCCTTCCTTGTCCCATGAGACATTGTGTTGTCTCCATCTTTGCTGAATTTCTGATAACCAGTCAAAAGAATACTTTTGTGTAGGGATTTTTTTTTATTTTAAAAATAGTTTTTAAAACTGCCTTTAAAACTATTTTAGAGAGAGAGAGAGAGAGAATGTCAGATTTAATGGATATTTTTCCCAGAAGAAAATGGCATTTTTCTGAACATGATTTTCACTCAGCCATGCTAAATTAGGCAGTTTCCTATGCACAGAACAGGTGAAAAATAATAATAGTTAAATAGGCAGGTAAACAAATGAATAAAAATGTTGGAATTTCAATTGTTACTGTCTGCTAGTTCAGGTTCTTTTCAACAAATCTTCACAACAGTGAGACATGGAAAGTTGTGAAGACTGAGATTTTTTAAAAGACATATTCTCATCATCACTGCTGGAACACATTCTAATGTTTCTCTACTTATCTGGGAACTTTCTAAAACGGTGGGGGAGCTTCCTTAGATTTCCCTCCTTCTGTATTTCAGAGGCTTCTGAAATCTGGTGATAATTACCTTCTGTGCATAACTGTTGCTATTTTGATTGCATTCTCTTTGGTGACATCTCTTCAAGAGCAGAGCGGGAAAACACAACCGTGAGATGGTTTCAGTCGAAAGGCGCCTTCCAGCCTTGACTAAATAGCCTTATTTTCCCCCCCTTCTCTTGTCTTTGATCTCAGCATCTTCCAGATATATCTGTGCTTCTATTCATAGGCAGCAAAATAATAGATGTCATTTGGATGCAAAAGTCAACGTTTCTTTAGCTATCATTGTTCCAAGCACGCATTACCACCCATCAAGTCATGCATGCTCTCGTCTAACCTTTATAAATGGCTCAGTGTGTGGATACTGAGAGCGATTTTAAATAGAGTTATCTGATTCCTCCTGAATGTATTTTGCCCTTCAGTTCGTGAGTCTATGATGGGAATTATTATTGACATTTAAGAACATAGTTTTATGGCTGTGATTAAAATGAAATGCAGGTAAATAAAATTGACATTATACCTAATGAAATATTTCCAAAAACACAATAGATAGATGCAATCTTCCACTGTGTTGATATTTAATGTCACTGGAAATATATTATTTTACTCCTTATAGCCAGGATGAGTATCTGTAGAATGAAAATGTTCTGGTCTAAATTTGTGACCTAAGCCTATGCCCTGTCAAGTGCCAAATGACATCAGGATCTGGCCATGTTTTCATAGGCCTGATGAAAGCAATGAGCAATATAAAGCATCCGTCGTAGAGATTTATGGGCTGGCATGCAAAGAGTAGAGACTTCAGATATTGCTTCTGCCCTAAACGGAAAAAAACTGATGTCTTTCCTGACAGTTTTGCAATTATATAATGTAGCTGAAGAGCCGCTGGAGGCTGAATAAGCCACATTTTGCTGTCATAAATCAAGTCGCAAGACTTCAGAAATGAGAAGTTTTAAACAAAAAAATGAGCAGGGCGTTTCATATCTACATAGTCACGAGGGTGCAATGAATATGTTTGTGCATATAAAGCAAAGGACAACCAAAATGTTCTACTTATATACTGCTCAAAAGTGCTTAAAGCACTCTCTGGGGAGTTTGCAATTTAATCATGCAGTCTACACATTGTCCCCCACTCCACCCCATGAGCTGGGTACTTATTTTACCAACCTCAGAAAGGTAGAAGGCTGAGTGAACCTTGAGGCTGCCACCTGGGATTGAACCCAGATTGTGAGCACAGTTTTGGCTGCAGTACAGCATCTTAAACGCTGTGCAATGAGGCTCTTGATTGATTGTGTTTGTATACCATTAGTTGTGTGTCTCTATGTATGTCTGGGGGGACATTTATTATTGGTTTATTACTGAACTGTAATAGCCACCACATAGTACAAATTATCTGGACACCTTATAAAAAGGCAACATCAAAATACAGTTTAAAAATGGAATCTTGTAAAACAAAAAAACTCTAAGCAAAAAAAAGTTACTTACAAACCCTGGGTGAACTGAAGAGGTCTAAAAAGACACTGATACAATGTCAGATCAGTTTCTTTGGGAAAACCTTTCCATGGGTGCCACCACCAAATTAGTGATGGAAAATAAATACATATAATATCAATTTGTTTCAGTTATTTATCTGTTTCAGTTAGCGGTCTGCCAATATATTATAAAAATCTTTCTCTCAGCAGAAAATAATTTTCATTTTCCTTGAGATACTACCTGGGTTTGCCTTCTGTTATCCATTAGTATAGGTAAGTCCTATGTGAATATTGTTGTGCAGTTAAGTTCTTGTTTTCCTGCAGTTTTTACATATGCATTTTACTACATTTTTCAGTTCAGTGAAGCATGTTTATGCATAATTTCAAAGACTGATATTTTAATTGTTTATACTTTTTTTCATTGTTTAATGTTTAGACCGTGTCATCTAGAGCAGTGTTTTTCAACCTTTTTTGGGCAAAGGCACACTTGTTTCATGAAAAAAATCACGAGGCACACCACCATTAGAAAATGTTAAAAAATTTACCTCTGTGCCTATATCAGTCTCTAAAAGGTTCGCCATTGCAGGTGTAGGGAGAAGCAGGACAGAGGGGCCACAGATTGAGGCAGCCCGCTCTCTAGCACCCAGTTCCCACTTACCTGTGTTGTTTTTTTAAAGACATTTTGCCCTGCATGGACTTCTGTGTCCAGTGGAAACCTGAGAAGGGGCACTGACTCTCCAGGAACACAAATAAGACCCAAAAGCCCATCTTGCTCTCCACACTGTGGCCAAGGCAGATGCCTTCAGCAAGTCCAGCGACAGGAGGAGGAGGATGAAGGAAGGCAGGAAGGAAAGAAGGCAGAAAGTGTTCTGCTTGAATACCGCCCCATACCACTTCAAGGAGTCTCTGGGCGGTTTACAGTTTTAATTACAGTAGGCAGGCTGCTAGACATACACATATGCAGGCTAGAAATCAGCACGTTTCTATGAAGAGGGGAAAGGGTACGAATGGAAAGAGAGAGGTGGGGGGGAAAAATAAAAGACAGAGAGAGAGAAGAGGGCGACCCAAGACAGAAAGAAAGGGGCAAGACTTCAAGGAACCCATCGTGGGGCCCCTCAAAGACGGCTCTTCCCCTCCTGGACACTAAAGGCCGGCCGTCTGGCCGTCCAGCCATGCCAGTAGCCCCCCCGCCCGCCCGCCTCCTCAGCCCAGGCCCAGCGGACGCCTCCTCCATCCCCTCCTCCTCGCAGCCCTGCCACGGTGCTCGTGGGGCAGCCGGGCGCCCCTCCTCCCCTTCCCCTCACCTGGTGGTTTGTTCTGGGCTGGGGCTCCCGGGCCGGCTCGTGTTGGCGGGCGGGCTGTCGGGCGGCTCAGTCCATTGGTAGCTCCCAGGAAAGGGGTGGTGGTGGTCCAGGGTAAAAAAGGGAGGGGGGAGAGGGAAGCGAGTGAGTCGCGGCGGCGGCGGCAGGCACAGGGCAAACACTAAGAGAATGAGCGGGGCCAGGTCCGGCCGGGGAGGAAGAGACGCCAGCGCTGCGGGCCTCGGGGGGGAGGAGCCAAGCTGGCCCTTGGATGCTATTTATAGCGCCTCCCAGCTGTGGGCCGCTCGCCGGCCCTGGGTTGTATTTCTTTAGAATTTTTCAATTTTTCCCACGGCACACCAGGCAACATCTCACGGCACACTAGTGTGCCGCGGAACAGTGGTTGAAAAACGCTGATCTAGAGGAATGTCACTGCTCTATGCACTACCCAACAAAAAGATAAACATAAACATAACAAAAATAACCATCACCTCAACATCACAATAATGTAAAATGTGACTTCCAAAGAGTACAAGATGGTAATTAAGGACAAGCACCTGGGTCCTAGCTACCTCAAAGATAAAATCTCACAGTATGAACTGACTCAGGTGTTAAGGAGCAGCCCTTCTCTGCATACCACCATCCTCACAGGTACATCTCGTCGGAACCCATGAAAGGGCCTTCTCGGCTGCTCCACCCAGACTCTGGAACTCCCTCCCACTAGAGGCCAGGACTGCCTCTTTTCTGTTGTCTTTCCAGAAACAGGCAAAGACCTTTCTCTTCAGGCAAGCTTTCCCTAAATGATGGTCTACCTATTATGTACCTTTTATATGAATCTACAGGATCGGATAGACTTTGTGTTTATAACTACTTATAAACTTATGGGTTTACACTGACACTATGTTTTCAATGTTAGTTTCCATCACTCAAAACTTTACATGGAACTTTACTCCCCTTTAACTGCTCTCGTTCTCTTGTAGCTTTAATGTAATATTGTTTATTAATGCTGTAAGATGTCCCTCAATTCCTTGTTCTCAATACTTGCACATGTCTTAATTGTACTGAACTGTATATTATCCCTCATTCTGAAATCCGCCTTGGGTCCTTTTTCCAAGGAGAAAGGCAGGGTAAAATACTAGAAAATTAATTGATTAATTGATAATATAATAATAATAATAATAATAATAATAATAATAATAATAATAATAATAATAATAATAATAATAATAATAATAATAATAATAATAATAATAATAAATTACAAGGTAAGGATGTCCTGAAATACTTCTCCCAACAGCAAGGTCATTGTGTGCTTTCTAAGTATCATGAGGGAAGTCACAATTTTACCCGTTGAGAAGAAGCAAACAAAAGCAGATGCTCGTGGTTTCCACTAGAATTGCTCATCCGTTCCCACAGACCATTTTGTAGGCCATTTGGGGGCTTCCAAATATCTCCCAATCTGATTGGGAGAAACATGTGCTCTATCAAATCTGATCTGTTCCCTGGATCCAAATCAGTTTGTAAGTTTGCAAAGTCAGTCCTTTGGAAAACAAAATTGTTATGCTTTTGTTTGTTTCTTTACTGCTGTACATGAAATTGGGAGACATGACAGCCTCTGCAGCAGGGAGTAAGTCTGCCAAATTTCAGACAGATGTCCACATACTAGGCAATTTCATGGTGGACTTTTCAGAGATAGAAAACAAAGGCATGAGACAATTTCTCATCCCCTCCTCATTCAAATCTGTAAGATCTGAAATTTTGCTTTGCTTCTTTCTGAAGCCAAATGTGGCCAGATTAGTCTGGAAAAGAGTTACAGCCATTTTTGTGTTTCAAGTGTAGTGACTTTAGAAATTTACAGATTGATTCCGATCATATGTGGGGAATTGAATCAGATGGGGTAGAATTTTCTCCACCCAAACTACCCCCCAAAATGGCCTACAAAATGGATTTGGGTGTGGCTGAACCACTGGAAACCATGAGCATCTGCCTTTGTTTGATCTTTTTCTAAGGAAAATGCAATGTAATGCAAACAACTAAAATATCTCTTTGAAACCATACATGAACCTTTGGAAGCCCTTAGTTACGCTACAAGCCAAATCAAGAGACTTGTGCATAGCCCTTCTTCATAGAATCAAAGAGCACTCTTTCAGATTTTCCAGTGCAATCTGGGAAGTCTGGATGCCTAGATGGGCTGAGGCAGAGACTGCCTCCACGACTCCCACTTAGAAGTAGGCAAGTACCAAAGTTCCAGGATTATATGTGCCTACATGTTGACCTTGGAATGGAACTTCCAGGTTTCTTCTGAAGGGGCCATTCCTGGGCCTAAATCTGCCTTTATGGTACTTAAACCCATACAAAGGAGGTACAAGGAGGCTTTTTGCATAAATAGAAACATTGTAAAGGAAAGGTGCAAGAGAGGGCACAGGGGCCCTGGGTGAGTGAGTGTGCTTGGTCCCAGGGATCTCTGCATGTGGTCCACCCGTGCTCTAGGTCTCCATGTGCACCATTGTGGCCTTCAGGCAGATACTTGAACAGAGCTTAGAGAATCGTTCAGGTAGAAATACCTTAACAATGGTTGCTTTTGTTTTCTTTCACACAGGACATAGCCTATCATGTTGGGCAAAGTCAAAGGAATGCCAGAGAGTCATGAATCAATTTCTTAAAAGGTGAAATTCAATGATATTCCTGTTTATCAGGCCAGGTGTTAAAATTTTATTGGGTGTTAATTTAATTCCTAGACTGTCAACACTTGTCTGTATTGTAACACCTGCTAAACACTGTTCCACAGCCGCAAATTATGTCTTTACACAAAAACAGCTGCCTAATCGATATGACTGAGAGGGATATATAGGAGAAATGGAGTAAGCTCTGGAGAGCAAATGGGGCCCAGAGGGATTAGATTTCATTTAATGTGTATAGAGCCATGACGTGAGAGGAAAAACTAAAGAACACCAACCATCTCTGTTTGTTTTTCTGTTTGGTTCTCCCAGTATGAGAATATATAAATTCTGCTGCAACAATGGCTACCGAGATTTACACAGAAGTGTGAACTCATAATTGTTATGCGTTCTGTGATCTGCTCAGAAAATGTTTATGTATTTTGGAAAAGAAGTTGTACACATGTGATAATCCGAATTTCAAAGGTTAGATTAATGCAAACGCACGCCGCCTTTGAAAAGCTGGAGCTGTCTTTGAAAAACACTTGGAAGCCAACCAAGGAATGAAAAATATGAGCTGATGTTTTACAGCATGTTTACTCCCCTGTTGCCTGAGCTGGTATGCCGTGTGTTTTAAGATTGGGGGGGGGCATTTTATTCCAAATACAATTAGAAATAGTGAGATCTGCCTTTTTAGATGAGAAAACAAAAATAGTAATAATACAAATATATACCAAACAAGAATAGAGAGATGTACAGATAGATGGAAGATTATGTCTCCAGAGAAAGTCCTCAATATAGTAACTGCTTGAAGAATTGTCCCTCGATGTCTCTTTACACCTAATATCTAGGGATGGGCTGTTCATTTTGTAAACTACCAGTTCTGAAATGGCACACGCAAGCCTCCGAAATGCAGTCAGCCAATCTCTTACCTTGCTCTGCACCCACACGGGGCTGAGCTCCAATGAGGAAGAACCCTCCAATGTCATCATTCCTTCTCCCTGGCGCTGGCCAGTCAGGAGCTGTGCAGGGACATGCATCATCCCACCTCCCTGTCTGATTGGCCAGCGGCAGGGAGAAGGAACAATGATGTCGGAGGCTTAATCCTTGTTGGAGCTCAGCCCCGTGCAGGCACAGTGCAAGGTAAGGGATTGACTGATTTGCTTCCAAACGCCATTTGGGCTCAAGCATGTTGTTTTGGAACTGGTAGAGCTTCCAAAATTAATAGCCCATCACTACTAATATAAAATAATGAGTCCCAGAAACTTCTTCCCAGTCTCTCTAGGTGCCCAGTTGCACCTCTACCTATATAAGAAACATCCAGTAGTCTAGGCAAAAATAGTCTACTGTGATGCTTTCTGTGCATCTTGACACTTTTGGAAATGTGGCTGGCTGGGGGGAACTATATCAGTACTTTGTAGCTTTTTCCAGAATATAATAAGTAATCCCCTCAATGGGAGATCTGCCCACTTCCATATTTTATTTATTTATTTATTTAAAACATATTTACCCCCAGTTTTTTCCTTTAAAACGACCCAAGGCGGCTTAACAACATTGAAGGGCAATATACAAATTTTGAGACAATGAGCATAGACTATTTATCAAGAACATTAGAGACAGAATTCAAATTTAAGGCAAAGAACAAAGATCGGGAAGAGGTCAAGTGCAGCCATAGATGTTTGATGGGAGTTCAGGAGGCCCATCTGATTCCCTTCTGCCCCCTTCAGAATTTTAAGGCCCTTCATGACCCCCCACCATCTACAAAACAATATTCATTGTCTCCACCTGACACTTGGCACACCCTGCAGTAGAGGCAAACATGGTCTTGTCCTGCTTTCTTAAAAATGCTTCTTAATTAAACTAGTAAATTGTATATTGCATATATAGTCTTCCCATACACAGTGCAGTTTACTTGTGGACATCTAAACTTTCATGCAAAGTGGAAAGCAAAAAAGAAGGGTACTTGGCTAGTAATATGGGATCTGGGCAAGAAAAATGGCAAAAGACAGTGTTCAATTCCCTGGAATACTCACCCATTATTTATACTGGGGAGCTAGAAGGAAGATGGGCTGATCCTGTGGGTAAGGGATGTATTATGATCTCTTTTCGCATTATATCTGTCTCCAGTGAAATGTAACATATTACAGAGGTGGTCCAATTACTCAACACTTCCTCAATATGTGAGGCACGTGGTGTGCTGCAGTAATGGCAGTTTTAGCCAGAGTCTCGGAAACATGCTACTGGTGCCAGAATCCCTCAGCTACTTTGGAAGTTATAATGGGGGGGGGAGAGATTTTCCCCCAAGCTCTGGTTAATTGTTCTGTTGGTTATTATTGATGCACTATTCAGACAACCACAAAACACATACATCCCAAATAGATGGACATTTGAGTATTTTTTTTGTAAAAATAACAAAGGGAAAGTAAAATGTAATATAGATGTTATTTTAATAGCATCCCTAATCAAATTGCTGGTCATCACCTCTAAAGTGCTATACAGCTTGGGTCCAAGACAATTTGAAAGAATATATCTCCCCCTATAAGCCTTCTCCACATTTTAGATCATCAAAAGCCACCCTCCTCTTGGTCCCACTGCCAGCGCAGGCACGGTTGATGGGTACCAGTTACAGGGCCTTCTCTGTGACAGCTTCCAGACTTTGGCATGCTCTCCCTGGGCAGGACAGGTGGGCACTCTCCGTTTTAACCTTCTGCCAAACAAAACCCAGCTAAAAACCCATCTCTTGAGGCAGGCTTGAAGAGATCAAATCCACAAATACCTTCTTAGAGTTAAGATAGTTCTAATGTTTACTTGCTTTTAATTATTCAATTGTATTTGGAGAAAGAATTTGGAGTTATATCTGGTGACTGATAAATTGGCAAAAATCAGAAATGATAGTGCTTAACTGTAACAAAGAGGAAAGAATGGATGTTAATATTCAATAGTCCATATGGTATTTCAGTATAAATACCCCAGATAAGTTGAAAAAATGAAAGAGAAGGATTTAAAAAATATTGAAACCAGTAATAAAATTGAGCTTGATGATTTAAGGAAAATTGGATTGCTTTGGTTTGATGGAACTGCAGCATCCAAAATGAAGTTACTAGCCAAGATAAATGTTCTAGCTATGATTCTACCAATAAAGGTTAGCAAAGAAGAGTCAAAGGACTGGCAAAATATGATTAATACATTTTTGTAATGGAGATAAAAATTCAAGCATTAATAAGAAGATATGATATAAATCCCCCCAAAAGGTGAATGGACTGCCCAGGGTACCACTACATTATATAGTTGTTAAGTAAGATATATGCCAGATCTTATATGTCAGTACAACAAATACAGTGGTACCTTGGATAACGAATTTAATTCATTCTGCAAGGTGATTTGCTTACCAAAAAATCATTATCTGAAATGCGGTTTCCCACTGAAATGAATGGACAACTGATTAATCTGTTCCAGAGGTCCAAAAAAGGCAAAAAAGCTTGGTCTTTTTCCAGACCTCTTTATAAAGTGCACTTTAAAGGCATGCAGTGCTGAAACACAACCACCCAAGAACAGTGCAATGCAAACATGGAGAAAAGAAAGCAGCAAGACTACCCCAGCCTGTTCCTGCCAAAAATGCAATGGGGGGATTTAAGCATACATAAACACAAGCAGAAAGAAAACCCCAGCCCATTCTTGCCTGCAGAGCAATGGAAAAAGACTTTGAACATGGAGAAAAGAAAGCAGCAAGACTACCCCCCGCCTGCTACCACCCAAAGTGCAAAGAAAAGCAGTGCAAAGATGAATAAAAGCTAGCTCCAAAACAAATGCCAGGTCATTCCTGCCAAAAGTGCAATTGAAACCAATGCAAAAACACAAAACAAAGCACAGAAACCTCGGCTCCCTACTTTTCCAAGTCCAAAAAGTCCAAATCCCTCAACTAAAAATATCCAGAATGGCTCGAAAACATGATGAAAAAAGTGCTGCAACTCCTCCCACCCCTCTACAAACTACTGGAGGCAGAGGTGCAATGCATCCTGGGTAGACTTTTTTCACAAGGCATTATGAAAAATTCGTTATCAGAGGCAGCCCATAGGAAAATTTGAGCTGCATCTCTATCATCATCATGGTGGGTGGTTACTTTCTAGCTGCAGCTCTATGGTCATCATGGTGGGGGGTTACTTTCTAGCTGTAGCTCTATAGTCATCATGGTGGTTGGTTGCTTATCTCTATGGTCTTCAATGGGGCAGAATGATCTCCATCTTCTATTCTACAGGACAAATCAATCATGCAAGGTAATTCTTTTTAAACAGCTGTGTGGGGAAGTCTCCGTTGCAGCTGCAGCTGGGACTGGGGACCTGCACCGGGTTTGGAGGCCTCTGCAAGGGCCAGAGGCGTCCCAGCATGGAGACCCGGGCAGGAGGTGGGGTGGCTTATCTTCCCATTTTACTCTCCAGCCATGCTGCTCCAGGCCTCCCAATAGTAGCATGGCTGGAGAATAAACTGAGGCTGGAGTTGTATTAGGACTGCAGTATGTATGTGTGAATATTTTTTTCACACATACATACCTCTAAAAACCAGGTGCATGCTATGGTCCAGTGTGTCTTATGGGGTGAAAAATACGGTAGGCACTATACATCTTTTCACATGTGCTTGGAATGTGAGAACATACTGACTTTTGGAAAATTGTTTTCAAGCAAATAAATGAAATATGCAAGCTAAAGTTAGCTGTATGTCCCACAATAGCACTTCTTAGGTATTTGAAAAAGTGGAATCTTCAAATTCCTTGGAGAACTGAATGGTTTTTTTCCAGCTTGTTGACAGTGGTGAGATTGATTACTACTGGAATCAGAAAAATAGATTATAATTTATAATTACCAGTAAGTGATTGCTAAGGAGATGTTTCGGATATTGCTATTAGAGATGGGCACGACTCAAAAAAAATTGTGTTTCATTTGTCGTTTGGTCATTTAGGGATCCATTTCGGTTCGATTTCGTTTTTGTGACGGTTTTTGCAAAAAAATTCGTTTTCATTTCGTTAGGCAACGAAACGAAAAAAAAAAAACAAAAAAAAAAAATTGCTGTTTCGTTAGCATTCTTTTTAGTTCAATGCATCAGCTGCAACAAAAACGAAAAACACGGCAAATTTGGTCATTTCGTTTTCATTTTTGTTTTGTTTTTAAAAAAATTTGTTTCGTTTTCATTGCGTAACGAAACAAAAAAACAAAAACGAAAATGAAAAAATCACTCGTTTCGTGCCCATCTCTAATTGCTATCAATGAGAGAAGCATACCTGTAAACAAATGTTAAGAAGGAGTAACAGGCAGAAATGAATTCACAGATATATGTGGAAAATGTATCAAATTTTTGTTCATAAGGGGGAAGAGGAAAACCCCATAGCAAGTGTCAATACAGTTCTGGATGCCAGATGGGGCTCGGCAAGGGTAAACTGCATTGGTTTTTACTGCCAAGTGATGGGTGCACTTTCTATTTAGATATTTGATTACTAGAACTTTTTCATTTTCTGTTTATTTGTGGCTTTTGTACAAAGAAATAAAGAATAAACAAAATTGTTTAAAGGCAAAAAAAAGGATTGAAGTGGTAGGACTTATTGAAAAGTCAATGGGTTTGGCTATAAAGCTGACATGGTATTAAATGGATGGTATTTGTGAGGTCCTGACCCAATAGATAAAAATGCAGATAAGAAACCTGGCCTTTCTTATAAAAAGTAGCTCTGAAAATAGGTTACACCAGTACATTTGTAACTGAGAATAAATTCTCTGCTTGGAGCATTTCCTCACAACATGCTGGGAAATTATTCTGCACCCCCTTCAAACATTTACCTCCTTTTGATAAATTATTGGCATACACACAAAAATTATAATAAGATACGCCGAGAGATGTCCACCAACTGATGCCAACTATTCTGAAATCAGTTTAGGGGGCTTGCATGCGAATCGACAATCAAATTAAACAAAATGCAACAATGCTAAGGGAATTAGATTATTTCAATTGCTTGTCTTCAAATTTGGACACTCACTTTCACAGACGCTGCTGTGCGCTCTTTTCCAACTCCAGTTTCATCTACTACCTCCTGTTTCTGGATTTTTTTTCCAGTTTAAAAATGTGCATAATTGGGAATTCTTTTCTTCTGCCCCTCCCCCCCCGCCTGATGGCAACACAACGAGGCAGAGGCAGGAAGCAGTATGGACAACTTTTTCTTGTGCCAAACAGGTGCGACTTTGAAGCACCTGCCAACTGACCCTCATTTCACATGTCAACTGGAGTATTGACGATGAGGTGGAAGAGCTGACAGCAATCAAAGCTGCACAGAGCCTTGCCATCCCTTTCTCATTGATTTCTTTTCTCTACTGAACTGTGGTGTGTCAGACAGGTACAGAGGAGGCTGGGCACGTCAGCAAACCTGAAGCCCTTGCTCAGACAGATGGCGGCCCAGCGAGAACTAGAAAAATGACAGTCTAGGACTGAAACTTCCAGGGAGATATGAATATTTCTAAGCCAAAGTCTTGGAGCTGATACTGTGTTTCCACTGCAGCGTAGATCATTCCCACTACTTCCAATTGTGCTGTGCTTGACACTGTATAGAAGCCCAGCTCTTCTGTGAGAAACAAAAAGGTATGCATCTCTATATATCAAGTACCGTACTGGCCTTCAGACCCAACCTCTGCACTGCACAAGTCATCCAGTCAGATCTGTGTTCACAACACGAGCACATTTGGGTCCCTGCAGGAAACTGAAGACTGCCCAGAAAGAGCCAGCAATCTGTAAAGAGTCCATGTTAACACAACTCCATCTGTGTTTTGTGCTTGGCTTGTGTAATAAATCCTTGAAGTATTAAAAGATAAGATCTACTCCCTCACAACTTTTCATTGGCATTTCCATCATCCAGGAATTGAAATGTTATTTTTAGCTCTTTAAAATAGTCTCTCAGGCAGTGGCAAAGTATGTGGCCAAGAAAAACACAACAAGATACTGTATATTCCTGCAGAAATATGAATACTAGTCCTCTCCCCAATGAATGCACTTTCTGTATGCCAGGCAGTGAAAATACCAAGTGCTAATAATAATAATAATAATAATAATAATAATAATAATAATAATAATAATAATAATAATAATAATAATAATAATAATAATAATAATAATAAGCCTCTCTTGGACAGATCAAACTAAGATCATCTCGTCCCTAGACAAAGTTAGGTCTGAGCTGTCCCACAATATGAACAATGCCTTAACTCAACCTATTACTTCTCCCAAAGCTGCCATACTCTTACCTCCAGATATTAATTTTATGCACAGGCCAGTTCCTGCCCAACCCAGCACACCCCACTTGTGTTCAGAATATGCCAATGGTGCTGCTATATCTAATTGACTCTCTCCCCCTTCCCTCCCCCTCCCTCTGTCTCCATCTAGTATCAAACTGGTCTCATGGAACATTGCAGGTTGGGAGAGGAAAAGGAACGACTCCGATTTTATAGAATATCTCTCCAGGCATGATATTATTTTTCTCCAGGAAACCTGGTCCCTCACAGGCCCCAGTGTTCCTGGATTTGTTTCCTACAATCTTCCTGCCTTTAAACTAAATAAGTTGGGTTGTCCCCGCTCTGGCTTAAGCTGTCTAGTGAAACCCTCCTCCTCCTTTGTTCTGTCCCCTTTTACCTCTCATTCCCCTTATGTTCAAGCCTTTCTATTTAATAATAGTGAGCGCCACATCCTCATGCTGAATGTTTACATCCCTCCCTATGGTTCTTCTTCCACAGATCCATGGACAGAAGTAAAAAGAATTACTGACCAAGTACTAGTATCCAATCCCTCTATCTCTCTTCTCTTTGCTGGTGATTTTAACTCTAGACTAGGAGCAAATAATCTAAGCCTTGCCAAATATATGAATTGGGATATGGAGGAGATGATTCCTCCTTCTTTCTCGGGGGTCAGGAAGTCCAAGGACCTTTCCATCAATAAGAATGCCTTATTAATGGTCGATCTATGTCTAAGTTATGTTCTCCGTATTTTGAACAGTGCCCCTGATTATCCTCTTTCAGGTGATTTTACCTTCTTCTCACCCTTAGGGTTGAGCGTGGTCGATTATATATTAATTTCCCCCCCCCTTCTTGCGAAGACTTCCGATTTTGAACTTAGCCTGCGCACCGATAGTGACCATATCCCTCTGCAGGTGTCGTTATTGAACCCCCTCTCAGATCCTTCCAGTAGCGACTCCCCCACTGATCTCTTTATATATCCTAAGTGGACCTCTAGATCTTCACTGGCCTTCCAACAATGGTCCAGATCACTAGAAACTGTTCGCCAGTGTGCAACTATTCAATCAACCAACTCCCCCGAAGTTGCTATCCAAGCATATTCCACAATTATCTCACACTTAACCAACTCACTGAACCCTCCCCGTCCACACACAGGGAAGAGCAAACCGGTTTCCTGGTTTGACCAGGATTGTCGATCTGCAAAATATGAACTGAGACAATTGTTCTCCCTTGTTTGCTCTCATCCTTCTTCTGAGGCACTTACCTTTTATTTTTCAGTTAGAAAGTCCTTCCATCTTTTCTTGGAAGAGAAACAGCACATTTTTGCTCTAAATCAGTGGGATAGGTTATTTGACGCCATCTCCTCCAAGAACAGCAGAGTATTTTGGCAACTGGTGTCCCGTTCCAACCCGGTTCCCCCTTTAATTGATGTTCCTCCCATTTCTCCCTCTGCTTGGACTACACACTATTCTAAAATCTTTGCTGCTTCTGACCTGGTATTCCCTTTTCCTCCCCTGCCCCCTGACCTTCCCTCTTGGCCTCCCGTTTTAGAATCCGAAATACTAGATCTGATTAGCACCTTGAAACCTGGAAAAGCCCGAGGACCCGATGGGATTATAAGCGAAATATTGATTAATGCCCCTGACTGGTGGGCTCCCTTCCTGGCTAAACTATTTACCCTGATTAACCATTTTGGGATTTTCCCAGAATCATGGTTATCTTCGATTTTAGTACCAATTTTCAAAAAGGATGACCCTACATCCCCGTCCAACTATATGCCTATTAGTCTCCTTTCCACTATAGGTAAACTCTATGCAAAATTCCTTCTCAAACGTTTAGTAGCCTGGGCGGAGGCGAAGCGCCTGCCCGGCAATGAGCAAATTGGTTTCCGTCCAGGATCATCCACTTTAGACCATGCACTTTTGCTGTCTTTCCTTGCGGAAAAATATTCTTTTCACTTTAAAGGGAAACTCTATGCTGCTTTCATCGATCTGAGAGGTGTGTTTGATTCTATCAATAGGAACCTATTATGGCACAAACTTGCTTCTTGGGGAATTGACTCTCGACTGCTTTTCTTAATTAGGAATCTTCACTCCTCCAATTCATGTCGGGTCCGTATAAACTGCAAGGGCTCCCTTTCTGAAACGATTACTATATCCAAAGGTGTCCGTCAGGGTTGTATACTAGCGCCCCAACTATTCAATCTCTTCCTTGCCGATTTACGTTCTCAACTATCTCATTGTGATAAGTACGCCCCTTGTTTGAGTAACTCCCCATTACCAATTCTCCTTTATGCTGATGATTCTGTCCTTCTCTCCATCTCCAAAATCGGGCTACGGCATCTCCTATCTGCTTTTCATTCTTATTGTATATCTAATGATCGAATAATCAACTCCGGAAAAACCAAAATATTGTTTTTTTCTCATCTATGGAAACCGCTATCCTGGAGCATTGACAGCAGACCAGTCGAACAAGTTAAAACATTCAAATATTTAGGTATAAATTTCCACCACCGATTAGAATGGAATTTCCATAGAGATTTGGCAATATCTTCAACCAAACTCCATTTCAATGCAGTATCCCGTTTTCATTACCATAGTGGCAACCAGTATGTACCTGCGGCCCTCAAGGTTCTTCAGACAAAGACCTTGAGTCAGCTTCTGTACGGAGTTCCAATTTGGATCAAGGCGGCTTCCACAAAAGTAGACCTAGTAATTGCCCCCCCCCTTTTAAGGCAAATGCTAGGTGTTCCCAACACAATCAAACTTTCAACCATGATCCTTGAGTTGGGCATTCACTTACCTTCCACTTTGGCATGGTCTCAGGCCATCAAATACTGGTTAGCCCTCCATTATAATTCCTCCCCCGGTTCCTTACTTTTCGATCTTTTAAAGGATCCCTTTACTTCCACCTGGGATTCCCTCTTTGTAAACAAACTCCACAACATAGGCTTTACTCTTGATTATTTTGCCAACTTTGACTTTAAAAGAGCTTACTTGACCATTAAGGCAAAATTATTTGAAGAAGAAACTGAATTACTTTCCTCTAATCTAAATTGGACCTGCTCTCCACGTTTCTTTAACCTATCCCCGGTCTTTGGCCTTGATCTCTGTTATTTCCGCAAGCTAATTAATCCAAATAAGAGACATGCTTTCATGTTGGCCAGACTCAATATTTTTCCCTCCTCAGTACTCTCAGGAAGATACTTGGGTATACCATCGTCCCAGAGGCTTTGTAAATTTTGCCATCTTGAACCGGACACAGTCCCTCATATACTGTGCCATTACCCTGCCCATACTAGGCTACGCAAAGAGTTTTTAGACCCAATTATGTCTATGTTCTCTGGCCCTCCAGAGGAATACACAAGCTTTTTACTTCATGACAATTCCGAATGGGTCACCTTACAAGTTGCAGATTTTCTAGTAGCTGTTATTATTTATTTATTTATTTATTTATTTATTTATTTAAATACTTATATCCCGCTCCATTTTCCCAACGGGAACTCTGGGCGGCTAACAACGCAAAAAGCTAAAAAGGCTAAAAGCTAAAAATAGCAAGGCCACCAAGCAAGGGCAGCGGAGGGCAAGATGGCGGCAAACGGTTAGGAGCAAAGAAAAGGAAGAGAAACTAACTAATAAGGACACCATATGCTTCTTTGAAGAGGAAGGTCTTCAGAGCCCTCTTAAAGGCGGGCAGGGACTCCAGCAGGCGCAGCTCAGGAGGGAGATGGTTCCAGAGCGAGGGCCCCACCACAGAGAAGGTGCGGTTCCGCGTATGCATTTTCCGCGCCTCTCTGGGTGTGGCCACTCTCAATGAGCGCGCCTGCGACGATCTCGTGGGTCTGGATCCGGATGCCCTCAGGGAGATGCGCTCCGCCAGGTATCCTGGTCCCAAGCCGTGGAGGGCCTTGAAAACCAAGACCAGAACCTTGAACCTGATCCGGAAGACAACGGGGAGCCAATGCAGGTGGACCAGGACTGGGGTGATGTGCTCGAATCTACGAGCACGCACCACCAGCCTGGCCACCGCATTTTGCACCCGCTGTAACCTCCGGACCAGGGTCAAGGGCAACCCCACGTAGAGGGCATTGCAATAGTCGATCCTCGAGATCACCAGGGCCTGCACGACTGTCCTCAGGGAGGACTCGTCAAGGTACTGACGGATCTGGGCGATCCTGCGGAGATGGAAAAAAGCGGCCCTGGAGACGGCCATCACCTGGGCTTCCAGGGAGAGGGCCGAATCCAGGACCACGCCCAGATTCCTGGCCCTGTCTGTAGGCTGGAGGGAAGTACCCCCCAGACTAGGGAGGGGGCCATTGTACCGAGACGAAGGCGCCCTGAAGAACAGAACCTCCGTCTTCTCCGGATTAAGCTTGAGCCGGTTATCTCTGGTCCATTCCAGTACGGCTTCCAGGCACAGATCGAGGGAGCGAACCGCCTCCTCTGCAGACGTAGAAAAGGAGATATAGAGCTGCGTGTCATCAGTGTACTGATGACAGCGAACTCCATATCTCCTGATGACCTCCCCCAGCGGCCTCATATAAACATTGAACAGCACGGGGGAGATTGCCGACCCCTGGGGCACCCCACAAGGGAGAGTCCAAGGAGCCGACAAGACATCCCCCAGCTGTACCCTCTGAGTCCGGCCGCCAAGGAAGGAACGGAGCCAGGCCAAGGCCTGACCACCAATTCCCGCCTCAATGAGCCGAGCCAGAAGGTTACCGTGGTCGACAGTATCAAAGGCTGCTGAGAGATCAAGGAGGACGAGCAGGGAGGAACTCCCCCTGTTGGCCTCCCTGAGGAGGTCATCCTGCAGAGCGACCAGGGCGGTCTCGGTCCCGCGAAGAGGCCTGAATCCAGACTGGAAGGGGTCCAGGATGTGGTTTATCTCCAGGTATGACTGGAGCCGGACAGCAGCCACCCCCTCGACAACCTTGCCCAGGAAGGGAACAATGGCGATCGGATAGAAGTTGGAGAGATCGTCCGTCGCCAAGCCAGGTTTCTTAAGAATGGGTTTTACCACGGTCTCCTTCAGACGGGAAGGGAAACGACCCTCCCGAAAGGAGGCCGTGGCGATGGAAGAAAACCACTCTGGCATGTTCCCCTCGGCAGATTTTATAAGCCAAGCTGGGCAAGGGTCAAAGGGAGTGGCCGCCGGCCGGCAACGAGCCATAGCTCTGGAGGCCTCCGCTGAAGAGACCGGCCCGAACTCGTCCAGGAGGGGAGAACGGAGGGGTGAGGCACTGGAAGACCCAAAGGATGGACTAGAGCAGCTGGGGGGCAAGTCGGAACGGATGACCTCAATTTTTGATCTAAAATGGGCTGCAAATTGCTCACTAGTGAAATCACTAGGAGGAGGCCGCAGCTGACTGGGATTGGAGAGGTCCCGAACCACCCGGAATAACTCCGCCTGGCGGCTCGAGGCCTCCCCAATTCTCAGGGAGGCATAAGATCTTCTAGCGTCCCTGATCGCGCGAAGATAGCGGCCAGTCAGCTGTTTAAGGGCAGCCCTATTCACTTCCTATTCAAGAAATGAGAGTGTATCCCTTTTTGGCTTTTTACCTAGTGTTTTACTTGACAATGGTTTACCATCACTGTTTTGGTTGTGTTCTATTTTCTTTGTTTCAAATCCAATAAAGGTGTATGTATGTGTGTATGTATGTATGTATGTATGTATGTATGTATGTATAATAATAATAATAATAATAATAATAATAATAATAATAATAATAATAATAATAATAATAATAATAATAATAATGCCCCTGCTGTTTGTAACTGCTCTAATTCCACTCACAAAATATCGAACAAGACAAATATGGCCTATCAAATATCAAAAACATCAAGCCAAATGAATCATTTGCTATATATGGGTTATTTGAAGCTGTATGGGAAATTATAGCAAGAAATAGAGTCAATACTCAATACAGTGCAAATTTTCAGCAATGACATTGTAACGGAATTCAGATTAGATAAGTGTGCAACCTTCAGCATCATCAGAGGAAAGATAGTAAAGACTGAAGTAATTGATATGCCTAATAATTTTATAAAAACATTGGATGAAGAAGAATCATATAAGTATCTTGGAGTACTACAATCAGATAACACCAGGCATAGAGACGTAAAGAATAAAGTTAGCCAAGAATACATTAGAAGAGTTAGAAAGATACTAAAATCAAAATTAAATAGAAATAATACCATCCAGGCTATAAACACATGGGCTATTCCAGTCTTGCAATACACAGCAGGGGTTATAAACTGGACCCAGGCAGAATTAGAAGCATTAGATCAAAAGACAAGAAAAGTGATTACATTAAACCATGCACTACATCCACAAAGTGATGCCAGTAGGCTCTACTTGCCAAGGAAAATAGGAGGCAGAGGCCTCTTGCAAGTTTGTCAAACTGTCAAAGAAGGAAAACAAAGAATATTTGACTATCTCTACCATAGTGAAAATGCTTTGCCTAGGTCAATAGTTACTGAAGGCATAATAAAGGATTATCCAGAAACTAAGCTAGAATTTAAAAGTCAATAAATGCAAAGACAAATAGAGAACTAGCATAGTAAAGCACTGCATGGTCAGTTTATAAGAGACACCAATGATATGATCAACCAAGAACAAACATAGATTTGGCTAAGGAAAGCAACATTGAAGAAACAAACTGAAGAACTAATCATGGCAGCTCAAGATCAAGCTTTAAGAACAAATGCCATAAAGGCAAAAATTGATAAATCATTGAACGATAGTAAATGTCGATTGTGCAAAGAAAAGGATGAAACTGTAGATCACATCATCAGCTATTGCCCTAAAATCGCTCAGACTGATTATTTAGTCTGTCATAATAAAGTAGCAGCAATGCTCCACTGGAACATATGTAAAAATTTCAACCTACCATCAAGCAAGAACATCAGCCAGAAAAGGTAACTGAAAATGAAGTCATCAAGGTGCTCTGGGATTTCAGAATCCAACGTGACAGACACCTTGTCCACAATACTCAAGACATCATGATAGTATACAAGCAAGAAAACAAATTTCAAATTGTTGATATGGCAATACCAGGAGACACAAGAGTCAGTGGCAAAGAGTTAGAAAAGATAACCAAATATTGGGATTTAAAAATAGAAATCGAAAAGCTATGGAATAAGAAAGCAGGAACAATACCAATAATAATAGGCGCCTTGGGTGCAGTCCCAAAAGGCCTGGATCAAGATCTGAAAACTCTTGGCACTTACAAGATCAACACTGGTCAACTATAAATGGCAACATTATTAGGAACAGCATATATTCTACGAAGATATCTCCAGTCGCTAAGCTCTTGGAAAAAGTTTGATCATTGGAGAAGGCCCACTCCAGCTTAACACCCAACAGCTGTGTTCAGAAGAAGAAGAAGAAGAAGAAGAAGAAGAATGAGCCAAATTGATGGATCCCTCCCAAGTCTCCTCCTGTTTGTGCACTGCAAATATACTGTGATAGCTCACTGCAATATACTGTTGCTTTCTTCTACTAGCTCATTGATAGAGATGGGCAGAACCTGAACTACAAATAGGAAAAAACAAACCCACAAACCAGGGCCAAATTATTTTTTCCACTTGGCACTTCATTTTGGGCCAAAAGGAGGCCCGTCCCCCTTCTTCCTGCCCTTGTTCACCTTTCTATCTGGTCCTGCTGCTTCCTTCTCTTCCTTCTGTGCCATACCCCCATCTTTAGAAACAGCAGCCTGACTTTCGGAATACCCTTTTACCTATAAACAGTAGAACCTTATATCTATGGGATTAGTATCCACTGATTCCCTTATCCATAGTTTGGAAAATATTAAAAGAAAAATTCTCAGAAATATATGTTCTAACAATGAAGATGCCAGAATTGGCTACTAGATGGATGCAGAGACCATGCTATATATAACCTTCACTGGAGAATGAGATTTGCACAATGTCATTACAAAAACTAGACACTAGATGGAGCTAAAAGACATGCTAGGTCTAGAATTCACTATTAGAATAGCATTCCCTCTAGTCTGCACTTTTCAGCATCTGTGGGGCGTCCTGGAACCTACCCCCCATAGGTGGGTATTACTGTAATAATGATAGTTGATTCCCATTCTGGTTGTTGTGGCAGAAGACACAGCAGCCAGTGGTAGGTGGACAGAAGCAAGAAAAAGAGAGCAAGGATAAAAGTGGCCCTTCACACAAAAGAGGGGGGAGTAAAGTGGATAGAGGGACACTCATCTCCCTCTCACAAAATCTCAGAACTGGGGGAAATCCACTCAAATTGAGGGCTGGGAGAGTAAGAACACACAAAAGAAAATATTTTTTTTCACCCAGCACGTTGTTAGTCTGTGGAACTCCCTGCCACAGGATGTGTGGTGATGGCATCTGGCCTGGATGCCTTCAAAAGGGGATTGGACAGATTCCTGGAGGAAATGTCCATCACAGGTTACAAACCATGGTGGAGATGTGTAATCTCCAGGCTTAAAACCGGGATACTTCAAGGACCAGAAGCAGCGGAGTGGTATCAAGAGACAGATATCTAGTCTCGTGTGCTCCCAGATGCATCTGGTGGGGGCACTATGAGATACAGGAAGCTGGACTAGATCAGCCTTTGGCCTGATCCAGCATCGTTCTTCTTATGTTCTTATGATGGAGGGAAGCAAACAAGTGAACTAACTTCCTACATATACAGAGCAAGAAGGAAACACAGATGGAGCTTTGATCTTCCATTCCCGGCAAGAAGAAAGCTCAGAGTGGACTAGCTGGATTTGGTCTGAGCCTGAGGCACTACTCCCTTTGCCCTGCTATACCAGCCTCCACCGCAAATCAGCCATTATATACAGAAACTTGAGCTTGTTATTTGCATGGATTATGGTGGTGGTAGTGGTGGTGGTGGTGACAATGGTAGTGATGGTGATTTTCGTCTTCCTTTCCTGAAATTAGCTATTAAGAGCCAAGAGCAAAATGTTCATTTGTTACTTAAAGTGGTTTAATTTTGTTAAAGGCAATGCAGTAAATAAAAAAAATCAAAGTACAACCAATCAAGCAAACAAAGAATTTTTGATAATATAGAACTGTAAAATGCAGGTGTACCACTGCATATTTTCTAGTTTTCTTCAACAGATGCTACCGTTCTGAGGTTCATAATGTTGCCGTGAATAGTTCATCGGCTATTTTTATTTACTTATCTGTTTGAAGATATGGTATAATAATGCACACAGCCACCCACATGTGTCTGATCCAGCTTTACTGATGCCAGATGGGTCGTCACAATGGGAAGCTGAACACTTTACACAATACTGCATGCTTCCGAACATAGGCGGAGAAAACAGCCAGGTGTAAAACACAAGCTCCTTGCAGAGTATATTTGCCAGAATATATTTACCAGAGTATATTTACCAGCAGGATACAGTTCTTTCAATAACTAAGGTCAGGATAGTTAAAGCTATGGTTTTTCCAGTAGTGATGTATGGAAGTGAGAGCTGGACTATAAAGAAGGCTAATCGCCGCAGAATCAATGCTTTTGAGCTGTGGTGCTGAAGGAGAGTCTTGAGAGTCCCCTGGACTGCAAAGAGATCAAACCTATCCATCCTGAAAGAAATCAACCCCAAATGTTCACTGGAAGGACAGATTTTGAAGCTGAGGCTCCAGTACTTTGGCCACCTCAGGAGGAGAGAGGAGTCCGTGGAATAGTCCCTGATGTTGGGAAAGATTGAAGGCAAAAGGAAAAGAGGACGGCAGAGAATGAGATGGTGGACGGTGTCATCGATGCAACCAATATGGATTTGACCAAACTCTGGAAGGCAGAGGAAGATAGGAAGGCCTGGCGAGCTCTGGTCCATGGGGTCACGAAGAGTCGGTCACGACTGAACGACTGAACAACATATTAAAAAGGAGAGCAGGAAGGTGGAAAACCCTGGGATGGTTCTATGTGTGGCCTGACTTTTAAGCCAGGGTACTGATGCCGTTCAAGACTCCATTTTTAGGGAGGGGGGGTTATAACCATTGAGCAAGCCAGTGCTTTAACAAATAATATTCCCATGAAGAGCTTCTCCTTTCCATCCTCCAGCTTCTGCCACTAAGTGGATTTTCCCCCTCTTCTACGCTTCCGTGAGCAACCTCCAGAACATAATTAGAGAACCAGCCAACCCTCTGTACTGCTCGAATGTTTATCTGGATTGACTCCAGGCCTCGTTGCCTTTTTTCTGCAACACTAACTTCAGCTCTGGCTCTTCCAATCCTCTCTTCTTCTCTTCCCATTTCCAAGTCTATCTGCTGTCTAAAGCTTTTCCAAGTTTTCTCTTTATCTAGCAGATTTATCCCTGCTTCCATCCATGGAGTTTTCATGAAAGGAGATTGCCTGAATGTTTCTTCCTCGTCCTTATCTGTAACTTCTCTTGGTCACCTCTATCTTCTAGTTTCACTTCTATCCATTTTTTCCACTTTTTCTCCCACTCTTTCACCCAATCACAAGCTGAAGAGATTCACAGAATGCCCAAGTTAAAACAGACCATGACGCTTATCTGGTCTAACCCTTTGGCCATTACATGAAGCTGCAGCTAAAGCCCCCATGACAGTTGGTCATCCAAGCACTAGAAAAGTCTTCTTGAGGATAAAATCTGCTTCTTCTTGACTGCCAAATTCTTGAGTAGATCTGCTTTGAGTAAGAGATGCATCAAACAAGATAGTTATTGTCCTCGCCAGTAAGATGGCAACGTTTGTCGGTCACTGCTGAGGGAATGTGCCCACTTAGAAGAATTTTATGATGGGGGAGGTCACTTATCCAAATGTGCAATATTTAACTGCTGCAATACTGCAAAGTCTGTTAAAAGTGGATGGGTTGTTTGTGCCTTTTTCTTTATTATCCTGCCTTGCTGTGCTTGGTCTTGACCCTCAGATTCATAAAAGGAAAAGACACTGGAAATGTTTTGTGCACATTAGGCAAAACAGAGCAGAGTGGGGGCGGAATCAACAACACAGTCCCCCGCCATTTTTCTAGAAATGCGAACACAGCAGGAGATGACTGATCCTGAACAGAATATTTGTCTTTCTGAGACAGGTTGCTTGGCTGAATAAATAAGATATGGTCAAGAATTTTCACATCCTTACTATATGTCCATTGCCACTCCCCTTGAGGATGAAACTTTGATACTCCTGTGTGTTTTATGACTCTCTTTAGGCACAGCAACATCTTAAAACCCCTATTTTTAAAGCTGGTATCTCAGGACAAAATGGAAGAAGACTCCATTCTTCCATATCACACTTTCATAAATACTGGCTGGCCTATTTTTGATCTCATTTCCATCTAGCTTATTTACTGTGATACCCTTGTACATGATTTTGTGTATGCAACTCCCACCACAGACAAAGCAACATGAACAGGTCTTCGACATGATCTGACGTGGCTTTGCGCCCTGTGCCAGCCAACGGTAGAAGCTGAAATGTTCACTGATGTTACTTCCTTGTTGAATAACTGAGATATGGAATTCATTATGCTCTATGAATGTGTTAATCAGTGCAGAGAAGAGTATGAGGAACTGTTTCCAACCCATGAATAATACACTGGAATTCCAGGAAGTAGATCTATTGTCTCACTACAGCAGTATTGTAAAACATGTCACTTGGTTGCTACTACATTGTTGCTGGAAGACAAACTTTTCTCAGTAATTCAGTAGTTGTTTCTAAAAGACCCATATGAAATGCAGCAACACAAAAGATAATTTTGAAAGAGGAAAAGAATGCCCTTCTTCCAATGCTGATAGTAAAGTCCACACACTAACATGGAATTTATGATTTAATGGACCATAAACAATAATATTGTAATTAAATGTAGCTATAAAAGGAAGAACTTATGCTGATCACAGCAGTGTTTACATGACAAAGAAATCAGTGTGAGGGTCACTACTGAGTAGAGATGGGCACGACTTAGCGGTATTCCCGTTTCCGTTTCCGTTACTCGTTTCCGTTACTCTACGGAAACGGTAACGGGAATTACTCCGCCAGACTTCGAGCTCGAACCGACGAACGAACAATTTTGGTCTGATTTGTCGTGCTCGTTCCTTGCATCGCGCGATGCCACGCGGCACAGAAAAAAAGTTTTTAAACGTTAAAAAAACCCGGTTCCCGGCCAAAAAGCAGGCGGAAAATGCCTGCCGTGCCTCAGGGCACTTACCAGAGGGGTTGTTTCTGGAGGTCCCCGGCCTCCCCCCCCATCCCCCGTCCTAGTGGGCTGCTCTGTGGGACTCGCCGCAGGCTCGCAGCCAGCCAGCAAAGAGCCCAGTCTCGCCGGCCGCCGGCCGCCGCAATTAAAGCGCAAGCAAGCGGCACGGACGGCACAGGAAAAAACTTTTAAACTCTCCCCCCACCCATTCCCGGGCCAAAAAAGCAGGCAGAAAAATGCCTGCTTGACTAAGGGCGCAGGGCACCTACCGGAGGGGTGGTTTCTGGAGGGGGGGTCCCGCCTCCCCCCCGTCCTGGGCAGCCGGACTCGAGTCGCCATGCCATGCGGTGCGGGCGGGGGATCCAAAATGGGGCGGCAAACGCAATATTGTTTTTGAAATCGTGGTCCAAAAACACACAAGCACAACAGAAACACGCGAAAATTTATAAACTGCCAGATTTTTCACAGTAGCAGTGGGTTTTTTCTTGCAACAAAATGTCTCTCCTCTCCTCCTCTGTCCTCCATTTATTTTATTTATTTTTTTTTTTTTACACCTGCGCAATGATGGGCTGGCCGAGTGGCCAGCCATGTGGGAGTGGACGACCATGCAAATTTTTGGAGCCATCCCACCAATCGCATGACCACTTGACCATGGAGACTTCTGGGATGTGCCAAAAAGCCCCCTAAAACCTGCCCTAGCCCCCTAACCCTAACCCTAATCCTTGACTCCTTACCCATACGTCACAGACTGTCTTCTTAGTGGGTCAGAGAGGCACCCAGAGGTGCAACCCACTAGCCCACCGTAACCTTACCCGTCACTAGCCTAACCCTAGCCCTAACCCTAACCCACCTTAACCCTAAGCCAGATGTACTTGCATTGCACTACACGCAAGTACAATTCCCTTCTGTGTGAGACATGGTGGTGCAAGAGCCTTAGTTAGGCATCTCACTATGGCTCTGGGTTCAGTGCCATCCACTAGTCTTCACAGTCACTGTCTGCACATTCTGTTATGCAATATCCATATGGCTATTGCATAGCATTTTGCAGCAGCAGCAGGTGAGGAGGGGAGACCCCCATGTTGAGGGGTCTCTTGGAGCCTGCTTCCCCTTCCTAGTGGGTGAGGATAGGAGGCACCCACGGGTGCCTCCAGGAGCCCGCTTTCCCTTTATAGCAGGCCAGAGGAGGCACCCACCCCAGAGAGGTGCCTCCAGGAGCCCGCTCCCCCCCCCAAAAACCAGTACTAACGAAAACAAAAAAATGAAAAAATGAACTGACTAATTTTTGCGAATTTTCGCGAAAAATGGAAATGACCCGAAACGGAACCGGCCCGACTAACGACAACTCGAAAAAAAAATTTTTCAAGTCGTGCCCATCTCTACTACTGAGGATAGGAAGGGTGCCCTTTGCCTGGTTTGGTAGGTATCATTCAGAATCCTAAATGCAAAGGCATAATTAACATATTCAGCATATGTAGCTTTCTTGAAATTTGCATACACTTACCATCTTGCTTCTTTTCTCTGAAAATGCTGGTAGTTTTCACTGATGTAGTTCTGAAAAGGCAATATTACTATAATGTAGAAGTACACCGATGCTCAGTATTAAGTTTTACTTGCAAAATTAAACTCCAAGATCAAAAAGAGTCTTATTTGCATCTGAAGACAGAGGTTACTGTCCACCGAAGCTTATTTATGCCAAATAAAATGACAGCCTTCAAGTTGCTGTATTGTTGTCTTGGCTGCCACACATTGACACAGTTAAATCCCAAGTAAGGGTCTACTCAAGGAGCATTAATCTTACTTTATGTTCATACAGGAAGCTGAATTAATATTGTGTTCAATCCCAGAGTTAATTTTCCCCACAATGTTTGTTTCTTGGTTTGTTTTACCATGTCAGAAATGGGCACTCTATTGGGAAGAGGACAGGATTTTCCTTTGGGGGAAAGATATGGGAAGCTCTATATTTTTCTATATAGGAAAGCAAGTTGTTATGAAATTTGATGGAAATTTGATGTCTTGAATTGGTGGAGATTAATGTCCTCCCATTGAAACCAAAGGATAAACAGAATGGAAAGTACTATAGGTGCTGGTGGTTGTTTTTGTTTTGTTTTGTATGTGTGTGTGTGTGTGTTTTTAAAGAAAAAAACTCCAACAACACAGCTGGCCATGGAAATAAAATGCTTTTGCCTCCCTAATTTCCTCCCCTGCAATCATTTCTTTTCCAAAATTTTCAGGCTCCAAATGACCGCTTTTGCTTTTCAAAAGATTTTGCAAGCAATTACATATAATGCCTGTTTTAGCCTGAAGTTCCAGGGTACAATGAGGTTGACCTTAAATTCCACAGGGACTCCACACTGCAAACGCTACACTAGATCTCTTCCCACACCTCCATCAGTAGTTTCTTTGAAATCTTCTACATTTTTAGGGAAGTGAATAAGAAAAAAAGGCAATTTCCTGAATTAGACTGTAATAGCTGAAACAGCCTGTCAACTTAATGATGATTATATCTTGTGCAAAACCACTACACTGACCTAGATATAATTTCTAGTACAGGACCCATTACCTGTCATGATGCATAGATGGTTCCCATCTTACTTTACCTATTTTTCGTTTCAAGAGCTATCATTTGCCATATTAACACACCAATGTTTTTCATGATTTCAGCATTAAACACACACACACACACACAGAGAGAGAGAGAGAGAGAGAGAGAGAGAGAGAGAGAGAGAGAGAATTTAAAATATATCACTTTGGCTGTTGGTGAAGTCATGCTGGTGAAAGGATAAATAATTTCCTGTTTCTAAAGACAGAGGTAGAAAAATTAACCGAGAAACAGAAACATGGAGAAACAGAAATGACAGCAGGTTTTGAGGATAAAAACAGAAGTACAAATGAAGTAAAGGGAAGAAGAAAGCAATGGCAAGGAAATCTTGTAAATGGACAGCCATATTACCATCAACGTTTGCTGAAACACTGTGCCTTCCACTATTATCAAATTTTCATTTTGCCACATACTTTAGGGCACTATCTTAGGGCCTTTGAAAGTATCTCCATGGGCCATAGCAAGTCATGGATGTCCCTTGTCGTAGGGTGGAAAGGAACATGCCTTCACATGTTTTTCTGTAGAGGCAACATAAAGGATCTTCCCCCCCCTCCTCCATCACTTCACTACTACTGCTGCTCCAATATCAAGCAAGGGCAAAAAATGAGATGTGCTGTGGGGAGTGGGCTTCACCATAGCCAAATGTTTCTTCTTGCCATAATAATATGTCTTCCTGCAAAAAACCAGGAGAGGTACAGTGGCTGTGGATCTGTTATTTTCCATCTCCATGTGATGAATGAGATGACTGGAGGAGGGCTAATATTCTTATCATCAAAGCACGGAAAAAGAAAGAACATGTGAGCCTGACATCAATCCCAGGTAAAATTCTGGCGCAAATTCTAAAGTGGTCACTCTGGAGCCACCTTGAAAACAATGCAGTAATAACCAGAAGCCCACATGAATTTATAAAGAAAAAATCCCTCCAGACTAATCTTATCTGATTTTTGGATTGGGTAACATCCCTTGTTGATGGTGGGAATACTGTAGATGTAATATATCTTGACTTCAGTAGAGCTTTTGCCCAAGTCCTCCATGATATTCTAGAAGATGTGGGCAAAATAGAAAAATAGATGGATACACAGAGTGACCTTTAGTCAGATGGGTAATATATAAATCAAAGACATAAAAATAAATAAAACATAATTATGAATGGTGCCTACACAAACTAGGAGGAACAAGTGGGGTGCCACAAGGCTCAGTGCTGGTTCTACCCTGTTTCCCCAAAAATAAGACCTACCCCAAAAATAAGCCCTAGCAGGATTTCTATGCATTTGTTAAATATAAGCCCTATCCTGATAATAAGACCTAGTGATGGGCGTGGCTGTGCCTACATAGAGAGAGAGAGAGAGAGAGAGAGAGAGAGAGAGAGAGAGAGAGAGAGAGACACATTGCCTCTCCCTTTCCATCCATGGTCCTTCTCTCCCCCCGCTTCGCCTGGGCCACCAAAGTTACCGTACTTCATAGCATCTTTGCTTGCAGTTCTTGTTTCCCCGAAAATAAGACCTAACCCAAAAAGAAGCCCTAGTGTATCTTCTTGGGGGAAAATAAATATTAGACAGTGTCTTATTTTCGGGGATACATGGTAGTGCTCTCTAACATTTTTACTGGTGATTTGAATGGGGGCAAAGGGAATCTGGATGACACAAAATTGGGTGCCCTGGAAGACAAAAACAAAATTCCTCCCACCCAAAAAATATTGATAGGATAAAGCACAGGGTTAAAATAGAAAGAATTTTATCAAGGATCAATTCAAAATTGTACATCCAGAGGTAGAAAAACCCAAACACTTGGCTCAGTGGTACTACATATGAGACGGATCCTGGAATTACTGTAGATCACAAGCTGATTATGAGCAAAGTATGTGAAGTGGCTGCATTAACAAAAGTATACCGTAGTTTTTAAATCACATAAAGCACTAGTTTCTCTTTACTGATCACTGCTCAAGCCCCATCTTGAGAACTGTGTCCAGTTTTGGAGACTGCACTTTAAGTAAGATGCCAACAGACCTGAACAAGTTCAGAGAAGGGCAACCAGGATGATCAGGAGCCTAGAGACCAAGCCCTATAAGAAAGACAGAAAGAATTGGCCATATTTAGCCTTGAGAAAAGAAAAGATTATAATGGCAGGATCTGTTCTTGATCTCCCAGAATGCAAGACATATAATAATGGACTCAAGTTACAAGAAGCTAGATTTCAGTTTCGTACAGTCACCCCCCACCATTTCACAGTTCAGGTACCGCGGTCCCACTATATCGCGGGATCGCAGTACCTGCACCGCTGGCGGGGGGGGGGTGGTCAGGTCACTCCCCCCCGTCCCCGCCGAGAAGCTTCGGAGCCACCCGGGAGGGTGACTGGGAGCCATCGCATGCCTCCCCGCCATCCCCCTGCCCCCTCTGAGAAGTTTCGGAGCCACCCAGGAGGGTAACGGAGAGCCATCACATGGCTCCCCACCATCCCCCCGACCCCTACGAGGCTTGTTGGAGCCACCCAGGAGGGTGGCGGGGAGCCATCGCATGGCTCTCTGCCACCCCCCCGACCCCCTCTGATCGCTCTCCGCCCACCCGCCCTTCCCTGTGGGTTGCAGGTGCATGGGGAGTGGCCTTTGGAAAGGGCTCCAGCTGCGGAGACAAGCACTTGCCTCCGCAGCCGAAGCCATCTCCGAGGATCGCTCTCCGCCCGCCCGCCCGCCCGCCCTCCCCTGGGGTAGCAGGCATACGGGGAGCGATGTTGGCTCTGGGCAGAACCCGGCGGCGGTGGCGGGGGATGGCATCCCCCACGCCACCGCTGCGCGCTGCTCCGAGGTGGCTCTGCACAGCACCCACGGCAGTGGAGGGGTTCTGAACCCCCAACGCCACCACCGCGCACTGCTGGGGGTGGCCCCTCACCCCCAGGCCCCACCCGACCCGCATCCACATATTGTGGATTTTCAGCCATCACGGGTCAGGAGGGTCCCTAACCCCCGAGATCGGTGGGGGGTTACTGTATCAGGAAAAGTTCTTGAATACTTAGAGCAGTACAGCAATACCAGATTTTTTCAGGAGGTGGTGTGCATTCCAGCATTGGAGTCATTCAGCACTGGAGGCATTCAAGAGAAAATTAGCCAATCACCTGTCTACTTTGATTTGGATTCCTGCACTGAGAAGAGGACTGGACTAGATAGCCTTAAAAATAAAGCCCTTCCAATTCCTTTGTTCTATGATTCTGAGAGGTCAACTGCCAGGCAATATTTGTATAAAACAAATACAATGGGAGGCTGCCACCCTCTCTTCCACTTTTGCAGCACAGCCTTGGATTTGGCAGGTTCTTTGCCACAGCTTTGTGATTTTCCTGTTGATCTGGACAACCTAAATTAGACTCCTATCCAATCATTAAATGTCCAGCTGTGAAGATGTGCAGTGCCTCTCTTGTAGGAACCCCATATAAATCGGATTAGTATCCTTGGTTTCTCTTACCCACAGTCTAAAAATAAAAACATTAATTTATAAAGCCCACAGAAATATGTATTTATATGTATTTCCATGGTATAATTACCAGAAAAATCCACTATAGGGAACCAGAGACAATGCTATATATAGGGCTCACTTTTATCCAGTTTTAGGCACGGGGGGGCACTGCAATACTTCAAATTATTTACAGTATGATACCTGCCATATATTTATTTTGCAAGACTAGACATGTCACTTCTCAACAAAAAGTTCAAGACAGACCGGGGTAACAACATCCCACTTTGGGATAAATCAAATTTCTCCAGCAGTAACTGAACAATAAACTTATTAGATAGATATAATGGGGCAGTTTTATATAATTTTATAAAAGTTTTCGCTAAATATGTTTCAATTTTTTTAAAAAAAATTATGCCAACTTGAGCATGGTGGGATTAGTCTTTTGGTGGGAAGGCAGAGTATAAATATAATAAATAAATATTTAAATCTCAACTTCCACTCTTAGTTGAGGAAAACTCCAGGACACAGAGGATTTGTGGATAACTGGCAGTTTCACAAACTAAGTTTAGACACCGATCACAAAATTTGTTTCAGATGCTGCTTTGGTGATTCAGAAAGTAGCCCGAACCAGCTTGGGCACTTCATTGGCTTCTAGATTGGATATATGCCTGAATCAAAAACCTGGCTTTGGGAGCTGGAAAATCAACCTATGACTGAATCTGAACTGAAATAAAAGAAGTTGGTTGTAAACAACCCCACCGTCTGTTCCTGAGCATGGTCCAACACTCACACAAATATATATCATATAAGAAGCCATCCTATACTACATTGCTTGCACAAAGCTAAGTCTTGAAAGGCCAATTGGACATATCTTTACCTATACATATCTGAGGATAAATACAACACAAAGAATATATTAATTTAATCCAAGCATATACCACATGAATGGAATAACTCCATCTAGTTTACTTCACACTTTCCACACCAATCAATTGGTTGGGTTTATACACACACACACACACACACACACATCTATATCTATATCTATATCTATATCTATCTATCTATATCTATCTATCTATCTATCTATCTATCTATCTATCTATCCATCTATCTATCTATCTATCTATAAACCTTCAGCAGCCTCCAGAATTGTTTCAAAGCCACCGCCACCCCACCCCCCACAAGTTTAACTTCCCAACTGTGTTGTTAATCTCCTGCTAAATATTGTTGGAGAGATTAGTCACTAAGATTAACTGTAATGTGGAGCATTTCTTTTTCAGTATCTGAAAATAACTATGAGTAATCCTTTTTTTTAGGCATGAGTCTAAATCACATGTACTTTTTGAGATGATGAATAGCATGGGGATAACTATGTGTGAATTGATTTAAATAAAAATTAATTGAATCTTAATATCCTCATCTCACCCTATTTTTTTCTAAATATTTTAAATTTCTATATTACAGCATTACAGTGCATAATAAGTGCACCCTACAAACCAACTTAAGGTGGTAAGAATTTAATTCTGATCTCCCATTCTTAAATCTCATGTAATGCATTCCGCAGATAAGACATATATAGTCTGCCTAATACACAAGCATAATGAGATTTTCATGTGAAAGCTGCCGGGAAAATTGGAGCCTAATTCTGAATATTGAGTTCTGTTTGCTGGCAAAACGTGCTGTCAAAATAATATCAAAGCGGATGGGAAGGTGACCCAGTTCTTCCCATGAACCACTGCTTTTAAAACACCAGTTTTTGGAATCATGTTATTTGTCCAATGTGAGCATTTGTATAGGGTTAACCTGTTCAGAAACAGATAGAGCTCGAGCATTAATATTGATCCTGATGCTAATGTAGGTCTACTGATATCACACAACCGCAACCTGCAAACCTACATGCTCTCAATGTTGCTGGACTCCCATCTCCAAGCCAGTGTGACCAAAGAGGTCTTGGGGCTTTCATTTCAGCAATATCTGGGGACCCAAATTTGGGGACTACTGTCCTGGAGCATGTTGTTATGATAGTTTTGCCATAGGATATTCTTGAGAATTTAGGGGAGGGCTTGGAAAACCATCCACCATCACCCAAACCCCAAACACAGCTTCAATCAGAGTTGCAAAAGCACTTGCAACCGAAGCAGCAATGCCACTTGCTGGCAGCCATGTCTATTCCTTGAAGACTGTTCATGCTTCCAAGAAGATCACTATGAGACTACTCCTGCATTTGGCCAGGTGGACTAATGGGGAGAATTTAATTTCAGCTCATCTAAAAATAACCCCTAGTAATATATGTTTACTAACATCTGGATAATCTTTCATCTTTAGCATGGAAAGAATAGGAAATTTTAATAAGGTGAATGTGGGAGAAACTAACATTGATCCACCTTCCATTGATTTCCAGGGCTTTTCGTGCTAATTTTTAAAAGTCTGGCTTAGAATCTCTTTGTGTTCGGCCTTGTAAGTGATGAATTCGAGTTCCCAATGCATAAGAGCATAAGAACAGCCTTGCTGGAACTGGCCACAGCCCATCCAGTCCAGCATTCTGTCTCACACAGTGACTCACCATTGGCTTCAGGGTATTCCCGAGCAGTTGTCTTCACCTGCTTACAATTCCCTGCAAATGGCATTGAGAGATATCCTGCCTATCTCTCCAACCTGGAGGTTGCCCTTAGACATCCATAATGATAGCCATTAATGCACTTCTTCTGCATGAATGTGTCCATCCAATCCTTTCTTAAAGCTGTCAAGGCTGACAGCTGTCACCACTTCTTCTGGAAGGGAGTTCCACAGACAACTGATCTTCTGGGTGAGAAGGACTTTCTCTTATTTGTTTGAGATCTAGCTCCCAAAAGTTTCATGGAGTACACCTAGTTCTAGTGTTATACGTAGAGAAAACAAGCTTTTCCTTATCTAACTGGGAGTTGAGTCATGGCTACTGGACTTCTTTTTTGAGAGAGAGAGATAGAAACGTTTCGCTGTTCATCCAAACAGCTTCATCGGTCTGTTTGGATGAACAGCGAAACGTTTCTATCTCTCTCTCTCAAAAAAGAAAGTCCAGTAGCCATGACTCAACTCCCAGTTAAACGAACCTGGATGACTGAGACTCTTCACAGACGTTTTCCTTATCTACTTTGTCCACACCGTGTATGATTTTATAAACTTCAGTCAGGTCACCTCTCAGGTGCTGCCGTTTCATTTTTAATGAAATGATCCTCTTCTGTAACACTTAGAGTATATGGCAGGTAGATGTAACATGGCCTGCTTTATGTTCAGAATGAACTGCACCTGTTAAATCCAAATAAAAAATTTTGGTGGGGGGGGGAGCTTACCAAAACTTATAAATCACAGCTTTAGGGCAGAAAGAAGCTTCAGTTCACAAAATGTAGATGCAGAGAAAAACAAGTGTCTCAGATTTCCTTTCTGTAAACCTTAAGGAGGTGAAAGGGACGGCCTGTAGGAATAGGGCCTTTTCAGTGGCTGCCCCCAGGCTATGGAACACCCTCCCGTCTGAGATCCACCTGGCGCCAACACTGATGATGTTTCAGAAGTGTTTTAACTGACATAACATAGATTGTGGCTCCTGATGGCAATTTTAGTGTTTTGTATTTAAATGTTTTTATTGTTTTAATTGACATTTTAATGCTTTGTTGTAATTGTTCATTTCTATTGTAAGCGGCCCAGAGACCTTTGGGTAGTGGGTGGCATATAAATTGTATAAATAAATAAATAAATAAATAAATAAATAAATAAATAAATAAATAAACTTCATAGGCAGTAGTTGTGAACAAGTCCACAATAGGGGAGTTGCCCTAAGCAGGTAGAGGGAGGATAAAGTATTTAGGAGACAAGGCCAATTTACTCTGCCTCAGAATGTGGAGTTTGAGGAATTGCAAAATAATAAATTAGCAAAAACTATGTAATTTTTTTAGACTCAATGGACCTCGGAGGGCCACATCCAGCCATCCCTGTGACACAGATTCCCCACCCCCATTAACAAAAATAGTTTTTAAAACTAGAGTGGAAGTGTTTGCCATCTACTGGCCAAAAGATATTTAAAAGGTAAAGGTTCCCCCCGAAGATGCGTGGTAGTCGTGTCTGACTCTAGGGGTGGTGCTCATCTCTGTATTCAAGCCAAAGAGCCAGTGTTGTGCAAGTCCATGGTCATGTGGCCGGCATGGCTGCAAGGAAACACTGTTTTTACCTTCCTGCTTTTTACGGTGGTACCTATTTATCTACTTGCCTTTATATGCTTTCGAACTGCTAGGTTGGCAGGAGCTGTAGTTATCAACAGGAGCTCGCTCCGCTGCATGGCACCTGGGGTTTGAACCGCCGAGCTGCCGAATTTGCAGCCGACAATTTTCAGAAGCCTTAGTCCACTCAGCCACCACACCTCCTAAAAGATATTTAGAACATAAGAACATAAGAACATAAGAAGAGCCATGCTGGATCAGGCCAAAGGCCCATCTAGTCCAGCTTCCTGTATCTCACAGCGGCCCCACCAGATGTGTTTGGGAGTGCATGAGACTAGATATCTGTCTCCTGATACCACTCTCCTGCATCTGGCCCTTGAAGTACCCTGGTTTAAACCCTGGAGGTTACACATCTCCATCATGGTTTGTAACCTGTGATGGACTTTTCCTCCAGGAATCTGTCCAATCCCCTTTTGAAGGCATCCAGGTCAGATGCCATCACCACATTGTGTGGCAGGGAGTTCCATAGACTTACAATGCGCTGGAAGGACATAAATATCTCAGAACATTGTAAACAAACCAGAGAGCACAAAGGGGGGTTTCAACGCAACTTCAAGCCACCTTGGTTCCTTTTGGGGAGAAAGTTGGGATAGAAATGTTTTAAATATACAGTATAAAAATAAAATATTTTTTTTAAAAATGGGTGGATTTTTTATTTTTTATTTATATTTTTTATTTTATTTTTTGCTGTGGGGACTCATAATTCCATTAGAGTATGTAAGCTTTTGATTCATGCTGCCTGCCCCCGAACTAAAATCAAGTCATTATTTAAAATTAATTACTCTTTATAATGTCACATTGACTTCTGTACAAAAGGATGACCAGAAAAGGAGTCTGTCCCTGCCCCCGGCACCCGCTTTCTTACTGCCTCTGGCTATAATCCATTTTTTAAAAAGAGATTGATTTTATAACTGTCGCCGATTGTGAGGCACAATTCAGATGCCAAGAAGCAAGGAAATAATGTTTGGTCGTTGTTTTTGTTCCTTCCCACCTCCTACCAGGAGCAAATGAACTCTCTTGCCCTTACAAGAACATATGGAAAGATGCTGTAAATTATCTCTTTCAGCTTCCATTTCCCTATATTAGCTTCCCAGTAAGTAATATAGGGCATGACAGGGCTTCCTCCATCCCTTCAAAAGTGATATAATCCCACCAGCACAGCTTTCCCCAGCTCTGGGGCTGACCTGTGTTATAGAAGTGATGAGGGGTGAGGTGGGGGGCAGCAATCATAAGAAATGCTCTTAAAATACGCCGCTTCACCATGCAATTTTGAGTAGATGCAAGTGGAGACCTTTCAGCCTAGCAGAGAATTGCTTTGCTCCCCTTTTCCCCCAAATATCTTTGCCCACAAAATAAAATATCTTTATCCTCCCTACTAAAAGGGTCACCCGGTTTGTAAACTTCCCTGGTCCTTTTGCCTGGTCTTTTTTTTTTTTTTTTTTTTTTTTGGTGGGGCGGACAAGGTTGGGCTGGCAAGCATTTGGAGAGATGGAAGCTATTTCTGCTGTTATTGTTATATGCTTTTCTGAGAGAGGTGGAGAAAGTCCTGCCATTAAAATTGATCAGGAATTGCCAGCGATAAGGGAACTGTTCTGAGTAAGATGGAAAAAAAGGACTTTCTCTTCTATTCTCCCTGCTGGCAGGGCATGTGGACTTGATCAGGATTTGGATGATGATGATGATGATGATGATGATGATGATGATGATGATGATGATGATGATGATGATGATGATGATGATGATGATGATGATGATGTCATCTCCAAAAATACTGACAGGAGGATTCTGGAAGTTTTACTGCTCAAAAGTAACATTTTCAACCATCGCACATGATGAGCATCCAAGGGGATGAATGCATATAGAAACTGTTGTCACCTGCTAGCCGATAATGCTGTTATGTGCCATTAGGTCGCTTCCAACTTATGGTGACTCCGTGAATGAGTGATCTCCACATGTCCTGTCTTCAACAGCCATGGTCAGCTCTTGAAAGCTTAAGCCCATGGATGCCTTTCGAGAGTCAATCTGCCTCATACTTGGTCTACCTCTTTTCCTGCTGTCTTCCACCTTTTCTAGCCTTACTGTATTTTCTATAGAACAGTCTCTTGGTGTGCCCAAAGGAGAACATCCTCAGTTTCGGCATTTTTGTCTCCTTTGATAGTTCAGATTGGATCTAGGACCCATTGATTTGTCTTTCTGGCAATCCAGGTGTCAACAAAGGTCTCCTGCAGCACCACATTGCAATCAAACCCTTTCCCCCCTGCCAGCTTTCTTTACCATCCGGGTTTCACACCCTTACATAGTTTTTGTGAATAGAGGTGTAGAGATGATCCTGGACTTGGTTTCCTGGGTCACATCTTTACCCATAATCTTGGAATTGCAGAGGTGAAAAGGACCCTATGGATCATCAAGTGGAAAAGGATCCTATAGATAATCAAGTCCAGGTCCCTGTCAAAGAGGCACAGTGGGGGAATCAAACTCCCCATTTCTGCCTTCACAGTCAGAGACCCAACTCCAGGCTCTTCATTCATTGTTGCCCTTCTGTCTTGTCCACAGTACAGGTTATATCAGGACTATAAAGGTGCACTCATTTCATTCTGAATACAGTAATACCATGGTTTACAAGTACCTTGGTTTAACAGTGTTTTGCAAGACAATCATTTCTGATCATTTTTCCTTGAGCAACGGAGCAATGTCTTGCAATTCAAGCAGTGGAGCAGGTCACATGATCACAAGTAAGCCAATTCTCTCCCCCCCCCCGATGGATTGTGGGGAATTGTCTGGAATGTTCCATCTCAGGCAAGCCTCCAAAGCAGAGGGAGGAGAGGGGAAGGAAGGCCTAACTTGCACCAGCCAGAAATGGTTTCAAAGGGGAGTGCAGGTTAGAGTTGTTTTATTTTTCTTTATATTCTTATTTAGTTTGTGTTCAACCTTCTTTCATATTTTTCATACCAGTTTTAGTTATGGGGCAGCTAGTCAAGTGTGCATAGGGCTACAAATTGGACTTTATTATTGTCCCATTAAAAACAAAGAGTAAAATCCAGTAGTCTGCCCAAAGCAAAGCAGATTCCACATCCAGATACCTAAACCATGGTGTAGATGTCGACTTCTACCCAAATTCTTTTGTGGGTTTTAGCATTTTGTGTGTACAGTAGGTAGTCTATGGTGCCCAAGAATGAATAATCAGAGTTTCCATTATTTCTTATGGAGAAATCTGTTTTGATATAAGAGTGTTTTGGTTTACAAGCATGTTTCTGGAATGGATTATGCTCTTAAACCAAGGTATTTCTGTAATCCATAATTTATCATGGTCTACATAGTCAAAGGCTTTCCTGTAGTTTATACAGACTGATCTTCTAAAAATAATGTGTTCTTGATTCGACTGTGGATATTTGCAATATGACCTCATGTGCTTCTTCCTTTTTGGAATCCAGCTTGATCATCAGCCATTTCCTGCTCCATATAAGGTAAGAGCAAAGCAAAGTATCCTGCTTCTATACCACCCCATAGTGCTTAATGCACTCCCTGTACAGTTTACAGTTTAATTACAGCATTGTTTCATGTATAAGACTATATTTTTGTCTAAAATTATTAGACCAAAAATTGAGGGCTGTCTTAAACATGGAATTAAGCCAAGAAGAGCCACATGGTTCCACAACTGTAATTTTGTGTTTGAAAAGTAGAGGCGTCTTGTACAGGAGGGCATCTTGTAGATGGAAAATGTGGTATGCAGGCTACACATTGCCCCCCAGCAATCTGGGTACTCGTTTTACTGACCTTGGAAGGATGGAAGGCTGAGTTAACCATGAGCCATGAGGGCAGTTTCAGCTGCAGTACAGGCATTTAACCACTGTGCCACAAGGTTTTGAGCACATTTTGCTCACATGGGAAACTACAGTGATGGTCCTATTGTTATTGCACTCCTTAGCATCTCCTTTCTTAGGGTCTGGAATGTATGTTGAATGTTTTGAGTCTGTGGGTTATTTTTTATTTCCATATTTGTTAGGATATTGGCAAATTCAGCACCTCCTCTGCTGATATGTTTCCTCCTAGTATTGTCAGAGCAGCCTTCACCCCATTTTCTAGAACTGAACTATATTGTTTGAAGTAGCTAATTGCAATAAACAAATTGTTGTCATCCCAGAACTCTATTCTCGTGATATATTTTTATGGCCTAGACTGAATTTTCCAGCAACATTTTGTTATGCTTTGTTCCCTACCTTTGCATTCCTATTACTCTAAGGATGTCTTGTTCTGGTTTGTTTCCTCTTGGATTCTTGCATAAAAGCTTTCGATTTTGTCTTCTTTACTACTGGAAATCAGAGCAAATATCTGAATGATGGATATGTTGATAGGTTTTCCATAGAATCTGATTGATATTATTCAGTTAGATTTTGCATTATAACACTCACTAACTATGCTCTACCCTATCTCAAATTAAAGCCATTTATCCTCATGTTTACATTTCTAGAGTAAAATACTTTTTTCTGACTGGAAATATCCCATTCAAGTCCATTTCAGTTCACTGACACCAAGCACGGCAATGATTCAGTGTTCCATTTCTTACTTTATGGTTTCCAATTTACCTTGATTCATACTTCTAGTTCCACATTCTAATTGTATGTGTTGTACCACTTGGAATTCAACAAAGGGATGAGACAAATCACAATATTGGATGTAAACACTTCCGGATTTTAATGGGAACACATCAATTATACATTCATGTTCTTCCATTTCGACATAACCATGAATCAACTCTCATAATTCTTATTCTTTCTGAGCCAAGATCTATAATTGGAACAGGGTACTGGAGGCTAGTGACTCCAACATTGAGGTGAAACCACTCTGGAGCTTAAGCTCAATGTTAAAGGAGCTCTCAAAGGTGGACAACTGGTTTTGGAGTTAGGCCTCAACACCCTGGATAGCATCTATAAAGTTCGGACCAAGAGTAGACTCACCATCCTCATCAAATGACAGCCAAGAGTTTCCAAATGGGTTCAACAAAAAAAAAGGTTGTCATAACGAAATGTATCTGCATATGTTTTACTAGAAAGACAGAGGTGTGTGTGTGTGTGTGTGTGTGTGTGTGTGTGTGTGTGTGTGTGTGTGTGTGTGTGTGTGTGTGTGTGTGTGTGTGTGTAAATTATCTCGAGTGAATGAGGATTGTGCCATGCATTTTGACTGAGATGTGGCAGCCTTGGCTACTTTTTTTTTTAAAAAAAGCCAAAGCTGTTCCTTGAGATCTTCAGGACTGACAGCGCTCTTTCATTTAAGTTTATTGTTCATACTAAAACATTACAAAGTGTAGTAAGAAGGAAAACAAATTTGATTTTGAAGTTGACTTTTTGTGCTAGGAGCATGTGATGAGGGGGAAATGGTCTGACAGCTCAAGCTTACTCAGGCTTAATGACTGATCTAAATTGGAGCTTGAGAGAGAAAAGAAATTCTTTAGTGATGCCTCAGTTATCATTGATTGCTATGAGCAATTTTAAAGCTATTCAAGATGAGAATTGCCAGCTTGGTTCTAAAAGAAGAGAGAATAGTGCAGAGGTTGGTGGAAATGGCATCTGATTTTTTTAAAAAAAAAAAACAGCAGGTTTGTATTTCCTGCACACATAGGTGATAATTTAACACCTATAGAGTGTCATACATCAGTAGGAATTTATTCATTGGTGGTACCGGCTGAGCGAGAGAAGATTAAAAAAATGAAAGGCAGCCAATTCACTTATTGGCATTAATGAAAACAGAATAGACCAGATCCAAACAACAACCGTTTTAAAATGTCGAATAAATGCAGAGAAGAGGTTCCCTCTGTAAATTCCAGTCCCAGATGAAAAGCTTCATTCTCCTAGGTTTTGCCCAAAGTAGAGCTTTGAAGTTTCCTCTCTTCCTCCCTGAGAAGCCCATCTTCCAATAGTTTTGATATTTATCAATTTAATTGATTCACGTCATTCCTGTTTTTCTTACACAGCTGCTATAAATAGTTTGCAGGAACAAAACAAGAAAACCTCTGTCGACAGAATGCTATCCAGTAGTAAGTGACAACTAGTAAAGAGCCCTAGAATTAGCGGGGATTTGCTGCATCAGTTTTATATATTTGTTTTATTTAAAATGCTTTTATCCCACCTTTCTTCATAAGAAGGACCCAAGGTGGCTTACCATATATAATGCTAACAACAGGAACTTTATAAATACTAGAGAGTCTCAAACAAATGCACTAATAAAAAAAAACATGAGCAATACCAAAATGCAATCAGGTACGACTATGTTTTTTTTAAAAAAATTCTCAAGCAGACAGTCCCTGAGGGATAGCTTGCCTGAAGAGAAAGATCTTTCTAGTCTCTGATTGTGGAACAATAGTAAAGATGGGACCTGCCTAGCCTCCTGCGGGAGGACATTCCAAACTCGAGGAGCAGCAACAGAGAAGGCCCTCTCCTGTGACCTCCCTGTGACCTCCCTGTGAAGGTGGCGAGATGAAGATAAAGCCCTTCCTGGTGATCTTAACACTCGACCAGACTCTTAAAGGGAGATGTGGACCTTGAGATAACTTGGGCCCAAGCCATTTGGAGCTTTGAAACTTAGATCAACACCTATGTACATTCCACTAATTCAATTGGCCTACTCTTTTAGTGACTTTCTACTGCATTTCAGCCAGTTGTATCTGAAGTGGGCTACAGTCCATGAAGACTTATGTCAAATAAAATGTGTTGGCCTTTGAGGTGCTCACTGTTGTGGCATAAGAGTCTTAACAGGGCTACCTACTGGAGGGTGGATACTTCAATGTGTTAGATCAGTGTTTTTCAACCTTTTTTGGGCAAAGGCACACTTGTTTCATGAAAAAAATCACGAGGCACACCAACATTAGAAAATGTTAAAAAATTTAACTCTGTGCCTATCACACACACACAAACACTCTTCTCACCCCCCCAAAAAACAACAACAACAAATCCATCCTCCAGCCCAGGCCCTCCCAAGGCATCCCTATCAAAATGTCCGCCTGCCCTCACCTTCCCCCTCCCTCCTCCTGGCACTTTTTTTCAGAGGAACTTGCAAACCCAGGAAGGTGGGGCTGGGGGAGGCTCTTCATATACGACCCCCCAACACCCATCTTTTACCCCTTCCAGTATAAGCCTCCCTTCTCTCCCCCCCCCCCCCCTCCCTTCCAGCCAGGCAGCCACAGGGCCCGGAAGGGACCCCCCATCCCCATCTCCTCCCTAGGTCCTAGGAATCCCCTCCTCAGCCTCCCACGTCCTCCCCTTTATTTACCCCCCCCAATGACCATTGTCAACGGCCGGCCGCTCCCCACCCTTAAAAGAGGGGTGCGCACGCGCGCTCCTACCTGGCTTGGCAGGGGCGCGCGCCCACCCTCGGGAGGTAAATAGCAAGTGCGCGAGGCGGGGGAGGGAGGGAGGGGGGTTCGGTGAGCGAGGAGGGGGAACCAACCCCAAGAACCTTTAACAGCGGCTTCTGGAGTGCCCTTCGCCGCAATGCGCCTGCGCGGGTCTCCCGGCTCTCTCTCACTCTCTCGCTCTTCAGTCTCCTCCTCCTCCCTTATTTCTTCTCCTCCCCCGCCCACGGCCAGCCTTTCCTCGCCGCACCACTGCCTTGGTCGCAAGCGGGATGCGGGGGGGGGCATTGCTGGTGTAGGGATAATTTTTCCCACGGCACACTAGGCAACATCTCGCGGCACACTACTGTGCCACGGAACAGTGGTTGAAAAACACTGTGTTAGATCATGTGTTTGTTATATTTGTTAGTCACTTTATAAAATGTATCTCTGTGAAGATTCTCAGTCATCCAGGTGAGTTTATCTGGAAGTTGAGTCATGGCTACTGGACTTCTTTCTGAGAGATAGAAACGTTTCGCTGTTCATCCAAACAGCTTCATCAGTCTGAATACAGCTAGTGCAAGTCCTCCATCTTATAGTCAGCTCAAAATTTCGTTGTTCCTGCAAGGGGGCAATGACAATAAAGATTCCTATTCCTATCCCTTGACCTCTTGTCACCCTGGTCTGAATTAGGCTCATAAGATGAACAATGGCCTGAACAATGGATGAACAGTGAAACGTTTCTATCTGTCAAAAAGACGTCCAGTAGCCATAACTCAACTTCCAGATAAACTCACCTAGATGACTGAGAATCTTCACAGTCATTTTGCTATAACAAATCAAAAAGCCTTCACCACCAAGGCCATAGCTAACATCCCATTCTTGATAGGTTTCAGCACCTTAGGCCATTGTTCACCTTAAGGCTATGGATACTATTGTCTCCCTAACGAGCCTATTCAGGCCATTGTTCATCTTATGAGCCTAATTCAGATCAGGGTGACAAGAGGTCAAAGCTGACTATAAGATGGAGGACTTGCACTAGCTGTATTCAGACCGATGAAGCTGTTTGGATGAACAGTGAAACGTTTCTATCTCTCAAAAAGAAGTCCAGTAGCCATGACTCAACTTCCAGATATAAAATGTATCCTGTTAGTGAAGAGTAGGCATTGTGAAGCCTTGGGACCATGTGTTGTTTCTCAAGGCATTTTTGTAGCTTCTGGTGCAATCAGATGACCCTGCTTGTGATTTTCATGAGGTGGAAAAATGAATTGTTACTTGAAGACGTTTCCAGGAGCAATGATTTATCGCTCAAAGAGGTTGCAGGGCTCTCTGAAAAGTTTAACAGCAAACTTTATCCATTTTAAAACAGAATGTGGACTCCCAGAGGAACTGGGGTCAGAACAGTTGTGTACCAATTAAAACATAAAACAAAACTAATGCAATGGGTATGCAGAAACCAACAACTGTTGGATTTGTATAAGAATAAAGCAAACAGAATATAAGATTTTAGAGTAAGAAAAAAAATCTGTTCAAATAAGACAAATATTGTTATTTATACAAAGAAAGCCACTAGCAGCACTACAGGAAGTCAATTAATCAAATGAATTAGCCAAAGCAAAAGCCAACAACATACATACAAAAAAGAAAAAGCAAGTAACCACTAACAATAAAGACAGATAAGAAAATGATGCAAACATTTAGCTGAAAGGCCTAAGGAAATCAAAGCAGTCTGGTATTGAAAGGGCATTAAAGCAGATGTCTCCTGAGACTTCCTGCAGAGTTAATTCTACAAGTGGAACCAGAAGAACTTCAAGAGCTGATCTCTTTTGATTGCAGTTCCAAGAACCTCTAGGAGCATGGAATTGGTAGTCCAAAATATCCCTATTTTCTCCATCTCTAAGATGCCCCCATGTATG